>OX422216.1:175888939-177088939 GCA_949130495.1 Sambucus nigra | reverse complement strand
TTCAAGTAGGCCTTTAGAACCTAAAAGGTGTGCTTACATTCGTTCATTCAGACGAAGGCCTTTCTTAGTGTCCTTAAGAAGGGAAGGCACTTGTCGGTGACTTTGATTACGAATTAATTCAGTGCATCTACCTATTCGATTAAGGATTATACTTCTTTTACTATCCTCGGGCTTCTCATGTTTAGGACGACCTAGATCTTTTGGGGGTTTTCTTCTATCCCCCTCTGTGTGACCATGAACCCTAGGAACTTTCCTGATGCCATTCCTAATGTAAACCTCTTTGGGTTCAACTTAATTTTGTTTCTATTGAGTATATTTAAGGTTTCTTTGAGATTTGCGATGTTTTCCTCCACTTTTAGACTTTTAACTAACATATCATCCACGTGGCCTTCCATCGTCTTACCTATCTTATCTTCGAGCATCTTGTTTACTAACTGATGGTAGGTTTCCCCTAAGTTTTTAACCAAAATAACATCACCTTGTAATAATAAGTCCCTCTATAGGTTAAGAATGACGTCTTCTCTTCATCCCTCGGGTGCAGCCTGATTTGGTTATACGTGGAGTACGCGTCCATAAAGGAGAGTGCCTCATGACCCTCTATAAAATCCACCATAGCGTATATCCTTGGGAGGGGGTTCGAATCTTTTAAACAAGCATCGTTGAGGTATGAGTAGTCTATTCACAGTCTCCATTTCTTATTCGACTTCCTAACCATCACTATATTGGACAGCTATTCAAGTTATATAACTTCTCGAACAAACTTTTCCTCTAGTAGCTTTCCCACCTCCACATGTGTTGTCTGGTTCCTCTCCTGTGAGAACGGCCTCTTCTTATGCCTTACCGGATGCTTGGTCGGATCTACCCTCAGCTGATGGGTCATTATCGAGGCGTCGATGCCTGATATGTTTTCATGGCTCCATGCAAACATCATGTAGTGCTTTTTTAAAAATTAAATCATCTTTTTCTCCTATCTTCTTCTAGTGATGATCCCGTATATACCACTCTCTTTGGGAGGTCTTCATACATGGGTATGGGTACCAAATCTTCCATTGGAGATCTTGCTGGGACCTTTTCTCTCGAGTCTAACCCGTCGATATCGAAGGCCTCTCACTTTTTTTAAGGACATAAAATAATAGTTTCTAGCCCGTGACTGTCTTCCTCAAACTGTCCCTGTCTCGTTTAGCATTGGAAATCAAATGGTCAGGACTTGACTGATAGTACAGTATCCAAATGATTAAGGGTTATCCGACTTATGAGTATGTGTATGCTAAGGGAGACCTGACCACCAAAAATTCCACTTGTAGGCTGACGAACCGCTCACCTTTACCGATTATGAATGGTAGCTTCACGAACCCCTCTGGATAAATTTGTTCCCTGGATAAACTAAAAAGTGGACCGTGCATCGACTTCAGGCATTCCTCCATCTTCATCTTCTCAAAGCACTCATAGTAAACTAGATTGACTGAGCTTTCGGTATTGATCATGATCCTTTGTATCATCCAGTTGGATATCTGTGTTATTATTAGGAGCGGATTGTCATGAGGCATAATGATGTCACTTTAGTCATGAGGAGCAAAAATTATATATTTCCAACCATCCATAAGTCTACCGAATTATATCTCTAGTAGTTCCCATTTTTGGCTTTTGTAGGCTTTTTTAGCTAAAGTCAAATCCCCTCTGGATATAAACCCTTTGTATATCATTCTGATTCGCCTCCCTTCTTTGACAATGCATGTATCCCACTTATATTCCCTTCTTGGTTCCCTTTCTTTGGACCTTCTCCTCCCCTCGATTCTCCTATTTTCTCCCAATCTTCTTCCCCCCAGATGAATTACCTAAGGTATCCCCTTTACACTAGCGCCTCAATTTTGCTTTTGAGATGTAGGCAATCATTTGTTTCATGGCTATAGTCCCTGTGGAAATGGCAATACATGTTGGATTTAGGCTTCATCGGTCGGTTCCTTAGCCTGTGCAACAACCTCAGCATTTTGGGATCCTCTATAATGTTCATGACCCTCCCCAATGTGGTATTAAACGGGGCAAATGTAAAGACGTTATTTTACATTGTTCGTTCACAATTGAGTATGTCGTATACCGCTACACCGTCGAAGAATTATTCAAGTTCATTCAAGCATCGAGACGGATCCGAATATCAAGCTTCTTCAACATTCAAACCTCTGCAAGATGAATTTTAGTGAGAGCGTATTTAAGTCCCTTTACAATTCACTTAAAAGTATTTGAGATGTTTAAATTTTTTTGTTAAATTTTTTTGAATTCATATATCTAAAGATTTTGTTCTCGGACACCTTTTTGTAGAAAAATCATAACTAATTAATTTTTTTTATAAATACGAAACTGTCGGCCACGCGTTCATATCGAAATTATCTACAATCATGGCCTGGAATCTTGTTTGATAGGTCGTTCGAATGACATCAGATCTCATTCGAATGAAATGGGATCTCGTTCGAACGAAATGGGATCTCATTCGAACGACGCACCGACTTAATTTTTTTTATGTAAAGCGCGTTAAATCATTCCGTTTTGAAGAAGGAGACCTGGCAATTTTTTATATCAGTAATTTGCTAACAGCAGAACACTTCATCTTCTTAAATTTTAGGGTTTAAACTAGGGGTGGAAGCGGTACGGGTTTTTACCGTACCGTACCATTTTGGTCCGAAAAAAATGGTTTTAGTTTCATGTATTAAAATACCAGAAATCGGTCTTATCGAAACCAAAATTACCGCAAAAAACTTGGTTGGTTTTGGTTTTAATATTTAAAAAAACGATTTACCAAAATTAACGTACCGAATTTATCGAAACCAGAAAAAACCGTATCGAAATTACCATACTGTACCTAATTTATCGAAACCAGAAAAAATCATACCAAAATTACCGTACCGTACCGAATTTACCAAAATTACCATACCAAATTTATCGAAACTAGAAAAAGTTAGTTTTGGTTTTGGCTTTGGCTTTAATATTTAAAAAAGTTAGTTAGTTCGGTTTTTGGTTTCTTGGGACTTTTAGTGCTATTTATCGAAACCAGAAACCACAAAAAAACAGAATTTACCGAAACCATAAAAAACCAGAAGAAACCAGAAAAATCACAATTTATCGAAATAAAAAAAAACAAAATTATCGAAAAATTGAAATACCGGTCGGTTTGGTTTTGGTATTGATTTTGGTGTATCAAGTGTTAAAATGGTATGGTTTGGCTTTACTATCCAGATTTTGGTTTTTGGTATTGGTATCTACTATTTACCGACTAAACCATACCGCTTACACCCCTAGTCTAAACCTTTTATTTTTCAATTCACAAAACATCCCAATTTTTAGTGAATTGTTTTGGAACCCAAGATACGATCTTTTTGAAGTTTACTCTTGTAGGGAGGATAACCTACACTGATATTTAGACTGCGTGTCCATGTGGATTCATGGCTGAAGACTGCGGTCATTGAGGTTCGCTGCGTGTGGATCTTTGCTGAAAATAGAACTGCGTATTCTTGTGGAGTAGCTACGGTTGTTCCATTGTTGACGACACCGAGTGACACCTGAGGGTAGTCGTGTGTTAAAAATCTATTTCATTAAAATCGTGTAAGTTGTGATTTACAATTATAGTAGAATAAAAGGTTTTGCCCCTGTGGGGGATTTTTCCTTATATTGTGACTATCCTGCTATTTGGTTTCCTTTGCGTGCTTAATTCTTTATGATTTCATATCACTTAGATGCATATTTTAGGACTGAATTAAAACTTGGGTTTCATTAAAACTGGTTTGGTTGACACACAATTAAAATTGATTTATTTGAGAGGTCGCATTTATTCCACTGTTGCACTCTCAAATTGGTATAATAGAGAGTTACGCTAATTTATCACGTGATCTTGATTTTTGCACACACTTTTGTGTCGAAGTTTGTTGTACTAAGTTATTGTGTCTGAACCTGTCTTTCTTAAAAATGAATTTTGAAGGTTTTAATGATTTTCGATGTTAACTTTTTGAAAAGTCTAATTAAAAAATTCACACGAACTCCGGCTTTATATCTTCTGTTGAAAATGCATCTGAGAGGTGTTCAGAATGTGAGGGAATTGGTCACACGATAGATGAGTGTCCCAATAAATTAAGGAAGCAATTGGAAAAAATCGACGTCTCATGTTTCTAACCTTAGTGAGAATGATTCGGAAGAAGAAGTTTTTTGTGCTTCTAGGCGAGAGCTTGCCACCCGTGTGATTAGTGATGATAGTGAGGGTGATGGGAGTGAGGATGAGCGTGACTTGAAAATGGCTTTCAATGAACTTTATGCTGAAGCTTTAAAAATAAAGAAAGAAAATTTGAAATTGAAAGCTCAATTGCAAGAGAGTGCCTTAAAAAATGATAATGATGTTTTGGTTGAAGAACTTAGGGCACGTGAGAAAATTTTGAAAGAGAAGCTAGGATATGCCGAGGGTGAGAGAGATGATCTTTGAGGCATGATGGAAGCTATGAAAAAGGAGCTTCTTGAGTTTCAGTATTCTAGGCGCTTACTTGAATCTAGGATAGATGAACTTGAGAAAAGTTTGAGATATTCGAGTAAAGTGAAATTCGATTTGGAGGCTAGGTCTGAAAATCTTGATAAAATTTTACGGACTGTCCAAATTAAGGAGGATAGGGGTGGTATAGGCTTCGATGAGAGTGTCGCACCCATCCTTAAAGCCAACTCCACACGTGTGAGAGAGCCTCCTAGGGTTGTTAGGAGAGAGGAACCTAGGGTTATTAAGAAAGAGACACCGAGGGTTGTCAAGCGAGAGCCACTTAGGAATTTGAGGAGAGAGCCACATTTGGGTAATGTTCACTGCCACATATACACGTGTACTCATTGCGGTATAAAAGGTCACCTTAGACGTTTCTGTTATAAACTTCAAATCACTCCCAGGAAGTTTAAAGAAAGAGTCATACCGGTTCCTAAAACCCCCACACCTCGTTATAGGGGTGGCCGTGGGCCGGGCCTGGGCAGGCCCGGTCGGGCTCGGGCCGGGCTTGAAAAATTAAGTGTTATCCCAAGCCCGCTCGGGCCTAGATCGGGCCTTATTATGTAATCCCAAGCCCGCCCAGATTTGAAAGCTCTTTACCCAGGCCCGCCCGATCGGGCCCTATTAGGTTAATTAAAAGATTTTGTTTAAATTAAAATACCTATTTTTTTATTTAAAGACCAATTTTTTTAATTAAAAATCTGTTTTAAACTCCATATATTACAAAGTCCATATATAAAGTTTCTCACTTTACATGAAAAGACTTGGTATACGTTTTTATATTTATAGAAGTCCACCCCCCCATATATATATATATATATATATATATATATTTCGGGCCTCGGGCCGGGCCGGGCCTCATCGGGCTTAAGAACTTATGCCCAAGCCCGCCCGAAAAAAAATCGGGCCTATAAAATTTTGCCAAGCCCGCTTTGCGGGCCTATTTACCTTACCCAAGCCCTATTCTTTTATTGGGCGGGTTGGGCGGGCTTGGCGGGCCTCGGGCCTATGGCCACCCCTACCTCGTTATACATCAATTTGGGTTAGGAAATCGAATTTAGAAGCATATGGTCTAATTGTTCACGACTCTCCCTTGCTTGCATATGATTCACCCCATGTACGATCGTTTGGTTGATTGTGTTTATTATTTGTCATGAGCTAGTTGTGCTCCATGATATACTCTTACTAGTGTTATGACTCAATGTGTTGTAGTTCTCATTATTTTATGAGTTTTAGCTACTGTTTTAGCACTGTTTTGGATCTGTCAGCACCTTTCAGATATTTTTTTCTAGAAATTTTTTCACTGGGCAACTATGTTTAACATTCTGGGAATATGTAAAAATTGGTCTTCTTGTTCAAACGAGATAGGTTTTCGTTCGAGTGATTTTGGTCTCGCGCGAAGTATTCCGACGAGATGCCATGTCGTTTGAACGATAGGCAGTCTCGTTCGAGCAACCAGGATGACTTTGACCATTTTGTTTGCAGTACCCCGTGTTCATTGGTTACATTATTTGGTATTGCTAGGTTACTTATGACATTTTATATGCAATTAGTCTTAGTTTTCATGTTTAGTTGCTTATATTGCATTGCTCGTTTAAACACACCTGCTTTGACTATTGATTCATTTGTGTGATTACTGTGTGCTAGCATAGGATGTTTCTCATGCCGTATTATTCCTATTGCTAGTATGTACCATGCTTGTATTTATGGTTTTTATTTTTTGAATAATTTTGGAAAAATACAAAAAGATTTTCATTTAGGGGGGGGGGGGGGGAATTGAAAAAGTTAAAAAGAGTTTTATATTTTATTTTACACCATATATGAATGGACACTTAGGATGACCGAGTCAAAATTTTATTCCATTTATTTCGCTGTAGCACTCTCAAATTTATTCCACGTGACAATTTAATAGTGTTTTGAGACAATATATCATGTCATACATATGCTTTACAATGTTTGGAGTCATTGAGATGTTATTAGTTGATACTTCCTACTTGTTTGACTCATGATTTCCTTTATTGCATACATGCACGGATTTGTTTGATTATTGTACTTGTCTATCACATGTTGGTCGAGTGTTTTCATCTCAATCATGTCCTTAAAATGAACTAAGTGCAATAATACGATAGTAATAAAAGTAGTGCGTGTAAAAACCATTGTCCGTGAGAAATTTATTTAGGACCTAAAAAAGTGAGGAATTAAAAATTATCCGGGGTCCAATAAGGTTTGAAAAGAGCCTGAAAAAATTGAATGGCAATAAAAAGAATATTATGCCAATAATGGGCCAATAGGTTTTCTCTAAGTTGAGAATTTAGTACCTCATTAGATACAAAAACCTGCATTATTTTATATGAGGGAGTTTTGGTTGAAAAGTAATCAATGGGGTTGTACGTCCTTTGAAAAATTCTCAAAACGGTACTAAAAAGTTTTGGACGTTATTGGTGTGAAAATCACTTAGGCTTTGATTTGTTGATTTGATTTAGTCGATATCATCTAAATTCAACAACTTTACACCTAAGGATGATTTTGATGTTCATTCATAGGAGTACACTTATACATTGTGCACATATGCTTGATTGAGTTTTATTACCTATTGAATTTGTTCACACCCATTCATTCCATATCCATGATTTGGTTGTCTTAATATTATCCATGGTGTGTTTATTTTTGTAAATGGTTTTTGTTTGAAGAAATTGAAATTTTCAAAAATAGTTTGTGGATCCTTTGAGTATATTCTCTACATGCGCGTAGTTTGATCCATATTTATGTTATGTATCGTGACACTCCATGTTTAGCTTTGTTTATTCTTTTCCTTGTCTATTTCGAACAAATAAAAAGGGGGAGAACGAATTATGGTTTTATGGGTGAGTTTGCGTTAAGGGGGTGATTTGATTATATTGATTGATTTATTCTTATATCATTCCAAACTCGATGCGTCACGATGGTATTTGCTTTATCTCATGTATGTGGGTACGAAGATTGATGATCATTATGTTGCACACCCTGATGAGAAAAGCTTAAAGGTTTGAAGATTTAAAGTTGAAGATTTTTGAAGAAAAGTTTCAAGACTTGTACAGTTGATACCTTTTCACTTTTGGGTTCATGGGAGGGTATTGGATTTGTATAGGCTTTTTGATTTGATAATTCGGATTCTTTTTATTTTGTACCAGTATAAACATAGGGGGATATTTGTAAGGACATTACTTTACATTATCCGTTCATAATTGAGTATGTCGTATGCCGCTACAACCGTCGCAGAATTATTCAAGTTCATTCAAGCATCGAGACGGATCCGAATATCAAGCTTCTTCAACATTCAAACCTCTACAAGATGAATTTTGGTGAGAACGTATTTAAGTCCCTTTACAGTTCACTTAAAAGTATTTGGAATGTTTAAATGTTTTTGTTCAATTTTTTTTTGAATTCATTATATCTAAAGATTTTGTTCTCGGACACCTTTACGTAGAAAAATCATAACTAATTCAATTTTTTTTTATAAAAATACGAAACTAGCGGCCACGTGTTCGTATCGATATTATCTACAATCATGGTCTGGAATCTCGTTTGATAGGTCGTTCGAACGACATCAGATCTCGTTCGAACTAAATGGGATCTTGTTCGAACGACGCGCCGACTCAATTTTTTTATATAAAGCGAGTTAAATCATTCCGTTTTTAAAAAGGAGACCTGACAATTTTCGATATCAGTAATCTGCTAACAGCAGACGACTTCGTCTTCTTCAATTTTAGGGTTCAAAAACCTTTTATTTTTAAATTCACAAAACATCCCAATCTTTAGTGAATTGTTTCAGAACCCAAGATACGATCTTGTTAAAGTTTACTCTTGTAGGGAGGATAACCTAAACCGATATTTGGACTACGTGTCTATGTGGATTCGCTGCGTGTGGATTCATTGCTGAAGACTGCAGTCATTGAGGTTTCCTGCATGTGGATCTTTGCTGAAGATAGAACTACGTGTTCTTATGAAGTAGCTACGGTTGTTCCATTACTGACGACACCGACTGAGATCTGAGGGTATTCGTGTGTCCAAAATCTATTTCATTATAACTGTGTAAGTTATGATTTACAATTATAGTGGAATAAAAGGTTTTGACCCTGTGGGGGATTTTTCCTCATGTTGTGACTATTCTGCTCTTTGGTTTCCTTTGCATGCTTATTGCTTTATGATTTCATATCACTTAGATACATGTGTTAGGACTGAATTAAAACTTGGGTTTTATTAAAACTGGTTTGGTTGACATACAATTAAAATTAATTTATTTGAGAAGTCGCATTTATTCTGTTGTAGAACTCTCAGTGAACTATTCAGTTCGAGTTTGATGTATCCAAGGGGCTCCCATCTGTGCTGGTTTTCTTTGTCTTTTCCCTCTTCTTCATATCTCCATTTTTCGCATTCCTCTTCACACTTTTTTCCCACGTTCTTCATCGTATCTCGCTTACCCATATCCTTGGGGGCGATTTGACTGTTTATTACTGAGGGTGTACTTATCACGGATTTGTTTCTTTACTTTCTTCATGAGTTTAGTCATGTTAGTCAAGGGGTTCTTAGACAACGAGTAAATAGAGTTTCCATTGGAAAATCCCCTTGAGAAGGTCGAAACGACCACCTTTTTATCTAAATGGTTTAGGTGAAGGAGATCCTTGGTGAATCTCTTGACGTACTCCTTGATACTTTCTTCCACTACTTATTAAATGTTGAACAGTTGGTTCGTTGTCTTTCGATGGACTCTGTTACTAATAAAGTGGCAAACGAAGTGCTCGTAGAGCTCTTTAAATCAAGTAATGAAATGTGGGGACAGTAGATTGAACCATATCCACACTAATCATTTCAATGTGGTGGCAAATGCCTTATACCTAATCGAGTCTGGTTTTGTCATAAAATCTATATGGGACCCATAGTGATCAATGTGATCCCTTAGGTTTGACGTGCCGTCAAAAGATTCCATCCGACGCAGTTTGAAGTTTAATGGCATGGGATAGGTCATGAATTCCAAACATAATGGTAATTTTCACCTGGTGTCCTCAGCAGCCTCATCAGCTATGCCTCGGGCTACTAACACTCGATGAACAGTGGAGGAAAGTGTTGGGTGTGAAGATGGTGGTATTTGGTTATCCTAGATTTTCTCATGGTGAGGTTCTTGGTCCACCTACTTCTCCGACGGTGGCTGATGCCGGGGGAACCATTTTAACAATTTTGCCAACTGGCCCTGGAGGGCTGGCTGCTGCTCTGCAAGGCTTTTAACTTTCGGTGTAAATTAGTTATTGTTCATGGCTTTAGAAACATTCGTTCCCACAGACGACACCAATTATGTTGGTGCAAAAATTTGAAGAATACAATGAATTTATAAATTACAACAACAGATAAGGGGGTGAGTAACAAGAAGGAATAAAGAATATACATGGTTCAACTGGGCTTGGCCTATATCCACAGGGAAAGTGGTGACACTATTTATTGAGGGAGTCAATACAAAAGTTTTGAGTACAAGTCATAACCCTCCTTTTTTGTTGCTCTATTAGGCTTTATATACACATCCTTGGTACAACATTTGTCTTATTTTCTGGGATACCAATTTGATACATTTAAATTTGGTCAAGACACATGTTTAGATCTTCGAGATATCTGTCTGTAATTGTGGGGCTCATGCTATCATTTGAGTGCACGATCTTTAATTAAGTCTTCAAAAGTTTAAACACTCATAGCATTTCGATCAGGGCCGAAGACCCCTTTGTCTTGCTGAGGGACCCCTATTGAGTCTTTCATGATTCTTAACGTTTTTAGGTTCTTGACGCTTACCATTCGTCTACCCTCTCATGAGGAGGAATCCTTTGGTACTTGTCAAGTTGATGATCACATTTCACTTGATTCCTATCTAATCATCGTTGTTCGAACACCGTTCGGATATTTTCTAATTCGTTCAGACGTCATTTAGAAATCCTCCTCATCAAGGTGTAATATGAAGATCGACCCAACATTTATGAACCAGATCTATCCTCATACATAATGCAAATTCAGCTAGCACCTTTATGGATGGATCTGATCACAATTTTTTTAAAGAATGGAGATCTACTAACAAATGGTAAGGATGGCGCAAATTGAATATCTAGTCAGAAAGGTTTTGCCTTAACTATGAAGGCAGACTCTATCGACGATCGTTCACTGGCCCCATCTTCAAGTGTGTACATCTGGATAAAGTGGATGGAATCCTTAGCTAGATACACGAGGGTAGTTGTGGGTATTATGTAGGAGGAAGATTGCTCGCCTATAGGGATATCTCTCAGGGATAATGGTGGCCCTTCATGCAGAAAGATACAATTCAATTCGTTGTTAAATATGCCAACTTCCAGGAATTCTTCTCAATTATCAAGCAGCCTATCGACAACCTGAACCCCCTCACGAACCTTTATCCATTTTATCAATGGGGAATAGACAATGTGGTTCCTCTACCTCTCGAGAATCAAAACTACCTAGTAACTGCTACCGATTATTTCACAAAATGGGTGGATCCATAATCACTTACCCACGTTAGAGAAGTAAATGCCAAGTGATATGTTTAGAGGAATATTTTCTGATGTTCGGGATTCTAAGAGCACTAGTCACCGATAACGAAAAACAGTTTGACAAAAACATCTTCAGAGAATTATGTGTAGAATATGGGATCAAAATCCACTATATATCAGTCTTATTCATGCAGTGTAATGGTCAGGCCGAGATTATTAACAAGACTCTGTTATCAGGTGTGAGTGCAAGAAATATCACAATAATTATTCCAGAAAGCAATACCAAGATGAAAGTAATTAATCATACACACAATAACATATATACGTGGTTCGGTAACTTGCCTACATCCACGAATAGTGTCTAACAATACTCGAGGTTACATCCCATTACCCCAGATCAGGGTTTATAATTTATAGATGTATAAAATAAGAGATTGAGTTATGCAAGTTACTCAATTAGATTGTGGATAACTCGTGGTGTCCTTGAATATTTCCCCCGAGATTGTTGGTAAACAATTGAGTATATACTTATGTATTTAAGTGCAGGTTAAATACATGAGTCTTTAATGAGTAACTGATTTGGGTCGGGCAGTCCTTTTGTCCATGTTGGGCTGGTCGGCTACTCTCTTGGGCTGAAAATAAATGAGCCCCACAATTGCCCTTAAAATTTTTGCGCTAAACATTTGGGCCAACAGATTTTAAGTAAGTCCAAGGCCCATGGCCTAGCACTGTTTAAAATCGGCATGGCAGACTTGCAATTTTTATGAATTTGAGAGGGCACGCTCGTCCGAGGACAAACACCATGGAAAATGTGTGGTTTTATTGAAGATGCAGGGGTACGCTGGTCCAAGAAGGCGTTTAAAGGACCAAAATCCTCCTTGGTTCCATTGTTTTATCATTAGCTCAAAGTTTAAATAGAGTTGCATTACTTCCAATTGTCATTTTTTCAAACACTTCTCGTCCACGAAATTTCCAGTGCCTACTTCTTCAATTCTTCATATTCCAGAGTTCTCATTCATTCCTGTAAGTTCCTCTCATTCTCTCCTTGTTTTTACTTCTTCAACTGTTCATCTTTTGTTACTAGAGCTTATATCTTTTTTATCATCCATGGTGCTGCTAGATAACAAATCAAAAAAATAATTTAGGAAGTCTTATAATATTCCTGATTGGGTAAAAATCAATTGTGCCCCCACCCCTAGAGATGTCCATGATATCGAAGGGGGGCACTGGTTTCACACCCTATTGATCACACAGTTTGACATTTCCCCCAAACCCTCTTTTTCTAAGGTTCTTCAAATATTTTGATGTTGTCTCTACTCGGTGTGCCCCAAACATTTAAAAGATTATAAATGGGGTTTATAGAATAAATGAGCTGTATGTGACTAAGTTAGGACTTACTGAGCTCTATTATTGCTACGTCTGGTCATGTACTAATGACGGGATCCTGTACTTAAAGACGAGAAAATCATATAGGGTTTTGGTTATGAATCCCTGACTCTCATAAGGATTATTGGGGTCATGGTTTTATTTCTAAAAATTGGCAACATCCTCCCCTCCTTGAGGGCGAGAGGTGCCGAGGCCCTTGGATCTCTATTTTTTGGAGGATCATATTAGTCTCTTTTTTTTCTTCTATTTGCTTTCCATTTCTCTTTCTTCTGTTTACTTGCTCGCTACTTCTATTTCCTGTCCTCTAGCTTTTTTTTTTTCCTTTATTTTGCAGCTCGCAATATGAATCAAGAACTTGACTTGAGTGAGGTAAATGTTCCTAATCTCGTTAAAGCTTGGAAAGTTCAAGAGAGAGTTCGAAACGACGAGCATCCACATTCTGCAGCTTATCTGTTAGAGTATAAAAATACCACTAGTAGTTTTATTTCTCGTCCAGTTAATAAAGTCCCCGACTTGGAGAATTGTGAGGTAGAGCCCTCCGAACCAATTATGTTGGAGGAAGAGGAGGAAGAAGAAGAAGAAGAAGAAGAAGAAGAAGAAGAAGAAGAAGAAGAAGAAGAAGAAGAAGAAGAAGAAGAAGAAGAAGAAGAAGAGAAGGATATGGAACCCCTATAAAGAGGAGAGTGCTTAATATTGATGATGGCGATTAGGCTGTCTTCTTTGATCAGATAAAATATTTGAAAAGAATAGATGGGGATTCCCCTAGGTCTAGTGGCTCTAGCCCATGAGCCAAGGGGAAGGAGAAAGAGAAAGAGAAGAAGAAGGAAAGAAAAGAGAAGATAGGAGAAAGAGAGTCCAAGAAGAGGGTGGCCTTGAAGGCCACTTTACCACTGCTACTGAGGGATCTAACGTGGCCAACACCCCCATTCTTTCCCTTGACCTACTGAAGGGGGTCGTCCTCGCTGTCGATCGCAAGTGCTCCTGGAGGCTGGGATCGACCCATCTGGCACTCAAGTCTACCCAGGAACTTTCTCTGGTGAGAATCTGCTCTTTTTTCTCTGAATTTGTCTTCTTCGTACAAATCTTGATCTTTTTATTTTGTGTAGCTTTTGGCCGACTTCAATACCCTCTTGGATGGTCATGCCGACCAATCCAAAAATAACCAGGAGATGAAATATGCCCTGAAGAAGTCTGAAAAAGACTTAGCTGAAGCCTGCACTGCTTTAGAGTGGGAAAAGGAGAGCTCGACAAAGGTCTACGCCAATATCCAAGAGGCTAAGGACTTAGTGGTGGCCGAGAAGGAGAAGCTCGCTTAAGAGAACCTGAGATTATCTAGGAAGGTTCAGAAGTTAGAGGAGGAGCTTTGAGGTGAGAAGGACAATAACTACACTAAAGGATGGAATGTGACCTATGATGATGTTGAGCTCCAGATTGAGTACGCTAAGAAAGTATCCTTTAAAAAAGGATGGGATCAAGTTTTGGGAGCAACGGGGGTCCCCTCTGATTATGACATCTTCCAATTTCACTCTTATGGACCAAATCCACTTACAGAGGAAGATCCACAAGTTACTCAACCTGTCGACTATACTGAGAATTAGTCGAATGAGGTCGAGGCGGCTGCCGACCAAGAAAGGAGGACTGCTGAGAAGGGGAAGGTAACAATAAGCTCTGAGCAGGTGAAGTAATAGAGCCTTTTAGTTATAGGAATTTTCCTTTTTCTTCCTTTGTGCCTCGTAATCTTCTTCTTCTTCTTCTAGTTTAAACTGGTCTTTGGCCTCCTTTTGTCAATTAATGAAGAAAATAATTTTCTTTTATTGATGCGCTCTGCCCTTTATATTGATGTTTAATTGCATTCTTATATGTTGTGCTATATTTAGCCCGTCATCCTTAATGAATATATTCCCCCTACCTCAAAGTTGGGGACGATTTTAGGACCAAACATTAGCATCTAAGCTCGCAAGGCATTCATAAAGATCTGTAAGTCCCCGAGGGTGATGCTTGAGCAGTATAAGGACCAGTTCGAGCTGTTCGCCAAGCTGAAGGATGGTCTGCGGGTCATGAAGGGAATCAGTTTCTCGATTAGATAGGAGATAAACAATTTGAGGGCCAATATTTTGTAGAATAGGAACTTGAGCCAAGTGGGTGAAGTGATTCAATCTAAGAAGGATGCTTTGAGGAAGGAGGTCGTCGAGCTGAAAAAGGATGTCCAAAGGGGATATGTTATTGCATCCAGACTCTAAAAAGACGTTACATGGTTGAGAAGTTTGCTCAGAATGGGTCCTCGGGAAGCATGGGTAGCTGGTTATGACGAGGGATGGACTGATGCACTAGCAAGTCTAAAAGAGGCTGAGGATGTGGCGTTCAAGAATGGGTAGTTGACTGCCTGTAGGGAAGTCAAGACTTCTAAGGAATTAAACCTATGGTATAAGTACCAGGTTGATTGCCCTGCTTATCATCGCAATCCCTTGTCGAAGGACGACAAATGGATCCCCATTGATGCCATTTCTGCCCAGTTGCTAAACCGTCACCTTGAAGATAATGAGGAGGTGTTCGTTCCTAACCCCGATGATGGCCAAAGAGCACGTATAGCAGATTATCTTGCTCGCCATCAATAGTTGGTCTAGGTCTTTATATATTTTGTCTTCTTATAACTGTACTTTCCAATTCTGGTCAATATATAAAGTTTAATTTATTAGCTTGTTCCATATTTTGAGCATGTGCTGACTAAATATGATTCAATAATTGTCTTTGTATTTTGACTGCTAACTGGAAAGAGTTGACATTTACTGACCACTTGGGACCTTTGCTGACCATGTAGTACTGTTGATCATTTTAGGCTTCTTGACAATTGAATGAGTTAGTATTTAAGACAAATAATTTTGGGCTTCTTAGATGACTCAATAATTCAAGAACAAATGTTAACCATTTTGGGTCCCTGCCAAGTAAATGAGTTTTCTAACTTGTGTTCGAACATTCTCCCAGTCCAATATCCCTTAGCAATATCATTCCATCTGCCTTACCTTTTAAGTCTTGTCATCACACTCCCTTAGACCTAAGTGAGATAATGACGAGAATGTACCTGGTTGATGGGCTATCTGCTCGATCAGGTTTTAAGCGACCAATAGAGTTGGCAACCAACCTAAGTTATTTTTTTGCCTAAAGAACCCTGTAAGGATTTTGCTGGTGCCGGGGAAACTCATGAGGTCAATTGTGTTTGCGATAAATACTTTAGGGTTGTATCAATTGAAATATTTTAATTACCGTGAACCCTGATCGACATAATGAAATCCCTTAATTGGAATAAGTTGAACAACTTATTGCAATCCACATTAGTTTTGTTATGCACGAGGAAGTTCTTTGGCTAAGACAAGTTAAGTAGCTTTCTGTAACCAAAGATAATCTCTTCTTGTGGTTGAGGGAGTTATCATTTTGAAAGGATGCATAATGTTGAGATACATTATAAGAAATCTGAAGCAACCAATATACGAGATTAAAATGCGAGAGACGATTGGACTTTATTCATTGAATAACAACTTGCAAGCGATATAGGTTTGAAACAAAAATTTGCATAAACTAAATATGGTGATAAAAGATTAAGAAGACTAAAAGTGGAACTTCTTGAGATTAACCGAGTTCCACGCTCTTGGTATCTCCCTTACCTACAACATTTCCAAGTGATATGCTCCTTGGGTTGTCCCTGATTACCTTAAAAGGTCCTTCCTAATTTGGTCCCAGCTTGCCAACAGATGGTTTTATGGCACTACTAAGGACTTTCCTTGGGATGTAGTCCCCCACTCTGAATTTCCTCGAATTGACTTTTTTGTTGTATTGATGGGACAATTGCTGTTGTTAAGAAGCCAGCTTGATCATGGTGTGTGTTAATACTAAAAATTATCCGCCTACGTGGACCAGTTAGAAATGAACATCTATTTTCTTACATGACGAGATCCTAGTCAATAGATTGTAGCTCGACAGGTAAGTCAACCAACATAAAGAATGCATACCATTAATACCAAGGAAGCGTCATAATACCCAGGGTCCTGTCACACGTGGTTCACATAACCAACCATCACATTCATTATGTACGGGTGTAAATGCTTAAATGTATAAAGACATTACATCCCTTAACATTCCAACCCTTAATATCCGGGTCATTATAAATACATTGTATCCCTTTCATCGAAGGGAAGATATAACAGATCCTGGAATATTTTTATTTACAAGAATACCTAGTTTTCTGTAATCTCTAAAATCAATACCATAATAGTGGACGTAGGCTTTCTTACATAGCTGAACCACTTTAAAATCTTGTGTCACTCTTTTAATTATTTCATTGCAATTCTATATTTTATCCGTGATTCTAAAATTGGACCAAGTTCATTTTTTGACATCAACAGATTGGCGCCGTCTATGAGAATATGTGTCTAATCTCCGTTCTTTATCTTAAACATCCTTATCCAAGAAAAATGAATGATCCAGAGCCTAGTGCCAGAAATGAAGGTAATCCGCATGTTCCATCTACTCTGCCTACAGTGGCCGATCTAAATGGAATGCTTACTAGTATTGACAGGGGAAAAGATGCCATGCAAGAGTCAATGAGACAATTGGCGCTGTCACTATAAGCCAGATATCATCCTTATCAAGACAGCAGGCTTTTCTGTCACCGAGGAGATAAATGCCGCCTCCACCTTCTAAACATAGCTGACCTAGCTATTTCAGCTCATCACATGATATGACTTATCACCCAGGAATCAGTTCGTCAATCAGAGCCTCAGTCTTATGATGATCATTCTTCCTCTTCCGAAAGCCCAAGCGTATTAGAAAGATTGAGCCAAGCTTCGCCTTTAGATCGATTGGGCCCCCAAACAAATAAAAATCCTCCTAGCATATTATCAAGTAACACGCAACATCTAACTGACCAGCGTGAAGCTTCAATCAGATCAAGATCAAGCGTCTGACGATCTGTACTCACCGAGCAGACTTCTCAGGAAGAGAGTTTAGCATAGATACAAGGCGGAGATAGCCGAGACGCTTTGCATAAATCTGATGCAGGCAATCCTTCGTGGAAAGGATCAATCCAACGGTTGGAAGATCGACTAGGAAAGATGGCGAAAGCAAAAAATCCTTTACAGCGAATTTTTGTTAAAGGATCCCCATTTATTCAAGAAATTGTGGATTTCCCTACTTCATCTAAGTTTAAAGCTCCCGTGGTGACCCCCAAATATGATGGCAAAACTGATCCAGTACTACATATTGGGCAATATTAAGCTTCCACTAAAATTTATTCAGTCCTCGATGAGATGAGATGTAGAGCATTCTCAACTACTATTACAGGTTCTGCTCAGATATGGTACAACAACTTACCTCGAGGACAAATTACCAACTTTAACCAGCTTGTCGAGTTATTTATTAGCAATTTCTGCTTCAAAGCCAAGCCTGTAAACAGAGTAGCCCATCTCTTGGGCATAAGGCAACAAGTAGGGGAAACAACCAGGGAGTACATTACTCGTTTCAATAATGAAAAATTGGAAGTGGTAGATTACGAGGAAAAAACAACCATCACTGCTCTCATGAGTGGATTGCTTATCGAGAATACTACAATCTGGCCAAAGATCCTCCTAAAATCATGGCTAATGCAGGAAAAATAATGAACGCCGAGGAATCAATGGTTGCGAAGCAGAATCCAACCACAAAGACCGAGAAGAAAGATCAGAAGGAGCAGATGCCAAAAAAGGAAGACAAGCTAAAAAAATATGGAACATATACCCTGTTGAGTGTTTGCATTCACTATATCCATGAGGAAATTAAAAACTATATGGATTTGCGATGGCCGAAAAGGTTGAAGGTGCTCCCAATAAGAGGGATAGATGTAAATATTGTGAATTCCACAAGGATCATGGGCATACAATAGATAACTACACCGCTTTAAAAAATGAGGTATAATCTCTCATCCGCCGAGGAAAACTCAATAAATTTGTTGATCATCCTGAAATCAGAGAAGCTAGAGGAAGATCGAATTCTCCATGCAAGCCCAAAGATGACAGGAAGAGAAACTATGAAGATGATCCCAACCTGCCAAAGAAGCCCAAGTAGCTAGAATATGAGGTAGCTATGCTCAATTTTGGTTCATTTGATTGTCATGTAATTATAGGTGGCGATACAAGAGGAGACGATCATACTGCTAAAAGAAAAGCTTACTTAAATGAGGCCCAGGCTTGGTCTTATATACATAGGATCAATCTAAACGAAGATGATCGATTGGGGAAGGTCAATAAAGACAAACTAGTGATCGGTTTTTCTAAGAACGACCTCTCTGGGGTACTTTACCCCACGATGATCCATTGGTTATTAAGTTCAGGATCCATGATGCTATTATTGCTAGGATTTTGATTGATAATGGAAGCTCGACAGATATTATATTTTACCCTTGCTTTCAGAGTTTAGACTCGAAGCTCAGCCAACTGGAACCCTACTACGGGCCGTTAATAGGTTTTTCTGGTGAAATTTTTTACCCTCTTAGGACAATCAAACTAGAAGTGTTGTTCGGCACTTGGCCGACAAGTCGTGCTTAGAAAATACGCTTCTTTGTGATGGATAAAAATGTTCAATCTGCCTACAATGTGATCCTTGGCAGGGTAGGGTTGAAGAAGTTTTAGGCTGTACCATTAACAGTCCACCAATGCTTGAAGTTTACAACTCATTTTGGTGTAGGTGTTGTGAAAGGCGATCAAAAAGTGGCCAGAGAGTGTTATTACTCCTCAGTTGAGCAAGAGGATTTGATTGAATTAAAAAAGAATACTACCACCTTTCAGGTGGGTACCACTAAGTCTAATAGTGAATCTGAAGTTGAAACTTTAGATCCCCGAGATGAGATAGAATTAATTAAGGGAAAAATTGTGGAAGCCACTGAAAGCATTATCTTGGACAATGACAAACCAGAGAGAACTACGCAGATTAATTCAACACTGGATCCAGTCCTTAAACACGAATTGATTATGTTCCTGAGGTAACGGAGAAATGTATTTTCTTAGAGCCATAAGGATATGCATGGGATTGATCCCAAATTTCTTTGTCATGAGATCAATATCAATAAGGATGCCAAGCCGATCAAGTAGAGACGAAGGGTTTTCAGTCCAGAGAAGAATCAAGCTATCCAAGAAGAAGTCGAGAAAGTTTAAAAAGCCCAGTTTATTGAAGACGTGAAGTATCCAGCTTGGTTGGCCTACGTTGTGATGGTCAAGTAGAAGAATGATAAATGAAGGATGTGCATGGATTTCACTGATTTAAATAAAGCCTACCCAAAAGACCACTTTTTCTTGCCTAGAATTGATCAACTGGTGGATGCTACGTCAGGACATGAACTTATAAGTTTCATGGATGCCTATTTTGGGTATTACCAGATTAATATGGAACCAGAAGATAAGGAAAGCATAACTTTTATCACCAATCGAGGAACTTATTGCTACAACGTAATGCCTTTTGGGCTAAAAAATGCCGAAGTAATATATCAGCGGTTGGTGAACAAGGTCTTTGAAGAATAAATAGGCAAGAACATGGAGGTTTATCAGGATGATATGTTAACAAAAAGCAAGAAAGCTTCAAATTATATCAGTGATCTTAGCCAGACGTTTGACCAACTGGAAAAAGCATGAGATGAAACTGAATCCAACCAAGTGTATCTTCGGGGTTCAGGAAGGAATGTTCCTCGGCTTCATAGTCAATCAAAGGGGGTTGAAGCTAATCCAGCAAAGATCAAAGCTTTGATCGAAATGCAGTCACCAGCTTACAAGAAATATGTACAAAGGCTCACTAGAAGAGTGACAACTTTAACAAATTTGTTTGTAGGGAAACAAATTGGTGTTTGCCATTTTTCAAGGTGTTGAGAAAGACCTTCGAGTGGAATATAGAATGCGAAGAAGATTTTCAAGAATTGAAGAACTACCTAGGATCACCTCCTTTACTATCCCGACCAGTTTTGGAGAGAAATTGTACTTATACCTGGCTATTTTTGAATCTGCAGTTAGCTCGGACTTGGTTAGATTGGATAATGGGATCCAAAAACTAGTATACTATACAAGCAAAGCGTTCAGGGGAGCCGAGATCAGGTATCCACGCTTGGAAAAGTTAGCTTTAGCACTTATTGAAGCTTCTAGGCGTATGAAACCCTATTTCTAAGCACACACTATAATTGTGTATACTGATTTACCTCTTCGACAAGCGCTCCACAAGCCTGAGAAGTCAGGTAGATTGATGTACTGGGCGATAGAACTGGGAGAATATGATATCGTCTACGAACCAAGGTCTTTATTAAAAGGCCAAGCTTTGGAAGATTTTATTATTGAGTTCACCTAACCAACGGTTCCCGCCCAACAAAACTTGCCTGCCGAGAAAACCTCCAAAGAAGAGAGATTAGTTCAAAAGCAAGCTGAAATTACAGCCGATCAACCTAAATCATCCAGAACTTAGGAACACACCCAAAAATATGCGGATGAGAGTAAGAAAATATTCCATCATAGAGTTCTATCTGAGGAAAGCTTCACTAATGATATCCCGTTATGGAATCTATACGTCGATTGTTCTTCATGTGCTAGTGGGAGTGGATCAGGTATAATACTCAATACTCCTAATGATATTGATGTTGAATATGCACTTAGATTTCAATTCAAAGCATCAAACAACGAGGCAGAATACAAATCCTTGATAATTGGATTAGATTTGTCCCATTCACTAGGCACTGAGCAAGTAGTGGCGCACAGTGATTCATAACTGGTGGTTAACCAAGTGCTTCAGTTATATGGAGTCAAGGGAGAGTTGATGACTAGTTACCTTACCAAAACCATGGAAGTTATTTCCATGTTTCCAGTCGTACAAATGAATAAGATCCCCAAAATGGCCAACGCCCGAGCAGATGCACTTACTCATCCAGCTTCAGTAACCAGAATTGAACTCAGGCGTACCATCCCAATAGAGATCCTAACCAATCGGAGCATTGCCGAAGACTTAATGGTTAATTTCATTACTGTAGATTTGGGACCTTCTTGGATGGACCCAATCAAAGCCTATATTGAAGATGGCATCCTACCACCTGATCCCAAAGAGGCCAAGAAGCTCCGATATAAAGCAACACAATATGTGTTAGATAAAAGAGTTTTATACATAAGGGGATTGACGATGTCCTTGTTGCGCCGTGTTCATCCAATGGAGGTGGAAGATTTGATCAAAGAAGTGCACGAAGGTTCCTTGAAGCTCATTCCGCTAGTCGATCATTGCTCCAACGAATCAACACTCAGGGATACTACTAGCCGACTATGAGGGAAGATTATAAAACCTTTGCAAAAAAGAGTGACAAATGCCATAAGTTCTCTGCAATTCGTAAAATGCCCAATGTTGCTCTAGCATCCATAATGTCACCTTGGCCATGCGCTATTTGGGGAATTGACCTATTTGGCCCACTGCCAACCACCAAATGCAGGTTCAAATATCTAGTTATTGCTGTTGATTACTTTACCAATTGGGTGAAGGCAGAACCATTGATAGAGATGCCTTGTGAAAAGGTCTATTAGTTCATTTAGAAGAATATCATATGCAGATCTTGGCTACCAAACTCCTTCATTACGGATCATGGAACTCAATTTGATAAAGATGAGTTTGAAGCATATTATATCCAGTCTAAAATCCCAAAACTCCATTTTGCATCAGGCCATCCTCAAAGTAATGGTCAAACATAAATAACCAATCGAATTTCGCTCAATGGACTGAACAAGAGGCTTGATGCTGCAAAGGGCAAATGGATTAACGAATTACATTCTGTTCTTTGGGCTTACAGAACAACATTAAGAACAACAACTGGAGAGACACGTTACATGCTTGCATTTGGGACTGAAGCCATGGTACCAGCTGATATAGGCCTACCAACCCACAGGGTACTGAATTTTGATTCTCAAACTAGTGACTAGATCTAGACATATTGGAGGAAGTCCGAGAAGATACTACCTTAAGAAACGCTGCATACCAACATAGAACTGCTTGCTTCTATAATAAAAGGGCGAAGCCGACCAACCTCAAAGAAGGAGATTATGTCCTCAAGAAAGTTATCCAAAAGAATAACAAGCTTGAAGCTAACTGGCATGGACCATATCGAATTTCATTTGTCATCCGACCAGGAACATATCGGATTGAAACATTGGAAGGAGAAGAATTCAAAAACCCCTGGAATGCTGAGCACCTCCGAAAGTATTATCTTTGATTCAAGGGATTATTCATATTGTATTCCTGTTGCTCTATGTTTTATAATATTCAATTTTCAATAAAATATTGATTTCAATCCCTTCAATTTGTTTTTGATTTTTTTCAAAGTATGGCGATATACATCTCCCCAAAATAACAAATAAGAATGTATCTTGGTCTTCAGCTCTTGCCGATCAACATGCATACTTAATCAGGTTGAACTTATCTGCCGATTGGTTGCCGATCAGCCGAACATACTTAATCTGGTTGAATTCATCAAATGCCAGATACACCAATAGCTAGAGGCACAATTATTTCTCGCTTAAATATAAACTTCATATATGACTTCGTACATGCAAGTCACGAACATGAAGTAATTATTACTTCGTGTATGGCTCTATATAAACAAGTCACAAATAAGAAGTATTATCTAACTAAGTTCAGGAATAATTTTTTTTCATATATGACTTTGTCATTAACAAGTCAAGAACAAGATGGCTGTAAAACTTCTTATACAACCAAAAAAAAGTTACACACAAGTTTTACCCAAATAAGTTAAATGCAGGAAGACATGTAAACATTCCTAAATATTGGAATACAAACATATATTCCTCATACACTTGGTCACCACTACTAAATAATGCTAAATTTGGATTAATATATCCAAGTGCATTAGTAGAATCTATGGCGTTACAATCACAAGTTGACTGATTGATTAAAATAATCATAAGTTAATAATACAAACATATGGATTTTCATTCATATAAACTGTATTATATTCAAATGGATAACAAAATACATAAGAATTACTCAACATGACGTTTTCATTAAGCTTTGGAGGTCGGGTTAGTTGACTGTACTCTTTCCATTTCAGTAGGAGGATCATCTAAAGTATATGAGAATTAATAAAGTTAAAATCCCTTAACATTCTTCTATTGTTGCTACTCGGTACATTGATCAGGTGAGGAGGAAGGACTATCTCATGAACATCATGTAAACCATAGTCCCATAAGTATTTAATGATCAGGTATTGGGGAATAACATCAACAAGGATCCATGAAGTATCTAACTTAAAAGGGGAATTATCATAATTTAACCGACCAAGCTCGTTCTAATACCACAATTGGCTATTACGATCATGCTTCAGTAAAGTCAAGCAATTAGTCGAACCCCATTTATAACTTTCATGATGGGTCTGAGCAGGGTGATCATATACATTGCCTAAAGATTCGTTGTAGCCTTCCATCCACACCTCTCTGAGTTGTTTATGAAATTGAAAGGTTAACCTTTAAACTTGTTGTTGAAGTTTCTTTAAAATATTATCCTTCACCTTCAACTTTAAAGATTGGTCGACAATGGCTTTGTCCTTAGCTTCCACCTTTGTAGATAGGTCGACAATAGCTTGACTCTTTGCTTTCAGCTGGGCAGCTTGGTCAGCTAAGTTTTTCTTGGTCCTAATTTCTTTAACAGTTGGTTGGCTCATCCTTTGTTCTCTGGAAGATTGCACAGGTTTGAATTTCTTTAAAGTTTCAAGTTCCTCCATCAGCCCGGCATTCTCATTCTCCAAAAAGGAGGCACATTCATCGGCACTACTGCCAGAAGATTGTTTCAAGGTTTCCAACTCATTTCGAAGTTTACTATTCTCTTCCTCCAAGAGCTTGGAGATCTCACTGGCTTCATCAACATCATGATTCAACAAGAACTCTTTTTTACTGTACAAAGAATTATATTTTTCCAGTTTCTTTTAAAAAAACCCACCCTTCACTCAATGCCATGTACTTGTCTTTATAATCAGCATGTAATAAAGCTTTGGTTTCATTATTGTCACACCCCGCAAAATTCGACAGATGGGGTGGCCAGCCACCGCCGCCGAACTATGCCGGGCGTGAACTAAATAAAATACCATTCTTAGCATGAGACAGATATGAGACATAAATAATCAGTCCATAAGATAAATAATTGAATCAATCTCAAATAATCACAAATAACTAAGCGATAAAAGATCCATCACATGCTAACTCCAAAAATCCAATCTCCAATAATGATTAAATAAAACCTGAATAATAAAGATCTGAATAATCCAATATAAATCCTTTAAACAACTTTGGAAGCGAATGACCCAATAAAACTCCAATGAAGTCTCATAATAAAATACGACTGGAAAAGAAAGTCTAAACTAAAACAAAATGATAAAGTAAATCAGCTCCAGCTGCACCTTCAAATGATAACTCCGATAAACTTATGCAGCTTCTCCAATTATAATCCTGAAAAAGATTAGTCAACGCATGGGTCAGAGCCAAAGCCCCGAGCAAGAATACACACTACTCTCCTAAAATAGGATCATTGAATCCAGACAGTAGCATTATACGCAATAAATATCACAATATAATATTTTAAATTAAACGGGATAATTAAACGCGATAATTATAATCTACTAACTACCCTCAAAAATCCCCATTTATAAAGGCACACCAATATGATTTTAAATTCCCAAGTCCCACGATGTTAATTTAATTAAATTAACCAGCTTTTATTATAGTTCTCACTTTTTATTAAAGTGTCACACTTCCCCTTGTCAATCGTCCTCTGACCCGTTTACTGTCGGCCCCGACACATGACAAGGTTCCCCTTATCAATCGTCCTCTGACCCGTTTACTGTCGGCCCCGACACATGACAAGGTTCCACACACGACACGACATAAATCGTCCTCTGACCCGTTTAAACTGTCGGCCCCGACACATTATGTCGCCACAAATTTTAATACCCGTTTTTATCTTAGTCATTAATTCTCAAGTTCTCAATTTATAATCACCCCACCCTTTTAATCGATGTGAGATCCTCAAAATACCCCTTAGTCCCATACCTAAGGGTCCCCAAGTTATCAATACGTCTTATCCTATGTATAGGAAGATTTTCTAACATAAATCTTAACTTAGTCTCGTACTTAGACTACCGTAACGACGATAAAGTATCAAAAATCATCCCACCCCCAAGATGATAAAAACGCGATAATCTACCCTCACTAGTCCCATACCTAGAAGGCATAAATAATCAAAAGGCCTACCCACTAGTCCCATACCTAGAAGGCATCCTAAAATATAGGGATAGCAAAAATTACCCAACAACCCGTCGTCACAATGATATTTAATAATACCAACAAGTCACACCAATAAGAATAATTAATCAATGTATAAAACAACGCATGATAGTCCAATTCAATTAAATATTTAATTTAATTATCACAACGTCAACAATACCCAAATAATCTCATTTAATTATTTTAAATTAAATATACCAAGTTTTCATCATATATTCATCAAACCAATTTTATTATCTCTACATGTATTACATGAATTGTACGCACCCAAAAATCATTTATTTTAAAATTAGAATTTTTCTACATGCAACCTACACCAATAAAACCCAAAATCGCTCATCAATCCTACGTACCCAAAGGGTTATGAATATTATTCAGATTAATTTTTTTTATAAAAACAGCCCCATAATAAGTATCCACTTTTTCTAATTAAGTTACTAATTATTTTTAAGAAAACATGTAATTGAGTGTTTAGGCGACACTTAAAACACGTAATACTAAAGGAAAAGAATAGAGTATTCATGCCTGTAAAGATCGTGTTGAAAATCTGATTAGAAATCTGGATTCCTCTCGAAAAATTAGCAAAAGAGTGTTCTTGAACGATCTTGATTAAACCCCAATTAAGCCTTCAAAAACTTGTGTCAAAACTTGTGACAAAAACTTGATTTTGTTGAAGGTTGATGATTATGAGTGAGAGGAAAAATTTTTGGAAGTGTTCTCTGGTGAAAAACTGGAGAAAAAGTGATTATGAGAAGTCACCCTACGGATTAACAAGGTTGTATAGTGATTAGAAGTCCTAATCCTACACAAACTCTAAAAAAACATCTTAGAGCGCACGTTTTCTGGGAGGGTCGATCGATCTACCCCCCCGTCGATCGATCGATCACCCCGAAAAACTGACAGTTTACCCAAAAAATGCCATAAGGCAAAAATATTGTAAAATCAATATAAAATCCGTTTTAACTCCGATTTTAATTCCGCTTGAAGTTTTGTTCTTCTAAAATCATAACCAACATACTTAGCCAATAAAAATTTTTAAAATTCAAAATTTTATTTTTTCTCGAAAATTCCAATTAATTAATTAAAATAATAAATAAAAATACGGGGTGTTACATACTTCCCCACTAGCAAAGAATTTCATCCTCGAAATTAGACGAAGCATACTCATCAATGCATAAATCTCGCAAAAGAAAATAAGGCTCATATATGCCTACCCGTAGAATGCCATAATTGGGCGCCCATCCACCCAATCCTACGCGCAACTTCCGCACGAACAACAAAATGATATATATTGCCTATATACATACACGGTGAATAGATAATACAACATCTCTCTCTCTCTCTCTCTCTCTAGCTAGGGCGACCTAGGGTTGCATGGCTGCTGCTACTGCCTCCAACGTGGAGGCAGTCATTCTCCCTCCTCCACCCCCTATATCTAACCGTATTCATCCTTCCAAGTCATTTGCCTCGGTAGTAGGAAACCATTCTTCATCTTCAATAGCCCTGAAAGAAGTTACTCAATATAAAGGTGAGCCTGCAATTTTTTTTTCTGAAGAAGATATACAACAACTTGCTGCTCCTTTTAAATATTCTCTTGTGGGTAAATTCTCTCATGGTAGGCCTGCTATCAATGACATACGTAAGGTATTCTCGTCTCTTGGTTTGAAAGCTGCGTTTAATATTGGTCTCATTGATAACAAACACATACTGATCAGATTATTTAATGAGGAAGATTTTCATCGCGTTTGGCTTAGAGAAACCTGGTTCATTCATAGATGCCCTATGCGTGTTTTCAAATGGATACCTGAGTTTCATATTGATATGGAATCTTCGATTGTTCCTATTTGGATCACTTTGCCGCTATTGCCTATTCATTTTTATAACAAAGACAATATTTTTTCCATTGCCAATGTTGTGGGAGTACCCCTCAAAATGGACTTAGCAACTGCTTCGCTTTCAAGACCTAGCTTGGCTAGGATTTGCGTGGAAATTGATCTCTGTCAAGACCGACCTAAGAGAATATGGATTGGCAACAGTGATAAAGGCATTGGGTATTGGCAACATATAGAGTATGAGGAGATCCCTGCTTATTGTCGATTTTGTTTGAAGAAAGGCCACAAACAGGAAGACTGCAAGTTTCTAAACAAGGAAGAAGAGAACAGAATGGGGTCATCTAATGCTTCTAAGAAAGATATTCGAGAACATGTGCCTAATCTAAAAGAGCCTACTAAAGAATTGGTAATAAGGAAATTTAAGAAGCAAAGTCCACCTACTGAATCAGTGAAAGATGCTACAGATAATGTGAAGAGAGGGTCAAATGATGATCAAATAGAGTTGAACCAGGTCACTCCTAATGACCAGGTAGTTGACTTACCTGTGAATATTGAGACTAAGACTTTGCAGAAGACAACTGAGCCCGAAAACGTCCATAAAGTTATTGTATACTCTCAAACAGGTACTAATCAAGATGGTGATCAAATTGACGAAATTGATCAAGGAAAGAATCACAGTGATGAAAGTACCCAAGGTGAAGACCTTGAAGAAGCAGTTTTTACCACTGTAACAAAGAAAAAAAGAGGTTGGAGAAACAATAATAGCCCTTTAGGTGCTATTTATATATGCAGATCCTCTTCTTTATCTCCAACTCGTATTCTCACTAAAGAAGGTCCCCACAAAATGCACCTCAGATTTAACTCTAGAGCTCACCTTGATGCAGTTTCCCAATGATCAGTCTATTAATATGGAATATCAGAGGTATTAGTAAGAAGAAGGGTATGAGAAGACTTAAAAGGCTAATTAAAATTCACAAGATTTCAGTGTTGGTTATTTTAGAACCTAAGTAGCAGGGGGATTCTATTTCTAACTTTATGCTGCAATTAGGTTTCTCTAAAGCCTATCTTAACACTTCTAGTAAGGTTTGGGTTTTTTTTAAGGAATATTTTGATGGTGATGTGATTGATTCAAATGATCAAGCGATTACAGTTTCTGTTAAAATCCCTCAATTAGACTATCCCCTGGTATGCAGTTTTGTTTATGCAAAGTGTACCAAAATTGGTAGAAGGGAGTTGTGGAATCATCTTTCACTTTTATCTACTTCTGATCCATGGTTTGTTTGTGGGGATTTCAACACTATTGCTTACTCTTGGGAAAAAGCAGGTGGTAATGATAGTGATCTATCTTCTTCATTGGAATTATTGGAATTCATGGAGAGTAATAGTCTTGTAGACTTGGGGTATACAGGATCTGCTTTTACATGGTTTAATAAAAGGGAGAGATCTGCCATAATTTGGAGTAGACTGGATAGGGATCTTTCTAATGATAAGTTCCTCCAAATGGGATTTGATATCAGTGTTTCTCACTTAAATAAAACTGCTTCTGATCATGCTCCTACACTTGTTCAGATAAAGAATTCATTGGATGTTTATATTAAACCTTTTAGATTTCTAAATTTTTGGACCTCTCACCCTTATTTCAAGGAGATTGTTTCAAAAAATTGGAATTCTAAAATTTCTTCTAACCCTATCTATTCAGTGGCCCTTAATCTCAAATCCCTCAAACATCATCTGGCTTATTGGAGTAGAGCCACATATGGGGACATATTCCAATCAGTTAGAGATGCTGAAGATAAGTTATTAGCAGCTGAAATTGCTTTTGAAAATGATCCATCTGAGCTTAATAGAGAATCCCTTGCTAAATGGATACTGAATTCACATTGAAGAGTGCTTTAGAAGAAGATTTCTGGAAACAAAAAGCCCAAGATAAATGGTTGAGAGAAGGTGATAAAAACACTAAATTTTTCCACAATTCTGTAAAAGCTCGAAGAAAGAAGATCCTGATTCAGAAAATCAAGTCTGAAGCAGGTATGTGGCTTGTCAATGAGGCTGATATTGCTAATGAAGCCATAAATTTTTTTCAAACTGCTTTTCAGGATAAGGAGATCTATGGCAATGTAGATAATTTCCTAAAATGTGTCCAACAGTCTATTTCTGAAGATCAAAACTCTTTTCTTTCGGATTATCCTCAAGAAGATGAAGTAAGGGCTGTCGTGTTTGAGCTTAATGGGAGCAGTGTGGCAGGTATGGATGGGTTTTCTGGCCATTTTTTTACCAAATGTTGGGATATCATAGGAGGTGATATAGTTAAAGCTGTGCAAGGTTTCTTCTTAGGTCTGGAAATTCCCAAAATTGTCTCTGCTACTTCTATTGTTCTTGTCCCTAAGATTGAATCCCCTCAAACTCTCCATGATAAGAGGCCTATAAGCTTATGTAATTTCTTTAATAAGATATTTACTAAAGTGTTGGCTTCTAGACTTGGGAAAATTCTTCCTCAATTTATATCTGCTAATCAGAGTGGGTTCATTAAAGGTAGAGATATTACAGATAATATTCTTATTGCTCAAGAAATGTTCCACATGATCGATTACAAAAACTTCGGAGGTAATGTAGCTATCAAGTTGGACATAGCTAAAGCTTATGATAGAGTCTCATGGTATTTCCTTATCCAAGTAATGAGGAAATTGGGATTCAATGAAACCTGGATAGATATGATTTGGAGGGTTTTGTCTAATAATTGGTTCTCCATTTTGATAAATGGTGTTCACAAAGGCTTCTTTAAATCAGGTAGAGGGTTCAAGCAGGGGGATCCATTATCTCCAGGGCTTTTTATCATCATGGCAGAGGCTTTTTCCAGGAATTTAAATGAGTTTCACTCCAAAACCTCTTTTAAAATGTTTAAAACTCCCATTGGGGCTCCCAAGATTAATCATTTAGCTTTTGCTGATGATATTATTTTATTTTCTTCTAAGGATTTGAAAACTCTAAAAAATTTGATGTTAGTTGTGCAGAATTATGAGAAGGTGTCTGGTCAGAAGGTTAATAAGATGAAAAGTTCTATGGCTTCGTCTAACAAGCTGTCAGTTGGTGCGAAAAAGAAAATTTCTGATGTTTTAGGGTTCAAAATCAGTCATCCTCCTTTTTATTATCTGGGTTGTCCTATATACTCAGGTAGGAAGAGAAACAGATATTTTGAGCCTTTAGTGGCTAAAATAAGATCTAGAATTGCTAGTTGGAAATCCAAGATTCTCTCCCAAGGAGGTAAACTCATCCTTATCAAACATGTTCTCTCATCTATCCCTTTATATCTTTTGTCAGCTTTGATGCCTACTAAACAGACCATTATATCTATAGAAAAATTATTTACTAATTTTTTCTGGAGCTCTAGTTTTGGTGACCATAGATATCACTGGTGTAAATGGAATGTTATCTCTAAACCAACAGATGAAGGGGGTTTGGGTGTTCGAAGCATTTCTGATATGAGCAATGCTTTTTCTATGAAACTCTGGTGGAAACTTAGAAGTCAAGACACTCTTTGGAGCAATCTCATGTCTGCTAAATACTGTAGAAAGGTGCATCCAGTCATAGCTAAGGACCTCTTGGGATCTCAAACATGGAGGAGAATGTGTAATATTCGATCTGAAGCTGAAGCATGTATCCTGTGGAGAATTGGAGAGGGAGAGTGCAGTGCCTTATGGGACAAGTGGTGCTCTTTTGGGCCCCTTTACCATTACACTGTAGTTTCTAATCCAATCAGAGTCAAAGACCTGTGGACTGTCGACAAAAGATGGGATGTGAACAAAATCTCAGATCTTTCCCCCCAAGAGATATGCTACAAAATAATGAGAGTTAAAGTCAGATTGAATAACAAGAAGGATGATTGTATCTGGACGGCTACAAATGATGGAAAGTTCTCAATTAAATCAGCCTGGTCTATTATTAAAAATTCATCTATATCCACGTGGACTTACTCGCTAGCTTGGCAGCAAGTTCTCCCAGTTAAGTTATCTATATTTTCTTGGAAATTAATTCAAGGTTTCCTTCCCATTGATGAAAATCTATTCTCCATGGGATGGAATGGCCCCTCAAAATGTCACTATTGTTCTACTCCCCATACCGAGAGCATTAACCATGTTTTTATTCAAGGTGAGATAGCTGATGCAGTTTGGTCTCATTTTGGTAATGTATTGGGAGTTCCTTATGTGAGATCAGATATCAAAAGCAGGTGCTTATTGTGGTGGATTTCAGCTCAGAATAATTTCAGCGGAATTTGCCAAAAATTGATGCCAATTATCATATGCTGGGCTATATGGTGTCAGAGGAATGAGTGTAGATTTAATGGATCATCTTCTAATATCACTAAAGTAATCAGAAATATTGAAGCGCTTTCTTCATCTATTTTTCAACCGATTCCCCATTCTCCTAATAAAGTCTCTATCTACTCTTTGGGTGATTTTAAGGTTATTATGGAATATTGTTTTGTGAAGTGGAAACCTCCTCCATCTCAGGTGTTAAAGCTCAATACAGATGGTAGCTCAATCCAAAATCCAGGTAATAGTGGTGGGGGTGGTATTTTACGGAATGCTAAGGGAGATGTGCTTTGGGCCTATTGTCACTTCTTTGGTGTAAAATCCAACATAGAAGCTGAAGCTCTGGCTATATTAGAAGGATTAAGATTCTATTGGGATCTAAAAGATTATGAGCTCATTGTAGAATCTGATTCAAAGATTATTATTGAGGTTCTTAATAACAAAATGCTCTGTCCTTGGAAAATCAGAGATATTGTGGAGGATATTCAGGTGCTAAGTGAAAGTTTCAACATTTCCTTTCTTCATGTTTTTCGAGAGGGTAATCAACCTGCTGATTTTTTAGCCAATTTGGGTAGTCAATCTCATCTTTCTCATTGGTCTCTTCAAATGGATTCTTTTCCAGCTTATCTTAGAGGAGCAGTTAAGATGGATAAATGGGGCCTTTCTGCTCTAAGAATCTCAAAAATTCTAGAGTAGGCATTTTTTATTCATTTATTTTCTTATTTCATTTATTTCTAAGGGCTTTTCTTATAAAAAGCCCTATTTAATTTTTTAAGCTTTCTTCATTTCTGTTAGCCTCCAGATTAGGGCTTTTCTGATCTTTGGTTATTAATAATTTGAGTGGGGGTCCTGTCCATCTTACCAAAAAAATATATATATATATATATATATATATATATATATATATATATATATATATATATATATATATATATATACATACACACAACTATGAAAATAATGGCGTACCACATGCCCTCACAAATCCCCCAATCGATCCTATATCCGAAAGTCATCAAAATTCTAACTTCCTCAAATTAAATCTCAACATCAAAAATCGATACATACGGCACCTAACATCTGTACTAAAATCTCCAAAATAATTATCGTCTCTAAAATCCATTCTAAGGATCCCCACATCAAGCCTACTAATTCAAAACTCAATCTCTACAACGTCCTTAACTCAAAACTTCACATCTCCAAGAAACACATATAACATGTATGCTAGACCCTCTACCTTAAGAAGTACGAATCATCAAAGGGAATCAAAGATCGGCAATGGGGAAGCTAAACGGACTCATAACCTATGAGACCTAAGACCATGCTCTGATACCATCTGTCACACCCCGCAAAATTCGACAGACGGGGTGGCCAGCCACCGCCGCCGAACTATGCCGGGCGTGAACTAAATAAAATACCATTCTTAGCATGAGACAGATATGAGACATAAATAATCAGTCCATAAGATAAATAATTGAATCAATCTCAAATAATCACAAATAACTAAGCGATAAAAGATCCATCACATGCTAACTCCAAAAATCCATTCTCCAATAATGATTAAATAAAACCTGAATAATAAAGATCTAAATAATCCAATATAAATCCTTTAAACAACTTTGGAAGCGAATGACCCAATAAAACTCCAATGAAGTCTCATAATAAAATACGACTGGAAAAGAAAGTCTAAACTAAAACAAAACGATAAAGTATATCAGCTCCAACTGCACCTTCAAATGATAACTCCGATAAACTTATGCAGCTTCTCCAATTATAATCCTGAAAAAGATTAGTCAACGCATGGGTCAGAGCCAAAGCGCCGAGCAAGAATACACACTACTCTCCTCAAATAGGATCCTTGAATTCAGACAGTAGCATTATACGCAATAAATATCACAATATAATATTTTAAATTAAACGGGATAATTAAACGCGATAATTAAAATCTACTAACTACCCTAAAAATCCCCCATTTATAAAGGCACACCAATATGATTTTAAATTCCCAAGTCCCACGATGTTAATTTAATTAAATTAACCAACTTTTATTATAGTTCTCACTTTTTATTAAAGTGTCACACTTCCCCTTGTCAATCGTCCTCTGACCCGTTTACTGTCGGCCCCGACACATGACAAGGTTCCCCTTGTCAATCGTCCTCTGACCCGTTTACTGTCGGCCCCGACACATGACAAGGTTCCACACACGACACGACATAAATCATCATCTGACCCGTTTAAACTGTCGGCCCCGACACATTATGTCACCACAAATTTTAATACCCGTTTTTATCTTAGTCATTAATTCTCAAGTTCTCAATTTATAATCACCCCACCCTTTTAATCGATGTGAGATCCTCAAAATACCCCTTAGTCCCATACCTAAGGGTCCCCAAGTTATCAATACGTCTTATCCTATGTATAGGAAGATTTTCTAACATAAATCTTAACTTAGTCTCGTACTTAGACTACCGTAACGACGATAAAGTATCAAAAATCATCCCACCCCCAAGATGATAAAAACGCGATAATCTACCCTCACTAGTCCCATACCTAGAAGGCATAAATCATCAAAAGGACTACCCACTAGTCCTATACCTAGAAGGCATCCTAAAATATAGGGATAGCAAAAATTACCCAACAACCCGTCGTCACAATGATATTTAATAATACCAATAAGTCACACCAACAAGAATAATTAATCAATGTATAAAACAACGCATGATAGTCCAATTCAATTAAATATTTAATTTAATTATCACAACGTCAACAATACCCAAATAATCTCATTTAATTATTTTAAATTAAATATACCAAGTTAACATCATATATTCATCAAACCAAATTTTATTATCTCTACATGTATTACATGAATTGTACGCACCCAAAAATCATTTATTTTAAAACTAGAATTTTTCTACATGCAACCTACACAAATAAAACCCAAAATCGCTCATCAATCCTACGTACCCAAAGGGTTATGAATATTATTCAGATTAAAAGATTTTATAAAAACAACCCCATAATTAGTATTCACTTTTTCTAATTAAGTTACTAATTATTTTTAAGAAAACATGTAATTGAGTGTTTAGGCGACACTTAAAACACATAATACTAAAGGAAAAGAATAGAGTATTCATGCCTGTAAAGATCGTGTTGAAAATCTGATTAGAAATCTGGATTCCTCTCGAAAAATTAGCAAAAGAGTGTTCTTGATTGATCTTGATTAAATCCCAATTAAGCCTTCAAAAACTTGTTCCAAAACTTGTGACAAAAACTTGATTTTGTTGAAGGTTGATGATTATGAGTGAGAGGAAAAATATTTGGAAGTGTTCTCTGGTGAAAAACTGGAGAAAAAGTGATTATGAGAAGTCCCCTTACGGATTAACAAGGTTGTATAGTGATTAGGAGTCCTAATCCTACACAAACTCTAAAAAAACAGCTTACAACGCACGTTTTCTGGGAGGGTCGATCGATCTACCCCCCATCGATCGATCGATCACTCCGAAAAACTGACAGTTTACCCAAAAAATGCCATAAGGCAAAAATATTGTAAAATCAATATAAAATCCGTTTTAACTCCGATTTTAATTCCGCTTGAAGTTTTGTTCTTCTAAAATCATAACCAACATACTTAGCCAATAAAAATTTTAAAATTCAAAAATTTATTTTTTCTTGAAAATTCCAATTAATTAATTAAAATAATAAATAAAAATACGGGGTGTTACATACTTCCCCACTAGCAAAGAATTTCATCCTCGAAATTAGACGAAGCATACTCATCAACGCATAAATCTCGCAAAAGAAAATAAGGCTCATATATGCCTACCCGTAGAATGCCATAATTGGGCGCCCATCCACCCAATCCTACGCGCAACTTCCACACGAACAACAAAATAATATATATTGCCTATATACATACACATAACTATGAAAATAATGGCGTACCACATGCTCTCACAAATCCCCCAATCGATCCTATATCCGAATGTCATCAAAATTCTAACTTCCTCAAATTAAATCTCAACATCAAAAATCGATACATACGGCACCTAACATCTGTACTAAAATCTCCAAAATAATTATCGTCTCCAAAATCCATTCTAAGGATCCCCACATCAAGCTTACTAATTCTAAACTCAATTTCTACAACGTCCTTAACTCAAAACTTTACATCTACAAGAAACACATATAACATGTATGCTAGACCCTCTACCTTAAGAAGTACGAATCATCAAAGGGAATCAAAGATCGGTAATGCGGAAGCTAAACGGACTCATAACCTACGAGACCTAAGACCATGCTCTGATACCATCTGTCACACCCCGCAAATTTGACAGACGGGGTGGCCAGCCACCGCCGCCGAACTATGCCGGGCGTGAACTAAATAAAATACCATTCTTAGCATGAGACAGATATGAGACATAAATAATCAGTCCATAAGATAAATAATTGAATCAATCTCAAATAATCACAAATAACTAAGCGATAAAAGATCCATCACATGCTAACTCCAAAACTCCAATCTCCAATAATGATTAAATAAAACCTGAATTCATTCAATCTCCAAGCATAATTACTGAGCAACTATAACATCAACATGGGAATTCATTCAACCAAGTAAGAAGATAAAAATATGACACAGATAGCAAGAAAGATAAAATGATTTCATTAATAAAAGGTGTTAAAAATTATTTATCCCATCCCATTACATATCAGAAAAAACAAACAACATAAAAAGAACGAAGGAGTTAAACCTTCTCATTGTCCTGAACGCTGCTTCCAGAAGGCTAGTCGACAGAAGGGGAAGCTTCATCAACGGTCTTTAATGTAGACCCAACAAGCTGAAGGTAAGATTCTCCAGATCCTTCCTCATCATCAAACTCTTCTTACAAGTTGGGAGGAGAACCTAGATCATGCATTAAAAATAACTCAGACTCAGCTGGGGTGCTCACCTCCTTAAGTGCCTCCGACCATCCATCCTTAAAGAACTTATTCCTCACAAACTCAATCTGAGAAGAGGCTATTAGAAATGCTTTGTACCACCCTTTGTTGAAGGAGCCCTCCTTAAGCTTCTTATGTTTGGCCCTCTCAGCGACCAACTCAGAAGACAGGATAACAGCTTTCAGGAGACCCTCACTTACAACTAATTTTTCCTCAGCCGAGGTGAATTTCTTCTCAGTAGATGATAAATTGGCCTCAGATGTAGCTTATTTATCTTGAGCACATATCACGTTGGTCTCTGTAGTCACCAGCTTCGACAGTGGCTCTATCTATGGCCTTCTGCACCTCCTCATCCCAAGCTTTTTGCTTGGACTCCAAAAATTTTTTGTAAGCCTCAACAAACTTCCTCAAACCTATAAGGGCTTCTTCCACCTCTCCACTGGAATAATGGATTTGCTCGTCCTTCTCAAGAATTTGATTAAAATTTGCTAAAAACTGCATGGAGAACAACATCAAATTAGAAGGAGCATAAAAAAAGAGATATCAAGAGGTGACTAATAAGGGAGAAATTGTTGCCATTGCCAAACTTTGGCAAGCATTCTCTGCCAACTTCAATCTTAGTAGAGGGGCAAAAGCTACTCTGTCAACAACACGGGTTCTAGTCTTAATAAGTTTCCTGGAAACACCAGGATGGATAGAGTTGAAAGGTAACTTAATAGCTGTCAAATCTTCCTGGATCTTCTCGCCCAAATCCTGGTCAACAGTAGAAATTTTATCAACTTGTTTCTCGGGCAAGCCTTTTTTCAACCTCCTAAATTGAGAATAATCAGTAATTATTCCCTCAGAAGTGATGACCTGAGGAACTTTCTCTTTCTCAAAAGCCTTGGACACTTTCTTTGGATTCTTAGTTATCACGATAACTTTCTTGGAAGGAGGAGACAAGGCTCCAGTGATCAAGTTAGGGATTTTCCTTTTTCCCATGGAAGCAAGTGGAGAGGAAGGAATGGCAAAAATATCTAAGGACTTAAAAGATGGAGAGGCTCCCAAATCATTCTCTGCTCCAGCAGATTCTTCAGCAGAGGAGGTCGGAATTGGCACTTCTTCAAGATTGATGGGATCAGCAACTGTTGAAGTTGTGGGTCGAGCAATAAGAGAAGTTATAGATCTCCTGTACTGCAGCAGGTATGAGGCAATTCTGGGATGTTCATTGCCAATTCACTGGTGAATGATCCAAAGGAATTTCAACTCACGAATGTTCACGTCCTCTTACTTAGGACACTTTTTCTTGCTCTCAACTGCGCAAAAAAAACAAGACAATAAGTGATTGATTAGCATATCATCAAACAGTTAGTACACAATAAATAGAGGAATACAATTATAAAGATTGACAACCTATGCCATGACCCACTTGAGGGCATCTGGGCCCAGTATATACTTCTCTAGTTGGTAAAGGAACATATTGCTAATTTTTAACAATGACCCCATAATCAGAATAATCCTTATTAGAGTTCAATAAATTAACAACTAAAACCCTATTCACAAACATAGTCTTCAAATAATACGTACTGTCACTGGTAACCCATTTGTAGCAAAACATCAACTCAAGGATGCCAATATGGGTCCTATAAATTTGATTAAACCTATGAATCCCATTTACAACCCTCCAAGTATTGGGGACTATCCTAGATAGGACAATATTAAAATACTGGCAGAACTCTAAACAAAACCTATTAGGGGGAAATATGAAGACACACTCCGCACTGAAAATAAAGGGAATCCAGTGACCCTCAGGTAGTGAAAACATAGCCACTGGTGGTAAGGACATCTCTAAATCAGCCCAATCAGGGATATTTCGTTCCCGCCTAAATTCCTCTAAGGAATCCCCATGAATGATGTAAACCATGGTTATATTAAAGAAAGAAGGAAAGAGAAATAAAAAGGAGAAGAAAGCTTACAAAAAAACGAAGACTGGAGCGAAAGAAGGATGCAAAGAAAAGCTTAAAACATATAGAACTTGGGGAATAAGTAGACTTTGAAAGTTTGAAAGAGTTTAGTGAAGAAAATCTGGCAAAATCCCATTTTTATTGCTTACCTGGGAACTCGTGCAAGAAATTATTACTCTGTATCAACGATTGACATCCCGATGGCTTCGCAGTACAGAAGGTGTAAAATACCCATTTACCCTTTAGCAGGTCACTAATTTTCAAATTATTTACAAATATGCCATTACAAATTCAAAGTATGGAAAATTTATACAAGTCCCTTATGTCGACAAATGCCGACCAACTCTGAAGAAAATATATTCCATGCTTTCAATAAAAACATCATGAATGAAGTATTGGGGGCTTCTATTGATACCAAAAATTATTCACCTATGTGGACCAATTAAAAGTGAACATATGTCTTCTTACATGATAAGATCCTACTCAACAAATTGTAGCTCGGCAGGTAAGTCGATTAACATAAAGAATGCAGACCATCAATAGTAAGGAAGCATCATAATACCCAAGGTCATGTCGCACGTGGTTCATATAACCAACCGTCACATTCATTATGTATGAGTGTACATGCTTAAATGTATAAAGGCATTCCATCCCTTAACATTCCAACCTTTGATATCCGGGTCACTACAAATACATTGTATCCCTTTTGTCGAAGGGAAGATAGGACAGATCCTAGAATATTCTTATTTACAATAATACCTAGCTTCCTATAATCTCTGAAATAATACCATAACAGTGGACTTAGGCTTTCTTATATAACCAAACCACTTTAAAACCTTGTGTCACTCTTTTAATTATTTCATTAAAATTCTATATTTTATCCGCGATTTTAAAATTGGAACAAGTCCATTTTTTGACCTCAACAACGTGTTCTCTTCGCAGATAAGTCAAGTTCTGTGCGTAGTACATCATCATTTAGGCCTTGGTCAACCACGGTGATTCTTATAGTAGGGAGACTTGCTTCCAGTCTGATAATAACTTCCATTCCGTAGGCAAGAGTTAAGGGTATTTCCCTAGTTGGTATCCTAGGAGTAGTATGGTAGGCCCATAGAATATGGGGAGCTCATCCACCCAGGCACCCTTTGCTCTTTCCAGCCTCTTTTTTAGGCCATCGAGCATGGTTTTGTTGGAAGCTTCTTCCAGACTGTTGCTCTCGGGATATGCCATAGAATTGAAGTGATATTTGACACCATGCTCATCATAAAAACCTTAAAAAAAGCTACTTTTAAACTACGTGTTGTTGTGAGTGATGACAGTTCTTGGTACCCCAAAGGGTGTTATGATGCTCTAACAAATGAACCTTATCATATCGGCATCACGAATATTTGTTAGTGGTTCTGCCTCTACCCACTTGGTGAAGTATTCCATGCCGACCAGCAGATACTTACAATTTTTAGGCACAGTAGGTAGTGGTCATACAATATCTAGTCCCCATTGCGCAAATGGCCAAGGACTTGTCAAGGATTTCAGGTCGTTAGTTGGCTAGTGGACCATATGAGAGAATTTCTGGCACTTTTCAAATCTGCGAACATAGGTATTTGCGTCCTTTTGCATGTGAGGCCACGAGTAGCCTTTCTTAATCGCTCGAAAGTCCAATGACCTCCCTCCTACGTGACTCACACAAATATCATCATGAAGTTCACTGAGAACTTTCTCGGTGTCTTGTGGGTGCACGCATTGGAGGTAAGGGTCTATGAATGATATCTTGTAGAGCTTTTTTCCTGAGGCGAGGTAGAAACGGGTTGCTTTCACGCTTACTTGATGAGCCAGTCTCTTTTCATCAGGCAACATGTCATTCCGTAGATAGGCAATGTGGTATCCATCCAACTAGGGGTTTTGTCTGTGAGGATGACTTGTTTGGCGACCATCGTTTTATCGATGCTTGGATAGGCAAGGAGCTCTATCTGGATAGTTCTTCTTAGATCGAAGTCTACTGTTGAGTTTAGGACTGCTAAGGCATCAATGTAACTATTCTGACCTCGGGAGAACTATTGAATATCACCCTTATCGAATCCTGCCATAAGTTCTGTCACTACGTAGGATTCCATCCTATCATCTTTTGCATTGAAATATCCACTTATTTTCTTAGAGACCAGTTTGGAATCAGCGAATACGCTGAGGCGCCTTACTCCAACATTTGGGCCTTGTACAAACCATCGATTAGTGCTTCGTATTTAGATTCGTTATTGGAGGCTTTAAACAATACATGATTCCTTATTCGATGATAACATCTTCTGGCGTGATGAGGACAATTCCTACTCGTGCCCCTTGGAATTGGAGGCTCCATCAATGTATAAGGTCCAGTCCTTAGACTGTGCTTCCTTGTTTATTGACTGCTTCATTTCTTAATGGTCGATAGGCTGGTCCCCCATAATCTCGATAATAAAATCAACCAGGACTTGTTCCTTAATTGTTGTTCTTGGTTAAAAGTGGATATTGAACCTCCCGAGCTCAACCGACCACTTCGAGAGTCGTCCAGAGAGATCGAATTTCTAAAGAATAGCTTTGAGCGGATAGGATGTGATCACTGTTATTGAGTGAGTTTCAAAGTAGTGCTTTATCTTCCTAGAGGCAACCACCAATGCATAAGCAAGATTTTTCAGAGGAAAATAGCTTTTTTCTACATCCATAAGCATCTTGTCGGTGTAATAGATGGGGTACTGTCCACCTTTCTTCTCACATACCAAAGTCGATCTAACATCGTGGTTTGATACTACGAGATAGAGATACATAGGATCTCCATCGCTAGGAATCACCAATAGGGGTGATTTATTAAGGTAGGACTTGATCTCCTCCAAGGCTCTAGAGCAATCATCGTTCCATATGAGGCCTTTGTCCTTATTTAAAAGCTGAAAGATAAATGGCAGTATTTCAAGGAGTTGAAGATGAAGTGGTTGAGTGCTGTGAGTATACTAGTAAGCTTTTGAACATCTCGCAACGTCTGTGGGGGTTGGACCTTGGTGATAGAATCAATATGATCTGGATTGGCCTCAATTATCTTTTACTAATAAATTAGCCTAGAAATTTACCCGACTGGAGACTAAATGAATAATTACTTGCATTAAGATTCATTTTGTACTTCTTGATGATCTCAAAGGTTTTCGCTAAGTCTGTGAGGTGGTCGTATATGTTTTTTCTCTTGACTAACATGTCATCGATGTAGATCTCCATTGTGCCTCCCATCTATCGCTTGAATATTTTGTTAATCACCCTTTGATAATTCGCCTCTATATTCTTTAGGCTAAACGGCATGACTTTGTAATAGTATAACCTAATTAGGGTTATGAAATATGTTTTATCCTAGTCGAGACCGAATAAGGGAATTTGATGGTACCCTGAATAGGAGTCAAGAAAACTCATCATTTCATGTGTTGGCGTAGCGTCAACCAGCTGATCAATCTTAGGTAGTGGAAAATTATCTTTGGGGCTGGCCCTGTTGAGGTCTATAAAGTCAATACAGAACCTCTAACTGCCATTGCTTTTTCATACTACCAATGGGTTAAATAACCACTTGGGGAACTAGACTTCCTTAATGGATCCTGCATCTAAAAGCTTGACTACGTCATTATCCACCACTTTAGCCTTCTCGGGGGCTACTTGGCGAGCCTTATGAGTGATTGTCTTGAAGGTTGGGTCAACATGCAGTCGATGGCAGTCTACCTCGGGGTCAATACCAGACAGATCATATGGCTCCCAGGCAAAAACATTCATATTCCTTCTTAAGAAGGCGATCAACTCTTTCTTATTGTGATCGATGAGTGCAGTTCCGATTAGGAACTTTCTCTCTGGAAAGTTATCATTAGCTCCAACTTCCTCTAGGCTTTCAATGACCCTGTTAGAGGGGACCTTAGTGTCCTCCACCCCTGATTGGTTGTACCGTTATTTTTATTTAGAGGGTATATCCCCATCCCAACCTTCCTTTATAGCGTATTTTGGTTCCTTTTTCTTCTACTTCTTAGGGCGGATAGCCGCGATAAAGCACTTTCTTACAGTGGCTTGATCGCCACAAATCTTGACCACGCTCTGATCGGTGATACCCTTAATCTTCTGGTGGTAGGTAGATGGTAAGGCCCTCATGGCGTGCAACCAGCCTCTGCCTAGAATGGTATGATATGGAGACTTGATATCCACCACCAAGAACTCGATCATCTTCGAGATATTGCTTGCTCTAATCGGCAGGACTATATTTCCCAGTGGCATTATAATTCTCCCTGTAAAGCCAAAAAATGGAACTGTGGCCTTCTTGAGGTCGGCTAGGTTGGGCTTTAGCTTGTGGAACAGCTCTAGGTATATCACCTTTAATGAGCTTCCTTGATCCAACAGCATCTTGTCGATATCCCAATTTGTAATCCTGAGGGTTATCACAGTGCATCGTGATGTGGAGTCCTTACTCCTATCAGATCTTCTTTAGTGAAGACAATGTGTTTAATGTAGTCGAGATCCTCTGGTCACCGGCGCTTACCAGCTTGGCTTTTTACAGGGTCAATATGGAATGCCACCATAATAGTAGTGGCCTTCTTCAGCTCTATCCGACCAACGTTCCCTTGGATCTGCTTTAGGTTGGACGCTTCATGGATCACCGCGAACTCCTGTCCCATGTCATCATTAAGAACATTGTCTAATTTTTGGTCGCCATTACCTGCGACCTTGTCAACTTTCTTCTCTATGTATTTATTGAGATATACAACTTGGGCCAACTCTTTCAGGTGTAACTTCATAGCCTTGCAATTCTCAGTCTTGTGGCCGCCCTACTTATGGAATACGCATCTCAGTGCGTTGTTCCTCTTCATTGGATAACCACCCATCTTCTTGGGCCATTTGACGAACTATTTATCCTTGATATTGCTTAGGATCTTATAGATTTTGGTTCTTTGAAGACTGTTTTAACAACTTGAAATGTCTTTGAAGGATCATCCTTGTTCTCATTCTTAGAGCCATTATTGTCCTCGTTCTTGTTCCCTTTTTTAGAGTGTTATTCTTATCTCCTACTTTGCCTACCTTTGCTCGACCATTGTACCCTGCATTAGAATGAACCACTCCTTAAATCTTGGAGTATTTCTCAATATGGGCCATAAGGTTGTCGATGGTGCTGGCTTTCTTCTTTATCAGGGACTGGTGCAATAGGGATGTGGTCGGTAGATAAATCTTAACGGATGCAATGGAAAACTGCTTCGAGAAATCTTCCACTTTGTTGAAGACCTTCCAGTACCTCTTGGATTAATCACGAAGGCTCTTTTGTGGCTTTTTCTTCATCATGAACAGTGAATCCATCCTTTTGGGGTGAGAGATGCTGGTTATAAAGAAAGCGGTAAAGGCCTCTACCGGGGACATGAAGCTCTACCGACCTATGGGGCAGCTTCTCGAACCACTTCTGTGCTACGTCATATAAGATAAAAGGGAAAATTCGACACATCAAGATGTATTTGTGGCTCTAAATGGTCATTGCCTGCATGTACTTCTGAACGTGGTCTTTGGGATCCGTCTTCCCGTCATAAATCTTGAACCTGGGAATGATAAACTTCTTTGGAGGTTCCTTCTCTTCAATCTCTCTTAAGAAAGGGGATTTCATCTGGGTGTTGAGATCTCTTCTAGCTAGCTCCCTAGTAGACCCTCGATGGGCTGGATGCTGGTCCATCTCTTTACGGATCAAAATCCCAAAGTTCTCGTCCTAAAGATCATTGCTTCTGCGGTGCCTTTTTGATCGGCCATGTTCTGATCTGCCACGTTCTGACTTGCCATGCTCAGATCTATCTTGGTCACGCCTGGAGCTCCTCCCTTGGCTGCGAGTATTTCTCGCCTGAGGACTAGGAGTCTTATCACGATGCTTCTTAGTATCTCTATGGAGATCTATTTCCACTATTTAAAGTCGCCTATGCAGGCGAGCATTTTATTCCACCTAGAGGCATGTGGCCTCCTCTTATTTTTGAAGCCTAGTTTCGTAAGCGTCGACCAACCTAGAGATCTGGATAGATCTAGGTGGTCCCTGGATTTCTTCACAAGTTTTCCTTTCTTAGCAAAGCCTAAGATTTGGTTACTGGGAAATTTCTGACCTGACCTTAGGTGGGTCTGGTTCATCCTGCACATCACCAACTTGAGGAATGTTGCTACTATAGTGAGACATCATGGGATTTTGTTGATGAATTCTTTCGTAGGAAAAATAATCATTTCCATCAAACGGCGCTAATTGCGAGTGCAAGAAATATCATAATATATGATCCAGAAAGCAATACCAAAACGAAAGCAATTAATCACACACACGATAATATGTGGTTCGATAACTTGCCTACGTCCACGGAGAGATTACTACTTTTTTTATTAGCGTCTCTCAATGCCCGAGGTTACATTCCATTGCCCCGGATTAGGGTTTATAATTTATAGATGTGTAAAATAAGAGATTGAGTCATGCAAGTAACTCAATTAGATCATGGATAACTTGTGGTGTCCCTGAATATCTCCCCTGATATTATTGGTAACCAATTGAGTATATCCTTATGTATTTAAGTGCATATTAAATACACGAGTCTTTAATGAATAACTGATTTGGGTCGGGCAGTCCTCTTATCCATATTGGGATGGTTGGCTACTCTATTAGGCTGAAAATAAATGAGCCCCCACATTAGGATTCAAGCGCCATTAGAAAACACAAAGGGAATATAGAAGGACGATTTCCTTCTGCCACTGGGCATATAGAATAACGCTTAGGAGACCGACAAGGAAAGACCCATAGTCTCTAGCGTAAGAAATGAAGAGTATCCCTTTTAAGATCGATCTCTGAGGACAAAGATATTTGAGGATGGGAAAAATGCCAAATTAGTAAAGACCATACAGGATAGCATCAAAAATGGGCTGAGGATCCTATCACTTAGAAAAATTAAATTCAATGGTAGTACCAAGGTCATGGAATGCCATGAACCTTAGGAAGTTTTATCATTACAAAGTTCCATATTTGTTTTGAACTTTACTAGTTATTCATACTAATAAAGATTATTCCTTTACCATTATGGCTCAGTTATGGGTCTTCAAACTTAAAACCCACTCAAGTAATTGTTTGGCTTAGAAAAAGTCGATCACCTATGTTTGGCATCAAACCCACTAAGAAGTGGTATGACTTAGAATAATTCGATCGCCTGAGAATCTAGCACTAAGTACACGCAAGTAGTGGTATGAGTTTTAATAAGTTAACCGCTTGAGAATCTGGAATTAAAATCCACTCAAGGAGTGGTATGACTTAGAACAAGCCGATCACCTATGTTTGGAATTAAACCCAGTCAAGCATTGGTACAACGCAAAGTAATTCGATTGGCTACATTTGACATCAAACCCACTAAAGGAGTGGTGACTTAGAATAAGTTGGTTTCTCGAGAATCTGGCACAGAAATATGGAGTATTATAATAAGGAGGACGAAGAAGAAGAGGTGGAATCAAACCCCCTTTTTACAGTCTAAACCCTCTTTTTTCATATGAGGAGGTCAGCGTCTCTAGTCGTCTCTGGGAAGAAGTTGAGGAAGACGATAAATTCTTGATGGGAAACATCACTTTTACCCCAATCCTTGAAAATCTTGACGACATGACTAGCCGTCCCAGATGATGAGTTGACTTAACGACCGTCAAGGCTTACTATAAGAGGTAGGGCAGCCAAACCAACCATGGCTCCCCGGGTGCTTGTGGGAAAAATAAGAGGGTTATGAGACTTAAGTAAAAATAGGCCCTCGAGATGGAGTAATAGGGGGAGAGAAAGGCAGACCGAATTGGCTAAGAAGAGGAGGACGAATAAGGCTCCTCCAAATAACCTAGATCTGACATCATCTACCACATCTAATCGACCTATGGTCATCAAACCTTAGTCCTTAAGACATCAAAGGACTCCTTTTCCATCTACTTCCGGCGTATATCCATGGGATATTACCTTTTAGAAAAGCAAGGAGCCGACCACATTTGTTGATTAGTCTCACCAAGATTTGGAGGTCGTGCGCTCCGTTTCACAGGCAACCATGTTGCCTTCTGACATGGTCGACCTAAGGACTTTCCCTTTGGAGATCCTTCGCAAACAAGGGCTTCATCAGAGTGTGCTGGTAAGGTTTCAAACTTTTCTTTAAAGCTTTGGTTTCTTATGTCCAATCTCTACTTTTCTCTATGCAGGCCACGCATGTCACATAGGAGCTCATCCCCCTAGCTAAAAGCCTAAAAAGGAGCAATGACATCATTATTAACAATAACAATGTCTTAAAAAACGTGTTAATAGAGAAGTATACCAAGGTGACCGACCTCACCAATAAACTAAAAATAAGAGATGATTGCTACAAAAAAAAGTTATTTAATAGGTCGTGTAAACTCAACCAGAGTTCAACTAGGTAGACACTGAGTTATCTAACTTGAGAAAGACCTATTACCAGAAGACTCTCCAGGAAAACATACTTAATAGGTAAACATTTATTCTGGAGATGAAGATTGAAGATGATATCAACAAGGACTTCGATGAAGGTTTTGAGGCAGTGGTCCTAGAAGTTGTTTCGTAATTGGACTATCACGAGTTTGTTGCATTCAATTAGGGATAGTTGGTCGAAATTCAAAGGGGAGCGACCCCCAAGGGCGACCCATCCTATGTTGAACATCCTCCCTTGGAAGATTCAATGAAAATGGGGGATGCGGCTCCTGAAGTTCTTGACATCGATCCCCATGTTTTTTAGATTGATCCTGTCATTGATGAAGGCTATCAAGTTATTAATTCCATCAACCAGGTTGCCACCACCCCTGCTGCTCCGATTGAAGGAGTGGTTGACGTTATGGAGAATGCACCTCTAGAGGGTCAGGGGTAGATCACCTCTAACCTTTGGTTTAGTAATTTTCTATTTAAACCTTTTTGTATACCGACTGGTTATTTCCCTTGTGGGCATTGAGCCATTTTGATATTTCTTTAGAACGATTAAATTTCCTTCATTGTTTTCTTTAAATTTCTTATTTACTTGTGACATGCTTAGTTTTTAATTGCCTTATTTGTGCCTTTGTAAAAAATGATAGTTAACTTATTAATCATTTGATTAATATATTAAGTTAAATTAATCGTACAGTTATGAGCATGCTCCTTCAGGCCGAATAACAAAAGTTTAGATAAACTTGTGCCTATTATGAGCCGATTAACCCAATTTTTGGGTCTACCGACCCTCTTAGGTTGTACCACTATTTTCGGTTGGGTTTAATATCGGGTTCCCATACGATTGACTTGTTTAAAGTCATACCACTACTTAAGTTGGTTTTGATGCCCAAACGTAGGTGATCGACTTGTTTTAAGTCCTACCACTGCTTGAGTGGGTTTAATGCCAAATTCTCAGGCGACCAACTTATATAAAGTCATACGACTGCTTGAGTGGGTTCGATGCCAAATGTAGGCGAACGATTTTTTCTAAGTCGTACTACTGCTGGAGTGGGTTTAATACATTATTTAGTTGTAGAAATTAATTATATGTGCTTTTTGTGACATGTTATGTGGCTATTTATAATTATATATGTTACATTATTCGTATTTTGAAATAGATTTAATACACGGTAAAACATTAATTAGATATTTGAACATGACTGTGTAATATGGGCAACTATAGAATGGTCAAAAATTTGGTATCGAAGGTTTCCTTGTTTGGATTATCCCCTCGATGTCCGGTTCTAATGATCATGAAGCAGTTTCCTATAATGTCGTGTGACACTAAACTAATAAATAATTAAATAATTCACTTTCAGACAAATACCAATTAAATTATTAAAACTAAGGAGTTAAATTAGTAATTGATTTATGTCATGTTTCGAGTTGGTTTTGGGACGCGTATAATGTCCATTTTAGTCTATAAGTATAGGTTTTAGGCCCATTGGGATAGTATAGGACTTGGGTAAGGTTTTAGGCTTATTGGAGATATTTTGGGGCCCTTTTTATGAGGCCCATATTTGGGTTAAACCTAATTTCGTGGGATTAAAGTATTTAAAAGGTCATTATGGTTTAATAATCCATATTTCATAATTAGAGAGACCCCCTAAGGGCTAGAGATAAGGGACTTCAAGAGAAGATGAGGAATTAAGAGGTTTTGGCACAATTTCTTTATAATTGTGTTTGAGGAAAGTTTATTTTGAATTTTATTTTAATTTCTTTTGTACTAGAATATATCTATTCATTGGATTCTAAACATAATTTAATTCGTTTATTTCATAATTTTTGTAATTCGATTAAAATTGAGAATTTAACTTTAATCATATGTATACACTTGAGTGGATTAATGAACAAACCTTGAGTTAAAACTTGAATATCAATAAATTGACTAGATCGGTGCAAATATGATTTATATTTGTTTATTTATATAAACCATTAAGTAAGTTCATACTTGAGTAAATTTTGGAGAAGAAGTTGTTAATTTATGATCATAAGTTGTTGGGTTTTGATCATAAAGGGTTTAGATATCACAATAGATTGCTCTTGAAGTGTTATAACCTTGGGTTAAGTCATTTATGGCGGATTAAGACTGGTAGGTTCATATTTTGGGGCTGAAAGTTAAAGAAAATGTAAGTTGAAAAATCTGAGTTGCAGAGTCCGTGCGCACGGTTCATTATTATCATGGGAACGAAATTCGTGCAAACCTCGAGAATTTAGTCTGCTTGCATGGTTAGCAAAAATGAAATTGTATATTTTTGAATTAAGAACATGTGGGCGCCAATTTCGTATTTTTTTGGATTTTTATTGAATTTATTATAAATATTTTACCAACAGTGCGCAAGGCTGAAATTCTAGATTGGTATTTTAGGTGTGGACTTGTGTTGCGTTCGGTTGGTTAGGGTTTTGATTGGTGAGTTATTTTTGGGTTACAGTCTGATATGTTAGGGTATTAATCCGAGAATATATGGGATTTATATATAGTTGTTGAAGACCTTGAGTATAGGTCCAACTATGGAGATAAATTATGAGATATAGCTAGTGATTGTGTAGGTCACGTGATATTTTAACATGTATTGATAAACCGTTGAGTAAGGTAGTAATTATGTTACGATAATGCTGGTAGAGGTTGGGTATGCGAGATAGCTAGACTTGGATACCCTTGGGAGAACAAGCTAATGTCATATATAACAGATTATAGTTAACGTGCGTATTAACTAACAATAGTTATAGACTTTATGTGTAACCCTGGTGATTGGGATTTATATTTGTTTAGTTGTATCGATTGAGTAGGAACGTACTTGTTCACTTATCTTGTGTATTATCTATAATATACGGGGTGTGGGTACTCGTGGGGGATGTATTAGAGGGGATATCCTTATGGGGTGTGAACGACGGTGACTACGTGGGCATCCTGATGCGAAAGACATGTTTTACCTTATTTATTTTATCCCGGACACTACATGTTGACCGTACCCATTGTATCTTGAGAATATGTATACGAGAGGATACTTTCATATAAATTTTAGGTATGGGGATGTATGACTGGTGTGAAGGCATAGTGATTATCCCTAGTACATGCTTTCATGGTTAGAGGCGTGGGACAACCTATAACTATGCTTAGTATGCACGAGATATCCCTAAAGGCGGTAGGAATATGCCTTTGTTATGTGAGGGATAACGAGTAACCCATTTATGATGTACGTGGTATGGACCATACTTTTATGCGGATGATAGACATAGAGATTATCTTTATCCTATTATATGGGATTATATATTATGGTACTAGAGATAGTTGTACCGGTTTATGTGTTATACTATGAATGTACATCTATATACTTATACACTTGAGATGCTTAGTGTAGAGTTGTTTTGAATCCATTAGTTATAATAAACTGAGATTAATAATACTTAATCATGGGATCACCTGGGCTTGGGATTAGACTCATGATATATATAGGGTTGTTTGGGTTGGGATAAACTTAAAAATAATAAAAGATGATAAGAAGATGCGTAGTGATATTGTAGCCCAAATACAATTATAATCTTATTATACTTAGACCTAATTTTAACGTTGGTATATATGTATTTATAGGTCTAAGGTTGTTGTTACTGCCATAGAATTGGATTGGTTTTTATTGGAAGTTATATGGTATTAGAGTTGGTATTGTTTTACTCAATAGTTTTTTACATTTTTGTATTACTTGTTGAGTTTTAGTTTTTCAGTTATGCTAAGAATATTACCAAATGTTTTAATTCCCGTGATTTTTGTATCAGACTTGATCAATCTATTTGTAAATTTTATGGGGTGTCACACTTATAGTCCTCATTAGACTCAGTTGAGACGACGTAAACAGGGGAAGACTCCCCAAAATAAATTCCTCTTGCGGCCTCGCTTGGAATTGGGGTGGTAATTGGGATGGAGGAATTCTCGACCACTGAGTAATCGATCGCAGTAACTTCAAGGATCGTCATGAATTTTTAGTCAAAGTAACGGTGAAATCGTAACCATATAGAATAGGGTCCACTATCCAATGAGGTCTCATGCCGGATGGGGTCTTTCTTTTCTAAACGGTCTTGTGGGTACCCGAATTTACCATTATGGGCCCGTACAAGTAGCCTAATGAAAACGGCCCAAAATCCGGACCCCTCGCCTTAACTAAATAGAATTACGACTTGGTCTCTTCCCATGTTCTCGTGTAGAGATGTTCCAGGAGAAGATGGTAAACGTGGGGGAGTCCAACACCCCCACTCCCCGAGGACAGACATGTATATAATAAACCCTAAGCCTGGGGCAAAAGGCACGCACTGTATTCTCTATAAACTCTCCTCGGAGTATATAGAAATAATACTGAATGCACCACCGTGGACGTAGGCATTCTTGCCGAACCACGTACATACTGTGTTGTGTGATTGGCATTTTATCTTCTTTATTTTCCTTGGTGATCGTACTTATCTCATTTATTTGTGTTGATTATAATTGTCACCATAATTGGCGTCGTCTGTGGGAAACGTTTGTTTTCCCTGAGAAAGCCCACACCAACAAAGGAGTTCAAAATTTCTGGTCACAGCAGTAATGCTCCTCAGACAGGAGATATCCAAGAACCACCTGTTCCTCCCAGGATCAGATCTCAAGTTCGGCTCTCAGATCAGAGGGTTTGCCCAGAGAGGCCAACCTCGGAGGAAAGCCAAGGACCAGCGAGGCCCACCCAAATTTCCAGGCTCATCGATGCCTATGAGGCAAGGCTCCAAGAGCAAAGGGAGTCCTCTCGCAAGCAAGAGGCTGAGAATGCTCGCCTAAAAAGGAAATTAGAAAGTATGGAGAGAGAGATCCATCGTGGCACTAGGCGATGTCCGTACCGCACTCCTAGCCCTCAGGCGAACAAGTCTCGCAACCGAGGAAGGAGCCCTAGGCGTGGATCCCAAAAGAGTAAAAGGCATGAGTCAAGCAACGACTCACTCGAGAACCAGCGATCGGCTTGCCATAACAGTAGCCCAGCTCGCAGCAATGAGAACATACGAAACTTGGTCCTAAGGGAGATAGACCAACACCCTGCACATCGCGGCACAAGATCGACCAGGGAGCTTACTAGACGAGAGCTCAAAACTCAGATGAAATCCCATTTCTCAAGGGAAATAGAAGAAGAGGAAGCCCCCAAGAAATTCGCTATTCCAATATTCAAGATTTATGATGGGAAAACTGATCCCATTGATCACGTTAGACTGTACAGGCAAGCCATGACCCTCTGGAACCATCGGGATGCACTGATGTGCAGGATTTTTCCCTCGAGCCTGCATGACGTGGCACAAAAATGGTTCAAAAGGCTACCTTACAGGTCTATCAGGAGCTTTGAGTCCCTGGCCGAGATCTTCATGGCCCGCTTCATTACTAGTTGCTCCCATCCCAAAAGGATGGATGCTTTGCTAACAATGAAAAAGTCACCTCAAGAGACCCTCCGAGACTATGCGAAGAGGTACTGGGAGTTATTCAACGAGGTTGAGGACTGCTCGGAGCAAGTAGCAGTGGCCTCCTTCAAAATTGGGCTACCCAGCTCTTCCCTCCTGTACAAGTCCCTGACAAAGAAAGAGGCCATGACCATCGACGACCTGATGGATCGCATCGAGAAATACTCCAAGGTGGAGGATGTGACCCGGCTCAGCTCAGGGGAGAATGGTCGAACTAAGCTCGCTGCCAAAGGCAATGACAAAGATGAGAATCAAAAGAAAGAAGGAAAGAATGGGGGCAAGAATGGCTCCAAGAACGGAGGAAAGAATGATGTGCCAAAAGCATTTCAGGCAGTCAACACTGCCTTCAGAGAACCAATTTACAAGATCCTCGCGAAGATCAAAGATGAGCCATTTATTAAGTGGCCTAGAAAGATGGGAGGAGATCCCTCAAAGAGAAACAACGTGCTGAGATGCACTTTTCATAAAGAAGGAGGACATAAGACTGAGCATTGCAAAGCTCTTAAGTCCCACCTCGAAGAACTGGCCCAGTCTGGGAATCTGAACGAGTTTGTGGAGAAGAAGGCAGAGAAAGTCGATGCCAATGGGGAAGCAAGACCTGACAACGTACTCGAAGACGATGCTGGCCATAAATTCGCAGTAATTCACGGGGCATCTGATGTGAAGCAGATTCAGGGGAATTCAGCTCGGAAGGAGGTAAAGAAACTTACAACAGTGATGCTAGATTTCCAGATCGATCCAACAAAGACCCAATCAGGAAAATGTCAGCGAACAGATGACGTCGACTATAGTAAACATATCATGTTCACAGATGAAGATCTGGTGGGAGTAAGAACCCCACACCATGACGCCTTGATCATTACACTCAGGATCGCCAACTATGACGTCGACAAGTTGCTCTTCGACCAAGGAAGTTCATCTGAGGTAATGTATCTCGATCTATTCAGGAAATTGAAGTTGAGCATCGCCGACCTAAAGGAGGCCATTGTCCCTCTAGTTGGCTTCACTGGAAAAGTGACTATCCCGCTGGGAAAAATTGTGCTACCAGTAAGGGAAGGAAGTATCTCCAAGATGATTGAGTTTCTAGTAGTCGACATTGACTCACCATACCAAGCCATCCTCGGCAGAGGATAGCTACATGCGATGAAAGCAGTCCCCTCGACCTACCATCGAAAACTCAAGTATGTGATCGAACGAGGAGTAATGGATATCCATGGCGATCAAGCGATGGCAAGAAGGTGCTTTATAGCGTCCATCCGCCCTAGACCAAAGAAGAAGGCCGAGAAGCCCAATGAGAAGGGCGAGGAACAAGAAGGGTTGATACCTTCAAAATAGCAGTTAAAGTACGGAAGACCTGGAGTGGAGGAGACCAGGCTCCTCCCTTCTGAGCGAGTCGTGGAAAACCTGGAGGAAGTTACAGCTGGTGGTAGTAAGAAGGACAGGGTATTCCTGATTGGAGCTTCTCTCACAGATCAGGAGAAAACGGAATTGGCAATCTTGTTAAGAAGCAACGTAGACATTTTCGCATGGGAACCATACGAACTGCCTGGAATTGACCCCAGTGTGGTTTGTCATCGGTTGCATGTCGACCCCACTTTCAAACCTATCACATAGAAGGCACGGCGAACTACACCAGAGAAGGCAAAAGCCGTAGAAAAAGAAGTAGAAAAATTGCTAGATGCAGGATCCATACGGGAGGTCCAATTCCCCAAATGGTTAACCAACACAGTAGTACTTTCGAAGAATAACAGGAAATGGAGAGTCTGCATTGACTTCACTGACCTTAACAGGGCTTGCCCTAAGGACAGTTTCCCCCTCACAAAAATTAACCAATTAGTGGACGCCACAACAACTCACGAAAGAATGAGTTTTCTGGATGCATATTCGGGATATCATCAGATCCCTCTGTATGCACCAGACCAGGATAAGACAACATTCATTACCACCCTCGGATTATACTGTTACAAAGTCATGCCCTTTGGGCTAAAAAATGCAGGGGCAACCTACCAGCGGCTGGTCACCAAGATGTTCAAAGACCAAATTAGAGAGACCATGGAGGTCTACATCGATGATATGCTCGTCAAGAGTAGAAATAAAGAAGACCACCTCTCAGACCTATCGAGAACCTTCGAGATCCTCAGGAAATACCGAATGAAGCTCAATGCGAGCAAGTGTTCTTTAGGTGTCCAGCCAGGAAAATTTCTTGGGTACTTGGTTAGTAAGAGAGGCATCGAGGCTAACCCGGACCAGATCGATGCCATCAACAGGGTACATCCCCCTCGCATGATACGAGATGTACAGAAGCTCACTGGCATGCTCGCTGCCTTAAACCGTTTCATCTCAAAATCCTCCGAGAAATGCAAACCATTCTTCCAGCTCCTAAAGGGAAATAAGATAGTAGAATGGAATCAAGATTGCTCGCAAGCATTGAAAAAGCTCAAGGACTACCTTAGCTCACCACCCCTTCTCGTCATACCCCAAGAAAGGGATTCTTTATACTTATACCTCGCCATCTCCAACCACGTCGTGAGTTCTGCGCTGGTGTGCGAGAAAGCAAGAATTCAGCACCCCGTTTATTACGCGAGCAAGACTCTATTAGAGGATGAGAAGCGGTACTTACCACTAGAAAAGCTCGCCTTTGCACTTGTAGTAGCTTCAAGGAAGTTGAAGCACTATTTTGAAGCTCACACCATCATTGTTCTTACATCACACCCCCTCAAAGCAATTCCGAGGAAAGCGAACTCGTCGGGCAGACTGACTAAATGGTCAGTCGAGCTCGGACGATTCGACGTCCAATTTCAACCAAGGAATGCAATCAAGGGACAAGTACTTGCTGATTTCATAGCTGAATTCACAGGCGAGCATCCTCTAGACCAACTTCAACCAATGAAGAAGGGAGAGAACCACGCAACAGAAGGAGTTTGGAAATTATTTGTTGATGGAGCCTCCAACTCAAAGGGGGCAGGAGTGGTCATTGTTCTTATTACTCCAAAAGATACAACCCTCGAACAGGGAATCAGGATTGGATTTGAAGCCTCCAACAATGAAGTGAACTATGAAGCTTTGATAGCCGGCATCCAAAAGGCACACACTTTAGGAGCGAAGCAGTTACAGGTGTTCGACGACTCACAATTAGTCTCTAATCAGATAAGTGGGGACTACAATGCAAGAGATGAAAGAATGGAGACCTATCTCGCCTTGGATAAAAGGCTAATGGCCACCTTCAAGGAAGTCAGTGTCCAGTAATTTCCCAGAGGACAGAATAGCCATGCTGACGCCCTAGCAGCCCTGAGCTCGGTAATCAATTCCGACTTGAACAGAACGATCCCCATCGACTTCCTCGCTCACCCGAGCATCAACCAGAGCGACGAGCTACCAGGCACGAAACATGTGCTCCAGATTGAATCAGCACCCAGTTGGATGGACCCTTTAAAGGAATATCTTAAGGATGTCACACTTCCAAGTGATAGGAAGATCAATCATCAGATAAGAGTAAAAACTACTCGCTTTCACTTATCTCTTGAGGGCAAGCTGTATAAAAGATCGTTCTCTGGCCCTTACCTGCAATGTGTTCACCCGAGGAATGTCGAACAGATTCTACACAAGCTCCATGAAGGAATCTGTGGGAGCCATATAGGAGGAAGATCACTAGATTTTCGAGCTATGAAGAAAGGCTACTGGTGGCCATATATGTAAAACGATTCAGCAGTATACGCTCGTAAGTGCAAGAAATGTCAACTACACGCCCCTATGGTTCACCAACCTGCTAGCGACCTAAGATCACTCACCAGCCCCACCACTTCCTACCGCCGCCGGCAACCGTAAGTATCTGTTGGTCGCAACGGATTACTTCACCAAATGGATCGAAGCAGAGTCACTGGCCAACATTCGAGATGCAGATATGATGAGATTCATATGAAAAAACATAATTACCCGTTTTGGAATCCCTAGAACCATCATTACTGACAACGAAACACAATTCGAAAGTGGCCCTTTCCATAGTTTTTGCAATGAGCACGGGATCAGGCACTATTTCAGCTCGGTGGCGTATCCTCAGAGAAACGGTCAAGCTGAAGCTTCCAACAAGACAGTGATAGATGGGATAAAGAAACGATTAGAGAGAGCCAAAGGCGCATAGGCGAACGAACTGCCACATATTCTGTGGGCTTACCTCACTACCCCACGACGGGCAACGGGGGAAACCCCATTTTCACTAACATATGGAATGGAAGCGGTCATCCCATTAGAAGCATGCCTACCAACTATGAGATCCACCCTTATCGACCAGGGCTAGAATTATGCAACATTGTTTGCTGAACTCGATCTAGCAGACGAACGCAGAGAACTTACATTAGTGAAATTAGAGAGATACCAGCAACATATCACAAAAACTATAACAAGAGAGTCAATCCAAGGGCATTCCAAGTTGGTGACTATGTCCTAAGGAAAGTCCTTGGCAGCACAGTAAAACCATCAGATGGAAAATTGGGCCCAAACTGGGAGGGACCCTTCAAGATAACAAGAGATGATCTGCAAGGATCCTATCACTTAGAAATGCTGGAAGGCAGAGAGATACCCTGAGCATGGAATGCGACAAATCTTAAGAAATTATATTTCTAATTTTTCTTTGGTTATTTTTATCAGATTATGCAAATGGCAACTCATTTACTTGTGATCAATGAAAGTTGTTTGGCAGTTTCATTCTATATATGGGCTTTATAACTTGCACACCCTTTCCAAGTGACAGGCACACTACTCAGTAACGATAGCAGGGAAAACACCCTCCTCAGGTTTTCGTTATGAAGCACGAATAATCTCTTAGCATTGCCCCTGGCAATATATGAAGCCCTACAGGAGATCCTTAGGCAACTTGACCAAGTCAAATTGGTTGTCAGACAATGTTTGGTCAACAAAACCCTGATCGAATAGAGTATCCAACACCAGGTGTGTCCTCGCCAATTGTCACACTTAGGCCTAAGGGAGTGTGACGACACAACCTAAAAGGTAAAGTAAGGCAAAATGGTATCTCATAAGCATACTAGACTGGAGGGACACTTACTCGATAATACAAACTTACCAATCTAGTCGGCCAAGAGAGGACCAAGATTATTAAGCAAAGAATAAATGATGTAAAAAATATGGAACACTTGTTTAGTCGGTGAATTCGCCTAAAACATAAATTTTATATTATTTCACAACAGAAATATGCAACTCGTGTATAATCGACGAGATCGCCCAAAGCATCGATACTACATTGTTTCATTACATATGTGTATAGAATTACAACTAGTAAAATCTTAATGAGGCCGAGGCCTCTGAACAAGATAATCAACTACTTGTGCTCTTCGACCGTCATCCGGGTGAGGAGCTAATTCTTCATCGACCTCGTTCGCATCTGACTCCAATAGCTGCCGAGGGATGGCATCGATGGGGATCCACTGATCATCCCTCCTGAAGGGGTTAGGCCTTAAAGTGGAAGGAGAAATCTCATGATGATACCTGAGCATTGAGTTCCTTGGAACTTGTAGCTCCCTTAGGTCACTCAACCATCCCCTAATAAAGGCGAGATCTTCAAATTCTATCAGCCTCGACGGAGCGTCCACCCAACATTGGTCAGAACCATAAGCCCATACTCCTTAGGGTCCTCTCTTAAACAGATGCCTCAGCCGTGTGACATCCCTTTAGAGAGCAGCAGCAATAACATATGCTCGGCGGACATCTTCACGAAGCTCATCCATTTCCCTAGCTGGGTTTCTTGCACTTGTACCAGCTCGCGGAACGGTCGATGGGATAGAACCTCATATCACCGGAGGAACGTCGCTCCGTCCTGCGCCAACTCGCAACGAGGAGGAACCCCTCAAAATGCGAGGCGCAGTGCTCGATGCATGCTCCCTGAGGAGAAACACCTCCCTCCTCAAAGACTTATTATCCTTTTGCATAATTTCTCCAACCTGGTTAATCTCAGTAGTATCGAGGAGTCTTGCTCTCAGAGTATTCACCTTCTCTTGAACAGAAGCTCCAACCTCTTCCATCTCCTGGAGCCTGTCTTTCAGTTTAACAGCGAGATCAGTCTTCTCTATGAAACGCTTGTTCCTCAATCACAGCGATTTGCAAATTCTCACGAAGGTATGACGAACTTCGAGACTCACATCAGGACCAAGAATTCTTCCCAATTGAGAAGTGGTTGGTATATAGTCATCTACCTCAATCAACTACAGGGCATAAAAGGGCAGTGAAGGATAAAATGAGTCAGTATACGGAGGGAAGAAACCTTCTCATTTCATTAATACATAAAGGGATCAGAGTACATCGAGAAACGGAAAGGAACATTACAAACAAAAATACAAAAGGAACCCTAAGGATAAATTAGCTGGCGACCTCGGGTTGCTCAGAAGGAGCTGGCTGCTTCCCCTTGTCAGCAGTAGTAGGAGCACCTCCCTCAGCAGGGACAACTTTTGTCGCCCGAACAGGAAGGGCATCAGCAGGAACTGGCTGAGGGGCAGGTTCAACACCTTCGATGACTGGGGCAGGGGCTTCATTCATAATTAGATTTGGGCATAGATCGTTCTCATCAAATAAGAGAGAGGCAATATCTACCCCGACAGCCAAGAGGGCTTTGTTCCAGCCTTTTTTGAAGTTCAGACGGCAGGTATAGCCTATTTGAACCTCAGCATCTTCATATACGACAGCCCACCCGGAGTTATATGAGTCTTTCTTAACAATGGCTGCCTCAGACTCCTTCTCGTTCAGCTTCTCATTCAGCACCTTATTCTCCTCCACGATCGACATCTTGCTCGAGCAGACCAAATCGTAGGCCTGCCGCAGCTCGTTCAGTTCTTTGTCCACTGCCTCCCTTTCTCGATTGTCTTTGACAAGGGCCAGGTCAGAGGACGTTCAAGCAGCATCAGCAGCCTTCAAGCTAGCGTCGAGCTCAGCACTCTTTACTCTCAAAGCAGCATTCTGCTTATCCAGCTCGCCATTCTTATTAATCAGCTCGTCGCGAGAGTGATAGAGCACAGCAAAATCAGTCACAAACTGCAAGTAAAAGAAGATATTAGAAGGAAACAGACAGAATTTGATGGACGTTAGAAAAGAGAAATATACTTACCAAGGCTAGCCTCTAACTCGCTTACAGGGCTAACTGGTCAGTCCCCATCGCCCTTTGGCGATCAGCAGGAAGGACTGCTCTCTCGAGCAGCGCAGGGACTAATTGAGGAAAAGTGGCAATCGAGGCCCCCTCTGGCAACGCGGACACAGGCACTAAAGCTTGCCCAGCCTTTGTCCTCGCCTCAATTTTTCTCCTCTCTTCCTCCTTTTCCTTCTCCTTCTCTACCCTCCTCCTTTCCTCGACCTTCTTCCTCTCCTCAGTATTCTTCTTCCCTCTTTCTCTTTCTCTCTCTCTCTCTCACCTGCTCTTCTTCCTTTCTCTTCTTCTCTTGCTCTTGAGCAGCAGACCGAGAACCAGTAGCAACAGCCCCACTGCTGGACTTCTGCTTCTTCGACCTTTGAGAGAGGAGCACATCATCATCATCATCACGAATCAAGTTCTTTCTTGGGGGAACCATTTCCTCACTGGAGCTGCTGGATGAAATCGAAGGTTCTTGGGCTTCAGAAACCTCTTCTGAGCTAAAAGAACTGTCACTGCTGGAGCTCTCCTCGCCAAAAACACCTTCGGCACCTCCTCTGGTATTACTCTCAGAACTTCTCTCTTCCTCATCCAACTGAATGGGATCGGCAGCAACTTCTTCAGAAGTATCAAATTCAGGAATACTATCCACAGGCCTCGCAATAAAACTGAACCCAATATTCTTGTACTCGAGCAGGAAAGCAGCAAACCGGGGATGTTCACCGTCAGCCAAAGGTTCCCTGATATTCCAAGCTTTAATCAACTCGGAAGTTCGAACCTCGCTGAGGGCAGGCACCAAGTTCTTTGTCTTCGCTGAAAAGAAAACAGGAAAGTGTCAGAAAAATCACACATTAACGAAGAAATCAAAAGGGCATAGCAAAGACTACCTATGTACTCTTCCCCATAAAAGGGGACAGTGAATCTATCAGACCTCGACCCCTCAGTATGGGGAGATAACTGCCAATTCCTAGCAAGAAAGCCATCTTGCCAGTAGTCCCTGTGGGAATCAGGTAAATTTACTACCAATACCCTGTTAGGACTCCTAGCCTTGAGGTAAAGAAGACCAGATCTAGTTCGAGAGAAGGAATAACAAAAGCAAACTTCGACGAGCTTTAATTTAGTGCCATAAAGTTGATTTATTCTATGGAAACCATTAATTACCTTCCATACATTGGGCGAACACTGTGCAGGGACAATATTGAAATAACCAAAGAAATGAAGGAACAAATTTTTTAGAGGAAAAGTAAGCCCCCTTGAGAAAGAAACAAGACATGAATCTAGTGAGCACCCTCTATCTCTCTAACATTCTTAGGGAGAGAGGCCCACTCAATCTCTACCCATTCTGGGATATTATAGAACTTTCTAAACTCGGACACTGATCTATTACCTATCTTTGATATTTGTAAACCCTAAAGTCGCAAATTCAGAGAAAACTCAACAAAAAGAAGCACAAGGAAAGAGTGGAGAGGACTTACTAGATGAAAGATCACAAGCCCAGATGACGAGAGAGAATGAAAGCGAAGAAAATGAAGGCCTGGAGAAGAAGACAACAGCTGAAACTCGCAGAAGATGAGTGAACGCAAGGAAAATTTGAAACGACAACTATGGAACGCTGCTCCAAACAGCTTTTAAACGCACCCAATCATCGCGCACAGGACACGAAGAAACTGCCGTCAAAATCAGTTCTCGGCTTTGGGAAGAGTCACACGATTCAGAAAAGTGTCATTATGGCAAATCATTTAAATTTATAAAGCCCAACCCGTGGCCCAATAACTGTAGGGGAAATTGTGGGTACCCGAATTTACCATTATGGGCCCAGACAAGTAGCCTAATGAAAACGGCCCAAAATTCGGACCCCTCGCCTTAACTAAATAGAATTACGACTTGGTCTCTTCCCATGTTCTCGTGTAGAGATGTTCCAGGAGAAGATGGTAAATGTGGGGGAGTCCAACACCCCCACTCTCCGAGGACAGACATGTATATAATAAACCCTAAGCCTGGGGCAAAAGGCACGCACTGTATTCTCTATAAACTCTCCTCGGAGTATATAGAAATAATACTGACTGCACCACCATGGACGTAGGCATTCTTGCTGAACCACGTACATACTGTGTTGTGTGATTGGCATTTTATCTTCTTTATTTTCCTTGGTGATCGTGCTTCTCTCATTTATTTGTGTTGAATATAATTGTGACCACAGGTCTTAAGGTCTCTTAAATTGACTTAAAAATCCTCTAGTTTTTTATTTGATAACGATCTTTACACAAGGCAAGCTAATCATTAATAGATTAAAAACCATAGTTCAATAAGTAAAAATGGCGGATGACCTATCATGTTTTTCGACCGATGAAGGCACACGGAGACCATTGTAGTTCTCACCATACAAATGACCCGAAAACTCTAAGACATTTTTCTCAGTGTCTTTTTTTTTATCAAGGTAATCATGTAACCAAGCTATAAGACTTATGCCTATCTTGGAAATTATATGTATGATACCCAGGGGAACTCCTCAGGTCGTAACAATACTTAATTTCATTCAGACCAAGGTTGGTCCCGCATATTGAATTTATAACAATTGTTCCCATAACAATCTGGTAGAAACTATTGTTTTCCTAGAGTGGAAATCTATATTATACCTCTAATACGATAGTATTAGAGTTATTAATACTATTTAATGCATTTATATATTTTTATAAAATAAGTATAATTAAGTTATCTATTATCTATACGGAACAAATGCCTTTTCTCATTCTTCAGCACTTCTTTTTTTGTTGTTTATTATAGGATTTTTGCAGATCAAATTTGTTAGCGGTTTCTCCCAACTCTCCTGTAGTTATAACTCAACATTTGCATCTTCAAACGCATCTAACTATTTCTACTCGCATCAACAGGTAACATGAATTCCACACCATTCTTATAACATCTTTTCGATTTACTCATGTATAAATTTTGGCACCGAGCCTCATCCTACTACTATAATTAATCTAATTAAGTGCGACGTGTTTAGTTTGTTTGTCTAATACAGATTTGTTTAAATTGTGGCTGTTGAAAATCTATACGCATGTTTATGGAAGAGATTAATTGATTCCACTTTGTTTTAAGCTCAAATTGCGCAAGTTAAATTTTTTCTGTTGTTAGATTTTCCTAGACTTTCTTAGCATCCAAACAGTGTACACAAATTAATGGTTAACCGATTTATCTAGCTTCCGATTCCATCATTCAGCTAAGAGTTTTTTATTTGGTTGTTTATTTTTTGTTGTAATAAAAAATAAGTTGGAGTATTACATTAGCATTTTGTGTCAATATTAGAGACAGACTTCAATTCTTTATTTGTTTTGTAAGTTATTTTGTATTTATGTGGACTGATACAGAAAACCAGATGAGTTTAAATTCTATTACAATAATACTATGCCCTAAGACATCAAGTACGACTTGAGGGACTGTGGACATTGTTAAAAGGCCTTGTATTGAGGGTGGGTTCGAGATTAAAGATTTTGCAAATCTTTAACCATGCATTGTTGGGAAGGTGGCTCTGGAGGTTCACGTTCGAGAGAGAGTGATTGATATTGACAACATATTAGTAGAAGATGTGCCCTACTTGGGGGATGGCTAGGGTAAAGCCTAAGGTTCAGGCAAAACTTTTAGGATTAGGGGCTTGAGGCTATTGATGCTTTAATTCAATGTTTGGAGTAGGGGGGTTGCCTGGATGGAGGGAAAGATGTAGTGAGTTGGTTGGGGTGCAAGGATGGGAGTTCTTCTGTATTAAAACATTGTCTTCCCCTCATTTTTTATTTTTTCTATAACTTTTTTATATAATTTGGATGGTTTCTTTCTAATTAGTTTTATGGTGTTTTCTCTATTCTCATCTATATATATAAGAATATTTTCTTCTCTTAGACACTTCAAAAAATATTTTCTTCTTTTAGACACTATAATAAGTAAAGAAATCTCAATGTTTCAATTATGAAGTAAATATGTACTCAGAGTCCTTGCATTGAAAATAAAAAAAATTGCAACCTACAAATTATTTAATGAAAAATTAATCCACTGATTTTGTTAATGTATACATAAACAACTTATATGCCTTTGAGTTTAACTTTGTCTCTTTGTGAACCTTTCTTTTAACTTGTTGTCTTTGTTAATGTATATATAAACAACTTATATGCCCTTGATTTTCATTTGTAACACATAGTTACAAATTTAGTTGTATCATGATATTGTTGAATTTAAAATTTACTCACCATTAATAAATTTGTCCATAATTGGTTCTTTATTTTATTTGGTTTAATTTTTTTGGATATATTCTTACAATGTATCACAATACACCCGCGCATCGCACAGGTTACAAGCTAGTATTACATAATAACTAACTATTTCCACCATTTATGGGTGGAGGGGAAAGCAAAATTCCCCCTCAATTATAACAACCATTATAAAAGCAATTTCATGGTCAAGTCGGAATACATCCTTCTCTTTTGGTGAAGTTATAATAAAGATGTTATTTGGAATTAAGTATTTGGTACGAAATTCTTCAAAGTTTTTTACTGCAGAAACTTTATATTTCCTCATACTCCTAGACATGGCGAGAGTATGAAGAAAGAAGAAATGATGAAAATGATAAACAAAGTTCCTATGGTTTAAGAAAATTATAGAGAGTGAAATGGATATGTAGTATACCTTGGATTATTGCAAATGATTAAGGTATAAGGCCCTCAAAGCCTTAAATTTTCTGCCGCAAAAATCAAATCAACCGGCATTTTGGTATCGAACAGGGAACCCATGCGCTCACGTGCCATCATTTCCTTGGGCATGTAACTGACGGTGCACGAAATCCTAATTATGGGGATTCTATGCATAAAAAATAATGATTTGCCTAATAAAATACCGGGTGATCAGTCCTATATCAAATTAAAATAGGAATCCCAGTTGGTTCATTCTTAGCATCACTGTCGAAATTCTTTTTAAAACTTACTAACCACCTAGTATTCCAAAAAAGTCGGTGCCAAATTTTATCTTTTTATTTAAACAAAAATGATAATATGCGGTAATATACTATGAGCCATTCACAACAACTGAATCAAATCAACTGAATAAATAAATAAACTACTTATCGAATAAACCATCGGTCGCAAAAGTAAATAGTCCAATAACAATCGTCCAACAACTGAATAAATGAATCTGAAAACTACACTGAAAAGTCTGGGCGACGAGCCCTAAGTAAAACTAAAACTGATAGATGATTTCTACTCTAGAAAATAATGAATGATGCGTCTAATCCAAGCTCCTACTAGCATCCACATGTGCCGCAGCTACATGTCCCTGGAATAGAATATCAAGCTTGGTGTCCCTGTGGCTAGACACCTAAAATTCTTTGAAAATAGTTTTATAGCAAGGGTTAGAACCCAAAATATTTAAAAATATTTAACAAGTGAATTAACTGCAGTAATTAAAAATGCATGAATGTGCTTCATATTTAAGTTAGTGTCGCACTGTCTTGAGAACATACTCACCCATCCACTAATGTTCACACCTAACGCTTACCTTAACCCCTCCTAGTTATACTACCCCGTCCAACTAATTCTGGTATAAACTCCCCTTGCCATACTACTCTAAACCGAGTATTATTATTCATGGGTTATAAGTTATCTCTCACATTAATTTAATTAATTCCTTTAAAATAATATCATATAACCGTGACACAAGTTATATAAGTAAATACATTACACTCTGTATTATTACCCGCAAATAATATTTAATACTATTATATACGTATCTATACTACAATATCCACGCATATGTCATATATATATCCATCCTTCCGAGTATACCCTCGTCGGATGATTTCCTCTAAAGTGCTATCATACCAGGTGTGCTCACTTATCCTAGTTACCCCAAGTCGGAATCTCTCACGAACTTGGCCAAAAACATAAACGTTGTGGAGGCGGTCATATTTCCTTCCTGAAAGTGAGATAAGCCCCTCACCCATATAACAGACGCTATGACCTGGGGATATACTCACCCTACTCCTCAAGCTAGGGGATTCACCCACATCGTGCAACCTCCCTTGATAGCACTAGAGTACATAATTTAATTAAATACCTAGCCGCTGATATTTATAAGCACACAATAAATATATATATACTATCACACACCGTATATATATATATATATAATATAAATCCCGACTTTACCGTGTATTGAAATCCATAACACTAGCCTGTATATTCCCGAGTCTATGGTCCGACTCTAATTTAATTAATTAGTTTCATATCAATTAATTAATTAATTTAAAGTAACATCACTCAACTACATTACCCAGACATTTCCCTCAGCTCAAACTTTACTACTTAAGGCTTTCTTTTCCAAAAATATACCCACTATGTGTCTCCCGATTAACACACTCTTAATCCCAATTAAATTCCCTTATAATTGTTAGGGAAAGGGTTCCATATTTAATTCTCATCTATTAAATATATTGGAAGGAAATCTAACCCAGAATTTTAACCCATGTAAATTCAAAGCCAAACTGCCGGAAATCTTGAATGGTCGATCGATCGACTCCAAACGTCGATCGATTGATCGAACATGTGGTTGTCTTCTCCGCTCTTCTGTTTACTCCATTAACGAATTCCAAGCTATTAAATCTCTAAATTTTCAGCCTTAATTTATCATCGCATCATACATTCACATCTAAAATATATCATGATCATCCCCTAACCATTTTAACATAATCGATTTCTAGGAAAATATCATCAATTCCAAAAGCAGGTTTTTACGTTCTCATCAAATTCATTAACCCAAAATCGATTCCAAAATCTCAATCAATTCATATCTAATACTGGTATTCTGTTATAGTTCTAATTACAATCAACACTGAATGCTTTTATAACATCAACTGAACTATTAAATCACACATCATGTTCAATTTCATGCAATAACCCATCTAAAAACGGATTTCGGTTTACACCCACCATAATAGGAATTGATTATCATTTATTTATCATCACAGCAAGTTAACCACTTGCCTTGAAAGTTTGTAAAGTCTGATCCGTTGGTGTAGGTGATGGTTTGATGAAGAACATCCAAATCTCTCTCTAGATTAGTCTCCAAAAGATCCCCAATTTTTCCCCAATTGCCCCTCTTTCCTTCCCTCAAAGACTTAGGTTTATGATTTATGAAATCTGCCGTAAGACCCTTTTTCTCTTAGGTTAAATCACAATAATCCCGTTTTTAGCCTGATGGGCCAAGTCCAAATGACTCGAACACCCCGTGTGGGCCCGATTATACTTAAAAATGTCCTGAGACCCGATTACTACCTCTGGGTACTCTTTTCTGACTATCTCGATCCATTCGGACTCAATCGTGCACTAAGAATTGTCATCCAAAATATCTTATAACATTCTCTAATTTTGACCTCAAAATGCGACACGACAATAATTCGAATAATTAAACCTAAAGTCGCTAAATATAAATAGTTATACCCACTCAAATAAATTCTCTAAATCATAAATTTAAGTTTCTCCAATTTAAATAGTTTTATTTTTCCCAAAAATAATTAAATACTAAATCCTCAAAATTACCGGGTGTTACATCCCACTTCCAAAAGTGGTCACGTGTTCAGATAAGTGGCGACAATTGAAGAAACCCATGACGACACATGCTCAAATAATGGCAAGACTGGGAGGAGCAAATGTACGAGGCCGATCACCCAAGACTTGGGGGCAATTAAAGGGGAATGTTGCCAATTATGCCACATGGACTAACACGTGGTCCTTAGAGGTCAAGAGATCTATTCGATCAAATACTAAGTGGAGCTAAGTACAAAGATGAGAAAACTATCATGTATCATGGACGATTAACTGTAACATGACTCTATCACCTGGATATAAGATCACCGTAGAGAGACCTAGAACCATAGGAACCTAATAATTATAAATAAGGGCGAACCCACCCGATTTGAGTGTATTGATTTGTATCTTGCTCGTGAAGACTTTAACTCTCAGCTAGCAACTCTAGCACCCCAATTTTCCTTTGTTATTCTAAGAAATAAATAAATATTCCTCCCTTCCATGTGGACGTAGACAGGACGATCTGCCAAATAACGTACATATCGTGACCTTTAATTACTTCATTCATATTTATGGGGCCAAACTATAATATTTATTTTATTGAGGGTTCATGCATGTTTTATTATTGGTAGTTATAGGGGATATAAAGCATGCATGCAACATACAATTACATGCAACATACCAAATTTGGTTAAGGAATAAAATGTTCATCAAATGGTTAAAATAAATACTGGGCCATGGTGATAGAATTGGTTAAATTGTAAAATTAAATACCAAACAAATAAGAAAATACATTAAATATCCACAATACATTGATCACATTACAAACCATCAACAATGATCTAGAACAAAATATTATTTTTCCATTAAGAACTCCTGTCTAAAAATTACAAAAGATAGATAAATAAAGCATTATCCTCTTTGAATGCATAAGTTAAAAATTTATTGAATGTATTCCATACGTCGATAATTTGATTTTCTTTAGATTCTAAATAGGTAAGATCTCAAGCCATATGCAGTAAAAAAAAAGGACCATAGTGCTGAAAGTTTTGAACCATTTATTTGGCTTCCTCGTGAAACTACCTAGATTTGAAGGCAATTTATTCAGGAGAAAGAGTATCAAGGCAATAGTCTTCAGGGAAGCCCCTCTCACAGAGAAAAAACTAGGAGAAATCCTTCCAATTCTCCAAGATACAACCAGCTTTAGCAAAATTATCATAATGAAAATCCACACCTTTCTCATACTCTTTGACAACATTATGTTGCATTAACATTTTAAGAAAAAAAGCACAAGATTTGAGAAAAAAAGGATATATGATCATTGGGGATGAGAGGATTGTCTTTAATGTTCTGAATGATCAAAATATCCCAAAGCTAGTTGTCTAGGGCATAACCCTTCAAGAGTAGCCATGGGGAAGGATGGGAGAAGGCAAAAAGAAGCTCTAGAACTTTGCTAATAGTACTAGCAATAAAGGGCCAAGGGATAGTGTTATAACTAATGTCCAACCATCTTGGAAAAGTTTCTCCAATTCCATGATGGGGTCTCCAGACAATGTGTTTGACAAAACAACTATGTCAGAAATAAGAGTATTAGAAAAGCTTGTCTCAATCACTAATTGCTCAAAGACATTCATGTCTATGTTGGTCCCAGCTAAGACATACAAGATAGTAAGGCCATTGATGATATAGTAAGGTGTGGAATGCATAAGAGTGTGATAGGGGTTATGGGCAGAAATGGAATCATACATTGGAGCCTTATAGGAAGAATGATGTTAGGCATCCAAGAGGCTCAAATACTCACTCTTACAAATATCGAAAGGAAAATAAGGTTGGCCTGGCTTCGACTAAAAGTAAGCTCTGTTAGGATGGGAGGTAAAATTAGGAAAGGTCACTTGCATTTGACACTCAAGTGGGAAACGTATAAGAGTGAGGGATCCGTCATAATTAATGGTTGCAGTATCAGGAGTTGGTAGAACAGGTTATTCCCACATAGGCCTAAGAGGAGGAGTTGGCGATAGACCATCATGAACTATGGTGGGGTGTTCGTGATAGTCATTATCATCATCATCATCTTTGTCCCAATCCCATCACATAGGGTCATCCACATGGATTTTTCTCTCCATTATAATCTATTATAAGCAATATTATCATTCAAATATAATTCCTTGAGATATCTTCTAATAATTTCTTCCCAAGATAGCTTAGGACGACCCATTTTTCTTTTACTCTCTATTTCATTAGTCTTCCTCTTATTATAGGTGCATCTAATGGTCTATGTAACACATGTCTGTACTATCTAAGTCTACTTTTTCTTAATTTATCACGAATGGGAGCTACTCATAACTTAACCCTCGCATACTAATTTTTAATCTTGTCCTTTCTAGTAATTCTTATCATCCATTGGATCATCCTCATCTTATTAACATGAATATTTTGCTCATGGTTTTCTTTAAAGCCCAATAATCCGCCCCATAGAGGGTAGCCTTTCCCAATTGAGCAAAAATCCTTTCCATCTCCTACAACCTCCATCCACCTGCAAGGGCATCCTTTTCAACAATTAAGATCAATATCCAAGTCTCCAAAGAAGGTCCAAACAATCTTCTCTCTCTTTAATTTTCCTTATTTTTGCATTAGTTATTTAATCCTTACTTTAGCATTTCATCCTTGTTAGTCCACACATATTAATAATCCCACTTTTTATTAGTAGTATTGCCCATAACATATTTTCTATAAAAAAAATTCAAAAGCAAGAAAAAGAGGGTTTGCTCATAATTTCCAAACGGGATTCTTCACCACATTTTCTCAAATCAAAACATCATTTTTCTACACACACGTCTCTAAATAAAATCCCCGGTTGGATTTATGGGATAAACCCCACCTTTGTATTGCATGTGAACTACATGGGCCTTGATGCCCTTTTAGGCTACGCAGACGTCTCAGGTTAAAACCCGAGATTCAAGTCCTCTTTTCATATTCATATATTATTTCTATATATTATACTTGCGATTCTTATTCATGCTTTATCTAACATATATCATCATTTCACCATAACGATCGATATTCCAATTAGCGCACATATGATGTTTTCATTTATTATTTTGAGAACACTCCTACGAATGATCTCACTCCGCCTTTCTCCATGACGTGAGTTGAGATATTCCTTTCTCCATTTATATATAAACGCGCACACACTTCACGGAGTTTTTCAAGGAGAATAATAATACATGCCCATGAGAGACCGAAAAAGTGGGATGAGTTACTAACACCTTTCCATTTCGTAAATTAACCCCCGAACCTTTGAACTATTGGTTTCGCAGGCATCAGTATGTCTTTGATGTCATTCTCTCGAGGCGGCAACATTTTTTTTGCCTGTTTTGTGCAAAATAGGTCGGCGACTCTATCTCTTTACATCACCCCACATCGACGATGGTCGAAGCGCCCCTAAACAGGGCGCGGGACCTTTTTCTTCCCTCCCACCAACTGCGCGCAAGAGTGCCGAAACCCCGAGGAGGAGGAGAAAACGAAGGGATGGCCATAACTGGTAGTAGTCTAAAATATTCATCTTTTAAGGTCTCACCAAATTCTTTAATTTAATAATATAGTTATTCGTAATTATTGTTATATTCATTGATCTTATCTAATTTGCAAATACTAAGAAGAGCTAGCTTAGTCTTTGCTAAGTCTTGTTCATTAGTTTGAGCTAAATGTCCAGCTCCAATGAATTATGTCGTAAATAATTAAATATATTCTTCAATTGATCTTTTATCTTGATGTTGTCTCATAATCTCAACTTTAGCTATGGATTTTGTATATGTAGCTTGTCTTAGACTGTCTAAATAATTTTTTACAATTCCTCTAATGGATTGCTCAGTGTATTGTTTACATGAATTTGCGTCACATTGTTAATTGGATGCGAAACACATATTCATTTTATTACTTCATTCATCTAAGGCTTTCTTTTTATCTTGGACATTATCTAAATTAAGGTATATTCCTACTAGGTTTATGGCTTGACTTGCCATGGTCTTAACATGAGTAAAACTCTTGTCACTAATTGAAAAAACTTTTATATAATCAGGTTTAGTCTTTACCTCAGTATTTGAATGTATAAGAATATTTATTCCTACTAGTTTACTAAAGAGACTAGGAGCATCATTCACCCTACTACTTGTTCCAATTTTCTATTTAGTAGGACCTACTTGTGTAGTTGGCATTAATGTTTCTTCTCCTTCTTCCATTAATCTAAGATTTCTAAGAAATTATTTGGTATTCTTAAATTCTTTTAATTTTAATATATGGTCTTGGGATATCATATTTAATCTACATCTTGGGATATCATATTAAATCTATCTTTGTCTTGGAATCTAATAGGATGACTTCTTTTAATATGTTCTTTAAATGTCTTCATGTCTAATTCTGAGGGTTCATGCGCAAAGTTCTGGATTCTAGCTTTCTCTTTGACTAATTGTGTTTGCTCAAATGATCTTTTAGGTCTAATTGCGGGAGCTTGTCGTGATAAGCTAAAACTAGCCTTACTACTACATTCTCTTTATGAGGGATCACTAAGTATAGCTTCTCCCATAATTCTAAATATAATTTCTTCAGTATGGAGACTTTTGCTAGTAATCTTAAGAGGGCCAAACTAGATAATAGCATTTACAGTGACATCGTCTTGATTAATAAACAATGATTTATTTTGTATAGTCTTAGTCTTTTGAAATTCTGGCAATCGCTAAAGAGTATTGGCTTTTTCTTTCATTGGTCCAGTATATCTAATATGTAAGTATGGTTGTAGTCTAAATTATTGGTTCTAACCAATATTTCTTCATTAAGTCTACCACTAAGAATTTTCAGTTGCATTCCTTCATAGGGAAATTGGAAAAATTTCACATGACTTTGGAATTCTATATTGATATTAGCATCTGGGATAATATAGTCTTCATTACCACTTTCATATAGAATTAACTTAAAATGTTTGGTTGTGTCTACGGTTAACATAAATGCCGAAATGACATTAAAGTATCCTATATTGTCTGACATTTCTAATTGCGCTATTCCAATAAGGCATTTTTCAAAATATTTCCATCTTTTATCTATTAAGCAACATAAATGTTGATATTATTTTGAGGTCTATGCAGTGTTCTAAAAGGCGCGCATAGGCAGCACCAATGTGTGATGCGTTTTAGAAACGCAACGCATTAGGGGTATGTGTAGAAAAATATGTGGTCAACGATTTTTAAGGCGGTCAAAGGGGATGATGCGAGCATTAAGCATTTTGTAGCTAAACGATGTCGTTTAACCTGTTTTTTTTTTTAAATTGTTTTTCTCAAGTACTAAGTTGATTAAACAGATTAAAAAAAGAGCCATTTTTAACAAAACTTTAAAAACGATCTCTGGTTTTTAACAAACTTTAAAATAAAAAATCTTATAACAAAAAAAAAACTAAACAACAAAACGATCTCTCCTTTTCCCCTTCTCGTTCCACCGAAAACCCTAAAACCCAAGAAAGAAAAACCTCCCGTCGAAAACCTTAAAACGCTACCTCCGGCCTCTGATTTTCGGTCGGCCTTTACCAGAAAACCATAAAACCCTACCTTCCGGCTGACCTTTACCCGAAAACCAAGTAAATTTTCTGATTTCTTTACCGTCGAAAAACACCTATGTTGTAAGTTTTCTTACCTTCTGATTTCTTTCTTTACCTGTGTTGTAAGTTTATAATGTTTATACAAAATATTTCTTTCTTTACCTCTGATTTCTATTTTGGTTTACCGTACAAAATGTTTAATAAAGGTCACTGAAGGCTGAAAATTTAAGAATTGTTTACGAAATGAGCCATTTTTTATGAAATGTTTATAATGTTTACTATATGAAATGTTTATAATGTCACTTAAGGTTTACTGTACAAAAATTTAAGAAATGCTTATAATGTTTTTAAAAAATGATTATGAAAATTTAAGAAATGTCAGCGTATAGTTTTAAGAAATTATACACTAAAGGCAGTGTATAATTTATGCTTATATTTCTGCTTTTATTACTTTACAAGACTGGGTATAATTAAAAAATATTAAAAAAAGCCAAAATGTCTTTTCACGTATAGGCTTCGCATAGGCGCGCCTATGCCCCTAATGCTTGATGCTTGACCTCCACGCATCGATCACACACCGCGATTTTTAGAACCTTGGGTCTATGTAAACCTTGAATTCTTGTTTGAAAGAGTCCAAAGGTAAGGAACTGTAATTTTTTATCAGTTCCCCTTGATCTTAGCCATTATGAGTCAAAAACTTGAAGCTCAGAATATGACTTGTCTAACACAAGATTTCTGCAATGACAAGTCATATTATAATTAGGAGACTTGGGAATGGCTCCTTCTTTAAACAAGTCTATGTATCTAATTGCTGAAAATTGTCCATTATGTATGAAATCTTCTATAATTTTTCAGTCAATTTCACCCCATTCTTTCCATTGAAGAGGGTTAGTGAAATTTCTTTCTTTTCACGGTGTTCTAACACTCAAGGATGAGTCTTTAAGTCTTTGGATAATAAAATTATTATGTCCAATATTTGGGATAGCGCTAGCTATCTTACTAGTCTTATCTAATCCATCGTTTATAATCCTTCTAGCTATGCGTTTTCCTTCCTTATTTTCTATATAAGGAGTAACTATAAATTTATAGGAGATTACCTGTTTTTCTTCAAGTCTTTTTTCAATTCTTTCTAAAGAGTCTGCATAATCCTTTTATCCTTTTATCTGATTAAGAATTTCGTCTTTAAAGAGCTTATTTTATCTTCTTGCATTTTCATCAATATCTTCATTATGCTTAGCAAGAGAATGAGCAATCTTCGCAATATAGTCTTTTATTTCATCATCTTTTTCTTGTTTTTACACATATTTTTGTGTTATTCTTGCTAAAATAATTTCTACAATTTTTTCTATTTTATCTAGACGTGTTATAATAAATGCAGAGTCTAATTCTTCTTGAAAAGGTTTATCATATATAAAATTACTTCCCTTCGCGATTTCTTCATGTTTTGTTTCCACTTGAGCTATATTAAGTTTAAGTTCATTAACTATACTATTCATTCTGAATAGGTTATGGTTTTCCATATTATCTAGATAACTGGTTAAATTTTGTTGAAACTTAACAAAGTCTGTATAAAAGGTGGTTAACCCTTTTATCTTAGCTTTTAAATCTAATTGTAAGTCTTTAACAAAGCTGCTATTGTAGTCTTATGTGGCTGCTATAGATGTTGAGATTGAATTTAATCTCTCAAGTATAAGTCTTGATACTTTATCAGCATTCGCAATCCTCATTTTCATTTATCTAGTAGTGAAATCTTTCGTCACTTATCTTTTCTAGAATTCTTTGATAAAAATCTACCAAAGTCTAAATGGAGAGGTTATCAGGTACCTATTTTCGGTCTGATCTAACTATTTCTATTAGGAAGATAATTGTATAATCTTATAATTAGTTTAGCTTGTTCTTTAACGAGTTTAACTAACTCACTTTCTTGTTTTTATGTAAGAGTTTTAAGTTCTAAAATTTTCTTTTTAAGGACTTCAATATGATTAGTCTTGGTATTTATATCTTACAATACTTGTACAATATCTATAGGGATTTGGCTGTCTATTTCTTGTATTCTTTTGAGATTTTTTTTTTATCTCAGTTCCTAAATATTTGAAGTCTCTGGATAATTGTTTTAAAATAAGGAGGATACACTTATTTTGGTTTACTATGCTATTGATAGCACTAGCAGTAACTTTCCTGCTATTTGCGTGTTTGACTGGAATGTGTTTAACGTATGAACAACTGTTTATGTGTGAGGTTAAGTAACCTTCTGGGTCTAAATCAGTTACAGGGATGGGTTAGTAGTCTAGATGGGTTCCAAAAATATTTTTGTAAATGTGTAGAATAATTTCAAGGGCATTAAAGTCTTTTACTAATGTAGATCTGAAAGGAACGTCTTGGCTCTAATATCATATTTCGATTCTCTCTACTTTCTTAAATTTTTGTGATCTAATGTATAAATTTATAATATATATAGTCTTGAAATAGTATTTTACTATAGGGAAAGAGGAGACCACTACGAAAAGATGACAAATTTGACTTTAAGAATGCGTTGGGAAAAGGACAAATTCCGTTAAGTCCATTCTTTAAGAATTCCGTTTTAGAGAAAATGTATGTGTGTGTGTGTGGGGGGGGGGGGGGGGGGGGGGGGGGGGGGGGCTTTCATACATACTTGCTGGCACATACCTATATTTTTAAAATATTAAAAAAAATTGATTTATTTTTTTTATGTGATATTTAAACATTTCAAGGCACCCATATAAAAAAGATAAACTTAAAATAAATTTTTTTGCTATTTTAAAAAAATCAGTCAAACTTTCGCAGCTTTTAAAGTGATTTAAAAGTGTGAAAATTTGACCAATTTTTTTAAAATAGCAAAAAAAAATTATTTTGAATTGATTTTTTTTTTGGGGGGGGGGGGGGAGGGGTCCTTGAAATCTTTAAATATCACAAAAAAAACTAAACTCAAAAATAATTTGTTTACCATGTAAAAAAACCGATATGTAAACTTAGTATGTACAGGAACCTCTCTCTCTCTCTCTCTCTCTCTCTCTCTCTCTCTCTCTCTCTCTCTCTATATATATATATATATATATATATATATATATATTTCTATTTGCCCGAAAAACTAAATGATTCCCCCCCCCCCCCCCAAAAAAAAAAAAGATCCATTCTTGACCCATCACCTATATATTTACTACAGAAGTCAGTCTCTTCCATCGTGTACATCCTCAAGCTGTTGCAAGTCTTGCAATTTGAAAACCTCAAATCAAATAAGGTAAAACTTATTTTGTTTGCTGTTATAAAAAATCAAATATGTTTTCATTGTTTCTTTGATTTCGTTTTTATACAATCTAGAATTTGAATGGGAAAATATTTGATGTTGTATATAACTCATTATTTGGGTTTTCATTATTTGAGTTAAATCTTTTTGTAACATAATTTTTTTAAGTGGAGTCTTGGAATTATGCCAATGCATATGCATTGTTTGATGATAAGCCACTATGAATAGTTACACCTTTTTTCCATTTACTTACATTTCAAAATTTTGAAGTTGTTTGTTGTTTTTCCTTAATCAGTTTGATAGTGCTTTATTGAAATTTATTTAAAAAGTTCAATAATTTTTAAATAGGGGTAATAGCCAATCGGTTTGATAGTGCTTTATTCAAATATATGTCTAGCAATTTGATGAATTAGTCCCTTTGTTTATAACACATTTTTTATCATTTTTAAATTTTTTGTATGTTCTTTTCCTTAACTGTTTGACTTGGGTATATACTTTTGGTTTGATTTGGTCCTTGGGGTTAAAATCTCAAGTGTATGAGTGACATGGAAATCTTATATAGGTTATATTATCTCTGCATTTTGTATTTTTATGTAAAATTATTTAATTACTTTTGGATTTTAGAAATGTAATAATTCTTTTATTTTGCAGGAGCAAAGGATCGACGTCATTAATTGATTGCACACCGTAAAACCTAGATGCTCAAAACAAATTGAAAATTTACCATTTTTTGTGGAAAAAATAGTACAACTTTTTTTGTAACACTTTTACACAATTAATTATGTCATCCATTAGCCTTTTAAGACAAATGTCCTTTCAATAAAAGAAATATCATATTTGTTTTCACATCTCTTCGAATTCCATGTTAGTCTTAAAATATATTATTCATTTCATAGAAATGCACTATTTGAGATCTCTCTCTCTGTCTCTCTCTCAAAAAGGCACTATTTGAATTAGAGGAGTACTACTTGCACCGATTTTATGCATCGAGTATACAAAACACTTATATAATTGATTAAAAAGTTTATATTTTATTTTTTTAGTCAAGTGTACAAATATTTTGTACACCCGATGCACAAAACCGGTGCACAATATCGGTACAAATATCATTTTTGTTTGAATTATCATCTGCATCCGCTTGGGTATTCGGATTTGGGTAATATTCCCATTTGTATTCGTCATCTAGAAGGTAATACAAATGCATTGGGCTGGTGACTCAGCAAAATTATTTTCTATATAATATTTCAAGTTTGATATATTACTCGACTAGAATTAAAAAAGAAAGAGATAATTCAACTTGAAAAGAAGGCGTGAAAGTCAATACTCATGTTTCATGTTGAGTATTAAATGTAACGGGTTTCAAAGGTGTTGGCACCATAAGGCCTTTTTCGGGGGGTCCTTTGTTATTTTTCATTAGATTTTTTACAAGAATATTAAATAATGGAATGCTCAATTAATTAGTTAATTCAGTTTCAGGCATGAATTAAAATTAGTTAATCACATAACTATTTAATATTTCAAAATTTTAAATAAATTTTCAACAAATTTAACAAATTTTCAATTTGAATAAAGAAAATAAAATTCTGAAATTCAACATATGAAACTAAGTTTCAACATACTGCAAAATTAAACATATTAAAATAATTAATCAAATTTTTATGAAAACCTACATTTAAACTTAACTATGTTTTCAACAAAAAATTTAATGATTTCAATATATCTAAAGAAATGAAAATTAACATATTCTTAAAAGAAAATTAGGAATTAGGCAAATGCATCTATAGTTTGTGTAAAATCTCGTGACACTTTAATCGGACCCTTGTTTAATTATAAAAATTATATTTTAGCCCAATTTTTTTGAAATTATAAATGACTTAAATAGTACCATAGGCACGACATGCGGGTTGCCGCAATCATGGATGTTAATAAAATCATATATATGTAATCACGGGTATCCGCTAGTATATTATATGCTATGAAGGAAAATGAAAAAAATATTTTTATATAAATTTAATGTAAGTTATATCTTATACATGATTCCTAAGATCTTTGAACAATATGATAATCACGTCAATAGACATGTAAAAAGAATAATTGTATTTAACTCCTTTTGACACTATAAATTCAGTCCTGCTATTGAACGTTGCCGTCGAGTGTCACCGGTGTGATCGCCTTAGCAATCCTTTAAGAGAGAATTTGGCTTCTATCTCCTTGCCTATAAACCTTTAGGTATGTGTTTTAATTGAGATGATTTCCAATGGACAAAATGCATCTATTTATAGGCGGAGAGAGGGTCTGAATTTCAAAGGTCAATTAATCTCAACCGTCCATCAAGGTTGAGATTAAGTGAAATTTTAACGCCCTTTTATTCTTTATTTCGTGTGGAATACGAACCATTTATACATGTATTCTTTATTAAAAAAATTTTAATAAAGACCACATTTCGGGGAAGGAAATAAACCAAAGGTTTATTTAATAATTTCTTTACATTTAAGACACATATAGGTCAGAAGACTTTAATTATTTTAAGAATATTACTAACAAAATCAAATTAACATTATACTAAAATTAGTACAAACTTAAACATATTAACGCAATTGCACACATGAAAGAGCGGAAAATAGCATAAAATTGCATTATGTAGGGCTATTAACATATTTGTCCCTTGAAGTTTGGGTAGAGTCTCAATTTTGTCCCTCGTCTCAGTAGCAAGCCAGTGTCTGTCATGGGTGTTCAGGTCAGTCAAAATTTGGATTGAATTAGGACAATATGGTACTTTGAGGGCTTGATTGAGAAAATTGTAACATTCACATGGGAGCAAAATCTAATATCGAAGTTCAAACCATATCACATGGCTGTCTAGTATTTATATGAGCACCAATAAGAGGTTCAATGTTTCCATCTAAAACAGAGTTTAGGTCAGGCAGTTGGATGCCTGTTTTTACATCTTGTACAAGCTTGTACGGGTTAAACACGTACCTTCGAGTCTCTTGATGCCACATGCCGACAATTGAATCTTTCTTGACGCTTGTTACGTCGAAAGTTCCTTGGTCTCTTGAAATTACGAGAAGTTTGGCTTTCAATCGATTAAGGGCCTTCATTTTATTTGCAAAATGGCTCCTTTCACCTATAAATTGATTAATCTTAAGATTTGTGTAATTCCAAGTAATTTGCATACAAGGTTATCATAGTTGTCTACTCCAAAATACTTTCTAAAATGTCCTCCAATGATGCTCTAACACAATCCTTCGCGTCAATTTGTGCTCAAGCGTGTGTTTTGACATACCTAAGCACTTCATGTAGTAAAATAAAGGGTAAAATGGACCTTTTCTGTTGTTTGTCATGATTACAAAAACCTTCCATCTTGTTTAAAGCATTACACACACCTAACGGTTTGCTTTAAATATAACACTCACCTGCCCTCTAGTTTTATTCCATCCATCTCAATAAGAGTTGCGCTTTTTGTTTTGCGATTGTCTCAAATTCAGTCACTGTAGAAACTCAATGTACCAAATCTAATGACGAAAGTCATCTTTAGATAAAAAGATCAATGTACCAAATCTAAATAAGATTTAAATGTTGATCATATAGAAGTAAACTTTACTTTAAAAGTTTGAAAGTCCAAGGGTGACTCTTAATTTGAGAAGGATGGAGTAATTTTGTAGTGCTACTAACACTGCTGCAAGGGTAGTGAGTATGCGCATTTTGAAACGAGAGAGGGCCAGTGAATATTTGAAACAAGAGGGGAGAGACGTGTAATATATGAACCACGAGAAGATATATTCGCAAGGACCATAACCATGACAAACAAGAGGGGAGGTCCATATATTTTACCCTAAAATGAAAAAAAAAATGAGCTAAGATAACATGTTTTTACCTCCATACAGTATTGATACCAAGTTCTGAACAGCTTTTAGTTACCTGATGATTGGACTCTTAAGCCAGTTGGAATGTGATGAATGTGAACCGCAGGCTTAGTTCGACCCCGTGATTCATCACAAGATGAGAGGAAAGAGATCATTAAATCACTGTCATCGATGAGTAGGTCGGGAGCTGTTTCGAGAAAAAGAGGAATCACATCCACAGCAGCCAAGCTAACCTGCAACTTATTAAAATTAACAAAGACAACAATACAGGGAAACTTACTATTAATAAAGAGTTGCAACAATTTCTAATGGTAAAAGCAATTTATATATACTATATAATGTAGGAAGATATTAAATAAAATTGGTGGTTGGGGTGGGTGGGGGGTCGATGCCATGCTTTGACAGAATTTGCCCTTAATAGTCATTTAAACCCCTGGCAATAAAAGGCAAGTTTAATATTTATCATAAATGAGTATAGAAAAAGACCGACCCTGTATCCTCTCTTATCTCTAGAAGAGACTTCTTCAATATGATTCTTAAAGCGCATTCTGACAATTATATATATATATATATATATATATATATATATATAGAGAGAGAGAGAGAGAGAGAGAGAGAGAGAGAGAGAGAGAGAAGATGGTGGTAGCTTCATTCACGAACTTGTAAGAGTCTTGGAGTAAAGAGTTTTTGCAGAACTCATCACGTCAACAATTTTTTGCGGAGCAATATAACCATTCCCCCAAGCAACCTAACAACTTCCCCATTACAAGATATACTCATTTAATTCAATCTTTCCGCAAGTTTTAATACATATATTTTTTTTTAATTTCCCATAAAAATTCCCCCCTTTTTTCTCTATTAATTTTCCAATATCATCAAGCCATCAAATCACCTTCTCTTTCTCCTCCTTCCCCTTCTATGGTTCCTCTGTCATACCCACGAACGTCTTCGGAACACTAAATACCCAAGAATGTCTTCCTAATCCTAAGCGTGTAGTTTGGCTCACCCAGCATAGAGGCATAAAGCACAGTAGATCGCTTTTTTAGAATGGAGAGATTTGAAAGAACTCGGGCCTACATAAATGAGCAAACCATAAGTGATAGAGGTCAACATTAAGGCCAAGTAGGTTAGAGAGGTTGGATAATTAAGCTAAGAGATGTCTCAAGACGAGATAGTTAAATCAACCTTAGTGAGAGGTCATAGTGGGCAGAGGGGTGTTGGTCGAAAGAGCAGCTGTAGAGCTCGGCCTAAGACTGAAGGGTGTGAACTAATGTTATAGTTTTGCAGGTTGAGGAGAGGAGTTTTACCTCATAGAGTGGTGATTGGAAGACTTAACAACTGTCCAGGATATGGTTTGAAGTCAGTATTGGACATCCGATTTTCAACTCGGTCGCGGTATCGGGTGATACGCAAAGATACGCTATTTAGAGAGAACAAAAAATTCCGAAAAAATTTAGAAAATTTTAAAAAAATAAGATTAACAATGTTGACTAATGAGATACATTCAAACCCATCATTCAATATGCATCGCATTGTAGGATTGGTTATACTGAAGCGCGACAGAGTTGTCAGATTCAATATTGCATAGTAAATCAATAATAATATTGAAAAACAATCTAATGACACATAAAACTTGATAAAAAATTTACATGGACGATAAATATAAATGATTATAATGTTTCATCATTTTCATCTCCCTATCTAGCTGCAGTATCAATCATACGTATTTGGATAGGGGTAATTTCTTTCAGTTTGGTAAGGAAAGAAATATGAACCACATTGCTGCTCAGATGGTTGGAATGACTGGCTAGATGATCCATAATTTGAAAATTGTGGTTGATGATCTCCCGGTTGACTACCGTGATGATAATATTCAAAACCTCTATACCCAGAACTATCAGTTGAAGACCCACCATATTGCGTCCCCGGTTCTCTATCATTTACGAAGAAGGGGTGGATAAAGCAAAACTAGCAATCCAGGCGACTATCAAAAACTAGAAGAAATATTGGCAGGTGATCGATGGAAGATGGGAGAGAGACAATTGCACCGACACTTGCATGCCGCGGGATATTTCTTAAATCCGGTGTTTCAGTATTCATCTAATTTTTCAAATCATCCCGAGATAAGAGCCGAACTAAAAGAGATCATCAAAAGGCTAGAGCCAGACATACAAAAACACGCCTTGACAATAAATGAGGTATCACATTTGTTTCCATCGAGTTATATTTATTTCATATACGTATTGTTTCTAAAATGATTTGTTTGCTTTTTAGGTTAAACTCTTTATGGATAGGAGAGGGGAGTTTGGCTTACATCTTACCAAGCAAGCAATCAAATCTTCTCTTCCAGCTGAGTGGTGGAAAAATTATAGTGAGGATGCACTCAATCTTAAACGCATTGCTATCAAAGTCCTGAGTCAAACATGCTCATCTTCGAGCTGTGAGAGAAATTAGAGCACATAGTCTCTCACACATACAAAACTTCGCAACCGATTGGCAATAAAAAAATTACATAAATTGGTGTATGTACATTACAATTCACGATCTAGAGTTAGGAATTTAATGTACATGCGAGATACCGAAGATTTCTACAACTCAATAGACTTGAATTTAATATTTGAGAAGGATGACATCTTGGATGAGTGGATCCGAGAGAATGATGAAGGGGTCTTACCAGCGGATGACTTAGTTGATTGGATGAAGGTATTCAACAAAACGAAAGGGAAGGAGGACGCGGGGCGGGGGGGGGGGGGGGGGGGGAGGGGAGGGGGGATTCAAAATCAACTGGCACCAGTTAATGTTCTTTCCAGTTCTGATGAAGATCATGGTGGTGATGATGGCTGGCAAGATATTCCCGGTACTTATGGTAATCATGAATATGATGATGATGACGATGACGACGACGACGACGACGATGACGATGATGATGATGATGATGACGATGATGATGATGATGGCAGGGGAGATGTTAGTAGGGAAACAACAAGTGGTAGTTGACAAAGGAGTGGAGTTGGTGGTAGCCAACAAAGGGGTGGTTCTTACAATACTGGTACACGACGTGGTGGTGGTATGACATGGGCACAAGGAAATGAAAACCACTATGCCACACAAGACACAGATCATGGTTATCGCCCGGGAATCAGTGAACATCTGAGGCATTTAGACAATATGACAAGATTCCCTAGTAGTGACGAGTATTCAAGCGGATATGATCCGCAACATCTTGATGATCAACTACGGACAATGGGTTTAATGACAGATCATACATACCGCGGTGGAAGACATAGTTCTCTGGGAGTGGGAGTGGGAGTGGCACAGATAGTTATGGTCCGGCATAACTTCTAAGATCTACTGGTACTAGTACAGTTTTTTTGGATATTATCATCACGATAGTCAACCGGGAGATCGTCAACCACAATTTCCAAATTATGGATCATCTAGCCAGTCATCCTAATCATCTGAGCAACAATATGGTTCATATTTCTTTCCTTACCCAACTGAAAGAAATTACCCCTATCTAAATCCGTATGATCTATACCGCAACTAGATAGGGCGACGAAAATGACGAAACATTGTAATAATTTCTATTTATCTTCCATGTAATTTTTTTATCAAGTTTTATGTGTCATTAGATTCTTTTTCAATATTATTATTGGTTTACTATGCAATATTGAATCTGACAACTCTGCCGCTCTTCACTATAACCAATTCTACAATGCAATGCATTTTGAATGATGGGTTTGATTCTACAATGCAATGCATTTTGAATGATGGGTTTGAATGTATCTCATCTGTCCACATTGTTAATCTTATTTTTTTTAAATTTTCTATATTTTTTTCAGAATTTTTTGCGCTCTCTAAATAGCGTATCGCCCGATACTCGCGACTGAATTGAAAACCGGGTGTCCGATACCGAGACCGATACTGAGACTTTGAACCATGATGGGCGAGGATGTAATTTCCTAGAATGTTTTCCTCACCTTAGCACATGGTTCAAAGACTCGGTCGAGTCAACTCGATATCGGCCGAGTTGACTCGGAATCGCAGCTATCCGATCTGATAACGAGTTACGATTAAAAAACAAACAGAAATCGGGTGGAATCAGTAAGTAGCGGTGAAATAGCGTCCGTTCCAAGTTATCTCGGGGTAATTTCGGCCAAGACAAACATATCTCCCTTAGATAATGAAATTTTACACAAAAAAGAAGAGAAAAAGCATAAATAATTGAAGAGATACAAAAATAATAGAAGGAATCCTACCTATAGTAGCTGATTTGGTCGTATGTGTCACGGATTAAAGTTAGGGTTGAAAAAGGCTATAAAACTTGTTGAATCTCTTTGCTTTTCACACCACAAACGTTTTCCTCTGAAGCCTTAATAGATTTGTGCTGGAAACCCCCTCTCTTCTCCGATTTGAGCCGAAATCAGCATTAATCAACCCTACTGTTGTCGGCCGGTGTTGTTTTTAGGTAAGAATGGAAAACCCTCTCTCACAAGCTTTTTTATTTTGAAAAGCCTCTTAATTTGTCGTAGCAGCGGGTTCACATATGAGTTTAAGCCTCTTGATTTGTTTAAGCCTCTTACTTGTTTTTATGTAAAAAAAACATAAACGTTTTTATTACTCATTCCAAAGGACAAACGTTTTTTTTGTAAAAAAATGTACATTTTTATTACTTATGCACAATTTTTGTTACGTATGTAAAAAAATGTACACATTTGTAAAAACAAATGTTCTTTTGTTCTTTGCTTAAAAAACGTTAATGTAAAAAATTGTAATGTGACTCGGTTTCATATCGTTGTAAAAAATAGGTTCAAATGTTATTTTTTCAAAGAAATGTCCAAGCTTTTTTATTTTGTTTCAAAAAGTCCCTCAAACACCCAATTGACCAATATTCTCTTATTTTTAAAGGTTTGCGCCAATGACATTTTTTGAGTGTTTTAAAAAAAATATGCAAATGTCATTTTTTTATTAGATTTTTTTTTTTTTTTTTTAAATTGTATGGGTAGATAATACTTGGAACGTGTCATTTTTAACTCTATTTTTTGGATGTTATTTTGTAGAATGGCTCCTAAACTAGACATTGGATGGGAACATGGAACTGCCGTTGGTGGAGATAAGAGGAAGGTTGCTTGCAATTATTGTAGCAAGGTTTGTAGTGATGATGTTACAAGGCTGAATAGACACTTGGCAGGTGTACAAGAGAATGTCGAACTGTGTCGTCATGTACCTTAGGAGATAGCAGATATGGTGAAAAAAGTTTTTGCTGATGGTGTTAAGCTACAAGCCCTTAAGAAGAGGAAGGAGAAGCAATTAGAGAATCTGCGTGATCAAACCCAATACTACGATGAAGAAGAAGACACCGATGATGATGATGAAGGGGTGGATGACGCGACCCGTTTAGAATTAGCACAGTTGAAGGTTGCTATGAAAGAAAGTCGAAGAATGGCAAATGAAGAACATAGTCATTCCATTTCGAGGGCAAGGTCATCCACATCTGGGCCTAAGCGACCGCACGTGTCACGATCGTGGTCATTAAGACAAGGAGTTGAATTGCCTACTAAAGGAATTGACCTTTCCATATTTAGGTCGAGGAAGTCTAGTCAGAAAACTGTGAAATCCATGTTCTCTGCAGATGGAGTCAAGAAGGTTGGAAAGGCCATTAGCAAGTTCTTTCAATTTAATGACATCCCGTTTCATGCTGCTGATAGTGGATCTGCCTATCAACATATGATTGATACAATTGCTATGGAGGGTCCAGGGATTAAAGGCCCTAGTGGTTATCAGATTAAAGGTGTTTACTTGGATGAGGAGGTAGAAGAGGTGGATGCGTACATAGCAACTCTAAAGCATAAATGCCCCGAGTATGGTTGCACAATCATGTGTGACGGGTGGAGTTCAAGGACGAAGAAGCCTACCATTAACTTCAGCCTGAGTTGAAGCGAATGTGTACCACGAATGAATGGCGTGAATTCAACCGTGAGAGGACCTGAAGGAGTACGGCCACTGAAGTGTCGGATTTAATTCTGGCAACGGGCTGCCGAAGTTGTCAAGATTATGATTATGGAGCCCTTAGTATTGCTTTTGAAGATTGTAAACCAATATAAAAAGCCTACACTCTCTATCATTTACGAAGGGGTGGATAAAGCAAAACTAACAATCCAGGCAACTGTCAAAAATTAGAAGAAATATTAACAGGGGATCGATGGAAGATGGGAGATACAATTGCACCGAGACTTACATGCCGCGGGATATTTCTTAAATCCGGTGTTTCAGTATTCATCTAATTTCTCAAACCATTCCAAGATAAGAGCCGAACTAAAAGAAGTCATCAAAAGGCTAGAACCAGACGTACAAAAACAGGCCTTGGCAATAAATGAGGTATCACATTTGTTTCCATCGAGTTATATTTATTTCATATATGTATTGTTTCTAAATTTATTTATTTTCTTCTTAGGTTAAACTCTTTACGTATTGGAGAGGGGAGTTTTTGCTCAGATCTTACCAAACAAATAATCAAATCGTCTCTTCTAGCTGAGTGGTAGAAAAATTACGGTGAGGATGCACCCAATCTTAGGCGCATTGCTATCAAAGTCCTGAGTCAAACAAACTCATCTTCGAGCTGTGAGAGAAATTCGAGCACATGGTCTCTCATCCATACAAACCTTCGCAACCGATTGGCAATAAAAAAATTTGCATAAATTGGTGTATGTGCATTACAATTCGCGACCTAGGGTAAGGAATTTGATGTACATGCAAGATACCGAAGATTTCTACAATCCGATAGATTTGAATTCAATATTTGAGGAAGATGACATCTTGGATGAGTGGATCGAAAGAATGATGAAGGGGTCTTACCAGACGATGACTTAGATTGGTTGGATGAAGGTATTCAACAAAACGAAGGGGAAGGAGGACCGGGGGGGTCATAATCAACCGGCATCGGTCAGTGTTCTTTCTACTTCTGATGATGATCGCGGTGGTAATAATGGTTGGCAAGATATTCCTGGTACTTATGGTAATCATGAAGATGATGATAACGATGATGATAATGACCAAGGTGGTGACAGGAGAGACGTTAGTAGGGGAACTGCGAGTGGTAGCCGACAAAGGAGTGGAGTTGGTAGTAGCCAACAAATGGGTGGTTTTTACAATACTGGTACACGGGGTGGTGGTATGACATGAAAACAAAGAGATGGAAACTACTATGCCACACAAGGCACAAATCATGGTTATCACCGAGAACAGCGGAGACATTTAGACAACTTGACGAGATTCCCTACTAGTAACAAGTATTCAAGCGGATATGATTCGCAACGTCTTGATGATTAACTACAGGCAATGGGTTTAATGACAATTCATACATACCGCGGTGGAAGACATAATATCTCTGGGAGTGGGAGTGACACAGATAGTTATGGTCCGGCACAACTTTCAAGATCTACGAGTACTAGTACAGGTGGATACTACAATCGTTATAGAGACCATTATGGATCTACTAGTAGCGGCACAACAGGTGGTGATTATTATGTATATAATCAAGGGACGCAATATGGTGGGTCTTTAACTGATATTTCTGAGTATAGAGGTTTTGGATATTATCATCACGGTAGTCAACCGGGAGATCGTCAACCACAATTTTCAAATTATAGATCATCTAGCCAGTCATCCCAAACCTCTGAGCAGCAATATGCTTCATATTTATTTCCTTACCCCACTGAAAGAAATTACTCCTATCCAAATCCGTATAATCGATACCGTAACTAGATCGGGAGATGAAAATAACGAAACATTGTAATCATTTATATTTATCTTCCATGTAAAGTTTTTATCAAAATTTTTGTGTCATTAGATTGTTTTTCAATATTATTATTGGTTTACTATGCAATATTGAATCTGACGACTCTATCACTCTTCAATATAATTCTACAATGCAATGCATATTGAATGATGCGTTTGAATGTATCTCATTGATCCACATTGTTTAATTTTATTTTTTTGAAATTTTCTATATTTTTTCCATAATTTTTTGCGCTCTCTAAATAACATATATTTGCATATCACCCGATATCGCGACCGAGTTGGAAATTGGGCATCCGATTCGGGTACCGTTACCGAGACTTTGAACCATGTCTCAGCATGTAGCTCCGCTTACAAAGAATAAACGCAAAAGAGTAGAGTAGGTAGGCTTAAGCTTTCTTAGGGCGGAGAAAATTAAAAAGAATTCGGTGTTAGTAGCATAAATGAGTAGACTAAGGTCAACATTAAGGCTGAGTAATGATTTACAGAGGTAGTCATGAGTTAGAGAGTTCGGATAAGTAATCTAAGAGGTCAGTTAGGATGAGTGGTCTAAATCGACCATAGTTAGCAAGAGATCGACAACCACTGTAAAGGTAGACCTTAGGCCTGAGGGTGTGAACTGATGTTATAAGTTTGTAGGTTGATTGAAGGAATAACTTAGGACATTAGTAATTGAGACACTTGAAGGAATAACTGGGAGATTTGTATGCTTTGTTATCCTTTCATATTCGTATCCTTTGTTAGAGATGCATGTTCATACAAGTGAATGTAATTAATAACTTTACATCGAATGATACAGTCCTTTCTCCTTGAAGTATTTACCCTTCGCTGCCGTTGTGTTATTAATTCACGAGTGTTCACGGTGTTGGAGTGTTCATTCCTCTAGAGAACCCACTAAATAGTCGTTTCTTTACTAGACAGTCGTTTCTTTACTTCCTAAGAGATTTGAAGTGTATGAGGTTTAAGCCAAACCTCTTTATTGAGAGTTCATTGTAAGAGTTCTTGTTGAATCAGATAAAAGAATTGTACTCCGTACAAATTTACAAAGGAGATGAGCATTCGGGAATTAGAGGGCTTCAACCAACTACTCCACAATGATTAACTCATAAGGCTTCGGTCAACTAGAGGACCTTCGTATCATGGAGGGTTACGCCATGCAGAGGCTTTAGCAAACCGATCAATATGATCAAAAGACTCTATCTGCAAAGCTTGTGGTTGTTGGAGACCACCACCCATCAAAGCTTTTTTGAGTTGTGGCTGTTGAACCTAAATGTTGTTCAGATAGTAATGCAATTGTTATTCGTACCATCATACGTGAGTGTGTGTATATATATATATATATATATATATATATATATATATGTATATAGTTCCTATACTGTCTATATATATTGTTGTTGATTATCCTCGTTTGGCTAACCTTGTTACAAAGCTATTGATAATCCACCATGAGTGAACCCTTCTTCATAGGCTATTTTGCTCATCCCTTTTTGTTTTCCTTCCTTCTGAGAAGAGAGACCTAGGTCAAAGGGCAGAGCAGAGACTGCTATAGAGTCGGTCAGTGGTGGCAATTTGGAAATAATATGATAGGAAACGGTATGAAATTGACGTAAAATTAACATGATAAATCATGTTCGGGTTGGGCTTTTTTCTTACACAGTCATGCTCGTATCAAAATTATAACTCGTACTAGCTGTGTTATTAGTGTCATGTCATGTTTTCTTGTCTTGTTAGGTTTACTTGGGTGTGGAACTCTTGAACCGTGTTAATCCTGTCATGTCGTGTTTTAAAGAGGCTATGTTCGTGTCACATGAAAAAACACAAAATCCTGACCCGTCGTTCATGTGTTTCAAGGGATCTTGTTGTGTCGTGTCAAGTCAAGTCAGGTAAAAAATGACACACAATTTGTCACCCATAAGGTCGGTCATCATTAGAGTTGAACAACGAGTCTGTAGTCAAGAGGAATGGTTAGTCTTGTAGTAACTTTTGGGAGTCGAGCTATACGTTGGAAATTTGTGGAGCCTTAAAGGTCGAACTGTTGTACATGAACAATTTTATGAAAATTTTATCATGATGTAATTAGGAAAAATTTAATGAAGTAGAATCTTATGTTCAGAGATGTTCTTATATACATATGTACGGAGCCTATCAAATGCGGACCAGCTTAAGGACTGGTCCGTGCGGATCAATTTATTTAAAATACTAAAAAAAATAATTTTGAGTTGATTTTTTTATCTTGGTAACATATTTTGACCGATTTGTTTAAAATCATAAAAAAATTCATTTTGAGCCGATTTTTTTTCAAGGGTACCTTGAAATATTTAAACACCAAAATAAAAAATCAAGTCAAAATTATTTTTTTTAGTATTTCAAATAAATTGGTCCGCACTTGATCCTGCCTCTCTCTCTCTATCTATCTAGCTATCTATCTATATATATATATATACAAAACTACTCTTATACGGACTGTCCCGTATATTAACAGTGCGGAATGTCCCGCATATTAACAGTGCAGACTGGACACGTGTCACCTGGCGGTGAGCCTAGAAGAAAGAGAGTGTGCCTATAATTTAGCCGATAATTTTTTGGGCTCACCGTCAGGTGACACGTGTCCAACCCGCACTATTAATATGCAGTATAATCCGCACAAGAGCAGTATTATATATATATATATACACACAGAAAAGATATCATGCATACCCAGTTTGCATACCCTCTGTGCGGACCATTTTTTTAAAATAGTAAAAAAAAAAATTTGGCCTGATTTTTTTCATATGATTTTTAAACACTTCAGTAGGACCATAAAAAAAATTCAGCTCAAACTGAATTGTTTTGCTATTTTACAAAAATCAGTCAAACTTTGCCAGTTTTTAAATTGTTAAAAACTGATAAAGTTTGACCGATTTTTTAAAAATAGCAAAAAAAATCATTTTGAGCTGAATTTTTTTTATGGTCCTACTGAAATGTTTAAAAACTATAAAAAAAAAAAAATTAGCCCAGTAATATTTTTTTTTACTATTTTATCAAAAATGGTCCGCGCCAGCGGTATGCAAACTGAGGTATGCATGAGAACCTCTCTCTCTGTGTGTATATATATATATATATATATATGTGTGTGTGTGTGTGTGTTCGGTTGTGTAGTCATTATTACACTAGCGTGTTTCTGTGTAGATAGTGTTAAGTGTGACACATTTAATTAATGGTTGAAGAAAATTGGTCGACATAGTGAAGAGTTTTTCGTCACCCACCGACTCGATGCCGAGCTAGGCTCAGGGTGCGACATCCTCGCTCTAAACCAAGGGGAAGGGTTGTACACACTAAAGGTATCTTTTTCAAAATAAACAATCATGAAATTAAACTATCATACTGTTGTTGTAATACCCATACTTTTATGTCATTTATTTTATTAGAAAATAATAAATGAGAATTAATAATTACTTGGAATATTGAGTAATTTACCTTGTGTATGATTATATGATTTGTTTGTACCGCATGCTTTGCATATTTAGATGATAATTAAGTGTACATGTTATATGAATTGTTTGTACTGCATGTTATTATAATAGAAAATGATAACATGTGCCCTTAGGGCACATGTTTTGAACTTCAAAATAGTAAGCATGAGAGTCCTACATGAGTATCTGTATCCTATTAAATGTATGTCGAAACTCTGTCTTTAATATTTAGGGTTCATAGCGTGTGACCTTAGGGCACGTGTTATTAGAACACTATTATAATTAATAAATATAATTAATGAGACGGACTATAGGTGATTAACATGTAAAATAATTAAGTGTGTCGTTTTATTTTACGCCGAGAGATTTAACCGTATGATCTGAGTGAACTCCGAGGTGATGATATGGAGGCCTGTTTCCATGTTTTAAACGTCTTAAGTTGGGCCCAGGGGTACGTATACCCTTAAGGGGGAATTTTGGACTATTCTGGGTAGCATTTTGGGCTCTTTTAAGGCCCGAAATTAGGCCTCATTAAGAGATTCGGAAATTAGAGTTTTTAAAGGGACTAAGACTATTTCACTAATGTTATATTACCAACTAAAATAAAATCTAGCAGTCATAAGCACCTAGGACAATTAAAGAAAGCCCAGAGTGGAGAAATCAAGGGGATTCTTCAATCTCCAAACCTAAGACAAGAATTTTGTTGCAAAATCATTAAACAATATGTACTTAATTTAGAATCATGTTCTTCCCATACCGATTTCATGTTTTGAATTATGTTTGGAGATTCAATTCATATTATCTTAATTATGTTATTATTGAAATAATTAGAATTAGTTATAAATTAATCTTATGTCGAAAGATGATATTTTGGTGATAAATCCTAAAATCGAATAATTGAAAACCATGTTAGAATCCATGTTCTAGGATCCATTCACATTTCTGAATCGAATTCATGTATTAACTTAAAGGTTTATTTTGAAATTGAAAGAGAATTGTAAACAATTGATGTTTTACGCAAATAGGTGACCTTTTATTGATTAACCCTTGAAATTGATAACTTAATATGTTTATGATGATTAGGAATCAATGAAAACTTGTTCCCATATTTAGATTTAATTCTAGTACTGTTGATTTGAGGTTTAGGAGCTTTAGAACTCATTAGTAGAAGTTGGGGAAGAAAACCATTCGTTTTTAGGCAAATTTAAGGCCCGACGCGAATCGATTCGGCCCTGCGAGCGATTCGATTCGGCCCCTGAGTCGGAGCGGGTCAAGTTTGGCAAATGGATCATGAAATTATTACGAGTTTATTCGAGTATATGGGAGGTTATCCATTTGAGGAATGATTGGTATAGTGAATAAGTAAGGGTTTGTAGCATGAACCTAAAGACATATATTATTATAATTATAGCAGAAAGTTAATAATTAAGAATATTAGCTTATAACCTATGAAGCACGGACACTTACCCGAAGGGCGCGTACGAGTGTCGGACACTCAAAGGACACGAACACGCAAGGGACACAACTTGGACACGTGTCTGACACGCCACGCGGCGTGTCGGGGTTAAAAGGCATTTAAAAATAGTTGGACATGCAAAAGACACGGTTGAGACACGCAAGGGACACGGCTGACTTAAATATATAATAATTTTAAAAAAAAGGGGGCAGGAAACATAATAAGTTATAAATATAAATGGGGCAAGTTTTTAATTTTAAAAACTTAACTTTCTTTTAACATTAACAAAGCCACGACCATGTCACACTTTAAAACAAATCTAGGGTTTCTTATCTGATGTATCTCAACAAACCCACCACGATTTTATCTCAAAACCTAGCCCTCCTCAGCCGGCAGCTTACCCCTCTTCTCCGGCAGCCTCTGCTTACTCTCCAGCAGCCTCTTCACTCGGCGGCGAGTTTTTTTGTTTTTTTTGAACAAAACACCTGCTTTTGCTACATATTCTTTTTTTTATTTTTATTCCTTTGTTAATCTCTATTTGTTCCTTTGTTAATCTCTGTTTAAGTTTGCTACATGTTCTTATTTTTGCACATTATGCTTGCAATACCTGTGTTGGTTTTACACAGCCTCTTCACGCTTGTGTTTGTTACACAAAATGCTTATGAAGTTAATCTTTGTTTGTGTATTGCAATACCTGATTGCTTATGAAGTTAATCTCTATTTTAACTTGCATTATGTTTACAAAAAAAATAGAGCATTGCTAATCTCTTTTTCTTTTTCTCACCTGTTTATTTTCAACTGTTTAATCATATTTAATCTCTGTTTAATAAATTGCATTAGCCATATGCATTTTGATTGTTATTATTAATATGGGATTTAGTATCATTGTGATGTTTGATGTTTAGCAGTGTTTTTAAAAGCGCGCTATTGCGAACGCAATAGCGCGCTATTGCGTTTTGCGGTGGAAAAAAGCAAGGCAAACAAGGCTGCTATTTGGTATGCTCAAAAAGCGTGCGCTATTTGGCGCTATTTTGCGCTATTTTGCGCTATTTGGCGCAACAGGAACGCTATTCATGTTTTTTTTAGAAATCACAGTTTAGTTAAGGAGGGGGAAAAGTGTTACCTTATTTCACGTACGGACTTTGTTTGGGTGAGGTATTCTTTGTTCCAAACCCTCAATTTACTTATTTACAAAGGTCTCAATGATGTTATTTGCTTTTTTTAAAAAGTTTAGCTTAAAAGGTTACTTTTATTTAATATTTTCTATTCCAAACTCTCGGTTTACTTAAACGTTTACTTATTTTACATTTTTCAGTAAATAATGTTTTTTATTTTATAATTTCCAGTTTTAAATGTTACTAATTTTTCAAATCTCAGTTCAAAATGTTTTTTTTTAATAATTGTCAGTTTAAAATGCTACATGTGTCATAAATATCTGTTTAAATTGTTATTTATTCTATGATTTTCAGCTTTAAATGTTACTTATTTTTCAGATTTCTGTTTAAAATGTTGTTGTTGTTATTATTATTATTATTATTATTATTATTATTATTATTATTATTATTATTGTCAATTTAAAATACTACTTGTCTTAAAAATTTATGTTTAAAATGTTATTATATTATAATTTTAAGTTTAAACTTGACTTATTTTACAAATTTCATATTAAAATTTTATTTATTTTATTATTTTTAGCTTTGAATGTTACTTATTTTCAGAATTCTGTTTAAAATGTTATTATTATTATTATTATTTTTTTAATTGGCAATTTAAAAAGTAACTTTAGAAAAAAAAATTATTTATTTTATTATTTTTAGCTTTGAATGTTACTTATTTTCAGAATTATGTTTAAAATGTTATTATTATTATTTTTTTAATTGCCAATTTAAAAAGTAGATTTAGAAAAAAATAAAAAAAATCAATTTCAATTATAACTTTTTTTACCAATTTCAATTTAAAATGTTAACTTTCTTACAAATTTCATTTTAAAATGTTATTTTTTTATTTATATTTTTTTTATAAGTTTTTTAATTAAAAAGCGGGAATGCATGAATTGCTTGCGCGATGCGCGACGCGCGACGCTACTTAGGAGCCAGAACGCGACGCCCTGCGCCACCGCGATTTAAAACATTGATGTTTAGAATGGATTTAATACTCTTAATGCTTATATGTTTAATGTTGTTCTTAGTATGAGATTAGTATTAATGTGATATTTCATATTTTTTATATATAAAAATAATTATAAAAAATATTTATTTAATACCGTGTCCCCGTCGTGTCGTGTCCTGATTTTTTTAGATTTGCCGTGTCGGCGTGTCCGTGTCCTGTCGGACACGAGACCCATGTCAGTGCTACATAGCTTATAAAACAATCCAATGTTTGTGGGAATTGGGTTAGATTAGATGGACGAGTGAAAGGTGTTATATCTTGTAGGGTAGTCATATATATTTGTGTGTTGTATATATGTGTATTCTATAATTATGTGAACATACCTTTACTCGTGGTGAACCTATCAGTTGGTGGTTTTCGTTCGATATTGGACTATGTACCACGCGCTAGCTAAGATGTGCAAGACGTAGTGGAGGTCATTGTGTTAAATCATACAATCAGCGATCACCACTTCGTGATGAGAGAAGCAGGATGACTTGATCCATCGACATAGTTTGGATATGGGCCGTTGGTGGTGTTTACTGTGTAGTGATCGCCCCAATATTTATTTATGTGTTTTTGCTTGAGCCCGTTAGGTGATGGACTCCTACGGACTTACCGTTTGAGGCACGAGATGGACACCGAAGTAGTGGCCTTCGTGTGATGAAATAACTATTAAGAAAAGAACTAATATTGTCCAAATATAGACAATTGATAATAAACCCGATGTTGCATAAAATACATTATGTGCTTTATTTGTATCCTTTGGAGGTGATATTGTGGGGGTTAGTATTGGGGTTGTATTCGTACACACGTAGGTAGTTACATCCCTGTCATGTGATAGTTAATTGTAATTCATTCATTGTGGTAGTGCAGAGATTAGTTAGCATAATATGACTTGGATCGGGTAATGCGCGTAGTATTGCACTTAGATGAGGGGTGAGATACTTATTGTGAGAGCCGATGGGTGGCATATATTGTAAATCAACCGCGTGATTATTTATTGATATTTAAGTTAATTCTTACAATTTTAGGGCTCTGATCCAAAATTATAAAAAAAATATTTTCCAGGTTTATTTTGACAAGATCGGCAGGGTTGGGGAAAGATCAGACTTGCAGCTCCACTTGGCATAGCAGATTTCAGTCTTTTGATTCTAGCATAGATTGCTATTTATTTCAGTTTCAGTTGATTTTGTTTTAGAGTTTTATATGGGCATAATCCCGGATTTATTATTCAGTTAATTTTATTCAAAGTCGTGATGTGTAGATATTCCACATGTCAGTTGGATTTAGACTTATTTATTTATGTGGTTATGTCATTTCATTTTACTTCGCATGCGTGTATGGTTTAATTACAGTTTTTACTTTATGGTTTATGGTTTGATGTTGAGAATGATATAAATTGTTCGATAAGCCCCATTTTCAGCATATTAGCCTGATCGGCTGTTACGTGGAAAATGGGGGTTATCACAATTGCCTTTTCTTTTCCTCCCCAAATTGTGTCCGCTATGAACATAATTAAATCGTGAATCAATCAAATCATGAATCGGAAACCTTATAAATCGTGAACCGTGAATCAAATCGCGAATCAAATCATAAGAATTGGTATAAATGTAAAATATGCAAGAAATAATACATAAATGCAAAGAGACCACATTAAGAATATGTAATAAGACATGATTTCATTAAACTATAACTAACAAAATTAACTTCCATGTCCAAATTATGATCGAATTTTAATAATATCACTACCCAACTCAACTCAACTCAACTCAACTCAACAAAGCCTTTTCCCAATTATTTGGGGTCGGCTACATGAATCCTATTTTTCCATTTCATTCTGTCCAGTGTAATATCTTCAGTTAAATCACATGACATCGTGTCCTTTTTTATAATATCACACCAAGTCAATTTAAGCCTACCCCTACCCCTTATGTTACCATCGATACTAACTAAATCACTCTTCCTTACAGGAGCATCCATTAGTCTACGCTTGACGTGTCCAAACCATCTAAGTCGATTTTCTCTCAATTTATCTTCAATAGGAGCTACTTTTACCATTTCACGAATTTGTTCATTTTTAATTTTATCCTTTCGAGTTTTACCGCAAATCCATCTTAGCATTCGCATCTCCGCCACACTCATTTTCTGCACATTTTGTTTCTTGGTTGCCCAACACTCTGTCCCATATAACATGGCAGGTCTAATGGTCGTCCTATAAAATTTACCTTTTAACTTCATGCCTATCACACAAAATGCCGGTAGCACTTCTCCACTTAACCCAACCTGCTCTAATCCTATGAGTAACATCATCACTAATATCTCCATCTTTTTGGATAATCGATCCTAAATAACAAAAATGATCATTTCTAGGTATCTCTTGGGCCTCCAATTTCACCACATCTCCATTTGTCCTCCTATTACTACTAAAATTGACTCCACATATTCTGTTTTAGTTCTTATTTTAAATCCTCTTGTTTCTAAAGTTTCTCTCCACAATTCCAACCTAGCATTAATCCCCATCTTAGTCTCATCCACTAACACAATATCATCTGCAAAAAGCATACACCATGGCACCTCATCTTGTATTTGTCCAGTCAACTCATCCATAACAAGAGCAAAGAGATAAGGACGTAATGTTGAACCTTGGTGTAGACCTACCGTAATTGAAAATTCATTACTTTCTCTGGTTGATGTTCTTAATGTAGTCATCGCACCATCATACATATCCTTGATCACATCAATATATCTGCGAGTCACTCCTCTGTTATGTAGAACCCACCATATTATATCCCTGGGTATCCTATCATACGCCTTCTCCAAATTTATAAAAACCATATGAAGATCCTTCTTTTTCTCCCTATACCTCTCCATTAATCTCCTTAATAAATAGATTACTTCCATTGTTGACCTCCCAGGCATAAACCCAAATTGATTCTCAGATACTGTTGTCTTTAATCTCAATCTATATTCAATCACTCTCTCCCAAAGTTTCATTGTATGACTCATTAACTTAATACCACGATAATTTGAACAACTTTGTATGTCCCCTTTATTTTTATAGATAGGTACTAAAACACTATTTCTCCATTCATCGGGAATCTTATTAGTCATTAAAATTCTATTGAATAATTTTGTAAGCCATGATACTCCATCCTCCCCTAAGCACTTCCAAACCTCAATAGGGATACCATCTAGTCCTAAAGCCTTCCCTGTTTTCATCATTTTTAGAGCAATCCTGACCTCTGTTGTCTTAATTCTGCGGAAAAATATATTTTCTCGAGTCTCCCTAAGTTCTTCTATATCTAATCTACTCCCATTATCTCCATTTAATAACCTCTCAAAGTAGTTTTTCCATCTTTCCATAATTTTATCATCTTTGACTAGGACTCTCGAATCATCACTTTTGATACACTTAACGTTATTAAAATCTTTTGTTTTCCTGTCCCTAAGTTTAGCAAAAAATAAGTTATAATAACAATACGATATGATATAATTCCTTTTCAATCGAACGCATACTACCTCCCACTCTCGATCAACTTCAAACAGGTTAGCGGAGAAGAAAAAAGCAATCGCAACACAAAATACAGGAAATCAAAGCTATAAACACGTTTAAAGAGAAGAAGAAAAGTGATCGCAATATAGGTTTCGTTGCAGTATGTGTTTCACTCACTCTGTCTTTCGCAAAGGGTAACTTAAGTTTGTACTAACTTATTATTTTAATAATAAAATATTTTTAGGATTATTTTAAAAGGAACAAAAAACGAGCACGAACTTTAAGTCGGTTGAAAATACCCAACATCCTCCGATAAACATGAATCGCACCTAAATCGTGAATCAATGTGATTCACGATTTAGCTCCCTAATCGGTTGATTCAGCACAATTTTTGGAACCTCTCTAATTCTATTCCGATTAGTATGGATTAGTACGTGAATCGGATCAAATCGTACGAAGCGAATCGTGAATCGTAAGATTCTGACAACTATGGCTTAGAACAAAAAAATCAACTAACATTAATACATATAGATGTATTTCCCAAAGTCAGAACAAGGATTAGATAGAGATTACAGCAAAGAGAGAAGAAGAGGCTAATGTTCAAATAAAAACTGTTAGAACTTTTAATTTTTTGCAAGAGATCTCCTGGATTATTTGTAATGCAAAAATTCCCCTGAAGTATGCATTTCATTACAAAGACCCCCTGCGTGCCACTATAAAAATTCACTAAAAAGGGCCACGAAGGGTTTTTTTCCACTTAAGCCATCTATATTACAGTAATTAGTACAAAATTACAAAAATGGCCTTAAGACGGATGCAAATATAAGACAAACTACTGCTAGCTAATGTTCACCTCAAGTTGGTGCATGGATATCTCTCATGCCGAAATTGAGGTGCAAAACCATGGCAGTAAGTCCCTTTGTGAAAGCATTAGCAAGCTAATAGTAGTCAACACTGCCTAGGTGCACCTAGTGCCTAAGTGAGAAATCATTCACCACAAACCAAACGGAGCCTTAAAAGTATCATATTACTACAGAAGGGAAAAGGATCTCGTACCTCTGGGAGAGCAGATTCGTTGTGAGAACTCCTTATCATGCGGTGAAGTCCTCTTTCCCCTAAAAGATAACCGTAAGCATACTTGGATTCAAACTCAATTGTTGCAGACTTGATACCACCATTCTTTGAAGGACATCTCTCAACTATCCTTCCCCCGTAGCCTTGCTTCCCAGCCCATTTCATATACATTTCTATGAGTTGTTCTGCCCATACCTGGATTTGTATATTTGTATGATCATTTTTAGAGTGAGATGAAGAAAGAAGAAAGTAGTATTTAAAATAGTATACAGATTTATCTGCAAGTTATTTACCAGAAAAAGATTTATGTGCAAGTCAACTCAACAACAATCCTTATCGTAACTAAGGGGAATCCATGAATTGTATTACCATTACGAGTACTACTACTAATGATAATTATAATATGATGCAACGCATATGAATAGAACAAAGAGGAATCCATAAATTTCACATGTAGCAGGTCCTGGACGCTGTGTAGTGTACGCAAACCTTGGGTTGACTCAATACTTTATTGGTTTTTGGTTAAAAATCTGCTAAATTATTCACATTTTATTAGGTTTTCGGGCTAAAGCGTATTTTGGAAAATCCACCTCTGGGCTGTGAGATGAGCAGCTGTAATAAGGTTTTTACTGTGATCTCTCGTACAAATAAGGCTAACTCTAGACGATTTTAGTAAGTCCAAAGAAAGACCCAAGACTTTTAGCAAGTTCAATCTTCTAGTTAAGTACTTCGAGGTAAACATAGGAAGATGTAAAAGCAAAGAAAATGAAATATTTATGGGAACGGATGTATCTGTGAAAAGGTCACACTTCTGAGCTGAAAGGTTCGGAGTCCAAGAAAAACTCACAGAAAGATTTATGAGAAAGATTTATGAAATATATGCTGATATCGATGACCTAGATCTTGAAGTCGTTTAACAATTTTAAAATAGGGGAAATTGAAAGAAATATGAACTATATGGTTTTTGCAAGAAACCCATTTGAACTTATTTTTATGTGAAGCATAGCCCTGAACCATGTATTTTGGTGCAAAGGCCCCTCCGTAGTTGAAAAAATCTTACTCTTCATGAATCGATTCACGATATAAATCATGTTTCATAGCTCAATCGATACCAGTGTTTTAAAATGCACCGCAAAACTCGCAGTATTGGGTGATATCACTTGTCTGGCCTGTTTCTTGACGAAACGCACCTGGGAGTGCGAGTTATATTTTGCGTACACAAAATGATGAATTGGCACGGAAAATGCGCACAGATTGTGTATCTTTTTTAAGCCCCAGACCCTACAAAAGGATGTTCATTTGTGGGGGGACCCTTAAAAAAGAAAGGCTGGGACATTCCAGCCCTATCTTGCACATCACACCCGCTCGTTCCACTTCCAACTCAAGTGATTGAACAATCTATTTCAGCACTTATACTGCGTGTTGTAAATTGGGATCATTGATCACGGTAGGAATTCAATTTGACATGTTGGTCACGATGATCTGTTTAGAATTAGATGATGTAATAATGTCCTCAAAGGTCACAAGTAGGGCGTCTTTGCAACAAAATGCATACTTGGGGGGTTTAATCGTATGGTCCAGGGGCTTTTTTTCACTTCCTTTAAAGATATAATGGTAATAAAAACTTTATTGTTTATAATATGTTATCACTTTGATGCATCGAGGCAATGCTAGTTGGCCCCTTGCAGTGGTAGAAGAGAGAGAGAATAAAATATCAAGAAATGGCAGAAATATAGGAATTAGCGGAGGGGGGGTTTTGTGAAATGTAATTTTATTACCACCAAGGGCCAAACCCTAGCTAATTAGTAGTAGTAGTAGTAGTTTTAGTTTTGGTATTTATGCTTTTCCTTTTTTCAAGTCTTTCCTGTTGGCCGAGATCTCTTTAGTTATAAATAAGATAGTGAATTCTCAAACCTCAGAATAAAAGCCTTCAGATCCAGCTTCAATCATAACGCATGCTCCTTCAATGTCATAAGGCCCCTTAAGAAGTTTAGACATCTCATACTTATCCAAGAACTTGCTTACATCTACAGATGAAGTATATGCCTGTTTAAAAAGCCCATAATTGATAACATCCATCTCTGCCAGCTCTGTGATCAGCTTAGCCTCCTCAGCCTGCACTAGTTAGCATACAATTAGATAGAGACCATGGCTTTTGGCCTTTACTTTCAATGTTTCGCTTGAAATGTAAACCATAATCGAAGCATAAAATATGATGTACGGTCTTATGCTACTGTAGAAGTTTATCAAATTAAACAAATGGGTCAATTAAAAGAAATCCCTTGCGCTCAAAACTATAACTTCTTGAAATACTCCAATCTCTTGCATTTTTCCCCATATTTTCCGTTAAAAAAGTTTATAGCAGCAATTTTATCAAAACATAAGTAATATTTGCATTGCAACATTTCATATTTAGATGGTTACTTGCAATAATAAAGGAGAGGAAGGGGGTGTTGCAACTCATATTGTAGTTTTTTTTTTTCTTTTGCAATTTACCCTTGAAAAAATCAAACAAGACATGATGTCCGCTTACGAATTGACAATGGGTAAACGAGAATCACAATAATGATCTAATTTGGGGAAGGATCATACTTAAGTGGTGCTTTCCATAAAATATGTGTGGCCTAGCCCAACAAAATATAAGCATTTCTATATACTTGACTCTGTTAAGTGAATTAGTGAAATACGTTGTCCTTTAGACCCCGTTGACTTGGGCTGAAAAAGAAAAATGGTGATATATTTTTGCTTATTTGGGATAACATTCTCATTTGTGTAGAATTGTAAATAAGTGATTTTGGACAAAATAGTGGACAAAATTTAATTCCAAATAAGTGAAATATTTTTCACCAATTTAACTTTTAGCTAGGTGAAACTCCCATTTAACTAACATGAATAGCACATCACCTTATATGTTAGATCCTTGAGAGCATCAACCACCTTGGCGCAATCAGCTAACTTGATAAGGATTTCATTTGACTTCGCTAGGTCATCCCACAAATCATATTCGCGAATAACTTCTTCCTGTTTGATGCGTCTCGACTCTTCGAGTTCCAATGCTGTTGGTGCCAACATCTCAGCGCGGTTAACAGAATCTTCTATCTTCTTCCTCAATGAAAACATACCTAAACAAAAACCCTACTTATAAATTACAGTACAGAATACTAGAGGTAATCGATCATTATGATATGGCACATAGCATAATCATGAAATTAAAGATATGATATGCTATAATATGATACAACTTAGAGGTAAATTTCTTCTAATCAATGATAGGTACGCTATCATAGTGGTATCTTACTATCTTACGATAAACATGAAATACATAAGAGAATGACAGAAAACAACAAACAAAGTCTCTGCACAAATGACACTTTCTTGGCATTTCTTCTAAGGCTATGTGATAATGACGTAAACTACCCATCAAAAGGCTCCTAAAAATATCTAACACACACTTTTAGAGAGACAAATACTCTTTTCAATTCCAAAATCAAGCCTATCCTCAAATGAGGATTACATGGGTATTTAAAGGGGAGAAGTAGTTTAGGCTCTAAGCTACTATTTTAATTACAATTTTGCCCTTAATAGCCTTTGCTACTTTTACCTTTAAATACTAAAGCAAAAGAAAATACAATGACAAAACAAAATAAAATAAAATAATAAAAGAAAATAAAATAAAATAATAAACCCTAAAATGGGACCCATTTCTCTCCCCCTCTTAAGACCAAGCTCCTCCTCGAGCGTTTAAAAAAATTGGGGCTCATGTGAAAATTCCAAAAATTTGTGGGGACCCAAAATTAATTTTCTAAAAATTTGGAAGTGTCCATCCCATAAATTTCTCTTCTTCATTTCCCATGCCAACCCTAAAAGCTTTCACTTGGGTCAAAAACCACTTTTGTGTTGCCAAACTCTAATTTTTGAACTTATTGGAGGGTTCCGCTTGGGGCAAGGGGTTGGAAAAGGGTGGGTGGGGTGGAAAACAGGGTCGGGTTAGACATGGATGGGCCCCCGAGTGGGGCAGAGAACTCGGATAGCCCAAACGGGTCGGGACGGGGGTTGCTTGAGGCTGGGGTTATGGTCGGAGCATTTGGGTTTGTGTGTGGGGCAGGGGCAAGAAGGGTTATAGGATTTTTAGGGTCGGGTGGATTATTGTTTGCGTCGGGGGTGGGTCGGCCGAAAAAAGGACAGGGGGGCAGACAGGGGAAGTCCAGGGTTTGGTCGACGGGGTGGATTAGGGCCGTGGGGTGGTCGACGGCAGCAAGGGGGTCGCTGGGGTGGTGGATGGCGGCGGGTAGGGTTAGAATTTAGTGCGGTAGGCTAGGGTTAGGGTTTTGAATGGTGGGAGAAGGTTGAATCTTGGATGAGATGAGTTGGGAGAGAAGATCCAACTTCTTGGTGAAATCTAGGGCTTGTTTGTTCCATTATGTGCCTCATCTCATGCATCAACTCTTGAACCTCTTCATGTTGTTGTTTGTATTTTTTGGGAGCCACTGAGAGTAGCTTACGATTTTGATAAAAATACACTGATACATCAAACACCAATACTGGAGCGACACCCGCTCTGATACCAATTTGATGTAAATTTACACGTCAATGGCCAAAAAAATCAAGCAAACACCAACTTTAGAGAGAGAAACTAAGTGCCTCTTATATTCAAAATTAACTCTATCCTTAAATGAGGATTACATGGGTATTTAAAGGGGAGAAGTAGCTTAGGCTCTAAGATCCTATTCTAAATATGCCCATAATAGCTTTTGCTACTTCTACCTTTAAATACTAAAGCAAAAGAAAATACAATAACATAACAAAATAAAAGAAAATAAAAATGATAAATAAACCCTAAAATGGGACCCATTTCTACCAGATTGACACTACATTTTATTCCAAAGAAAATACTTCTTTTTACTACACCTTTACTTGTGCGGTAGTTGATTGCAAGGAACAACATTCTTAAACGTCGCACGTGATCCATTATTTATTCATTGAATTGATGGAACTTGAGAAAACTTGGTGTAGATTACCTTCCCCACATAAGAAAACTATGTGGAATGTAAATCGTTAGCATACTCCTGAAATGTACTTGGGTGTGGGCGCAAATAGGAATCCCAATTTTGTACTTTTGTGTAGGGGTGAGGACCTAGACGTGTTCGGGTTTGCCGTGGTTGGGCTAAGCTTGGGCTACATATAGATTTTACCCAACACGATAACACAACTCGAACACGGACCCCAAACATGAATAAGAAACGGGCTGAGTTAATGCCAAATATTAAAAACTCATAAATAAATTTATTTGAATGATATTGTATGAACAAAGTATCAAGTATTTTATATCTTGATCTAATATTGTAAAAGTTCTCGTATAATTAGATGATATTTTACTTATTTGTTACTAGTATCTAGAACTAACAAACGTTTAGTTTAAGAAGATTTTGTGAGTGCTATGCTTGGTTGAGAGAGAAAAGGAAAATAGTCTTATATTCTATATTATGGGTTGAGTGTGTCAATCCGAACACGACATGGTTAATAACATTTTGGGTTTATGAACACGGTTAGTTAAAAAGGTTGTGTTAGGGTGATCTAATAATTGACACGACCCTGAAATGACGAGACCCAAACAAGAGACGAAAAATTGCCACTCCTATTTTTTCGGGCAACACTCATTTAAGTTTCCCACTTGCTTCACGATTGTTGAGTTTTAGAAATCAGATTGGCTTTTTAAATATTCGTTAAGTTTAATTCCGTTTGAAATAACTCTGTTGGCCTTAACCGTGATTGACACTGGACAGATGTATCAGCTCATTGCATGTCTGCCTGAGCAGGTGTGGCCCCGTCTGAATAAATTCCATGGTTGCTCAAAAGGCCACAAAAAGGTCATAGTTCGGCCTTTTCTTCTGCTCTTTTGGAGTTCACAAAATTGCATACAATATCTCTCTCAACATGATTTTCTGCATTCAAGGCTGTGTCTGTTCAAGTTCGAGTCCAAGCACAAGCTCCATTCGCCAGTTCCTTCGTCTTGGGGTGGAACCGTGTTACTTATTTAAGAACGAATCCGTATATTCTTCAGAGACAGTTGCTCATAACCTTGAGCACTGTAGAGTTCTGGATTATTTCAAATCATTTGTTTGTTTTCTCTTTGCACATTTAATTTCTGTTGCAATTTATTCTGGAATTAAGTACATTATGTTTAACAAATTTGATGTGAATGAAGATTTAGGGGTTATTTTTAGTATTTTTAGGCATTAGTAGCATTTTTGTTATTTTTTAGTCTTTCTTTTATTTTTAGTATTTCATTGTATTTTCCTTTTTTGTTAGAATTTAGAAGAAGGAAGGTTATTAGCTCTTAGGGGCAGAAATGTAATTAGAATTTTTAGCTTAGAGGCCAAGCAACCTCCTTCTTATAAATACCCATATGTAGCCTCATTTGAGGTATTCTTCCATTTTGAGATATTGTGATTTGGGAGAGTTTAGAGAGATTTATCTTTTCTTGCTCCCAGTTGACGTCATTTACGTCAATTGGTATCAGAGCCTAGTTCGCTCCACCGGTTGTTGTTGTTGTAAAAAAACAAAAACTCGTAAACAACGTCGAGGTGGGTCCAAAAAAAGATGAACACCTACGCGACAAATCTTTCGATCAAATCATGGAAGCCCTCAACCAATTAAAGGTCCAAATGGATGAGATCAATGCACGAAGTCCTCCACCAAGAACCACCTCGCACCACGACCCCCTCCTCCAAATTTTGACCTATTCCCGCCACCACCCCCAAAGACATCTCGAACCACCCACCTTCACTAACCCTAACCCTAACCCTAATTCAAGAATCCCTAACCCTAGCCCCCAAGACTTCTCTACCCCCACGCTTTCGCAACCCACTCCTCACCCCTCCTATAAAAAAAGCCCTCACCGTGACTCATTCGATCCCACCACCACATCAAGAAACCCCTTAACAGCCCCGGTAATTACCTAGCCACCTTCTACCGCCATTTTCACCCACCGGCGCGGGCAAAACTCTTGTCCGATCTCAGCGGAGTACCCCGCAGCAAGCAGCGCCTGCCGACAGCAGATCGCCCCATCCTACAAGTCTTCTCCAATGCTGCCTGGGACACTACAGCCCTCGAATCTTGTCAAGAACGCTCGGCCGCCAATCTCAACCACAAAATGGGGCAGAACCTCTATTCCACAGCAGCGGCACAACTGGTCACCAACCAGAGCCTTGAAAAACTGGTTGGCCAAACTGAAATTCATCCTTCAGCACCGATAGAAAAAAAAATACTGTTTGCCCTCTTCTGCTGTCATCACAGGCTCCAAGAAGCGCTTCCATGAACATGGCCAGCAGTTTCCCAAGGCCGATCAGCCCTCTTGTTGTCCCAATAACGAGTCATGCAACCAAAATACAGCCGATCACCACCACGGACGGTGTCTCAGCCCAGTTTCTGCAATCCACCCCTTCCTTGGTTGACAACCCATCTCCAACAATCACCGAAATCATCTGTGGTTTTCAATGACCAAAAGAAACTATAAAACCCACCGATGGGGTTCAAAAGTGTTTCGATCTCAATCCGTTAATCACGAAGTCCAACAATCAAGATTTTGATCCAAACACCCTAGAGTTTGTACCCCCTCATGTCCAATAATCCATAAAAACAAACCCTAACACCACCACATGCCCCCTTTTGTTCGGATCCTTTCAAGAACATGTTCAAGAACTAGGGTTTGACACCAAAACCTTGATTTTTGATTCGGGTGGTAAATATTTGTGTTGATGAACATGAGCGGTATGAGGAAGAAGATGAAGATTGATGCAATAATTGAAGAATATTTATCAAATTTCAAAAAATTTCGTTTTGACCCCTAAAGTTTTGCCTCTTCTGCAATTTTGGGAATTCTTACATTCGACCTCAATTTTAAAGTTCGAAGACGAATTTTTTCGAAGACGGAGAGAATGATGTGAATGAAGATTTAGGGGTTATTTTTAGTACTTTAGGCATTAGTAGCATTTTTGTTATTTTTTATTCTTTCTTTTATTTTTAGTATTTTATTGTATTTTCCTTTTTTGTTAGTTTTTAGAAGAAGGAGACAAATGTAATTAGAATTCTTAACTTATAGACTTAGCAACCTCCTTCCTATAAATACCACTGTTCTAAAAAACCCGCCTAGGCACGCCTAGGCTTGAGGCTTGGGAGAAACGCCCCGCCTTAAGATTTGACGCCTTATGCTTGGTAAAACTCTTAAGGTGTACTTTTTCTCTAAAAACAACAATGCTTTAGTGAAACGGTATCGCCTTTTAAAGATTGTTTTTACAAACCGGACCATTATCTCATCCAAAATAATCAAATAGTATTTTTATTTGCAAATATTCAGACATATATTTATTATATGTACAATTTTAGTATTTTAATAGCCTTGTTATGGTTAAAAAATATTAAAATATATTAAAAAGCCCTAAACGCCTTTCCACGCCTTTTTACGTCTAGGCCCGCCTAGGCTTCTAAGGCTTAAGGCTTGGCCTCCACGCCTCGATCACGCCCCGCGTTTTTTAGAACCTTGATAAATACCAATATATAGCCTCATTTGAGGTATTCTTCCATTTTCAGATATTGTGATTTGAGAGAGTTTAGAGAGATTTATCTTTTCTTGCTCCCATTTGACTTCATTTACGTCAAAATTAGCACATAAACACATGTCGCCGAACATTTAATACTAAATGAATCTCTTGATGAACTAAAGAAACATTCATCACATAAACAGTTGACTTAATTTGGCCTTCTGCAATTATTAACAGTCAAACACAACACACACAGAGAGAGAGAGACAGAGAGACGGGCTCTTGTGCGGACCAAGTGTGCGGACCAATTTTTAATAAATAGTAAAAATATATTTTTGAGTTGATTTTTTTTGGTGCGGTAATGAAACATTTCAGGAACAACCACCAACACCACCCCCACCAAAAAAAAAAAATCTGTTCAAATATTTTTTTTTTGCTATTTTAAAAAAATTGGTCCGCATACTTGGTCATAGTTCTTAAAGTGTAGGTCAGTATGCTGCTTTCTCCTACCCAGATATTATATCCATTTTGACGTTGCCTTACTCAGGGCGATCCTGAAATTAATAAAAATTGACAAGGTCCGCGCAAAAGTTGTAAGGCCTCTCTCATGCGTATTGATATAAAAAATCGCCCTAAACATATAAGTTGTAACAAACAGACTTGACCCTGGCCTTAAACCACAGTGTAATGGTCATTGACAAAAGTAGGATATTATAGAGTGAAAACAATGTGAGTTTGCTTATTGAAATTGTTTACAGGTTAGAGTGCCCATATATAAACCCTGTACAACATGTCATCCTCCAAATACTGTTAAAATTCATTTTTCAGCAAACCAAAAACATAAATACACAAATGAGTTGAAATAAAAGATTTATAGGTGAAAGAGAGAGAGGGAAACAAACCCAATTCTTTGTAGAACTTGGTCTTGTCGTCAATGGGTTGAGAAGCTCGAATTGTGGAACATAGTGAGTGGGTCCGGGTCCTCCTTGTTTTTGAAGCATTCCATTTTGGGTTGAATTGAATTTCAGTATTCCAACCACCTACTGCTCGCACACATACGGGTTCTGCCGCCATTTTAGCCATAATAATAAAAGCTGTTCCGTTTCTGTCCAGTTATTTAGTTAGCTCTACTGCCATAGGCAAATGACGGTGGTTACTCAAAATATCATTTCAGCTAGTACCAAGCACACACCTATTTTTTAGGGTGTTTTTAAGGCATCAAAAAATTAATTCAAAATCTCTTAAGCAAAATAAAAATAAAGTTTATTAAAGTTTCATTTAGTTCGCGGTAAAGTTTCATAAAATTGTGGCACCCCGCTTAATAATAAAATATCGGGTGATCAGGCATATACCAAATTAAACAGGAATTTCATCTGATTTATTCTTAGCATTACTATCGAAAAACTTTTTAATTACTAATCACCTAGTCTTAAATTAAACTGATGCCAGATTTTATCTTTTGAATGATATCAAACTCAACCAACATACTAGGAAACTAAATTAACTATTACAATAAAGAAACTAAACATGTCATAAATAAGTACAAATGTTTTATAGCAAGGGTTAGAACCCAAAACATTTGAAAATATTTAGCAAGTGTATTTAAATGCACGAAATTAAAATACAAATGATCTTCATATTTAAATTAGTGTCGCGCACTCCCTTGAGTTTACCTCACCCTTCAACTAATGTGCATGCATATCGAAACTATAAATGACCCATCTAGCTAACCCTCCGTAACTAGTCTTGTCTCATATATCTCATTATTTCCCACTATCCCAACTCGAGTGAGTATCCTATACATTTTATGGTTTACTAATCACATTAGCTTATTTAAACCATTTCCTATTTAATGCCATAGAACATTCTCACGAGTTATATCATTTATACCATTCACATCATGTATACGAGTTATAAGTTATATTTCACACTAACTTATTTATATCCATATCCAACTTGATGCCATATAACTATTTCACAAGTTATATTATTTATACACTTCACACCATGTATATATATAAATTCCCGTATATAACTATGCACTATATATACATATCATATCTCAACATTCACACATATATCGGATATAAATGCTATCACCGACGCTTAGTAGGCGACCATAGTTCCCTCCGAAATGTCCGCTCCATATCGTAACGATCCCACCTCTAATACGGACGCTATGGCCTGGGGAATATACTCACCCTGCATTCGGTAGTCAGGGGACTCACCCACATCGCGCAACCTCCTATGATAGCATTAATATTGGTATGGCTATACTATATATATTATTCACACAAATATATATAAATCATATATGTACTACACATCGACATATATATAGAAATTCAGGCTATTGGAGTATTATGCCCATACCCAAGCCTAAAACATTTAAGTCTATGGTCTGCCTTCATTTTTATCAATTACACTCTAATTAATTCCCATTACTTTGGCGTAACCCTTTCAAGTATACCCGGACTCTCTATATCTCGGCCCGAAATTCAATAGTTTCAATCCACCCTTCAATTTCATTCAATCAAGTCTTAATCACTTAAACAACAAGATGACAATATGCTAAATCATGAACTTACATCTCTAATTTCATGCAATCAAACCTAATTAATTTCAAGGTTAGGTATTCCGAAATTAACCCTAATTCAATGCTCAATTTCATAATTCAGTTAGGGCAGGAACTGTAAATTTCCAACACAACAGGTCTGAATCAAGGAGATTGCATAAATCTGACAAACATCAGGGATCGTTCGAATGAAGTGCCCTGTCGTTCGAACGACGGTGGATCTCGTTCGAACGAAATACCATGTCGTTCGAACGACCATAGAATTTCTCCTCTCTCTCTCTCTCTTCTGCTAAAAACTCAGTCTGCCATTAACAAGTTTCAACCTATGTTCTGAACAAATTTCTGCATTAAAACGTCCTCAAATTCATCCTAAGTCCATTCTCTTGTTATAACAAATCTAGCCCTAACAATTTCACCAATTAAACCATCAATTTCATCAACTATTAAATCCCCTACAGATTTATAACTCAAATTAAAAGAAAATCACCCAATTTTGCTCAAGAACAAATCCTAAAATTTAATTGAATTCCGCCTCTTTTAATATGAAAATGTAGATGCAATTTAATAATCACAATTTAAACCACTTACCTCAAATAAAGATCTAACGCTTTGAATGAAGGTGTTGAATTGAAATTGGAGCAATCTCTCCAAGATCCCGAAGTTCCTCTTCTCTTTGGCTCTCCCTTTAAGTTTTTTCCTTCTTTAGTCTTCTAATGTGATTTAATGTTGCCTACCCATTTGGGGTTAAAAACCTTATTTACGTTTTTGGGCCTATGGGCCTTATAAAAAGGGTTCATGCTTTCTATATGGAGCACAAACATATCTAATTATGCCCCGACATCCAATATGTTCATATAACCACTCATTTAGGACTATCTCGATCCTAACGGACTCATCCACGGGGGCAAATTACCATCCGGAATAAATCTCTAAAATTAACTCTCACCCGTTAACTTATTTAATTATATTCACTTTTAAATATTCCCATTAATTAATTCTCATTAATTTACGACACAAGTGAATTACTAATTACTGAATTAATTAAATAAAAATAATAACCCAGAAATTACAAGGTGTTACATACTTCCCCCCTTACAACGGAATTTCGTCCTCGAAATTCGAATAAGCCTAGTACTCTCGGTCTCAACTAGCCCCGTAATCACTTATCCTTAGCATTTCTGCACAGAGTTATTGATCAAACGTAATTAACGAGAGCGCCCATCCACCCTGTACCCATGCTCAACCGTACTAAAAGAAGCACGGCATTTACTAGCCCTTAATCCGTAATATAACTTCAATCCCACAGTTATAAAATTCCCAATACCCTCCTCTCGGTATGAAAGTATATATGTCCACTCTTATGTAAAAAGACAACACCTATTACCGCTCCTTTACTATTACTAGTTTCCTTGCGCGAAAGTACAACCCGAGTTATATATTCCCTCTCGACAATAAGTGTGACCACCCTGAATCACCTCAGAAATGTCCCTACCCCACGGGATTTCAATTTAACAGTGTTAGTACATTAACATGTAACACATTTTAACATACATTACCGTATATATATGCTAGACCCTATCACGATAATTTATATCCTGGTACCGTGAACACCCAGTCTTACCATAGCTATCCACTATATCCCCAAACTATAGCTACACAGTTGAAACTTGGAAAAACATCCACACTACTCCCATAATCCTCGAAAGTAGAAATCTTTCGTATAATGCAACCGTCCTCTTAGTGTAAGCCCCCATTCTCACGTGGTTAACACAAAAGAACCCCGCTTTCCACGGTACTTATATATATATATATATATATATATATATATATGTTATGGCTATTACTGCCAACACATCCACTAATATCCATCTCACTCACGAATCCTAGTGATAGCAAATTGTAGATTGTGATGCACTCACTGTCACTTCCAAACACACCCATGCTTAATCATTCCATAATATTCCCATCCCTCCGGAATATTCCCAAATCGTTGACTTTGTGTCTTCTCCCCGAATTCGCTAAGTATCTGCGCCGTAGAGGCTCTGTCTCCTCCCAGGGTGCCCATACACCCTCTAACTCGAGCCTAATTGTACAAACCTCCGATCATCAATTACGTAACCATTATTCGTCTCAATTTTGGCCCCATATTTTCGGCGTGGCTATATCCTCCAAATATTTTTGATGACTTACCCATTACCATTTTATTCTCCACGATATTACCCCACCTTTATCATCGATGTGAGATCTTTAAAATACTCCCTTAGTCCCATACCTAAGGGGCTCTGCGATGGCAAAAGTGGCTAAAATAATTCCCACAACACATAACAATATGCACAACCTAGCAACTTGTGGTGCCAAAGCTGCGCATTGTTTCATTCGCAACACCTTCAGGCTCCACTAGCCCTATCACTTAGTGGCTTTCCACTAAACGTATTTTCTCCACATGTTCGCTAATTATCATTAAATCCAATGACCTAAATTCAATGACGTCTCCACACTTTCGACATTTCATCCAGGCTTATACGTATAACACTTCCTAGTAAAGCCCAAAAGACTTTTTCCCCAATGCACAGTTCCTCAGCACCGTCGGTCCTTGATTTCCACAGAACCCAAAGCATAACCCCAGGACTCTCAAACCTTGCCCCTATACTCACAGGTCTTATCGTGGACTCCCACATCCCTGAAGGATCCATATACTACTGCGCTCGTACTATCATTAAGCCCTCCGCGCTAAATATTAATAACGAGTTAATTCTCTATGCTCCACGACAACCCTACATCCCTTGAATCTCCTCAGTAAAAATCCTACGCACCGGAATATAACACAACTAGACAAATACACTCTATGAATCCTACTTCACATAATATTTCCGCTATGATATTTCTCAACCCTCATGCAGGTGAGACATCTCAAGCGAATATACATTCGGTACTGAAACAACGAACATGATAGCCTTGCGATGATCGCCCCCCCTCCCATTGCGAACTCATTCGTACCCAAGATAAAACCATACCTCAATTATCACCTCTAAAAGGAGCTAGCCCTCAAGAAATACATCGTCTCAATGTACCCCACCCATTCCTCTTAGGTGGAACTGAAGAGTACCCCGTTACTCCATAATAAAATATGCCTACTAGTGACATTAGCTATACTTCCACTAAATCCAATTATCACGTGAATCTAATACTAATACATTATTGTAACCCGCTTGCATCACATAAAACATACCCCAATCATCTCGCAATAATACTTGTAGTTTTAGTTACTCCCAACACTGTTGGCTCAACGGTTAATAGACATAACACCCACGTCCTAACCAAACCAAAAACTTCTCCAACAGATGCTCTTACTAGGCATCTAGCTCTTGTCCCCTGACTCGCTGTGAACAAAATTTACCCATGTGTTTCCACTCTTTTACAACTAAGACACCTCTCTGTATCATCCCCCCCCCCTTTCTTTGGCCCCAACGGCCCTGTCGGGGTTGTCCTTCTCACGGACCTGGTAGTCTTGACCCTAATTGTTGACCCAAAGGTCCCTTTGGATCCACTGATTCAATAACTAGTTACTGACCTTGATGGTCCTAACTAAACCCACTGTCCCTCGGTAGAGATTTCATGGACCTCGATCATTAGTCTGGGTCCCCTACTGGGTATTCCTTCCTTTGGAACCTTACTAGCACTAAAAATCCAAACTTATTCTTCGATGGATTCTCCAACTCTTTTAGCTCCCCTCTCTCGAGATCATTGTTACCAATTATAATTGTACAACTTTGACAACAACGACACCAATCATCCTAGCCATATCTCCTATCCATTCTTGTACACTCTACCCAATGGGTCTAATCTCAACTTACAAACCCTATTTGATTCTTCGTATCCCTGTCATCGGTTACGAAGTTTGCAAATTCCGTTAACTTTCCTTTCCATCCGGCCCCTGTCCGACCCTTTTTGGAAATTTTCTAAAATTTTCCTTGCCTCTCTATTAACCTCTAGTGAGATAATTCATAAGAATACGCACTCCAAATTCATTGATATTCACGGTATCCCTCCATGAAGGTGGTGAGTGGATATCATCACCCCATACTACTTTTAAGGGCAAACCATTTTGCTCGAAATTTTGACTTGAGTGACACTACACTCCCCCCACATGTCATCCCAATTGGATGCTCTCTACCCACTGGTAAATCACTCTTTTGCACCTCCCTCAAATCCTAGCAGATTGTTTTTCTGAAATAAAATTTTCTTCAACCATCACCCCTTGTCGTCTACACTTGGGGTTTTAACTTTGCACCATCTTCCTTCTGACGGTTCTTGGGGCAAACTACTGCACCCCAGTGGTTTCTGCAACTTCAATTATTCGAACAATTATCATGGTGACTCCTATCGTGTCACTATTTCTAGAATGCCCATGGCTTCTGTTGAGTCCTCCCTTCTGCAATCCTTCTAACGTCCCACATTAGTTGTTCTATAACGTTCGATCTACCATGCTCGACTGAAACTGTATACGAATCACATAAACTATACCCTATAGCAGGAGAACGTAAATCGTATATGTGAAGGAATACAACAATCCTATAATAAGGCTCTATATCAAAGAACGCTACGCTGAAACATAAAAAGCCGCACAGATCCTAAGGACACTAGAACCTGATGCTCTGATACCATTTGTGACACCCCACTTAATAAAATACCGGGTGATCAGTCCTATACCAAATTAAACAGGAATCTCATCTAGTTCATTCTTAGCATGACTATCAAAAACTTTTTAATTACTAATCACCTAGTCTTAAATTAAGCTGATGCCAAATTTTATCTTATGAATGATATCAAACTCAACCAACATACTAGGAAACCAAATTAACTATTACAAGAAAGAAACTAAACATGCCATAAATAAGTACAAGTGTTTGTCGAGCAACATCGACTACAAGCAATCCACAAAGTGCAAGTATAAAAGAATACCGATACATGCCAAGACTGAATATAAAAGTACAAACTCAATAGTACAATTGAAGAAGTCTCTATCTAAAGATAGAATGATAAAAGCGTCTAAACAAAAATCCCGTAGAAATCGCATTAGCTACAGCTACGCACCCTGTCGGAAGGATCAAGACTTGCGCCCCTTTGGTAGGACACCTAAAAGGTTTTTATGAAAATATTTTATCACAAGGGTTAGAACCCAAAACATTTGAAAATATTTAGCAAGTGTATTTAAATGCACGAAATTAAAATGCAAACGCTCTTCATATTTAAATTATTATCGCGCACTCCCTTGAGTTTACCTCACCCTTCAACTAATGTACATGCCTACCGAAACTATAAATGACCCATCCAGCTAACCCTCCGTAACTAGTCTTGTCTCATATATCTCACTATTTCCCACTATCCCAACTCTAGTGAGTTTCGTATACATTTTATGATTTATTAATCACATTAGCTTATTTAAACCATTTCCTATTTAATGCCATTTAACATTCTCATGAGTTATATCCTTTATACCATTCACATCATGTATACGAGTTATAAGTTATATTTTACACTAACTTATTTATATCCATATCCAACTTGATACCATATAACCGTTTCACAAGTTATATTATTTATACACTTCACACCATGTATATCTATAAATTTCTGTATATAATCACGCACTATATTCGTATCATATCTCAACATTCACACATATGTCGGATATAAATGCTATCACCAATGCTTAGTAGGCGACCATAGTTCCTTTCGAAATGTCCGCTCCATACCGTAATGGCCCCACCTCTAATACAGACGCTATGGCCTGGGGAATATACCCACCCTGCATTCGCTAGTCAGGGGACTCACTCACATCGCGCAACCTCCTATGATAGCATTAATATTGGTATGGCTTATTATATATATTATTCAGACAAATATATATAAATTATATATGTACTACACATCGACATATATATAGAAATCCAGGATATCGGAGTATTATGCCTATACCCAAGCCTAAAACATTTATGTCTATGGTCCGCCTTCATTTTTATTAATTACACTATAATTAATTCCCATTATTTTGGCGTAACCCTTTCAAGTATACCCGGACTCTCTATCTCTCTGCCCAAAATTCAATAGTTTCAATCCACCCTTCAATTTCATGCAATCAAGTCTTAATCACTTAAACAACAAGATGACAATATGTTAAATCATAAACTTACATCTCCAATTTCGTGCAATCAAACCTAATTAATTTCAAGGTTAGGTATTCCCAAATTAACCCTAATTTAATGCTCAATTTCATAATTCAGTTAGGACAGGAACTGTAAATTTCCAACACAATAGGTCTGAATCAGGGAGATTGCATAAATTTGACAAACATCAGGGACCGTGGATCTCGTTCGAACGAAATACCATGTCGGTCGAACGACCATGGTATTTCTCCTTTCTCTCTCTCTCTCTTCTGCTAAAAATTCAGTCCGCCATTAACAAGTTTCAACCTCTGTTCTGAATAGATTTTTGCATTAAAACATCCCCAAATTCATCTTAAGTCTATTCTCTTGTTATAACAAATCTAGCCCTAACAATTTCACCAATTAAACCATTAATTTCGTCAACTATCAAATCCCCTACAGATTTATAACTCCCATTAAAAGAAAATCCCTCAATTTTGCTCAAGAACAAACCCTAGAATTTAATTGAATTCCACCTCTTTTAATATGAAAATGTAAATGCAATTTAATAATCACAATTTAAAGCACTTGCCTCAAATGAAGATCTAACGCTTTGAATGAAGGTGTTGAATTGAAATTTAAGAAATCTCTCCAAGATCCCCAAGTTCCTCTTCTCTTTGGCTCTCCCTTTAAGATTTTTTCTTCTTTAGTCTTCTAATGTGATTTAAGGTTGCCTACCCCTTACCCATTTGGGGTTAAAAGCCCTATTCACGTTTTTGGGCCTATGGGCCTTATAAAAAGGGTTCATACTTTCTATATGGAGCTCAAACATGTCTAATTCGGCCCTGACATCCAATATGTGCATATAACCACTCATTTCAGACTATTTCGACCCTAACGAACTCATCCGCGCGCTCAAAATTACCATCCGGAATAAATCTCTAAAATTAACTCTCACCCGTTAACTTATTTAAATATATTCACTTTTAAATATTCCCATTAATTAATTCTCATTAATTTACGGCACAAGTGAATTAATAATTACTGAATTAATTAAATAAAAATAATAACCCAGAAATTACGAGGTGTTACAAAAATCTAATTTTGTTAATAGATTTTCAAAAAAGTGTAAGATTATATTGTTTGATTGGAACTTAAGTTAGATAAAAATGTGAGTTCCAATGAAATTAGATAACCAAATTGATGGAAAAGTGGATGGAATCAAAATCCACTAATATAGGTGGGATTTTAATTCTCCCATGATAATCCTTAAAAATGTTATTTTTGAAAGACAAATAAACCCTCATAAGTCGCATATAAAATTACGTTGGTTGCCCATAAATCTTATATAATCTCCTAATATTTATAAGCTTCTCATTGTCTTGTAGCTATCAACCACAATTTTTTACTGCTTTGGATAAACCACGGGTTCTACATCTTTCTGATATTCTACAATGTTTTCCAATGGTTTACTTTTTTTTGGGTATTACAGAGGTTATATGTTTATACTCCAAACATATAAACATACAATCAGGAAACAAATAGAGAAATAGGGCTAAACTATTTATATGTTTATATGCTTATATATGTTAAAACATATGTTTATATTTTTTTTTTTGTAAAGAGAAGAAAAAAAAACATGGATATAAACACAAAAGTGAAATAAATTGCAGACACCCTGTAATATACCCAGCTACACATAACCAACATGACATAAATGAAGAAACCTTTAGGAGACAAAAGCTCCCACATTTTAATGAACTCTGAAGCATACTTTTTTTATATTTGGAACTTGTACTTTGTTATGCTACTTCTATCGAATAATTGACTTAGTCTACATTCAACGCTTATTTTTTTTATTATCAAACAATATGTTTGTTGAAAATATTCAAAAAATAAATTTGGCTTAAAGTAAAATTTGTATTCATATATCTAGAAACAAGTTATAAGATTATGTTTTAGTATAATTAATATTTATTATATTATATTAACATTATACAAACAAGATTCATAAAAGGATATTGGGGTATTTAATTCATTTTCCCATGTCATTTTCCATGCATGAACCAAACAAAAGATTTTAATTCTAAGTAGGATTCCATTGGTCAAGCAAACAGGATGACAGGATTCCAGTTCCGGGTAAAATGTTTCCCAGTAATCACAAGCCACCCAAAATATTACCCCGAACCAAACGGGACCTAAAGGTCATCACACCATATATATATACATCTTTTACTTAATAATTTCAACATAAATTTCCACACATTTTCTCTCTTTATCCACTACACTCTAAAATCTCAATTTATTAACTTCACTTCATCCAACAAATTTGTCTCTATTACTCCAACATTCACTAACAATCATAAATTTTTTACCCAATACCTTTGATTTCATTTGATCCCCTCTCCAACGATCATTAAGTTTTATCCCCACACACTAACCATCTTCACCAACATTCATAAAGTTTGTTCCCACAATAATTAGGGTTTGTTATTTAAACATTCAAATAATATAGATGGTGGTACTAATGAGTTTGGGACTACAAAAGACAATGACCACACCCCAAATAACTTTTTTGAGGTAATTTTTGGGTACCAGTCATATAAATATTTGTTTGTTCTTAAGGATTAAAGAATTGTAAATAGGTATAAAATTGAATAATAATTCGGGATCGGGGGCCCGAGATGAAGGCCAAAACTTGGGGTTAACCTCTCGAACCATTTTTTTTTTAAATGAAGTTAGTTCGATATTGTTACGGCGACATAGGATACTTGTCTCGGCATGATCACCCCCAACTTATTCAATTATCCTTGGCATTGTTGTCATAAGTCATCTCTATACAAAAATGGGGTGCTTCATTATGAACAACCCAAATCTGAGTGTTTTTCTCGGCATGTTGCTGCCAAGTTGCCTTACTTTATTCACAACTTTCCAGCCGAATGGATTCAGTAATTTCAACCTTCATGTTTCATTTTATATTTGTTATGATGCCTTAAGTATGATATGTTTCATCATGTGTATAACATAATTTTGTTTTTATTTATGTAGGATGTCTTCATGGATTTTAACTCCGTATTATTTGACGAGGCGTTAGCCAATGTCGACATACCTGACAACAGGGTTGATGGCCCCTTAGAAGTCGATATCAATGCCACTTTCTTTATAGACCAGGTATTTTTATCACTCACAATAGTTGTAGCTTTTTATTGTGGGTTATAATGTATTGATTATTTTTATTATTTATTCTCAAGTTTTTTCCAAACATCTAGCGTTGGTCGTTTGAGCTCAAGCGCAAGCCCGATTTGTTAAAACAATAATTGTTACCAGCAAGTCTGATGCACCTTCGACAACGCATAAGGGACGTCTACGTATGGGATGTGAGAGAGGAGGGAAGTACTGTGATCATCACGGGAAGAATTTTGAGAAGGAAACAAGTACTCATGGTGAAAAAAACAGGATGAAGGGCACGACAACTAGGAAGTGCAATTGCCCATTTCTATTAAAGGGCATTCCACTTGACAATGTAAGTGGAGTTCACAACCATAAATTTCCAGAATCATTATGTAACAACCCGAATTTTTTTAAATGGGTATTTTTAAATAAAATTGGAATATTCGAGAAAAATAAATTTTTGAATTTTATAAATTTTATTGGTTAAATATGTTGGTTATGATTTTAGAAGAATAGAACTTCAAGCGGAATTGAAATCGAATTTAAAACGAATTTTTAATGGAATTTTTAATATTTTGCGTTATGGCATTTTTAAGGGAAATTATCAGACATTCTGTATCATAGATCGATCGACCATTTTTGAAGATCGATCGACGCTCCCAGAATTTTTCGCTCAGCAGTTCGTCAAAATGACGAAATTATTTTTATTTTTAACCCCTAAACTTACCTATATAAAGGAGTTACGGGCTTAACTTTCTAAAACACATGCCTTACCAAACTTTGAGTAGCCAACCCCCTATTTCCTCATCATCTTCCACCTCCACACCTTAACCTCCATTAAAATATTTTTCAAGCTCAATTTTGGGGGCCTAAACATAAATATTTTAAGGTGGTCCAAGAGGGGTTTTCGATCAAATTTTCAAGGAGAACTCGAATCTCTCATCAATTTCTACATCTAAAAATCAGGAATTTTTATCCTATTATTTTCCCTTAGTGTTATATGTCTTGATTGTAGCCTCCATTAAACTCATGTGTTCTAAAATAAAATTAAGAACATAATATTTTGAAGAAATAAATTTTCGGGATTATTTTGTATAAATTAATAATGATACCAAATAATTATAACTTTGTTGTTATTTGGATTGTATTTACGTAGTTGGTTATATTATGGGCATATACATGTAGAGGATCCCTTAGAAATTTAATTTGGATGTTTTATCTAGAAATTTCTAAATTAATTAAATTACTTGTGCTAGAAAAATAATAGTTAATATGGAACTTGCGAGTAATAATGATTCAGAAAATCACAATAATTATATGTTCTTAATTTCCCCTATTTAGATATAAAATTATTTATTTAGAAATTTAGTGTTGTTGAGAATATTATCATAAATTGTTGATTGCGTCACTTATGAAATATTATAATTTTGAATATCTCGAAAACATTGGTCTTGTAGATAACTGATTTTCACCCCTTATTATAGTACACTTGTTAGGTATGGGACTAGTAAGTGGGCCTTAGTTGCGATTTATGCTAATTAGGTATGGGACTAGTTAATATGAGTCTATGCGGGTTAAATAAATTGGGGTGGAGGTAAATTCTCTATATTTACCATTGTTGCGATAACCTATGATTGATATCTAGGTGAAGTGAAATTGTTATAATCATCATTTATTAAAGATGGGACGAAATTGTGTATTGGGAACCTTTAGTTGGGACTAAGGGATATTTTGAGGATTTTTACATCGCTTTTAAGGGTGGAAAAAATTTATGTGAATAATGAGTATGAGAAATTTTGGGAAATTAATACCGCAAGACTAAAACGAATATTAAAATTTATTGGCGACATAATGTGTCCAGGGCCGACAGTTTAACAGGGTCAAAGGACGATTTATGTCGTGTCGTGTGTGGAACCTTGTCATATCGTGATGATCGCAGGATAAAAAGGGATCAAACGACGGACTTGACAAGGGGGTGTGTATTTTAGTGTAAATCACCCATGACGGGAGGGCCGTTAAAATTTTGGTGGAGAAATCACTCATGGCGGGAGGACCGCTATAATAATGTATTTTGGTGTAAATCACTTGTGGCGGGAGGACCGCTATACCTAATAATAAAGTGAAAATAAATAATTCTGGTTAATTAAAACACATTAACATCGTGGGACTTGGGTTAAATTTAAAATAATATTGGTGTGGCACATTTAAACCTTGCGGGTACTTAGAAATTTACTGTTGATGATTATATACTTTCTTTTAACTAAAAGATTCTATTGTAATGGTTTATATGTATAGCACTACTGTCTGGGTTCAAGGACCCTAATTGAAAGGAGTAGCCGGTGTTCATGCTCAGGGCCTTGGCTCTGACACATGCGTTGACTAATATTTTTAGGGATTTAATTGGAGTAGATGCATAGGAATTATTGAAGATCTTTCGAAAGTGCAGCTCGAGCTATAATTATTATTTTTGTAGTTTGTTACTTCTCCTACTCAGTCGTAATTATTGTGAGACTATATTTGGGTTTTTATTGGGCCTTTCGGTTCCAAAGTTGTCTTAAGATTTCAGTTGGGTTTGATTTATTGTAATAATTGAGGTATTCGGAGATTGCATATGACGGACTTTATATCGCACTTTGGTGAAATCAGTTGGATGTTCTTAATATTTGGGTTTGATTTAAAAATATATATCTTGTGGATTAAAATTTAATATGTCTCATATCTATCGCATGTTAAGGATGATATTTAATTTATTAACTGTAACACCCCGTATTTTTGACGATTTAAAAAATTATGTGATTAATTGTTGTTGTTGGATTAATTAAATTAAAAATGCGAGAAATTAATTTTTATTAATCCGGATTGAAATAATTATTAACTAGCGTGACAAGGGTTAATACTTATTGTGGATAATTATTGAATATTACTGTGTGATATAAAATATGGAATTATGAAATTTGATAAATTGTCGAAAGTGAGAAATACGACAATTTGGTAATTTAAGTCTAACATGCGTGTGAGTCGTGTTGGGACTAATTGAATAGAATAAAAAGAGAATTTATTTTTATTAACTCGTATCGTCATTTCGAGTGCGCCGTTGAGTCCGAAAGGGTCGAGATAGTCAAAATAGTATACCCGGGTGTTTAGTTTGGGTCCCGGGATGATTTTAGGCCTAACCGGCACCCCGAGAGGGCATTATGGTAAATGGTATTTTTGGGCTAAATTAATGGACGAAAATTAAGAGTAATTATATCAGCCAAGGAAAGTCCATTAGGGCTAAGAAGTTACAGGAAGTTAAGAATGGCTATAGGAGGTGTGAGGGAGAGCTAATTCCAAGAAAAAAGGGCCAAGATAACACCACCTTGCACAATCACCACCACCACCGTGTAGATCGGGACAAGGGGAACACACCCATACCAATATCACCAACAGATCAGACCATCATATTCGAGGCAAGTGTTTATTACTTGCTTTCTTTTAGCAATAATCATGCTCATGTTAGTGTAGGTGAAATTAATCATGATTTACATATGAATTGGGTGAAAATTGGAGATTTAAATTATGATTAAGGATTGGTTTAATTAGTGGTTGAAATTACTTCATGTATGTAGAGGACTAATCACGGAATTGGATTATATATTGATGAACGAATCTGGGTTGATTAGGTTCTTTAAATGAAAATTTGGAAACTAGGGTTCATATGAATTAATTTGGGGATTTTAAATAATTATGATGTTTAATGACGAATTAATGATCCTAGGATGTTGGGAATGATTTATAATCCATTAGGTGTTGATGGTTATTGATGATGAGGCGTTGGGTGTTGAATCTTAGAGGTTTTTAGGTCCAAAAATGGTAGAAAACGCTGAAATTTAGTGAAGAAGACGAAACACTGGGTCTCGCGCGAAGTCGCGCGAAGTGGTTCAAATGAGATGGGGATCTCGCGCGAAGTGGTTCGAACGATATGTGGAAGTAGTTCGAACGACATGTCATCTGGTTCGAGCGACAGAAGGAATTTTTGGGAATTTTCTTAGAGTCCAGTTTTGAGTTTACCGGTTTATTGGAGTGAGAGAAACTTCCAAATAGCAAATTTAAATAAGATGCAATTTCGGGAAAGTATGTGAGAATAAATACTTTAATTATTTCGGTATAGAGAGAATATACCTTGGAGATTACGAGAGAGATAGTAATCTAAATATTTATACTATACGTAGAGATGAGATTAAAATACGTATGAGGAGTATATATGTAGGTTAGAGAAATACTTATAAATTATAATAGGATGTGTGTATGCCTATTATGGGAAATTATTATTAAGAGCACTAATGGGTGATAACCCGGGGGTGCAAGAATCTTATAGTTAAGCGCACTAATGAGTGATAACTCGGGGGTGCAGAAATTTTATTGTTAAGTGTACTAATGGGAGATAACCCGGGGGTACAAGGATGATTGTTGTTAGGCGCACTAATGGATTATAACCCGGGGGTGCTGGATTATTATTGATAGGTGCATTAATGGGTGCTAACCCGGGGATGCAGGATTTTCTTAATAGGTGCACTAATGGGTCTTAGCCCGGGGGGTGCAGGTATATATATATATATATATATGAACTTGTGAATATTTCTACTGTGTGAAATTAGTAGACTTGGTAATAATAATATTCATTACTTTGCACCGAGTCGTCTTAACCTAAGGGTGCAGGATTAGTATATATATATAGGGATGATGAGACTATATATATGTATAAGTGTACTTGGGTAACTTTCTACTTTGTGAAACTAGTAGATAAAATGGAAATGAGAAATAAAATAATCTTAGTGGATAAAAGATTAACAATTCAAACGGTGAATAATGAAACTTAGTATGTGAGATAAACTATCTGAATGTAAGAGGGTACTTTAGATTATAGATGGAGGCGTAACCCCTATTTGAATATGGTAATGATAAGCTAATTTGGCCAAAGCTCTGGATTAATGATAGGACACACAGACACAAACCCAATGAAGATAAACTCAGTTTAAACTCTCAAAACTCTCATGTATAACTCAGGAAATAGTAATGAACTTTAGAAGTAACTTAGCTAGAGGGAGAGAGAAGTAAGCACCCTAGATAAACCTTGGTAGGCAGGTAGAAAACACACCGAACACCCTCAAGAATCTATGTCAAGTATTAAAAGTTTCATAATAAATAACAATGGTGAGTGCGTAAACTCTCTGGTTTGCAATAACTCTCTCTCTCTGATGTGTATTCTCTCTAGCAATAACTCCTTAATCCTCTTCCTTAAAAGTGGTTAGGGTCCTTAAATAGCCCCCTCACACCACCCCCGAGGCGACTTAGTCATTTAAGACTATGAAAGATATCCCTCATACTTTATGTCATAGCATTAAATGCCTGATGCACTAGTTGTCTCCACGTCATAAACATTAAATGCCAAGACATGCCTTTTGCCTAACCACTGTGTGTCAGGGGGGCTGTTGTCGCAGAGGTGGCTCACCAACTGCCTGACAGCCCCAAATACCACGGTGGTTTACTCAAGTCCAAGTCTGACATTGTTTAGCTGGCTAGTGACATCACCTACAGTAGATGTGACATTAAGTAGGGGATTGTTTGGTTCTCAACTCAACGCCCGATGGAACTCCAAGCTACTCCGCCCGAGGTTCCACGGTCAGGGTCCTTCGGTATTTTTACCAGGTGTATCTAAGATGGTCAAGACAATCCCCAACGGTGCCTCACTTCTTAATCCTCCAAACCAGGTCCCTCTAAAGTTCCCACGACGAGGTCATTCGATAGAGCATGAAAGCTCTCCCAGGCCCTGCCAAGCCTGGTCTCTCGCGATTACCGTTTGACCTCACACAAACTTATTATTAATCTCATTACAACATTACAACCCTTATAGCTTACAGTCAACATAAACATAAATACAATGTGACTAATACAACAAGCTAAAGTATGAGTTGCCATGCCAAGCTGCCTCACTGAGTTGCCACGCTTGAGCTGCATCGATTACTTAATTTCAAACACTTTTGCCAATTAAGGAATTATCCCTAATCTCAGGATTACTTTCAAGCCCCCTCTACATTTGCCCCTTCGTGGAGAGATTTGTTGGAACAAGAAATATCTGCACGAGACTTCTCAATCCAATGAACCTTCTATGCATAAAAAAAAGAAAAATCTGGGTTCCTCTCTTCGTTAGAACCGCAGCGATATAATCTTGTGGAAAAAGTAGAACTCTCCCCGATGTATCTGAGCCGAAGAGCCATTGTCATTGGGGCTTAGGCGAAGGGACATATCCACTTTTTCCTCATGCTGGGCCTCAACCGTTCTAGTTTTATTATTTGAAATTCCCCCGAAGGGCCTACTAACCTTCCCAAATACTCGTTTGAGCTGGTAAGTAAAATTCTCCCTAAGGATGCTTCGATGTGCTCGAAAAAGCATAAATGCTTCCCGATGTAACTGAGTCACCCTTTAAACAAGGTTTTTTCGAATCGTTGAAACATATTGTCCGTTGGGCGTTGATGGATAAGTCTGACACCAATTTGGCGCCAAAATATAAACTTGGTTAAGAAGGCAACCCCTTTTATTCCCCAGACGTCGCATCGTATTCGACGTAACACTGTCTTTTCAGCTGTCGAGACCCTTTTCGATGTGCCACATGTTCATTTGAAATGATTAGAGGCAGCCCTGGCACGTGCGCTCGTGGGAAACGCCAACCGTCGAGTTTGAAACCCTTTAAACGTCTTTTTTTTTTCAAAACTCTTTCATATCTTCGTCTTCTTCATCTTCTTCAACACTCCCCACTTCTTTTAGAGAGAGAAAGCTTGTACGACCTCCATTGTTGCCCTCTTCTTTGCTCATCCTCCTCCTTCTCTCATCTTTTGCACCACCACCTGCAGTTGTGCTCCTCTCTTCTTGTTCTTAGCCCTGTTTGTCTAGCTGCACCACTTATTATCACTTTTCCATGGCTTTTTCAAGTATTTCAAAGGTTGCTACCGCTAGCCAGCCGGGTTCCCCTTCCGCCGCTGCTGGCAAAGCCACCGCTTTTAGTGGAGCTGCCTTGGTCGTTGCTCGTTAAGAGCAACTACGGTTTTATCACTGGGCACCCATCTTTGAAGAAGAGGATGATAAATTTTCTGAGGTGTGCAAGACCTGCCATTTCTCATCCAAGTTCGATCCATTGCTGTTGGGTGATGAAGAAGTGAATTCGTCGAAGTGGGGCTATCTTCCCCCCGAGGGGACTCTGCGCTTCCGTCTGGACCGTGGTGACTTTTCTTATTCCCAGATCGATTTTGAAGCACCTGAGGGGTCACCAACCCATTTTACTGCGTGACACACACATATGCAAAGCTCCCACGTTGCTGCTCTTACAAAAGTTGGGCTGCATCGAGCCTACTGGTTTGGCGAGTTCAATCTCTCGAAGCATAATGCGAAACTCCAAGTGCTAGTCTCCCGATGGAACATCACAACCCACACCTTCTTCGCTGCGTGGGGGGAGTTTACTATTATATTGGAGGATGTCTGCGAACTCCTTGGGTTTGAGCCCATGGGCGAGTACACTTATCACGATGAGCCTCTGGATGCCGAAGAGGCTGCTGATCGGGTTGAGCTGGATTGGATCTGCCGCAGTTGCACCGGTTCCTCAAATAAAGCAACATTTTCCCCTCTTATCAATTATTTTTTCGAAGCTTCGACATCGAAGGATGCTAGTGATGTAACCGACCGTGGTAGAGGTACCTCCATGGAACTGCCGGCCTATATACTCATACTACTTTCACGCTTTTTTCTTACTGGAAAGCCCAACGATCAGCCTAGGAGGGACCTGATAAACATTTCCGTTCGTTTGGCTAGAGGATTCAACCTACCTATGGCCGCCATTGCCTTGGGGTCCCTCTACACTTGGTTGGATCGAACCCATATTGACATGGAGCGATCGCTGGGCCGTTACAACTTGCCGAATTTTGCCAACACCATCAAATTGACTGGCTTCCTCTATACACTCTTTCCTGCCATCGCTGCGAAGTCAGTTTCCCTGCCCGTGAGCGGAGTTATTAAGCCCCCACGCCTCCTGTGTTTTCACAAGAAGCAAAGCCGAAAGGAAATAATGGGGTTTTTTTACCACCTAGGTTCCTTTGTAATGAGGCCATATAGCGAGTCCACTTTTGCCCATAGTTGGGACTTCTTTCCTGCTGCAGCCACAACGATCAGATTTAACCCGATTGTAGAAGATCCGTCCCAAGCCGTAGTTCTTCTTTTCACCCCGGGATTCCTCCCTTCTTATACTGAATGGGGCTATAATTCTGAGCCTTACAACCCTGATAGATGCAGCAGGCAATTTGGGTTCGACCAGGGGGCTCCTCGACCTGTGTTCCAGGATAACCATTCCAAGGCCACCTTTGTTAAGGCCTGCACTTTCTATTCTACCGCTGTAGTGCTTGGTGTGACATCCACCGTTGATGGGCGTGTCACCCTTCCGAGTGATACTAGGAAGGGAGACGTATCCACATCCTTTGCCACGAAGTTCCATCTGGAGTAGTTGGCCACGATTCATAAGTATATCCAGTCCCCTCCTCGTTATCCCCCAGTCATTTCCTTTTCTTCTTCTGAGTTGGGTTTAAAGGGGAAATCCGTGTTTGGGGTTGAGTTTCCCTTGAGCAAAACTGTTCAGGAGTCTCTTGATGAACTACCTCCTCATTGCCCCATGATCCCAACTGTCACCCCGAAACCCAAGGCCGTTGCGACCCCCAAACCATCTGTCCCCACGACCGAAGCTGCCACGAGAGAAGGGCATTTTGAGCCACCTGCCAAGAGGGACAGGAAGTCCAAGTCTAAGAAGGCCAAGGTGAAAGGTCAAACGAAGACTCCACTAGAGGCATTCCCAATTGCCTCCGTTCCCCCTCCTCTATCTCCAGAGCTAGCTGAAGAGCTAAGGAGGCGGGTAGAGGCTGAAGTCGCCTGAATAAACACTGAGTTCGAACGGCGCGCAGTTATCGTTCCTCCTTCGGGTGCATTCCCCAAAATCTTGGTCTATCCTCGTGAGCCCTCAGCAAAAAGAAGGAGGTCGAAAGTGCCTGAAAGTGGTGGTGCCACGGGATCAAGAAGGAAAATGATGGGTACTAAGCCCTAGAAGAAACAAACATCTGAGCGACCTTCATCACCATCTCCTTCTGACCCTGCTTCTTTGCCGTCCTCACTAGTGGTTATATCCTCTCGTTCTCCCTCCGAATCTGAGGTATATGTTCATTCTTTATCTCTCATTCTTCTCTTGACATAACATTTTTACTTATTGCCTGATATCTTTGGTGCAGGGAGTTGAAGAAATAAGGATCAGTCCTCCCAGTCCCCCAGCCCTCCAGTGAGTCGTTTCGTGGGGGGACGTTGTGGTACTCCTCCAGCCACTGCCTCCCTTCCCCGTTCTCCTTTAATAAGCCTCACCTATTCACGTCGTTCCTCCTCCCACCAAGCTAGAAATGCCACCGTGGGTGCTGTTGAGTTATCTGGCCAGCCCGAGGCACCTGTTCCAGCCTTCTCCGAGTTACCTTCGGAGCGGGAGGTCTCTCTGCCCCTGATTGTGGTCGAAGAGAGTGTGCCACAGGTAAATATCTTTTCAAGCCTTGCATCTTTTATTTGTCCCATTTATTTATTCCTCAATCGTAACATATTGGGCATTTTAGGTGGAAGTGGCGTCGCTGATAGCCAACATTCTCCTTCCTCCTGTACTTTCAATACCCCTTACTACAGTTCCTCTCTTTAGTGCCATAACGGGGGTAAGCTAAGTGCATTTCTGTCTCTTGTCCCTTAGAAATTACTCCTTTTATCTAACATTTGTTTTTACCTTTGTAGCTCTCCAAGTCTTTCTCCGCCTTTCGCGTTGAGTGGCCTTATCCCTTCTCAGGCCCAGGTTGGAGTAGCTGCTCTAGTTGGGGCATCTCTCGAAGGGCCTACATCTCCTTCTGACGATGCGCCCGTGCTGGCCATAGTGCCCTACGCTGGCGAGGGAGGTGTTCCCTCCTTCGAGGCTTCTATACCCAAGGGCTCCGTTGAGGCTGCCGAGGTAATGAGCCTTCCTCCCACGGTTTCTGGCGTTATGGCCCTCGTGGCGATCACCCCTCTCGCTCCTGCTGCTGCTGAGGTGCTTCTCTAATTTCTCAACTTCTCAACATCCACCTTTATGGGTGACTTAATCGATGAAAACATTTGTTAAGTTTTTCCCATAAACTCCACCTATTGGTGACTTAACAACGAAAACACCTGTTAAGAATTTTTCACAAACTCCATCTACAACGACGACTTAACAACAAAAGCACTTGTTAAGATTTTTAGTAAACTCCACCTATAATGGTGACTTAACAACGAAAACACTTGTCAATATTTTTTAAAAAACTCCACCTATAACGGTGACTTAACAACAAAAACACTTGTTAAGATTTGTAATAAACTCCACCTATTGCTGACTTAACAACGAAAACACTTGTCAAGAATTTTCCACAAACTCCACCTAAAATGGCGACTTAACAACGAAAACACTTGTTAAGTTTTTTTTAATAAACTCCACCTATAATGGTGACTTAACAACGTAAACACTTGTTAAGAATTTTCCACAAACTCATTATTTCGCCTATCTGTTTTCAGGTTACTCGGGAGGATTCTCCACCAGTTCATTCGCCTATTGCCTCGCCACATCTTGAACCTGTCTCCTTTGAAGAATCGAGCCATAATGATCAAGGTTCCACGATAGGTGCTGCTGCGGAGAGCGAATCCAGGTGCGAGCTTCCTCTGCCTGACTTGGCTCCTCCTGCCTTCTGCCTGATGGTACTCCAACGTTCTCCCCAAATGCCTGCCAACCATCGTTTGGTCATCGAACAACTTATGAGCTATCATCCTGGGACCTTCACGGTGGACTGCCTGCGTTCAAACATCCCAGTTATGAGCCATAGGCTCCAAGGCATGGCCATCGTTGTTGCTGATATCGTCGACACTCCGACTGCGAATGTGACCAGGTCCCTCCTTAATCAGTTCTTGGGCTATTTGAGGGAGTTGGGTCGTGACGGGTTCCATTTTGACTGGCTTATCGCACACTTGAAGACTTTGAAGAGCCAATAGTTGGACAGGCAATGAGAGCTCTTACAAAAACATCAGGAGGATCAGAGGGCCGAGGAAGCCAAGCTGGCCGAGCTAGTACCTCTCCTCGGAGTCTTTGATAAGGAGGTGGAGGACCTCGAGGAAGCTCTGCATTTGGAAAAACTAAAATGAGAAAAAATTCTTATCGAGCGTACGCAAGCACAGACTAGGTTGGAAGTTTCCGTTAATGCCTAAAGGTCTTGCTTGGAAGCTTCTTTGAGCATTCCTGGAGATTTTTTCTCCTCCCCAGACTTGTGGTTCCTCTTGGGTCAATGAGTTTTTCGTATATGTATTTTTCGTGTAATTCTTGGGCGATAGCTCCCAATTTTATAATGCCCCTAAGTATATGAATGGAAAGAAGAGACTTATTCCCATGCTTATTTCTTTGTGTTACAACTGTTTATATAAATTGTGAAATATGTTATGTGGTTCTTCGATCTCTACTTGAATTAAAATAAAGATAACGTGCATAAATCTGGAAAAAGAACTCGTATATTCATAACGGTTAAATACATCAGTGGCCCCAAAAGTAATTGCTTATACGTGATAGACTTTCAACCATTTTTTGTTAATATTAAATGGCCGGTCTTCTTCTATTTCAGAAATTAAGCAATAACCTGAGTCATGAGCCTCCTTTACGATGAAAGGTCCCTCCCAATTCGCTGCAAACTTAGGTAGATGAAGCCCCCTAATATGTTTAACTGCTGCCTTTAATACGAGATCTCCCTCCATGAATTTCCTTGGTCTCACCAAGTTATCATATGACCTGGAGAGTTGCTTCGTATACATTTGAAAGTGTTGCATCGCATTATCTCTGTGTTCGTCCAACGCTTCCAATTACACGTGTCTATTCTGAGGAAGCATGCTGCTTCGCAAAGCATATCGAGCCGAGGGAACTTCTAACTCCACCGGGAGAATTGCCTCAACCCCATAAATAAGAGAGAACGGTGTATACCCTATAGGCTTCCTCTTAGTCGTCCGATAGGCCCATAAGACGGCTGGTATCTTATCATCCCACGATCCTGGGAAATCCTCCATTGTTTTAGCCAAGATATTGACCAAAGTCTTGTTAGTCGCTTCTGCTTGACCATTCCCCTTGGGGTATGCCACCGTCGAAGTGTGGTGAACAATGGAGTATGTGTCTGTGAGCATCGTTACCTCTGAATTGACAAAAGGGGTTCCATTATCCGAAAGGATGACCTTTGGGATCCCGAAATGACAAATAATGTATTCTCTGATGAAATTGCTCACTACTCCTACTGTTGCTCTTCTCAATGATATCGCTTCGGCCCACTTTGTGAAACACTCCGTTGCTACCAAGATCCATATCTTCCCCCTCGAAGAAGGGTGTATTGCCCCCACTAGGTCGAGCGCCCAAGTGTGAAAAGTATAAGGCATTTCTAGGGAGTGTAAATCCACTGACGGGGCATGGATCATATTTCCATGAAGCTGGCAAGCCTTGCACCCTCGAACAAATCCCATAAAATCTTTCTCCATCGTTGGCCAATAGTACCCTAAAGTCATCAATTGGTAATACAACTTGGCCCCTCCTATATGAGCTGGATCGTGCGCCTGTTTGAGAACCTTAGCCGCTTCTTCCTTCGTGATGCAACGCAGCGGTCTGTTGAAGTATCCCCTTCGATAAAGCTGCCCCTCCTGAATATAAAATCTCGGGGCTCTTCACCGGAGTCCCATCGCATCAATTTTCTCCGTTGGGACAACTCCGTCCTTAATGAAGTCAATATAGGGTTGTCTCCAGTCCGCCTGAGCCTCTACGAAATGACATTCATCCGCCTCGAAGAATAATTGGCATTTGTCGCACTTCCGCTGTAACTCGGTCGCATCTTTCTTTATATTAGGCCAGAAATATCCTTCTCTTTGAATTCTCCTATAAAGAGGTACCTCAGTTGTTTCGCAGTGCTCCTCATGTGTTTTCTTCAACTTTCCCTCTGCTTCTTGTGGGCCGAGACATCTTGATAACCATCCCCCTGTATTTTTAAAGTAGAGATTTCACTGGTTTGTAAAATATTGGGCCAACTCTCTTAGCCCCATTGCTCCTTCACTAGACTCCAGTTGCTTCCTAATCTCTCCCCTCCAGTCCGCGTCCTCCTCCATCGATAGAATTATTTGCACCACCGAAGGAGCTGTTCTCCGTTGGATCATGATGATAGTTGTATCGTTTCTCATGACCATTTTCTGGGCAATAGTTGCGTACGCATTTGGATGGCGGTTCATCGTTCTGGGATTTCTTTTAATCTTGGTTCGGTGGAACTGGCTGAGGAGCCTCTGAATGATCATTCTGTATGGTGTCAGGTTCATGTGCTTTAACGCATATTCTCCGTTTACTTGATAAATCACCATGTTTGAATCACCCTTAATGCAGAGTGAACGAATTCCCCTTCGAAGAGCCTCCAGTAACCTTAATACTAACGCCTCGTACTCTGCTTCGTTATTGGAACAAGGGAAATCTTACTTGTAGGAAAGGAAAAGATTATCCATTCCTTTTGAAAGAATAACCCCTGCCCCCCCTTCTTTTTCGCTGAAGATCCATCGAACTGCATCGTCTATTCCTCCTCAGTTGCATCCAGATAATTAGCTTGTAAGTCATCTCCCGAAATGTCTTCTTTGTGTGGTTCAAACGTTCCTGATGGAAAAATTGCCAATAGATCGGCATACACTTGGCTCTTGATCGCGCGAGGGACCACACACTTCAAGTCATATTCGGAGAGGATGAGGAACCACCTAGCTGCCCTGCCAATCAATATAGTTCTTGCCAACAAATAATTAATAGGATCGCATCTAGTTATAATATGAATTGCAAAAGACAGCATATAATGCCTGAGTTTTTGTGCTACAAAGTCTAAAGCTAAACAATGCCTTTCTAGTCTGCTATATCTAATCTCTGGCCCATGTATGATTCTACTGAGGTAGTAAACTGGTCGCTCTTGCCCATCAATTTCTTATGCCAGCAAAGATCCAAAGGACCTTGTGGTGGATGTGAGGTACAATTGCAACGGTATTCCTGCCCTTGGTGGAACCATGGTCTGTGATGAGATAAGCAATTTCTTCAGTCCGTCAAAAGACTCTTGATGAATTGCCTCCCATTTGAACTTCGTGTTCTTTCGCAGCAGCTGCATTAGTGGGTGTGTTATCTCGGCTAACCCAGGCACGAATCTCCTAAGGTAGAAGACTTTACCGAGGAAACTCTTCAGCTCCTTCGCCGTTCTTGGACACGGCATTTTTAAGATTGCCCGTTGTTTGTCCTGGTCCATCTTTACCCCTTGTCGATCAACCATAAAGCCTAGGAATTTCCCACTTGTCACACCAAATACGCACTTCAGCGGATTCATTTTTAACTTAAACTTCCTGTAATGGGAAAACACCTTACTCAAATCGTTCAAATGGGACTCCTCATTCCTCGACTTGATGACCAAGTCATCCACATATAATTCCACAAACTTGTGGAAGAAGTCGTGAAAAATGGCCACCATTGTTCTCTGGTAGGTCGCCTCAGCATTCTTGAGCCCAAATGGCATCACCCTGTGTATGAAGTTACCCAACGGGGTTCTGAATGCTATCTTTTCTGCATCTGAGGGGTCCATCTTGATCTGGTTGTACCCTACATACCCATCCATAAAGCTATACATCTAATGACCCTCCGTTGCATCTATCAGGCCATCAATGAAGGGTAGAGGGAACTCATCTTTGGGGCAAGCTCGATTTAAATCTCTAAAGTCCACACAGATCCTTATTTGGTTTTTATCCTTTATTTCCTACTGGGACAATGCTGGACAGCCAGATCGGGTGTTGTATCGGTTTGATAAACCCTGCCACTAGCAAGCGTTGAACCTCTTCCTTGATCTTCAAATCCAGCTTAGGCTTGTACGTTCTCGTTGCCTGTTTTACTGGAATGGCTGAAGGCATCATGTTCAACTTGTGACAGCTTACTTCCTCATCCAACCCCTCCATCTCCGTGTATTTCCATGCAAAAACATCTATAAATTCCCGAATTAACTCGACCAAGGCCTCTCGTTTCTCTTTACCAAGATCATTCGAGATGAAGACGGGCCTTGGATCTTCTCCTTCTTTCTACAGGTTCAACTACTCCAACTCTTGTGCCTGGGGCTTTGGTTGATCCGTCACGTAATCTGGTTCCTCGACGACTTCCTCCATAAATTCCTGTATATTGGAATTATCTATCACCATACATTGTCCCAATTGATCTACCAGAAAGCACTCGTATATCGGGTCAACCTCATCATCAGCTTCCTCGGTCGCCCACTCACACCATTATAATCGATACACCACCTTTCCCTCTTCAGTAATGACTTTCTTGTATTGTCTGCTGATAGCGGTGACTGCCTTCCTCTTCTTCTCCCTAGAAGCCTCGGCCACCCTTTTTTCTGAGAACCGGCTCAGCACACTTTGTCGTTAGACCTTATGCTCCATCGGATCCACTATGGGCCTCATCCTGTCTCTAAACTGCTTCGAGATGCTTTGGGGTCGAGGGACCACCTGGTGAGCCTCTTCGGCTATTACCTTCGTGCTACTCGCAACCTCTTTACTTTGCTCATTCACGGGCCCCATCCTTTCTCTGATCGAGGGAACCCAGGCTCCTTCCATCCTCCTCATTAGGACCCGGACATCTTCTTCCAACTCAATATAAAGTATCGCGTCCACCAAGTGTGCCTCCTCGATAGCGAAGGGCCTCTTTGTAGCCCTGATGGTTACCTCCGTCCCCTTGATATTCGCCTTAGCGCATTGGTGGTACGTGGAAGGAACTAACCCTTGGTTGTGCATCCACACCCTTCTTATCAGCAGATGATAGGAAGTTGCACTCTCTATCACGTGGAACTTTATATGGGAACTCAAATTTCCCATCACAATCCCCACGTTAACGTACCCAATGGATTTAGAAGATTTGTTATCATACCCCGAAATTACCAAAGGCATGGGAACCAAACTCTCTTATGGAATATTAGCCGCGTGAAAGGAGTTGATCGGCATGATATTAATGGAAGCTCCTCCATCCATGAGAGTCCTTGTGAAGCTAACTCCGTTGACACTGGCAGTCACATATAATGGTCTGTTACGAGGGATCCTTATGGCTCTATCTGCATCACTAAAGGTTACTTCTGACAGAAACCTTCTTACCAACCTGGCCATGGGTCCCTTCCATCTCAGCGAAGGGACTACGTTCTTCCTCGTAATATCAAGTATTTCCCGGGTTATCTCCAGCCTAATCTCCTTCGGTACCCCCACCTGGTCGAAGAACCAAGTGAACTTCGGGGACTTCGAAACAGCGCAGTATTCCAGAGCTAGATCTATTTCCTCGCCTTCAACACTGTACGCCTCTTTCGCATCCTTGGCACTTTCTTCGTCGTAGGCCAACACAACGTTAGCCATTCCCCTCGTACAATCTTCCAGATACTCTTCGTACTCTTCTTGCCTTGCTATCGACTCTTTTTCCCCTCTCTCGGCCTTTTCATCATAAGCCACCACGAGATTGGACCCATGTGCTGGCAAGGGGTTGTTGTTGACATTCTGGGGAGGGATTTGTAACATCCCCGTCTTTACGTATTTATCGATAATTCTCCTGAGCGTAAAGCAGCTCTCTGTTGGATGCTGGATCCTCCGATGAACCTGGCAGTACTTTGGATCCGCCTTCGTTGCTGCATTGGGCTCCCTCGCGGGAACATCCTTTGGCTCGTAGACAGTTCCCCCTTGGACCATCGCGTTGTAACAGCTGACAGCTTCTTCTACTGAACAGGATAATGGTGGTGGGTCTTCCCTGTCTCTTCCAAACTTCCTCTTATAGTCCTTCTTCGGTGCTTTGCCCCTATCTCCCCCCTCGGTGTACCCTACCCGTGGGGGCTGAGACCTCCCCCTAGGTGGCATTGGCTGCCTAAACATCATGGGCACCGCCACCGGATTGGGCCGTACCACCAAAGAGATATTTTTCGCTGCCTTCAAGAATGCCGCAAAAGTCCCCTCGCGTGTCTCATTAATAAGATGGCAGATGTACTCAGGAAGGAGCCCCTCAGCGCAGATCTGCAGTAGCTTGGATTCTTCGGCCTCCTCCCTCGCATCGAGGGATCTTTCTCTGAATCTTCGAACATAGGCCACCACTTCTTTCCCAGGTCGTTACTTCTCCCTACCCAGTTGGGTAAAAGTAAACTCATCTTCTGCCAAAAAGAATTTTTGGACAAACAACACGTGCATCTCTTCCCATGTAGAAACGCTTTTGGGAGCCAAATGAGAATACCAGGTATATGCCTTATCGGTCAAGGATTTAGAAAACTCCCTCAACTTAAGCCTTTTATTGTTACAATGCGCCTCCAAATGTTCAACAAAGCGCTTAATGTGCTCCTTCGGGTTCCCGCCTTTTCCCGTGTATTTTTCAAAAATAGGAGGAACATATTCCTTCGGATAGGGCTCATCGTTGTATTCCTGGGGGTACGACGTTCAAAAGTCATTAAAAATCGAAGCCCCCTCTCCAGTAGATTGCGAGGAAGCCTGCATGAACTTCATCATCTCCTTTTGCATCTCCTTTCTCATTTCCTCTATGGGTGATGCTACTGGGGCAACAACCAATGGTACCACGGGCTGAGCGCTCGTTGCAGCTGGAGCAGGCGCCACGGTTGCAGCCGTCGATGCTCCGGATGTTCCCCATGCTGGATTTATGATAGAGAGTACGCTCGCTGGGACTGTTCTCGCTATACCTGCGCCTGGCGGGGTCGTTGGAGCTACCCCTGGTGTTACGAAGGAATTGGCCTCCAATCCTCCCATCATAGTTGAAGCTACTGGAGTCTGCAAAAACTTATAAAACTTACTCATGAGGAGTGCGACCTGAGTGGGTCCCAACCCCGCACTCGCTGAAGCTTGTATCACTCCCGGAACGCCTGATATCGCCGGAACCGGAGGTACCTCCACTCGAGGAGCTCCATCTCTTAGAGCCTCCAGTTCTCTCGCAGCTTGTTCTTCATTATGCTCGATGTCATCAAAGTTGAGCCTTCGATTAGCATTATCTTGCGCCATATTCCTTACTTAGAAGAATGCCTCCCCAGCGGAGTAGCCAAATGTAAGAGGGTACTTTAGATTATAGATGGAGGCGTAACCCCTATTTGAATATGGTAATGATAAGATAATTTGGCCAAAGCTTTGGATTAATGATAGGACACACAGACACAAACCCAATGAAGATAAACTCAGTTTAAACTCTCAAAACTCTCGTGTATAACTCAGGAAATAGTAATGAACTTTAGAAGTAACTTAGATAGAGGGAGAAAGAAGTAAGCACCCTCGATACACCTTGGTAGGCAGGTAGAAAACACACCGAACACCCTCAAGAATCTCTGTCAAGTATTAAAAGCTTCATAATAAATAACAATGGTGAGTGAGTAAACTCTCTGGTTTGCAATAACTCTCTCTCTCTGATGTGTATTCTCTCTAGCAATAACTACTTAATCCTCAAAATATCCTCTTCCTCAAAGGTGGTTGGGGTCCTTAAATAGCCCCCCCACACCACCCCCAAGGCGACTCGGTCATTTAAGACTATGAAAGACATCCCTCATACTTTATGTCATAGCATTAAATGCCTGATGTACTAGTTGTCTCCACGTCATAAACATTAAATACCAAGATGTGCCTTTTGCCTAACCACTGTGTGTCAGGGGGGCTGTTGTCGCAGAGGTGGCTCACCAACTGCCTGACAGCCCCAAATACCACGGTGGTTTACTCAAGTGCAAGTCTGATATTATTTAGCTGGCTAGTGTCATCACCTACAGTTGATGTGACATTAAGTAGGGGATTGTTTGGTTCTCAACTCAACGCCCGATGGAACTCCAAGCTACTCCGCCTGAGGTTCCACGGTCAGGGTCCTTCGGTGTTTTTACCAGGTGTATCTAAGATGGTCAGGACAAGCCCCAACGGTGCCTCACTTCTCAATCCTCCAAACCATTTCCCTCTAAAGTTACCACGACGAGGTCATTCGATAAAGCATGAAAGCTCTCCCAGGCCCTACCAAGCCTGGTCTCTCGCGAGTATCGTTTGACCTCACACAAACTTATTATTAATCTTGTTACAACATCACAACCGTTATAGCTTACAGTCAACATAAACAGAAATACAATATGACTAATACAACAAGCTAAAGTATGAGTTGCCACACCAAGCTTCCTCGCTGAGTTGCCGCGCTTGAGTTGCCACGCTTGAGCTTCATCGGTTACTTAATCTCAAACACTTTTGCCAATTAAGGAATTATCCCTAATCTCAGGATTACCTTCAAGCCCCCTCTACACTGAATAACGTATTGTATGGGCAATACGGGGATACTACTAGTGAGCATAGTTAGTATTAGTATGGTTTCTGACTATTTAGACTGGGAGGTATAACTAGGGGGAGATTAGATGTACGTTAGGCGTGCACACTAGACGAGAGTTGAGAAACTCATGTGAGAGTTCGATAACTAACATGCGTATAAGAATTGTTTTAAGAACCAGTTTTAAATGCTTGCTAAGTCATTTTTACACCTCGGGCTCTGACCCGTTTCTTGTATTTATCCTCTCTTTTGCTATTATATATATGTATTAGTACAGGTGCCTAGCCACAGGGACACCGGTTCTAGATACTTGGATGGTTTTTTGAGCTGCAGCTGTTGTGAAAGTTGCGGGTCATTGAGATTAGACGATTCTCTCATTTTATTCAGTTCCTAGTTCAGATACTTCAGTTCGGGTATGTGTTGTCCATCCTCATTAACGGGGTTATACTCAGTTCCTTTGTATTTCTTTTCTGTTGGATTGAGTATTTATTTTGGTTTTGTTTGTGACTTTGAACTGGAAGGTTTTATCCAGTCTTAATTATTCAGTATTTAATTAAATTAGCATTGATTTCTTGTGTGTGGTTTATAATTCAATGTTCAGAAATTAATTGAATTAATTGGTTTCAAATTAAATTGGGAAATGTTTTGACACTAGCTTAATTAAATATTAGGTAATTAATTGGATTTAAGTTTTCGACAGTGATGCTAAGAATGAACCAACCGAACATTCTATTATAAGTTGTATAAAGGACTGATCACCTGATATTTAATTGGACGGGGTGTCACATTAATGCCCGACTTAATTTTGGTGGCGGCCGACGCCAAAATTTAGCGGGGTGTTACACATTAATTGGTCATTCATACATCGGTCATCTTATTTCAGAGGCAAGAACCATTGTTGAAGAGATGTCGTTGAGTGGGGTGAAGTCGATCGCCATTCTAATGACGATAAAATGTCGTAATGCTAGTAATGTTTCAACAATGAAACCATATACAATGCCAAGGAAGGATTAACAAAAGAGAGGGTAGAAAGACGATGCAAAAATTAATGAAGTTGCCCACTGACAAACACTATGTATATTGGTATAGAACGAATGAGTCTACGATGGAGGTGGAAAACACTTTTTAGGCTCATCTAAACTCCATCCAATTGGCAAAGTGTTTTCCATCGGTTGTCATTGTCGATTTCACTTCCAAGACAAATCGATACAATATGCCTTTGGTTGATATGGCTGGTATAACTTCTTATGGATGTACATTCAATATTGTTTTTGCATTTTTAGTTACAGAGAAGGAAGAGAACTACCATTGGGCATTGGGAAGTTTTAAATCTCACTTCGATCCATTTGCATTCCCCATTGTCTTCATTGTCGATCGGAAGTACGCGTGAATTAACGCATTGCAGGTGGTGTTTCCCAAGGAAAGATATATGGTGTGCACTTTCCACATTCACCGTAATGTGGAACTCCATGCTCGTAAAGAGATCCACAATGAGGATTCCTTAAACAAGTTCATGAGATATTTAGTTCATTTGGTTGAATCCCCAATATAGAACGATTTTAATGAAACTTGGTACTTATTTCACGTGGATTGGGTTGAATACCCCACCATTCTGAATTACATTGATTGCACACGGTATAATTTAAAGTAGACCTTCGTTTATGCGTGGACAAATATGATTAAGCACCAGGAAAACCGAACTACCAATCGATGTGAAGGAGCGCATGATAAGTTGAAGAGACACTTGGAGAATTCTCAACTACCTTTTGAAAAGGTGTTTACCACGATGCACAACTACATTGAGTTTCAAGTGATAGAAATTATGAGGGAGTTTGAGGATTACTTGCATAAATTAAAGAACTTGCAAATCTTCCTATTTGGCATGTGCTAATTGGACGGGTTTCGCATTATGCCATTGACCTAACTCTCTAGGGTCTGAAAATGTGTGAAAATACTAGCATGGATTTTAAAATGTGCCAACATGTGGCGCGCAATGTCTACGATATACCTTGTGCTCATGAGTTGGCCATATACCAGTTGGAGGGTCGGGCTATACTTTGGGGGGATGTAGATGGACATAACTATGGTGCCCAAGTTAGCGAAGTACCACATGGTTAGTAAATTATACTATTTAAATAGAGGTGGGAGAGGTCAACTCTATATGAGCTATGAAAATTGAAGGACATAGGGTGACCCACCACTGCTAGGCTATTTGAGTTATTTGTGCTTAAGCAAGGCAAGGGTCGATCGAAAGGTAAAAAATCAACTGCTCGTGAGCAAAAACACGAGAAGTCAACCAAAAGGGATCCCTCGGGCTTCGAACATTCTAGGGAATCAATGAAGAAGGAACATTGCTCTGTCCAAGGTCCTAAAAAGAAAATTGATTTTATGGAGTTCACCCACCCCACCCCGTGGTGCCCTAACTACACGCCCACTTATAGGAAGTACCTGGAGGAGATACCCGAATTTTATAGAGGTTTCGTAGAAGTATCGTGGAGGTGGATGTCGAAGGTAATATTGGGTTTAGATGCATTACTGCTTATCTAAGGTTGGGGATCCAAAGAGATGGATGGAAAAATGTGAGAGCGGATTTGATGGATGAAGTTTTGGTAAATAATGATTTATACACACACTTCTTTAGTAGTTGGTTTTCGAAAACTGTTCTAAATATCTTAGATGATTATACAAGCCGATGTGGTTCGAAGTCTTGGATGATCATGCTAGAGTGTGGTTACCTTTTAGTTGATACATACAAATGTGTTTGTGTCCTCATATCGAAGAGACAATGTCTAACATTTTTACCGTTGAAACATGAACGAACTGTGCTTCCAATATTGGTGCAGATTGCTCATATATTCGGGAATCACTTTTTCATTCTAAATTTGAAACACAGTTGTCCGTTGCCACCGGTTGCAAATCACTAGCATAGTTGTTCCTTGCCCAAATCCAAACCTTGGATTGACAAATTTGCGGATCAATTATCAAAATTTCAAAAAAATTGCCTAAAGGATATAGCGACCAGTGATAAACCCATAAACATCAACTAGTTGAAAATATGTTGTATTTTTTAGAGATGTATTGTAATTTTTATGTAGGTAGGTATGTATGTTAGAAAATGTGTAATATTTGTACACATGTAAGTCAAGTTGTAATATTTAATACATGTAAGTCAAGTTGTAATGAAATGTAACCCAAATCCCAATATTACATATGTAATGGATTTCACTATCAGTTCTAATCGATTGTTTATGTTGTTGGTTGTATTCAAGTTGGATGATTTACTTACCAAATTGATGTATTAAAGTTGGATGTATTAAAAATTGATGTATTATAGTTTGGTGTATTAAAGTTTGATATACTATAGTTGGGTGATGATGTATTAGAGTAGGGTGGTGATGTATTAGAGTATGGTAATAAAGTAGGGTATTAAAATTTCATGTGGCTTCATTCGGCATATTTATACTGAATACAAATGCAACTCTCGCTATTTTCATCACGAATCAAATTTGGCTTGGAATACCAAATCCCACTGATCGGGATGTTTATCCCGAACTAAGATGGGATGCATTTGGTTCAACGTAATCTTCACGAGTTAGGAACACTAATTTGTCATGATCATCCCAAACCAAATGAATCTTATATTGGTTCGGGATAAACATCCCTATCAGTGGGCTTTGGTCTTCCAAGCCAAGTTTGGTTCGCGATGTACATAGTGAGAGGTTTCATTAGTATTCGGCATAACTATGTCGAATGAAGTCACATAAAATTTTAATAAGTAATGAACCTTTGTACATACTCTTAATTTAAGCATGCTTTACCAATACTCTATATTTTATACATACTCTTATATAATTTTTCCAATATTCTTGATTTTATACATACTCTTATGTAATTTTGCCAATTTTTTTGATTTTATACATACTCTTGATTTTATACGTACTCTTATTCAAGATCAATAGCAAAAACAATGTTATAGGCATTGTCATTCCATTAACATTCCAATAACAATGTTATGAATATTAAATTCCATTAAAATTCCAATAACAGAAACATTAATATTCCAATAACATTGTGAGTTCATACATAACATATTCAAATAAAATTTGATTACAACTTCCAACTTTGAGTTCATACATATCCAAGAGTTCATTTTATTTTCCCTTTTCCTCCCTCAACCACCTTCTCCTTCCCTTTTTCTTTTTTCTTTGTCTCGTTCATTCTTTTTACTCTTTTTGTAGTCAGCTCCTCAATGATAATCGAGCGACCCACCCCAATTGTCGTTGCTAGTATTTGGTACGCTTCTTTATTTCGTTCAAGCAATGTACCGGGATATGAATCAATGCCATTGTTCTTATTCTTCTATAATAATTCCATCGCTTTCCGTACTTCTTTTGCCTAGTGAAAATCATATACGTAAGTATGAGAATTTGTCAAAAGTAAGAAAATTATTACAAGCTTAATACTTACAAAAGATGTTTTTGTTGGTTTGGACTGCCGGTAAGGGGGGTTCTGCACAATTGGGTGGGATTTGGACATCAACTACTCCATGTAGTCCACGATACAGCCCGAAGGGCACGATATAAGGACCAACCTTGACTTATCTGATAACAGGTGGTCTTGCCAGTTTTCTTGGTACCTTTTCTTCGTGTCAAACTTTACCTTGTATCAGGCAACCTTGTTTCCCCTCTCGTCCATCAACGGTGTTATTTGGATTGTGGGGAATAATTTGAAGTCGGGTGAATTGCCTCAAACATCTTTCCAGGTACTACAACTCAATAACATCGAAGCATATGATGATTCCACTATAAAAAGCTTCATCGGGGAATGGATATGCGTCCCTAGTATATTTATAAGGACCCCAAACTACCTTCACACAAACCAAAGAAAATGTAATTCACAAGTTAAGTGTAAAGAATATTTCAAAAGTTAAGTGTAAGGAAAATGTAATTCACTTACACTCCCTCCCAACATATTATCGAGATGCTCTCCGTAGTTTATGAGATTTTGAAATGCGTTCTTCTGAGAGGGAGATTGTAATGTCCAATGCGCAATTCGGGGCATTGTGTTATTGAAATCCATGTTGTAGCATCCCCTTAACCCAGAAAAGTTCTCATAAATCCACAACTGCAAACCATCTAAAATGAAATTAGTGATAGACATGAAATTAAAAAAATTTACCCAGTACTTAGTTTCAGTAGTGAGAGACACCCCTTAATCTACTTAATGCCGGACCAAGATATAAGGTTGAGCTTCCTATAGAGGTGTGTGAGAATACCCATGTCCTATGCCAACATACCCACACTTTTCAAGTTTTTCAAAACTTGAATGTAAAAGACAAAAAAAAAATGGTCTTATCGAGGAAAACAATGCACTAAATAATGTATAGTATGTAAGGCCTGGCATAATGGTATTTAACATCATAGGGGGCATTCACATCTTTAGCTCATTCCTTAAAATTTTTGGTGATCCAATTCAATTGGACAACACAAGACGCACAACAATCTAACTATGCATGGTCCTTGAACTGATTCAAAAGGCTTAGATCATTAGGGTCCCCCATAAGCCCCGGACAGCGATTCGACTTCAGCAACCGTCTTTTTACTATATTGGGCAATCGATTTTAGAATGTGTGATGGGTTAACTGATGGCCCAGGAGCATCAACATTGCCTCAATAGGAGCATCATCATTCCCCTCATCTTCTTCATTGACAATATCCTCCTTATTACCCACATCGGGAGCATCATCATTGCCTTCTAACGGAGCCTCCTCAAAATACTTCTCTAATGGAGCCTCAGAATGGCCCTCTGAGGGAGCCTCAACATCACCCACTGAATTAGCCCCAACAGTAGTCTCCATGTGCCCCTCTACACTAACATCAATATCCCCCTCAATAGGATACTCCTCATGGCATTGTGCAGCAGATAACGCATGAATCTCTTCTTGGCGCTTCCTCTCAGAAGTAGTTACCGACTTCCTCTTTGAACGGGAGTAGTATATGACTTTATCCATAGATGACCTACATTAAATTACAAACAAATATATTGTATACAACACATGATAATTGGCTATATTTAAAAGCATATATCACATGTAAATAAATAAGACATATATGACATTGAGCACATCTATAAACTCTTATATATGACAATGTGTATAAGTGAATAAACTAATATAGATGAATTAGGTGAATATTAAAGAAATAAAACAACTGATATACATTAATTTGTAACTAATTTACATGAACAAATTATGGACTTTCATTCATTCGGGTAACATCAGAGAAATAAAACAACTGATTCGGCATAAATGTGATGAGAATGGGAAAACATCTTGTGATATTTTCCCTAAATGAATGTATTTTATAATCCCAAGTTATTTTGGCATAAATGTGACGAAAAAGGTATCACAGTTTGCGATAGTTTCCCCAAATGAATGTATATTAGTATCCCAAGTTTGATTCGTTATAAATATGACGAGAGTGGGATTAAGATTCAGGGTAAAACACACGAATGATGCAAAGTTCAAATGACAACCTAATTCGTTAGAAACATGATGAATTATGGATTTTTTTTCATCTAGTTTATACCAAACGAAACCCTAGGTCATTCAAAACCAATTCTATTCAAAATCGGTTCAACCAATTCATTTAAAAATACAGTTAAACTAGTACAACTGTTGATGCAAAAAACTGGACCGAATCCCATTTTTATGATCACAGATAAATAGATAAAAGCAATCCAATCAAGCACATGAGAGACAAAGATTTTTAAAGTGGTTCGGCTATAAGGAAAAGCCTACGTCCACTGTTATTTTATTCCCAGGGGTTTACAATAGCACAATGTGGTGTAGAGAGAGAAAAAGGTGTGGATCTTGTGTATGGTGTCTCTCATCCTTGTCGGATCTCCTCTTCCCCTTTTGGCTAAGGGAATACATGTATTTATAGTGATGGGAGATAAAGAGATTCATTGTATGTAGACATTTGTACATTATGTCTACATTCAACGAATCTAATTGTTGAATTGCTTGGTATGCTATGTGTTGTCATCTACAATATAAATGTACATTAATGCTCATTAAATGCATAGTCATCTTCATTAATGCACATTAAATTCATAGTTATCCCTTGATCTTCCTGGTTGGTATGCCGACCAACTCTCCTCGGGTGCCGACCAACTCTTCTCGGGGGTCGACCAACTCTCCTCGGGTGCCGACTAATTCTCCTCGAGTACTGACTAACTCTCCTCGGGTGCCGACTAACACTCCTCGGTGTCGAATATTACCACGTAGGATGACATGTGTCCTTTTCTGATTGGTCCTCGTAGATGGAGAATTTTTACGTTAACAGAAGCCCCCAATGCTCCATGCTTGATGATTTACTTGAAAGGATGGAGTATTTATTCTGCAGTGTTGCTCGGTGCTCGTGAAATTCTTGATCTACCTTCTTGATTTGTTCAACATAAAGTGCATTATCTCCTGGACGACATATGATGCAGGCTGATCGATGGTTGCTAATCTTTCTTTTAAGGAACTCCGTGTGCTATGTATCACCCCTGGGAATTTGGATGCAGCCATTCCATAGTATGCAACTTGTAGCTTATCATAATCTTCAAGTATGTTGATTGGTTTGCTAGCCGACCAACTGCCTCCTGTGCCGAGCAACTGAGTGCTAACTTCACGTGCTTGATTCTTCTGATTTATGATCCTCTGAATACTTTGTTGAGTAACATACTAGCTTTTGAACCCAACTCTTCAATCTGATTAGTACCAAGCTAGTGGTGGACTTCGAAACATTTTCATACAACTTCTTCTTCAATGTTAGGCGGGACAGTAGTAGTAAAGATCTCAGTGCTGTAGATGCTAAATTTGACTTCTGAACTTCAATAGTATGTGCATAATAACTCCTGAATATGCCTCCTGAACTTCTGAATGCACCTCCTGAACTTCTGAATACGCCTCCGTGTGAGTTTGTGAAGTTGAATTTGGTGCTCGACTGCATGATGTTATAAGAATGTGCCACCAAATGAACAAATATATCTGTAATAGAGGCCCCCAAATGAACAAATACTTTATCGAGCACCTCCTAGATCGACCATCCGTGATGAATATCAAGATGCTCAAAGATCTTAACTTCATAAATTCTCCTCTTGCTTTAAATGATCCACCTGCTGGCGAGGAACCCGTTTCAAAAACAGAGGGGAAGAAACCGATAGAATGGGAATATTGATGTAATAAATTTGTATTTCATTCCTGATGTATTTTGTTTTTGATTTTAATGAAAGATTTTCATTTTTGTTCGCAATCTTAATTGCTATTGTCTTGTAAAATACTTTACATCTGTGCATATGTATCTGTTAAAAAGATAACAATATTGTGTTGTTTGTCGACCAACTTATTGTCGACTAGTTTGAATTTGTGGTAACCATTTGATAAAAAATGATGTTTTGTTTGTCGACCAACTTAGTAAAAAAGTTACGAGTATAAAAAATGTTGCTCGATCACTTTCTCGTTTTCATAAAATATTTCCGACCAACCAAGGTCGGTAAATTTTCCTTTTCGACCAACTACAGTTTGTGGTTTTTTATCCCCAACCAACCATAGTTAGTGGATTTTTCCTCTACGAGCAACTTTGGCGATTTCTGGAATAATCTTACCTCCCGACCAACATAAGTTGACATTTCCGAGAATATATTTACCTCCCGACCAACATAAGTTGACATTTTCGAGAATATATGTACTTCCTAACCAACATAAGTTGGCATTTTTAGGAATATTTTGTTTCCTAACCAAACAGGTTGGCATTTTTAGGAATATTTTGTTTCCTAACCAAACAGGTTGGAATTTTTAGGAATATTTTGTTTCCTAGCCAAACAGGTTGGCATTTTTAGGAATATTTTGTTTCCTAGCCAAACAGGTTGGAATTTTTAGGAATATTTTGTTTCCTAGCCAAACAGGTTGGCATTTTTAGGAATATTTTGTTTCCTAACCAACCGAGGTTGGCATTTTTAGGAATATTTTGTTTCCTAGCCAAACAGGTTGGCATTTTTAGGAATATTTTGTTTCCTAACCAACCGAGGTTGGCATTTTTAGGAATATTTTGTTTCCTAACCAACCGAGGTTGGCATTTTTAGGAATATTTTTGCTGAGTAGTCTGAGCTTTGCCGAGTTTTGCCGAGTAGTGTGTAGCACTAGTATTCCCTGAAATTTTTTCAATAAAAGGAGCAGGTATAACAGCTTCACTTCCAAACACCAGCATATATGGTGATTCTCCAGTTGCTGCTCGGGGAGTAATACGATAAGCCCACAATACTAACTGTAACTCGTTGATCCAGTTTGCTTTTGCATCACTTAGTCTTTTCTTCAATCCATTTAGCAGTGTTCTGTTCGTCACTTTAGTATGTCCGTTGCTTTGAGGATGTCCTGGTGCCGAGTGGATGTTTAAGATATTGGACTGATGGCAATAGGCAGCGAACTCCTCGTTGTCAAATTGTGTTCCATGGTCCGTGATGAAGGCATGAGTAAGACCATATATACAGATGATATTCTTCCAGATAAATTGGTACACCTTGTCGTAGGTCATATCAATGAGAGGCTCCGCTTCTACCCACTTAGTAAAATAATCCACTGCGACGACGAGGTATTTGAACCTTCCCCTGGTCGTTGGCAGTGGCCCGACCAGATCTACTCCCCACATGAAAAATGGCCAAGGGGAAGTGATGGGTGTCAACAATGCTTGTGGAGTTCTTCGGATGGAGGAAAAGCGCTGGCACTTGTCACATTTCTTAGCATAGGCTATACAATCAACTCTCATCGTTGGCCAGTAGTATCCCTGCGTCATCATCCTTTGCAAAAGCGTCCGACTTGCTACATGGGCTCCACAAGACCCTTCATGGACCTCTTCAATCAAATCTTTCACCTCGATGGGATGCACACATCTTTGCAAACCTGCCATAATTCCTCGTCTATATAGAATATCGTTAATTAATACATACCGAGCAGCTTTAAACTTCAATTTCTTGGCTGCGAGCTTGTCAATTGGTAATTCTCCCTCCTCAATATATGCCCTGATGGGATCCATCCAAGATGGTCCTAAATCAAGGGTAATAAAATTCATCGTCAGATCTTCATCTATACTCCGACCAACTAAAACTTCAATTGGGATTGTTCTTCGTAGCTCGGTACGAGTAGTTGATGCTAATCGAGTTAAGGCGTCTACTATCGCATTCTCCATTCTTGGTATTCTGACCAGCTGAATAGCAATTCTGATACCAACCTCATCACCTTTGCATAATACCTAATCATTGATTCTCCTTTGGCTGCATATATTCCCAACATTTGATTTATGATCAATTGAGAATCACTGAAGACAATAACCTGCTGCGCCTTCATAATTTTTGCCAAATTAAGACCTGCAATCATGGCCTCATACTCAACCTCATTATTGGAAGCTTTGAATTGGAATCGTAGGGCGTATTCCATGTCGACCTTGTCCGGGCTGTTCAAAATGATCCCTGCCCCACAGCCTGTTGTGCAAGATGAGCCATCTACATATAGCCTCCATATAGGTAACTCGTCTTCAAATTTCTGATCTGACAGAGTTCCTCGGTGAAATATTTGTTGCTTCCTTTCATCCTCCCCTGATATTTCTTGTTCCTCGTCGATCATCTTTTCTTGCCCTTTTACCAACCGGAGTTGGTCTGAGCTCTAAATTGATGATCCTGTAACATCCACTCCCCCTTTTACCAACCGGAGTTGGTCTGAGCTTGTGTCTGTTGATTCTATAACATCCACAGGTTGATCAGTGAGTAACTTTTGCTCCTCGGGGGTATCAAGATAGGTGAACTCTGCTATAAAATCTGTTACAGCCTGCCCTTTTAGCGATGATCTGGGTTCATAAACTATATCATATTCACCGAGCTCTATTGCTCAATACATCAATCTCCCTGATTTTTCTGGTTAATGAAGGGCTTGCCTCAATGGCATATCAGTATATACTACTATGGTATGAGCCTAGAAGTATGGCCTCATTCTCCTACTTGCCTCAATCAACGCCAGTGCCAATTTTTCCAGCCTCGGATATCTGATTTCTGCTCCTCGGAAGGCCTTACTCGTGTAATAAATTGGTTTTTGCACTCCATTCTCCACTCTGATCAACGCCGAGCTAACTGCATTCTCCGATACTGCTAGATACAAGTATAATTTTTTCCCATCATCGGCCTGGACAACAGTGGAGGTGCTCCCAGGTATTTCTTCAAGTCTTGAAAGGCCTTCTCACATTCATCATTCTACTCAAAAGTCTTTCGGAGCGTTGTGAAGAATGGGAGACATCTATCAGTTGCTCGCGATACAAATCTGTTGAGTGCTGCTACTCGTCCTATGAGACTCTGTACTTCTTTCTTCGTCGTTGGAGATCGCAGCCCTAATAGGGCTTTGATCTTTTCAGGATTTGCTTCAATGCCTCGTTGATTGATAATGTACCCGAGAAACGTGCCTTCTCGAACTCCAAACATGAACTTCGTCGGGTTCAGCTTCATTTGATATTTATCCAGTTGATCAAAGGTCTAGCCTAAGTCAACTAGATGATCGACACCTTTCTTGCTCTTTGTCAGCATATCGTCAACATAGACTTCCATATTGCAACTGATTTGTTCAGCAAAGACCTTGTTCATCAGCCACTGATATGTCGCACCTGCATTTTTCAAACCAAAAGGCATAACATTATAACAATAAGTTCCCCTACGGGTAATGAAAGAAGTACTCTCCCTGTCTTCAGGTTTCATTTTAATCTGGTTGTAACCAGAATAAGCATCCATGAAGCTTAGGAGCTCGTGTCCCGAGGTAGCATCGACTAGTTGATCAATTCGGGGCAGCGGAAAGTGATCCTTTGGGCATGCTTTATTGAGGTCGGTGAAGTCTACACACATCCTACACTTGTTATTCTTCTTTTTTACCATCACCACATTTGCTAACCAGTCTGGATATTTAACGTCTTCGATAAAGCAAGCTTTCTGGAGCTTCTCGACCTCCTCTTCTATAGCTTGATTCTTCTCGGGACTGAATACTCTTCTTCTCTGCTTCACTGGTTTGATCTCATTATTCACGTTGAGCTCGTGACATAAGAAATTTGGGTTTATTCTGGGCATATCTTCATGACTCCATGCGAAAGTTTTCTTTCTGCTTCTTAGGAAAGTTATCAATTCCTGTTTTAATGAGGTATCCAACGACGAACCTATTTGAGTAGTTCGTTCAGGGTGCTCGTCGTCCAGAATGATATTTTCAGTAGCTTCCACCACTTGACCCTTCACGAGTTGCGACTCATCTCTAGGATCCAATGTTTCAATTTCTACACCTTCATCCACTTGATAAGTAGTAGTCTTTTTCCTCGACTCCTCCAGATCCTCTTGCTCGGCAGATGAATAATAACATTCCCGAGCTACTTTTTGATCACCTTTCACAACTCCTACTCCAAAATTTGTTAGAAATTTTAGGCACTGATGTACTGTAGATGGCACTGCCTCAAACTTCTTCAATCCTACTCTTAACTCGATTAAGTCAAGTATGAAGATCTATGCCCAGGATTGGGGCATGTATGAAATGAATCTGATGGTGCCAATTGAATTGTTGTTTGCAGTCTTGCTGCTGTGTTGTGTGCAGTCTAGCTGCGTTGTTTTTGTTCGGTATTGACTTTTTAAGGTCTTTATGTGCTGTTGATGAGCATCCAAGAATTGTACTGGGCAGATAATTTTTCCTGAGCACCTGTTGAGGCTGAATCATATAAAAATTATGATTAGAATAATTATTCAGCCAACCAATATATAGTGTGCATTGGCTTCAATATTGGACAATTTAAATTTCTAGATAATAATATGAGAGATAACAATCAAAATATCTCGTGTTCTCATAAAAATATGATGTACATAAACGTGTCTCCATAAAAATATTTAACGGACTTGTGATTATGAAATTTTCGTTTATTCATATTTGAAATAAAAACCGATCCATTAATTTAATAAAATCGTGATTTGCAATATTTTGCAGATTTGATAAATAAAAAATTGGACAACTAATTTATGTTTATAATCATAAAAAGCATGACTGAATCAAAAGATGTATGTATGTATGTACAACATATAATTGATTATTCATATATTGATAAAATTGATCGTATCAATACAATTACATAATATGATTATTTGTGCAGAGAACATAGTTTTCTTGAAGAGAGAGAAAATGGGTCTGATTCAATTCATGTTAATATCGGAATGGAAAATACATAATCATTCTTAATGCTTATCCCTATTCTAATATATTTGTTCAGAAAATCTTCAAATGGATCCATAGATGCAAGGATTTGTATAATATTTACGAGTCTAAAATTCACCAGATCCCCAAATTGAAATCGATCACACAGTTAGTGCATATAAAAATTATGACTAAATTAAAAGATTTCCAAATGAATCAAATTTGTATATACTCACATAAAAGAGATTTATGAATATAGAGAAATTATTTTATCTCCTTAAAGAAGAAATGATATAATATGTACACAAATTTCTCAAACTTTGTGATTATGAAATGTACATTTATCCAGATTTGTAAAATTAGATTCAACAATTTGTGAATATAAAATCATGATTGAATTAAAAGATGTATGCACAATATATAATTGATTTTATCTCTAAGTTTATGGATATAAACATATGAAAATCATGATTTGAACAAAAATATAATGGGAATTTGAATAGTCATCAAAGATCTTTCACAAATTATTTCAAAATCAACAAAGAAAATTATCAAATCTTATCATCATCGTATATATTGGTATATTTAATCATTTAAAATATTTATTCCATGATATAGAATTGAAACTTGAGAATCAAGCAAAAAGTTATGATTTATGAAATCCACTATTTTTCAGATTTCCAAATAAGAATTAATCTAACAGTTATGATTTTAAAATCATGATATGCAATATTTTGCAAATAAAAATTGGACAATTAATTTATGTATATAAACATAAAAATCATGATTGAATCAACATATGTATGTATAATATATAATTTATTATACATATAGAAAATAAAAACTTAGCTTTTGATGGAGAACAATGCTTGTAACACGTTCCCACAGACGACGCCAATCTGTTGATGCAAAAAACTGGACCGAATCCTATTTTTATGATCACAGATAAATAGATAAAAGCAATCCAATCAAGCACATGAGAGACAAAGATTTTTAAAGTGGTTCGGCTATAAGGAAAAGCCTACGTCCACTGTTATTTTATTCCCAGGGGTTTACAATAGCACAATGTGGTGTAGAGAGAGAAAAAGGTGTGGATCTTGTGTATGGTGTCTCTCATCCTTGTCGGATCTCCTCCTCCCCTTTTGGCTAAGGGAATACATGTATTTATAGTGATGGGAGATAAAGAGATTCATTGTATGTATACATTTATACATTATGTCTACATTCAACGAATCTAATTGTTGAATTGCTTGGTATGCTATGTGTTGCCATCTACAGTATAAATGTACATTAATGTTCATTAAATGCATAGTCATCTTCATTAATGCACATTAAATGCATAGTTATCCCTTGATCTTCCTGGTTGGTATGCCGACCAACTCTCCTCGGGTGCCGACTAACTCTCCTCGGGGGCTGACCAACTCTCCTCGGGTGCCGACTAATTCTCCTCGGGTACTGACCAACTCTCCTCGAGTGCCGACTAACACTCCTCGGTGTCGAATATTGCCACGTAGGATGACATGTGTCCTTTTCTGATTGGTCCTCGTAGATGGAGAATTTTTACGTTAACAATAACAAAATCGATTCAAAAGACAACACACATTATATCAATATCACCAGTTGCATATGATCATATAGAGATTGGTTCGATTGGCAATTACAAACCAATAGTTGAGCACAAATGAGGGTAATTTCAATTGACTCGGGCCAAAGAATATATAGCTTGGTTCGATTGTTGGTACGAAGTTGGATCGATTAATTTGTTTGTTGGTTTTTCAGCATGAATTTATTGGTTCGATTAATTTGGTTCGATCGAAATTGGTTTGATTAATAGCGAGAGTTTATCATTTGAGTGTTGATTAGATTAATTTTATACGATTACACACATTAATATTGAGTACCAACCTGAATGAGTTTAATTTGAAGTTAAAGTTGAAAAGTTTTAAAATTGAGAAGTTATGAAGTTGAAAGTGAGTAAAATAATTTTTTACACTTTAAATAATGGGTGGCTCTCATTGTGGTATTTTGAAGTAAAAATTAGATTATGGTGGTATTTTGAAGTGAAATTAGGCTTGTGGTTTTAGGAGTGATTTTTGGGGTGCCTTTAGCACCCATCATTTTTTACTACACTAAAAAAATTGGATAAAACGTGGAGTTAAAACACGAATTGATATAGAAGCATCTATTTGTACTGAAGATTAGTAGTCTCTGGGTCCTAATTTGTTGTGATTTTAAAGTGAGTCTCGACAATCCTTATTTGATGTTAAAAATTGGTATAATGTTGATTTCGATTACATATTACCAATATACTAATCATTAAACAATTAAGAAATGAAAATAAAAAGAAATAGTAGGAACCTAGCTTTGAAATCAATCCTTAGTATATTAATACATTATCTCCATGGGAGTAGTCTTACAAGTATTCTCTCACTCTCAATCTAGTTTAAAAGCTCTCATTGAAGCAAATCATTTCGGACTTGACCCTTTTGGGAGACCACTGTGTAATAGAGTTAAGATTTTTTGGTATAAATGGAAGAGAGAGGGTCGACGGTTTCATTTCCATCAGATTTTCTCCTCTCTTTTTAGTTTCAAGCACTCTCTTCCCTCTCCAAGCATTACCCCACCACCCCTAAGACTTAACCCTTCATCCTTAGCCATATTTTCACTATTTCCAACCCTTGTTCATCCATTCCAAGCATTATTGAAGGTAGAAATGCGTAAAGAATGGGTATTCAAGTTAGTTTTGAAGAAGAAATTATGGAGTTTGAAAGGGTTTTCATGGAGCTTTCAAGGAGCAAGCTTAGTGGATCTAGGCAACCTCTTTAAAGCCACCTTAGGAGGTGGGAGGTTTCCATACTCTTCTACATTCATCCATCCAATTTCAGAGCTTCAATGAGGTTAGAAAAACTCTACTCTTGTTAAGTTTACGATTACTCTATTTTGTAATATTTTGATCATATATGTTAGAGTCCATAAGAGAATTTTTTTTGCATGTTTGGATAATTATTACTCATGATTTCTTAATAAATACTGAAGATTTAAGAAAGGGGTTTTTAAAGGTGAAAAGATGATAAATTTCCAGAAAACCTTGTATTTAAATATTTTATGAATGTTTCCAAAGAAATATTTGCCTAGATAAGCTATTTTAGCATAAATCTTAAAGTTTCCTTGCAAAATGACAATTTTATAAGTATAGACATTTAAATATGTTTGTGAATAACAAATGTCTTTTTGGTCTTGAAAATCATGAATTTACAAATGTTATGAAATTTTATCTGACAATCATGTATAAAACTTATTTTATGGATTTTTAGTCTTAAAATCCATCTTCTCATGTGTATACACTTGTAGTATGTTAATAATAAGCATATAAACATGTTTAAGAAGTATTCAAAAGGGTTTTAACTTGAAATAAGAAAGATAGAAATTTAAGCTCCAATAGTGTTGTATGAAATAGGGAGAAAAATGATAAATGTGTGCTTTCAAGACTACATGTGATGTTAAAGCAAAAATGAGTATTTTTAAATAAAAATGGACCTTAAATTCCAAAGTGATTTCTTTATTAAAGAACGTAATGAAAGCAAGAGACTTATATCTTTAGTAGTATGTTAGACCCACAAAGTGACTAAATGTGTTAATCAAGTGTTAATGAGTTAATAACATTCAAGAGGTTAAGTTAGTGACTTAATAATATTTTTAGGAAATAACACTTATGGAAAGGAATGACTAGCAAGTTTGGCAATAAAAGGTAAAATGGTTATTATATGTTAAGTGGAAAGTTTTTATGAAATAAAAATGTTGAAAATGGTGTTACACAAAATGGTCCTAAAAAGTGATTTTCGGGATGAAATCAACGTAAATGTGTAGAGGACAATAAATGGTGATTTTCAAGTGTAACAAAAATATGGGACATATCTCTCGGGATTTTGGCTTCGGTCGATAAAGTGGAATAATGTGGACATCGACAAAATGTTAAAAAAATGAAAAAGGACTCGGATGTGACCGAGAATAATTAAGAAGGGCCTGGAGCCCTGAGGTGAAAAACTCAAAATCACTGGCCAGAGCATATGGTAGTAGACGACGATGTGGAGCCCATTAAAGTACACGGTTATATGGTAAAGTCTGAGAAAAAGATAATTAGTAAAAAGCTGAACATGATAAAGGAATTGGTTATGTTAAGAAAGTGAGAAAAAATAAACTTTGAGAAAGGAAACCGATAAATGTTCCTATTTTTGATAGGGTAATTTGAATAAGAAATATGAAAATAACTAAGTCCAAGTAAAGCATGAGTTAATGACACAAGTGAAGTGGTTAATGGTAGTTAAGAAACCTAAGGTGGTTTTAACCCGTAATTAAAACAAGTGTGTATTGTGAACGTTTTCAAAAGGAAAGCAAGTACTTTTTAACACCTAGTGTGCATGTGTTGAAGGGTGGTTTTCAAGGAGAGTACTAAAGTGGACTTGGTGTGAGTAAAATGGGGATTTTTGGCAAATAAAGTGTTACTACCTAAACAAATGCTATTTTGTTTTAGTATTTAACCGGGTGCATTAAATCGGGAAATAAATATCAAGTTAAGTAAAATGGGGCAGGAAGCGGGTGTTATTTAGATTAATGTGATTTAATCAATTCAAGCAACATTTTGGAATAAATGGATTCATGCATTAGTATATATATATATATATATATATATATATATATATATATGGTATTTGCATATGCACATAGGTGGTATGTTATAGAGTCTATTTTCTATCGTTCGATTCTATGTTTCATTGTTGTATTTCCCACGGTGCATTTGTATCATTCATTTTCTTTGTTACGACATGTTATATGCAATCCTATATTTTGAGAGAATTATACAGGTAAGTATCCCTTTATTTTGCATTAGTATCTCTAAATACTTGGATTCCGGAGACGCTTCCCACGGATCCCACACATAGCTTGATATAAATGGAGTCAAATGCTAAATAAGTGAAATGTTAATCAAATAAAACTTGTTTAACAAAATTATTTAGGTTGTCTCCTTGCACTTCACACTTAACGATCGGGTCGGACAGGGTTGACCCATGGGTAACCCATAAATCCGGGATGGGTCATTACAAATGGTATCAGAGCACTAGGTTCAAGGTTCCTTTCGTGAGTGACGTTGTGAGGTTGATAGTGGGTCTTTGACGTCAATATTGGTTTTGGGACGGTGATGCAAGGAAAGTGACGATTTTGGTTCGTGTTCTTAACTATGGAGTTTAGGATATTTGCACAACGAACAATTCACTGCCAAATAGCAAGTGGCTAAGTTAGTTGCCATTAATCGTTCTCGGTGCTTCTGATTTAGACGTGTCAGTAATTTGCGAGTGTCTACGTAGGCCATTAGTGGTGACATCGCGCTCTCTCTTGTGAGGTGCATTTGCATCAACCCTTGATGATGTTAGGAACCCACTAAGATGTTAATAAAGGTAAATATCGTCAATTGGATTAAAGATGAGAGTTATTTAAGGCCAACATTAGAGTGGCATGTCTAACTAGTATTGATTTTGTGATAAGAACGCATTAGGTTCCTTGTTTAGGTACATGCGGGTGGTTAATAATGATGATGCGATTAGGTGAACTTAACCCTTGGGGTATTGTCATATCGTGGGTATTTGATAATTCGGTAGGCATATAGGCCCGTGTTGGTCATGATTTGGGGATGTATAGTCGGGCCTTAGCTGATAGGATACCATCATTATAGATGAGTGCCTTGATAATTGTCAATTAAATGATGTATCTCATAAGCCGTGATGGGAGTTACGAGCCATTGGTGGTAAGCGTGTTACGTAGATAACGATGGTGATTTTAAGTGACATAGAAGTAAACCTTAGGTAGCCTTATATGATGCGGTTTTGGAGAACATGATGCGTGATTAGAGGAATATGATCCCTTGTGACTTCGATAATGTGGAATTAAAGGCTTATAGGTTGTACACGGCGTCCTATATCCTCTCAGAATCCTTAGTAATGTCAGCTTGTTGTTTAATATGTAGTATATAGTTTCAGTTGCTTAAAAGAAAGTTTTTGGACTTTAGGTCTCAAGGAGAGGGTCGTAGGTTGTATCTATGCCAAGATTTCAAACAAAGGGTAAATAAGATTTTATGTAAATAATGTAGCCAATTTTGAACTGCCTAAGCGATGATTGAACGTGAAGCAATTTCGGTGTGAGTAGCTGACATTATCAGAACCTCAGCTTCATTAGTGTTCTACGGAAAATTACCTTTTTTTATCATTATCCAATAGCCATTATTAGTGAGGATCCCTTGGAAAGGGGTTTTTGCTTATTTAATAAGGAAATTATCTACTCCATCCGACCCTTGAGATCAACTGCATGTGGCGTCTTTGGGAATAGAAATCAACTTATCGTGACACCTTAAGGTGTTCAGTTATTATAGATCGTCATGGGTGGAGACTTATAGACTAACATCCTTATGAGTATCTAATAATCGTGGGATGGACATTAGAGCATTGAAAGAACGTGCCTACTATGAGAAAATCATAAATGATGAAATCTTATGAGGTTTTGGGTGACTTTTACATTGAGGTATGATGGGTGTCCTTAGGGAGCCAAGCAAGTTCAATGTTATGAAGTGAAAGTGTTATAATGATGGTTGTATTATGGTTCATATGATGACGGGTGTCCTTAAGGAGCCAATTAAGTTCGTACAGCGTGATGTCATCAAATTTGGTACGAATGGGTGATGTAACCTTTTAAGGGTAATTGGAGATTAATTTCATGATTGGACATAATGCGCATTTGTCATAAGATGAGTAGTATAAATATTATCGTACTTGACTTTGATGAGTAATAGGAAATGCATTAGAGACTTGAATTAATGATATCATGATTAAGGTCTTGCGAATAGCATTCTGGATGGGATATCGAGATATGATTAGGGTATCGACACATGTAAACAGTTTAAGTTAGAATAATCCTAGTAAGGGAAGGATTATTTCTTGGCATATCTTACCAGACTAGTGAAAATTAGGAGGCGAAGGCATGTGTAGTGATGATGCTGGAAATAGCACCACCAAGTAAGTTGTTGACAAGCTCAAGCAAGTGATAATAATGGCAGTGCAAGAGTATATAAAATATAAGAGTGGGATGAGGAGAAGAGGATTAACACCAGTATATAAGTGGTTCATCCAATCAGTCCTACGTCCACTATACAAGTGAGTGAGTAATGTCACTGAAATAAGGCACTAATGGCCATGGGTACAATCTCTCAATCTTTCTCTCTCTACTGTGTAAAAATGACAGAGTTTCAACAAGGGTTGTAATTCTGGATCCTTTTACAAGGTAGATGATAACCTCTATATATAGTGATTAGTGGGGTATAATGTACCCCCCAAGCATGCAATGTGCATGTACCTGAAGATCCAACCAGTGCTAGGATGACACCTGGCTGATCTCAACTAAGAAATGATGACCTCAATATTCCCTCACGTGGAGGGAATAATTCAGTTATAACAGATTTGTCCACGTGTCCCAAGGCATCCATGAGTGCAAATGCTCGGTCGTCTTTGATTATCACCAACCTCGGCCTGAGTGAATACGACGTTAGGGGATTATGACCTTTGCCTTGCTGAGATAAATATAGGATGAGGACCTCGGTCAAGGGGTAGGCCGAGGTTGTCTTAGCGTATGACGTCGTCCAGGGCCAATATTTGATATGTTGGTGGTTAGTTGAACCTATGAGGCTATTGTAGGTCCTTGAGTGAAACTTGTAACGTTTACCATAGCCAACCCCATGTGTCATGTAGTTATTGACGGAGGTTTAATTTAGGTTGTACTGGTAACGTCGGCTGTGGCCGACCTAATAAAAGCTGATCTCGGCTTATTCCAAGCCGAGATGAGGTTCATAGTTGAGGGGATGTCGGCTGAGGCTGACCCTCAGTTGGACGACATTATTAATGGGTTTTCTCGAGATTTTATTACCTTGGCTGTCATATAGGCCGAGGTTGATGTCTCTGAATCATCCGGTATGCTTTGGGCATACCCATATGTAAATAGGTGACTATGGGGTATGCAGCTCCGAGGCCTTTCTTCCTGGTGTGACAATATTCCTTTGACAAGTGTCAAATACTGCAGTAGGTAGCATGATGGGCAAGTGCAATGATGGTTTCCTTTTAGGCCCCCAAGGAAATGATGGGCCTTGGGGAGCGTGTACTTTAGTTTGGGTGTTTAAACCCCATTTCCTTCTCATTTCCCTCATTTCTTCTCATTTTCCCGCGCGAGTTTCATGTATCCTCTCTCTCTTTAAGAGCTCCTTCGCCACTGAGATCTCTGAGTTTTTGTTGTTCCTAGTCCTCCTATTCTTCATCTTGCACTCCCTCAGGTACTATCTTCATCCCATCTTTCCATTTACGGCCTTATTTATCTATTTCTTATATTTTTCGACGACTGTTAGCATTTTCTGGTGGTCGTATGAGTTTTTCGATGACTCATTGAGTTTTTCAGTGGCCCCAGTTCTTGATTGTTCTTGCTAAAAAAATCCCAGTTTGATCCTTAGTTAAGTCGAGGTAATTTGTTTATTTTTGATTTAGGATCCCAAGTGTAAGGTCGTCCTCCTATGCTCAGACCTCTTTATCAGCTCTTAGAGGAATTTCCTTCTCTTAGGGAGAAGACTTTAGAAAATATTAGGCAAATAGAACGAGTCCAAGAGGAAGCTCGTAGGGTTAAGGCTTTTCCCCTCAGACCAATCTTTCCACCCCCTCTGAGGGTGATATACCCTGAGCCAACCGAACCAGCTAAGCCAACGGAGGCTCCATTGGAACCCACTCCAATGTCTGAGTCTGAGTTATCTACCTCAGACCCTATGTTTGTTGACTCATTCCAATAGGCGATGGATTTCTCTATTAGGCAAGACCAGGTCCCTGATCAGGCCGAGGTCCAAAGTCGCTCCTCGTCAGATGTTGAAGTTGTAGAGCCAAGTGTGGCCTTTCTACCACCTATCAATGCTATCCCTCTGTCGTCCGCCACAGGGGCTGAGTTCGCTCAGAGATTCCCTACTGGTGTTCCCACACCTGCCTAGGCCGACGTTGCCAGGGACGAGGATGATGGTCATGAAAGTGACACTGACACCTCGGAGGCAGCTGAGATAGAGAGCACTGTCAGCAAATTTAACCTCCTAGCCTTTAGGCATCTTTATTCCATAGGCCCCTCTATCAAACTTAGGAGACCTTGGAAGAATGAGAGGGCCTTTGGCGACCAAGACGGTGAAATCTGCTTATACACGAGAAGATGTTTAAGTTAGGATTTTGTCTCTCCATTCATCCAATAATTAGGGCCATATTGTCCCACATTAACTTGGCTCCCTCCCAAATATCCCCCAATGCTTGGAGGGTGATGATTAGGGCTAGTCCTATGGAGGGCAGTTCATCACTCAGACCTTCCTGTCCAGGTCTTCATAGGGTGCTATGTGGCGTCCTTTGCCAAAAACTACCCGAGCTACTATCACTTACTGGCCAGGAAGTCTGATAAGAAAATATTGCTGGTTACCCAGACCACCAACCATAATTAGAAACTGAGATACTTCTTCGTCTCCTGGGAATTTGGCACTTATGCCACCTCTTCATCCTTAGAGACGAGGACACCCCTGAGGTGGGGAAGGGTGTCATTGGCTGCCAGGGCCGACCTTGGATTAAGCCAGGATAACCTACAGAAGGTCAAAGACCTTCAAGATCAGGGGGAGCTTGGTTGGCTGGTCAAATATGAACATTTGATGACCCCCTACTATCTCTCTGAGACTAGCCTTGGGGGAAGTCCCTTAGCTGATCTTCGTAAGTTACTTTAACTTTCAATAATTTGCATCTTTGGTTTTACTATTCCTATGATATTTTAACTCAGACCCTTATTTTTACAGAATGCCCAGAAGGAATCTCAGACGATATCTGGGAAATGTCGGCCTCAAGTCTCGTCAAGCTAGTAAAGAAAGCATACTTGAATTCACCTCCTCCTCCCCCAGCCTCTTCTAAGGCCGATGCTTCAAAGAAAAAGAAATCCCTCGAACCTGCCCCTGAGGATCAGAGGTAGAGAAAAGCCTCTAAGGGAGATCGCGCCATCCCTATTTCATCTGATGATGCGCTAGCTGCTCGTCTGGAGTAGCTGAAGATCAGCAATAGTCTCATAGGCCACACCATGAAGGCATTGGATTCCATCATCTCTGTGATGACCGATGCTGACAAGCGTTTCTGTTGTTCTTTGGATACTCCTCCGCTGGTCGAGTTTTAACTTCATAGGTCTATCCAGGTAAGGCTTCTTTCTTTTATATTCCAAGTGTAACCTCGGATTTAAATTATATTAAAACTTATGTATCTGATTCTATTTTACAGGGTATCCTCACAATGCACCAGTTTGTTGACTGGACTCTGAGAAAGCTGCCCCTCATTGAGAAGGGGAAAGAGGCCCAGAAGGTGCAGGATTCTTTGAACGCCGAGGTGGAACGTCTAAAGGCTGCCTAGGGGTCCGAGACTAAGGCTACGCAGCTGGAGAAGGATATTTCCAAACTTAAGAAGGACCACATCTCTGCCATGAAGGCCAAGGATGATGCCCTTCAAAAAAAGGTTGATGCTTCTATAAGAGTTGCTGTTGAGGACGCTTCAGAGAAGATCTTGGCTGACTACAAGGTCTCTGACGAATTTATCAGCTTCGGCTTTGAATACCTTGAAAGAGGTGTTAAGGCCACTGGTAAATGGGTTGTAATGAAAGAGAAGGAGTCAGGGAGCCTGGCAGCCTCGTACTTCGTTGGTCTGGGCTTCGCTAATCCTCAGTTTTCCTAGGCCTTACAAGAGGTGGAGGAAGAAGTTGCTGCACCTGCCGAGACCACGCCTTTGGAGGTTACGAGAACTGAGGATGTCAACCCTCAAGACGATGGGCTAGAAATGACCAACATCGGTCAATGAAGTGGGGCTATGGCCACCAACCCTGAGGTTGCAGGCTCCTAGGCCGTATTTTGTGAAGCTTTCATTTATAATTTTTGTTTCTGATCTATAATTGTCTGTAATCTCTGATAAAATTTTCTTGCACAATTTGGCTTGTAATTCTAACTTCTTCATGCTATATCATTCTCTGAGGAGGAATTTTCTTCTCTTGACCTTTAATGGTTTTATATGTCGTGCAATGGTGCTCGTATTAAGGTCTGAAGCCTCAATATAATGGTGTTTTCATCACTATACTACGATGTTACCCTTGTAACTTATCGCCAAATTAATGGTTATAAGGTCTGAGGTCATCCAAATATGATGTTTCATCTCAGACCCTATCACTAAATTAATGTGTTTAAGGTCTGAGGTCATCCAAATATGATGTTACCCTCATAATTTTCACAAACTTAATGATGTTTAAGGTCTAAGGTTATCCAAATATGATGTTTCATCTCAGACCGTGTCACCAAATTATAATGTTTTAAGGTCTGAGGTCATCTAAATATGATGTTTCATCTCAGACCCTGTCACCAAATTCTGATGTTTTAAGGTCTGAGGTCATCCAAATATGATGTTTCATCTCAGACCCTGTCACCAAATTATGATGTTTTAAGGTCTGAGGTCATCCAAATATGATGTTTCATCTCAGACCCTGTCACCAAATTATGATGTTTTAAGGTCCGAGGTTAATCAAATATGATGTTTCATCTCAGACCTTGTCACCAACTTATGATGTTTTAAGGTCTGAGGTCATCCAAATATGATGTTATCATCATAATTTTCACCAAATTAATGATGTTTAAGGTCTGAGGTCATCCAAATACGATATTTCATCACATACCCTTTCACCAAATTATGATGTTTTAAGGTCTGAGGTCATCCAAATATGATGTTTCATCTCAGACCCTATCACCAAATTATGATGTTTTAAGGTCTGAGGTCATCCAAATATGATGTTTCATCTCATACCCTGTCACCAAATTATGATGGTTCATCCAAATATGATGTTTCATTTCAGACCCTGTCACCAAATTATGATGTTTTAAGGTCTGAGGTTATCCAACTAAGATGTTTCACCTCAGACCTTGTCACTAACTTATGATGTTTTAAGGTCTGAGGTCATCCAAATATGATGTTATCATCATAATTTTCACCAAATTAATGATGTTTAAGGTATGAGGTCATCCAAATACGATATTTCATCTCAGACCCTGTCACCAAATTATGATATTTTAAGGTCTGAGGTCATCAAACTAAGATGTTACCCTCATAATTTGTTACGGAAACATAACAAAATTGAGTATTGACACAAGAGTTGTTCTTCTCATTAATATCCCCTTCATAAGATGATACATGCATTATAAAGAAAATTGCAACATTTATACATAATATCTCTTCAAATGGTCTGCGTTCCAAGGGTTGGAAAAATGTTCCCCCTCAAGATTTTCTAATCAATAAGTACCGGGAACAACCTCATCGACCACCTTGTAGGGACCATGCCAGTTTGAATGGAGCTTGTTTGCCTTCTGCAATGTCTTTTTCAACACCAAGTCCCCTATAGCTATGGGTCTTGACCTTACCCTCTGATTATAAAACTTTGTTGTTCTCTGCTGGTAAGCTGTTTGTCTGACTTCAACATCTTCTCTTCTTTCTTCGAATAAATATAGATCAAGTCTCCTCTCTTCCCCATTCTTCTCAGGGTCGTAAGTCTGAACTCTGTGAGTGGGGAGCCCTACTTTCGTAGGGATGACGACTTCTGAACCATGGGCCAACATAAATGGGGTTTCCCCCGTCGGTGTCCTTACCGTTGTTCTATAGGCCCATAGTACTGCGTAAACTTCTTAATACCATTGAGGATCATTCAATTTGTGACTTTGGTCGCCTGAGGCCGGCCAGGAGAAGAGATGAATTGTCTGATCCCGACTCTCTCATAGTATTTCTCCAAAGAATAATTCTTGAACTGAGTTCCATTGTCTGAGATGAGGGTTTTTGGAAGACCATGTCTGCATATGATGTTCTTCCATATGAACTGGAAGGTCTTCTTCTCCGTGATCGTGATCATCGGCTTAGCCTCTACCCACTTGGAGAAGTAGTGAACGACAACTATAAAAAATTTGTAGTTATTGGCCGCTCTTGGTAAAGGTTCTACAAGATCAATCCCCCATACCACGAAGGTCCAAGAAGAACTGATTGATGGCATAGGATGATGAGGTTGGTGGGGGATAGTAGAAAATCTTTGGCATTTATCACAGCTCTTGACGTAGGCAGCAACATCTTTTGCCAAGGTTGGCCACCAGTATCCTTGCGTTATTATCCTCTTAGCTAAAGGCCTTCCACCTATGTGACTGGAGCAAGAGCCCTCACGTATGTCTTGTAGTATGCGGGGGACCTCTGAGGGATGGACACATCTGAGAAGAGGTAGTAGGAAACCTTTTTTATACATGACATCTAATATTACTAAGAACTTAGCAGCTCTGTACCTCAACTTCCTCCTTTCTAACTTCGATTATGGTAATTATCCTAATTTAATATATCTGATAAGAGGGTCCATCCATGATTCCCCTAAGTTTAAATTTAAGCAAGGGCTGGTCACCTCTTCGTCCTCAATGGTTGGTTTGAGCAAGATCTCAACCGGTACTGTTCTTCTGATGGCGGTCCTTATTGCTGAAGCCAACCTTGCTAGTGCGTCTGCATGGTTGTTATCCGATCGAGGTATCCTATTCATCTTCACCTCCATGAATCTTTCTAGCAAGGTTCTTACCCTCTGCAGGTATTTGGCCATCCTTTCGTCTTTGGCCTCGTATACTCCCAAGATTTGGTTGACTACCAACCTGGAGTCACTGTGGACTAAAAGTTGGCTTACATTAAGGGCTTTCACTAAGGAGAGGCCTGTTATCAAAGCCTCATACTCTAACTCATTATTCGATGCCTTGAAGTTGAACCTTAGAGCATATTCAATGTCGGTTTCATTCGGTGTTGAAATTATCAGCCCTACTCCGCTTCCACTTTCACAGGACGACTCATCAACGGAGAGGTTCCAAACGTCTTCATTTGAAGAGAAATTTCCTTCTAATAAGGTCCATTATTTGAAGAGGTACCTATCCTCCTCATTCTCAGCTATAACTTTTCTGGCTCGGTTGGGTCCAACCTCTTCGGGACTTTGGAAGACATTACTATCCAGCTCATCTGCAACCTCTCAACTTATCTCATTCTCTGCCTCATCCCAGGTGAATTCTGCAACAAAGTCTGCAAGGGCTTGCCCTTTGATGGCAACCCTAGGTTGATATACTATATCATACTCTCCCAACTCAATAGCCCAAGTCATCAACCTGCTCGACTTCTCAGGCTTTTGGAGGACCTGTTCGAGAGGGGAATCAGTGAGGATGACTATAAAATGTGCTTGAAAATATGGCTTCATCTTTCTGGAGGCGTGTATCAGTACATATGCTAACTTTTCCATTTGAGGGTACTTATGTTCATACCCCTGAAGATCTTTATTGTTAAAGTATACGGGCCTCTGTACCCCGTCGTCTTCTCTTACTATGGCAGCGCTGATAGCCGATTCTGAGACTGCTAGATACACATACAACTTCTCTCCCAGGATGGGTTGGGATAGGAGTAGGGGAGACTCGAGGTAGGACTTTAATTCCTTGAAGGACTTTTTACACTCATCGTCCCATTCGAAGGCCTTTGTAAGCACCTTAAAAAAGGGAAGACACTTGTTGGCGGCTCGGGAGACAAACCTGTTGAGTGCCGTAACTCTTCCTGTCAATCTCTGAACGTCTTTTATAGTCTTTTGTGTCTTCATTTCAAGTAGAGCCTTGATCTTCTTGGGGTTGGCCTCTATTCCCCTCTGATTAACAATAAATCCCAAGAACTTTCCCGCTCCTACTCCGAAGACACACTTGGTTGGGTTGAGCTTCATTATGTAAAGATCCATGGTATCGAAGGTCCTCTCCAAGTCGGCCACATAAGTGTTAGACTTCAAGATCTTTGTCAGCATATCATCTACATATACCTCCATAGTCTTACCAATCTGGTCTTCAAATATCTTATTAACCAGACGTTGATAGGTGGTCCCTGCGTTCTTCAGGCAAAAAGGCATAACCTTGTTGCAGTAGGTTCCCTTATCTGTGATGAATGATGTCTTCTTTGCGTCTTCAGCACCCATGAAGATCTGGTTATATCTCGAGTAAGCATCCATGAAGCTCATCACTTTATGCCCTATCATGGCATCTACCATCTGATCAATTCGAGGCAAGAGGAAGATGTCCTTTGGGCAAGACTTGTTCAGATCAGTGAAGTCCAAATACATCCTCCACTTCCCATTAGTTTTTGGCACAATGACGGCATTAGATAACCACTCGGGATATATGACTTCTCTGATGAAGTTAGCCTCTTCCAACTTTCTTACCTCTTCCTTGATGACATCATACTTCTCTCTGGAGTAAACTCTTCTTCTTTGTTTGATGGGCTTGGTGCCTTCTGCTACATTTAACTTGTGGCACATAATCTCAGGGTCAATGCCAGGCATATCAGCGTGACTCCAAGCGAAGACACTTTGCCTCTTCATCAAAAGCTTCACTAGCTCTTCCTTAATCTCGGGTCTTAGGGCCTTGCCGATCTGGATGGTTTTTTCTAGATCATCCTCATTAAGGATGATGGATTCTACCTCTTCCACGGCTTCTCCATTTTTTAACTTAGTCTCATCCCTAGGATCGAGAGTATCAATGTTATAGGTCATTGTCGCCCTTTTATGTGCCTCTCTCTCTTCCGCGGAGTTGAAGGAGCATTCGTGTGCCGAGGTCTGGTCACCTTGCACTTCCCCTACCCCATAGGGGGTCAGGAATTTTAGCATCTGGTGGATCGTTGAAGACACGACCTCAAATTCTTTGAGGTCTACTCGTCCAATGATGAGGTTATAGGTAGAGAAAAAAATTTCATCCATCATGAAAAAAGTTATTTTTCTAGTCAGCCTCTTTGGCCATTTGTCTCCCATTCGTACGTCCATTTCATACATGCCTAACAGGTGGACTTTTTCTTCGCTGAAGCCCATTAACGGATGATGATACGGTATAAGCCTAGATCGGTTGAGGCCCAAGCTCTTGAAGCAGGGCAAGAATATGACATATGTGGAGCTTCCGCCATCGACAAGAATTCCCTGAACTTCACACCCATGCACCCTTATGGTGATTACCAGAGGGTCATCGTGTGGAGCTAGGATACCTTTGAAATCGAGTCCTAAAAGGCCAACGATGAGGGTATCCATGTCTACCTTCTTTCTCTTCTCTCGTTTAACCTCTGAAGACGTTAGGTTCATTACCTCAGTTTTGGTTATAGACTTGGACTCTGCTACATGTGCCTTGCGGTCCGTGACCTCTGAACCTCTTCCTGCCAAGCCCCCGCAGATTGTGATAACACCAAAAGAGATCATGCCTACCCTCTTCACTGGGGCATTATCATCCTTTGGAGGGAGGTCCGGATCATCGTCTGAGTCCTTGTCTCTCCCTATCGGGGGATCTTCCCGACACTTGTCGTTTATCTTTTTATTAGAGTCATCTCTTCCCTCTTTGGAAGCTCTTCCATCCATATATCTTTAGAGTTTACTAGACTTTAACATCTTCTCAATCTCATCTTTCAGATCAAATTATTTATCAGTCACATGGCCGTGATCTTAGTGGAACTCACACCATAAGTTCTTATTTCTCTTATGTGGAGGAGCTTTCAACTTCTCTAGCCACCATGGCGACCTGCCATTCTTTATCTCGTTGAGGATGTGTTCACAACTTACAGTCAGAGGAGTATAATGTGCAAATTTCTCGTCCGCTGACCTCTTCTTTCCGTCTTTCCTCTTCCCGAATCTCCCACTATTGCTTCCACTTTCATCCTCATATTTTGCAACCATTGCATCTTCAGCGTTCATAACCCTACCAGCTGTTGCCAACAATTCGGCCATAGATTTCGGAGGGCCTTCCGCAAGCTTCCATAGTAGCTTTACCTTCTGCGGCCCCCCAATAAGAGCTGTCATGGCTATACTCTCTTCGTAATCTTTGACTTCCAATTTTTCTTTATTGAATCGGGAAATGTAGTCTCTTAGACTCCCGTTTCTTCCTTGTTTAACGTACATCTGGTGAGTGGTCTTCTTCTGAGGTCTTACCCCAAAATAGAAATTGTGAATGAACCGTTCGGCTAATCTCTTGAAGTTTTCAATTGAGTTCTTTGGCAGGGAGGTAAACCAGATGTGTGCAGCTCCTGTCAAAGTCCCGGAGAAAGCTCAAAACTTCATCTCATTAGGAGTTAAATAGATGTCTACTGCTGACTGGTACATCTCAATATGATGCACTGGGTTGGTAATACCGTCATACTTTGGAGACACCATAGGTGGCTTGAATTTTGTAGGATTGGGGAAGTTCACTATTCGCAGCACAAATGGAGAGCCCTCTGAGAACCCTTTCTGCAGTGGGTTTCAGCTTTTGATGAGGTTGCCTATCTTCTCTTCAAGACGTTGAATAGAGTCGTCCCAAGGTTTTGCAACATCAGCTTGGCCGAGGTTGTCCTCAGCCACCTCTAAGGGATGGAATAAAGGTTCCCCAGCCGCAACACAACGTCGGCTATTGACCTCTTCCTGGTCCCTGCCTCGTCCTAGGTGGGGTCAGCCTTGATGAGGCCGACGTTCCCCCTCTTCCCTTTATGAGTCTGCTACACTTCTTGACCTAGATAACCTCTGCCTTAGGTCATTAACTAGGCCGAGCCTTTCAAAGTCTGACCCTCTACTCAAGCGATCAAAAGTCGATCCTCTTTGTTGGGCACCACCATCTCTTCTGCCCCCACAACCTCGACTCTGCTGGATAGGATGCCCGTGTTGTTCACAACCTCACACGGTTCCCAACAGTCTTTTGGATCATCTTCCGCCTCCAAATCACCATACCTATCCTTAGGGCAAGGGTTTCCTTGCCTCCCCAGATATAAATGCCTAGGGTTAGCAACGTCCCTCCTCCGCTAAGGGACAGGTTGGTCTTTTCGTAGTGCTTGGGGTGGTCCCCTGGCTTTAGGATGGGGATGAACAGCCGCCGGAGTAATCATCTCCGGTGAGACCCCAGGTGGCCTCATCATATTTTGACTAAGCTAGGCAAATTGCTCCTGTATTACTTTCCGGGTCACAGTTAAAGACCTCAAGGCTGCCGCCACCTCAGCTATTTCGGATCGGGGTACTGCCTGGCTGGAACTAGGCCCTTCAGCACCAGATGGTGGAGGTGGAGGTGGCGGTGGTAACTTCGGTGCCATATGTTAAAGTAGATGAGCTTAATACCTTAAGGGATCTCTTTTAATGGAGATATAACTCCACATAAGGGGGTTAAGCAGTAAAAGAGGAAGAAATAGCTTCTCGTTCCCACAGATGGTGCCAAAATGATGATGTTGGAAATAGCACCACCAGGTAAGGTGTTGACAAGCTCAAGCAAGTAATAACAATGGCAGCACAAGAGTATGTAAAATATAAGAGTGGGATGAGGAGAAGAGGATCAACACCAGTATATAAGTGGTTCAGCCAATCAGGCCTACGTCCACTGTATAAGTGAGTGAGTAATATCACTGAAATAAGACACTAATGGCCATGGGTATAATCTTTCAAGCTTTCTCTCTCTACTGTGTAAAACTGATAGAGTTTCAGTTAGGGTTGCAATTCTGGATCCTTTTATAAGGTAGATGATAACCTCTATATATAGTGCTTAGGGGGTGTAATGTACCCCCAAGCATGCAATGTGCATGTACCTGAAGATCCAACCAGTGCCAGGTTGACACCTGGCTGATCTCAACTAAGTAATGATGACCTCAATATTCTCTCACGTGAAGGGAATGATTCAGTTATAACAGATTTGTCCACGTGTCCCAAGGCATCCATGACTACAAATGCTCAGTTGTCTTTGATTGTCACCAACCTCGGCCTGGGTGAATACGAGGTTGGGGGATTATGACCTTTGCCTTGCTAAGATAAATATAGGATGAGGACCTCGACCAAGGGGTAGGCTGAGTTTGTCTTAGCGTATAACGTCGACCAGGGCCAATATTTGACATGCTGGTGGTTTGTTGAACCTATGAGGCTATTGTAGGTCCTTGAGTGAAACTTGTAACGTCTGCCATAGCCGACCCCATATGTCATATAGTCATTAACAAAGGCTCAATTTAGGTTGTACTGGTAACGTCGGCTGTGGCCGACCTGATGAAAGCTGATCCCCAAGATCTTAACGGATCTCGGCTTATTCCAAGCCGAGATGAGGTTCATAGTTGAAGGGACGTTGGCTGAGGCCGATCCTCAGTCGGACGACATTGCTAATGGGTTTTCTCAAGCTTTTATTACCTCGGCTGTCATACAGGACGAGGTTGATGTCTCTGAATCGTCCGGTACGCTTTGGGCATATCATGTAGTACTTATTATATTTATAATGTTAATGATGATTGGCATTATCGTCACATAGATTTAGTTGGGTAGAATTTGTAGATAGGCGTAGTGATGACCTTGTACCAATGGTGGCCATTACGAGGTGAGTGTTTTTACTAATTGGGCATTGCCTAAGGAGATGTTGGGATGCAGTCACCGCACGATAAAGTAGACAATATCTTAGGTATGTTAGGCTGGTTATGAAGCCATATTGACTAGAAGTAAAAATACGTTTGGGGTTGACAAAGGTGTTTGTTATTAGTAAACCGGTGTAATTCGTGTTTGTCAAGGATGAAAAGAGGAAGCATTATGCCTAAGGAGGTAAGTCCAGCATTTGACTTCCCAAAGGATAGTAGTTCATGTTTTACGTTCTTCTCACAATGATAAACGATTCGTGGTCCGCTTTATTTCGATTGGTGACTCGAGTTAGGGTGTATGTCTAGGCTAGGATTCGATGAGGAAATCTACGAAGAGTCATAGACTTCTAGCGTGTGGTATAGGTTCGCCTTTCATAAAGTCCATTGCATGCGGATGGTATTCTCTCATAATGGTTGTTCATTCATTTTGATTCATTGTGTCCCTTCAGTTCCAATGGTCAAGGTTTGTGTTCTTTCTATTTTGGTGATCTGCTATTGTTCTATATTGATCGTTCATTCATAGCATGGCATGGATAAGTATGAGTGCGAATGAACCTGGTGTGGTCATTGCAACTCGACAAATAAGTGTGCTCTTGTTTGAAATATCCTTTATTTTCTACAAGTTTCGTATACGTGTGGATGTACATTCTGTCGCACGTATTGCTCGTAGTATCCGCTTTTCTTAGGATTAGTGTTCTTATGGACTGATAGGAATGAAATTTTTTGACTATAGTTATAAAGAGAAGGGTTATGATTTAAGGGTATCACAAAATGTTAAAACTCGAGGAAGCATAACACATGGTGTAGTTTTTCAACTATGAGGATATGTGTAATACTTGGGTGAGTGTTCCATAGTGGGACGCCCAGAGTGATCCCAAGTTCATAGAAGGATCTTGTGAAAGGTATTAGTCGGACGCACGATTTCTTACTTATTTGGGATGTCTCTCCTTAGAGTGAGTGACTAGCGATGCGAAATTAGTATTAAGTTTAAGTGAAGTTGCGTGGTCAGGATGACCTGATAATTCGAGGAGACTCGGGATATGTAGTCCAAATAATTGAGATAATTTATGATAATGGATCAGGTGTTAGTTGTATGTCATTTTGCTCTTGGGCGAGTGTCGATCACTAGAGAGTGTTTCCTCGATACATGTGTCAGTATGTGTAGACACCCCATCCTAAGGCCCCCCTAAGAACCTCCTTAGGTCCCTAACACTCATACATTCACCATAAAACCTAAGTCATGCTTCAAGTACTGATTTAGAGGTCACCGTTCATACCAGGCTCCATTTGACTTTAGTCAACTCTCCAGTCTGAGTGAAGCTCAATGAATCTTCGAAGGATACTGAATTCCATTTTTAATGGTCTGTCCCGTGTGCAAGTCGGACTCATGGTCCACACAAAAGATCCATTTTACTTCGAGTACTAATTTGAAGGCCACCGGGCACTCCCGAGCTCCATTTTACTCCGGTCAACTCTCAAACCCAAAATAAGCTCATGAATCCTCAAATATCTCTGAATCCCCTTTCCAACGGTCCATCACATGCACAAATTGGCCTCGTGGTTCAGACGAACGATCCATTTTCCTTCGAAAACCTCCATCTAGAGATCATCAGGTGCTTTTAAGCCCCATTTGACTTCGGTAAACTCCCAGACCTGAGAGTGGCTCAATGGCATCTTGAAGGGCTCTGCATTTTCTCTCCCACGGTCCCAGTCATATGCGATTTGAACTTACAGTTTGTATTTATTCCCGTTTTTTAGAAAAATCTGTTTCGGACTGCCTGTAAATCCCCAGACACCCTTCCAATCGGTAGGGTGTACCTTTCCTTGCACAGAAAGGATGACCCTATGCCAATAGGAATTCTAGGGGCCATACCGGTCGACACTCCCTTAACCCTAAATTCCACTATAAAAGGATCATAACCTCACCGTTGGAAAGAGGTCCCTTTTAGCAGTCACTAAACATTGTCGTCGAATTCAGAGCCTTCTCTTTTCCAAAAAAGTCCATTTTCCCACATTCCCTCACCTCATTTCCTTACCCCACTTAGCTACTCACTTCATCCTATTATACTACCTACAAACCACTTCAAAAATAAACATACTTACATTCTCAATTCAATAACAAGATCTATCAAGGAGGTCCATCCCTTACTCTTTTCTAGTTTTATGTAACACACAAGAGGAGTCATACATTTGGATTTATGGGTTGAACCCTACCCCTATGCTATTTTCGAACTACGTGGACTTTGATGCCCCTTCGGCTATATGGGCATCTTGGGTTGATCCCGAGATTCGAGTCCTCGCCTTTCATTTCATATCTTTTATACTATGTTATATCTATTTTTGTGAATCTTGGACTCCTACATACTTGTGTCTCTTTTGACGTGCACATTCGCTTTTTCATAGTGATTTGTGATTCGGCAAACACTCATATCTTTGTTTATGATTATTTTTAGGTACACTCCTACGGATGAATCCACTCCTACGGATGAATTCACTCCGTCCATTACGAGATGCAAGTCGGATAATTCCATTCTCCCATTACTTATATTATACACATGTACACACACATCACGGATAAAGGAGGAGAAGATTAACATATCCCATGAGAGATCGAAACGGTGTAATGGGTGCCTAATACCTTCTCATTCCATAAGTTAGTCACCGAACCTTTGAATCATTTGGTTTCATATGGATCAGTTTGACCTTGATATCGTTTTCTCGAGGCAACGATATTATTTTTCTTGTTTTGAGAAAATTAGGCCGGCGACTCCATCTCTTCGTTTTAACCCCATTTGACGATGATCAATTTTATTAACGAGGCTAGACCGTGAATACGCCGGCACGAGTGGCAGGAATAGGACCTCCACATCCTTGAATCACCCACATGTGCAAGGATATAAAAGGAAAGAGAGAGAGAGAGGGAGGAAACCTTCTTCCTTTCTTCTTCCTCCTTCCGTCCTGCCTTCGAAGCTCAAGCCACGCACCAAAGGAATCCGATCCGATTGACCACAATATCGACTTTACTGGGGAGATTTTAGAGGACTAGACTCTATTTCTACATGGGTGTTATTCTTTACTCTCCTTCTTTTCTACATGTGTTCATATGCTCCCACTTGTATGTTCCCTTTACTCATTTGCTTATATTTTTTTATATTTATCTCATTCTTATCTTCATTATGCTCTTTTCTCATGTATATATTGTTAGGCCACCCACTTAGCGATGCGCAAGACTATAATGCGAAAGTAAACTATTTGCCAAAATAAACTCCAATTACCTACGAGTTAACTATGTTATTCAAGAGGGGACCAATTCAAACTTTTCTTGAATTGAAAACTTAGCTACAACATATTTTAGTTTGCCAAGTCAATTAATAGTCCTATTTATTATCTTGAGTTAACTAGGTGTCAAAACGGATAATATATGATTCAATTAATTAGGTGCGTTTCTAGTATTAAACCTACATTTTCGTATGAGGTAAGATATTGCAAATTTGTAAAGTAAAGCACAAGGTATTTATTTTACGTCGCAAAAACCCTTCTCCGGGAAAAATGACAAACTCCTTTAGGAGTTACCTAATCTACTTCCACTAAAACAATAAAACCAATAGGAATGAGTTACATTCAACAAACTTGACAACTAAAGAAGATAAATGTAGCGATTACCCCACACGACCAAGACTCCTCCCTGGTTACTTATTCTTCTCTCTCTTTAAGTCTGTCCTCGCTTGTTATTGAGTTCTACACTTCTCAGTTTCTCCCTTTTGCTCTTCTAGCTCAAGATTAACTCAGTGCCTATTGTATTATTTTCTAGTGAAGTGATAGTGTGTGGTGTACTATCCTAGATGACACACACCCACACTTAATGAATACACACCAAATGCTATGCAACAGATTATATCTTCTATATATATCTTCTCAAGTCTTATGTCAACTCAAATCAAGTCTTCTTGACTTTTAATACAGTTTGAAAAACTTTATTTCTTTTAAACTTTGAACACTAGACTTGTTCAAATATTCACATACTTATATAAACATGTCAAGGTGAATACAACGTGAATAGGTGTAACTGAGTGATTTTCTAAGTGATATGCACAATGAAGATTAGTTCCTGAAAATCACTTACACAACCAAGATATCATATTCACAAAATAATGACTGAAACTATATTCAATAGAATCAGACAGTCAAATATTCACAATCTTATTTTTCAGAAAATAAATATTAAATTAAATCAGATTTTAATCTAAAATCTTATCAAGACTATTTTCACAAATATTTCAAACTAAATCAAAACAGTCTTTAAACACTCAAGAAAATAATATTCAATTCAGATTTTAAATCTTTACAAATTAGATCTTAAAAATCTTAGGTTTAACTTTCTACACCACCAAAAATATAAATCTGAATATTACCAAAATATTTTCTGAAAAATCTGTTTTAAAACAAAATGTTTAAAAACATTCAAGATCTCACAAACAAGATACAAACAAAATATTCACACAAATATTAATTTTGTGAATAGTGTGTGTTGTGTACAAAAATTAGATCTAAAGATTGATCTAAATAATACACACAAATGAGAGAACTCACTTACAAAAATTATATACTCTTAAAAAAATCGTAAGTGCAGATTCAGAATGAGAGAAGTCCAATCTTCATTTTCATTTTGACAGAAATCAACACTTGAAGATGACAAAAAAATATTATTGGTTTAATCCCCCTCTCTAAACAATTTTGACAAAGTTTAGCCACAAAAATAAATTTCTCAGCTCTGCAAAAATTGATACACAAAGGGTACTGTTTATAGAGTGCACAAGTATGTGTAGATTGGTGTAAAATAGGGTCACATGGATTGACACAAGAATACACACATCCATAAATAAAAATATATCTGAGGGTTCACAAAAAAACACAAAAGTATGTGATAAAAATATGACATGTGCGGTGCAAGCTGTAACAGGCTAAACAGATTCAAGAAACAAAACGTTTTTAAAACCGTGTCGTTTTAAAAAGATTTAATGCCAGCTGTGATTCAAAAAAGAATATTACCGTTTTTATAACAGGAGCCAGCTGGAATCCATAAAACCAGGCGACGTTGTTTTCAAAAAGTAAAACAAAAACTTATTTTTGATTTTTAACAAAATCGTCTTTTATTAAAAGAAAACGTGGGAGAGAAAAAACTTCCGACGTCGTTTTTAGAATAAATCGAAAATCATTTTTGATTTAAAAAAGATGACGTCGTCGTTTTGAAAAAAAATTAAATCCATGTTCTGTTTAACAAAATCTGTGGGGGGTAAAGTTCAAATCACGCCAACAGTTAAAACAGGGGGTCAAGTCGCAATCATATGGAGGCAATACGCCAAGGGCAACAACTATGGGACATCATGACCTGTTAAAGCAAAAGCTATATCATATATTATACATATATAATATGACACGCCTACTAGACCATCAGTTCTTGGTAGGGGTGTTCAGAAAACCGAATGGACCGGCGGACCGAACCGGACCAAACCGGACCGCCCTAATTTTACCGGTTTTTTATTTTAATCGGTCCGGTCCAGATTTTTTTTTGACAGACCGGTCTAATCAGTCCGGTCCTCGGTCCTCCTTATTAAATACCCGGTCTGGACCGACCCGGACCGGTTACTATATATATATATATATATATATAATTATAATTATATTTATTTATAAAAAAACTCAAAAAAGAGAACTTCTAGCAGGAGGGCACGCTCGTCAATATCAAAAATAGGAGAAAACAAAATAAACCTAGGCCAGATGCACGCACACAGCCATTCCAATTTTCCATTCTACTCTTCTCTCTCTCACAGCCGTTCTCTCATCTTCTCTACTCTTTCTCAAACTCTTCTCTTCTTTTCTTCTTTTAAAACCCTCTACGCTGCGCAGTGCTCATCCATTTGCACCGCTCTCAGTTCTCACGCACAGCACAACACGGAGGCTCTACCATATTTGCGTTGCTCATCATTGGCACACAAGGTATTCTTTCAAAACCTTTTACAGTATTCTTTTTTTCCCTAAAAAAAACTATGAAAGTTTTTTAAAAGTTTATATCAGATCTTCAACTGTCGGATTAATAACTTTCAAGACCTCATATAGAACATTAGTATTTTGATATCCTTTTGTAAGTCGAGCCCTGTAGAGCAACAAAATTTGAGTTACATTTGTAACACAACAACTTTTTGCAAAGATTGAAAATCGCAAAAAGAAATCCACCGATCAGCTTTATCAGCAGCATTTTGCAAAGCTTGGATATATTTTTTGTAGTAATGCTGCTAAAAGCTCTGCATTTCCCTTGCATCACTTTTTGCAACTCTTCCCATCAATGTTTGTTCATTCTCCTGAAATATTTAAGTAAGAGCATTTAGATATTAAACAGAACAAAAAAAAAGAATATGTATCAGGACGATACAAAAAATGGACCGACAAATTAGACCGGACCGCCCATACAAAAAACCAGACCGACTAAGCCCGAGAACCGATTTAATCGGTCCGGTCTTGGTCCCTTTTTTTTAGGACCGGTTTAATCGGTCCGGTCCTTAAAATTATTAAAAACCGGATCGGACCGGACCGCGAACACCCCTAGTTCTTGGACAAAAGATAAGTCCTACAGTTTATAACACCAACAGCTATTAACGCGCCAACTGTTACCTAAGGGGAAGCGCATGCTTATAAATATATATGTATATATAATATATTAACATACAAAAAAAAAAGGTCCAAAATATCAATCTGCTATGGGATCAATGCGTGTAGGCAGAGGTCAACTCGCACAGGCAAAAGGCTACAGTTAAGGCAATTCAAAACAAGCAACATCATGCGCTATTTAACATATATATAATAAACACATTCACCAGCTATTTGTTTTGGGGTTAATTATATCTAGGTCTCATTTATTGGGTCAACAAGCTTATAAATCCTATTGACTTTTTAATAATTCCATAGGTTCTATTCTAACTTTTTAGGAAATTTTTTCACAATTTTACCCTTTTAAAACCAACCATCCGTAACTTCCTTGAGGAAGTTATATAAGTGGTTGGACTTTTTGTTTTAATCTTTAAATGATCATAACTTTTGATTCACAAATCCGTTTTTCACAAAATTACTATTTTTGAAATCTGCTCGACGAGATCTATCAAACAAGATCCATGAAGACTATAAAATTCCAAAGAAAAAAATTTACACAAACAATAAACTTTACTGTATGCACTAGAATATGAAATAGTTTTATATCTGTGACATTTCACAAACAGACAGTAACATTTACTGTGGTAATACTACACAGTAAATATATATATATATATATATATCCGGTGGATCCAAACCCTCTTTTTTCAAAAATCCCTTATATTTAAAGGTTCCCGCTAACGGCATCCAATCCTTACCACCATTGTTGGAGCTTCAACGACCTTCGTCAGAGCTCCGATTTGGGGTGGGTAAGGGTGGCATGTGGTGCCGCTGGCGCGGACCTTTGAAAATAAGAGACTTTTGAATAAATGGGCTTTGGATCCACCGGAGTATCATAGGGTGCCGCTGGCGCGGACCTTTGAAAATAAGATTGGATCAATGGGATCGGGATCATCTGGAGTGCCAATTTGGGGTGAATAGGGGTGGCACAGAACTTTAAAAATTTACGAGCAAATTGGATATATATATATATATATATATATATATATATATATATATATATATAGTTTGTAAAAATGTCAAAGATATTAAACTTTATTGTATACACCAGAAAATGAAATAGTTTTATATTTGTGACATTTTAACAAACAATAACATTTACTGTGATAATATATTTATGAAATAGTTTTATATATATAACATTTTCATAAACAGTAACATTTACCGAGTTAATATTACACAATATATATATAACATTTTCACAAACACTAATATTTACTGAGTTAATATTACACAATATAAATATAACATTTTCACAAATAGTAACATTTACAGAGTTAATATTACATAATATATACACACACACACACACACACACACACACACACACACACACACACACGGTAGATCCAAACCACTATTTTTTTTTCAAAATTACCATATTTTTAAATGTTTACGCTAGCGACATTCAATCTCCACCACTACCCAACCCCATTGTCGGAGCTTCAACGACTTTCATCAGAGCTATGGTTTGGGTTGGTAGTAGTGGCATAGGGTGCCGCTGGTGCGGACCTCTGAAATTAAGAGAATATTAGATAAATGGATTTTGAATCCACCGGAGCTCCGATTTGGGGTGAGTAGGGGTGGCATTGAGTTAGGTTTATATCTATAACATTTTCACAAGCATTAACATTTACTATGTTCATATAACACAGTATATATATATCCAAACCTCTTTTTTTTTATATTATCTTATTTTTAACGGTCCGCGCCAGCGGCATCCAATCCCCACCACCACCCACCCCCTTTATCGGATCTCCAACAACCTTCATCAGAGCTCTGATTTGAGGTGGCATGGGATGCCGATGTAACATTTTCACAAACTGTAACATTTATTATTTGTGAAAATATTACAGATATAAACCTAATCCAATTCTATCCCTACTCACCTCAAACTGGAGTGTCGGTGTATCCAAACCCCATTTATCCAATATTCTCTTATTTCCTAAGGTCCGCGCCAGCGGCACTCCATGTCACCCCAAATAAGAACTCTGATGAAGGTTGTTGGAGCTCCAACAATTGGGGTTGGTGGTGGTCGGGATTAGATACTGCTAGCGCGGGCCGTTAAAAATAAGATAATATCAGAAAAAAGAGGTTTGGATCCACCGTATATATATGTGTGTATATATATATATATATATATATATATATATATATATATATATATATATATATATATATATATATATATATATATATATATATATACTGTGTTATAACACAGTAAATGTTAACGTTTGTAAAAATATTATAGATATAAACATAACCCAATGTCACCCCTACTCACCCCAAATCGGAGCGCCAGTGGATCCAAACTCCATTTATCTAATATTCTCTTAATTTCAGAGGTCCGCGCCAACGGCACCCTATGCCACTACTACCCATCTAAATCATAGTTCTGATGAAAGTTGTTGAATCTTCGACAATTAGGGTGGGTAGTGGTGGGGATTGAATGTCGCTAGAGTAAACCTTTAAAAATATGGTAATTTAAAAAAAGAGGTTTGGATCTACCGTGTGTGTGTATATATATATATATATATATATATAAATATATATATATATATATATATATATATATATATATAAACTCAGTAAATGTTACCTTTTGTGAAAATGTTATATATATATTGTGTAATATTAACTCAGTAAATGTTACTGTTTGTGAAAATGTTATATATATAAAACTATTTCATAAATATATTATCACAGTAAATGTTATTGTTTGTGAAAATGTCACAAATATAAAACTATTTCATTTTCTGGTGTATACAATAAAGTTTAATATCTATGACATTTTTACAAACTATATATATATATATATATATATATATATATATATATATATATATATATATATATATATATATATATATATATATATATATATATATATACACAATATGCTCCTATTTTTAAAGTTCTGTGCCACCCCTATTCACCCCAAATTGGCGCTCCAGATGATCCCGATCCCATTTATCCAATCTTATCTTCAAAGGTCCGCGCCAGCGGCCCCCCATGATACTTCAGTGGATCCAAAGCCCATTTATTCAAAAGTCTCTTATTGTCAAAGGTCCGCGCCAGCGGCACCAGATGCCACCCTTACCCACCCCAAATCGGAGCTCTGACGAAGGTCGTTGAAGCTCCAATAATGGTGGTAAGGATTGGATACTGCTAGCGTGAACCTTCAAATATAAGGTAATTTTGAAAAAAAAGGGTTTGGATCCACCGTATATATATATATATATATATATATACATATATATAGTGTGTAATATTAGCACAGTAAATGTTACTGTCTGTTTGTGAAAATGTCACATATATAAAACTATTTCATATTCTAGTGCATACAGTAAAGTTTACTGTTTGTGTAAATTTTTTTCTTTGGAATTTTATAGCCTTCATGGATCTTGTTTGATAGATCTCGTCGAGCAGATTTCAAAAATAGTAATTTTGTGAAAAACGGATTTGTGAATCAAAAGTTATGATCATTTGAAGATTAAAAAAAAAGTTCAACCACTTATGTAACTTCCTCAAGGAAGTTACGGATTGTTGATTTTAAAAGGGTAAAATTGGAAAAAAAGTTCCAAAAAATTAGGAATAGGACTTATATGTAAGGGAAAAACATGATGGGACTAGAATGTATATAAGAAAGTCTAATAGGATCTAAACGTAAATGCCCCTTTGGTTTGACATGCCAACATTCATTTGCCAAAGAAGACAAAGCACTCAAGTGCTTAGACTTAGGTGTTAGCCCAAAAACCACAAGTCACACATGCAAATGTATAAAATATGTATAAGCATATATATAAACTAATATATATATATATATATATATATATATATATATATATATATACTAGCGGATGCCCGTGCCCTAGGGCACGACGATAAATTTGCTCCCGTGATAAAATTCAGGCCATAATAACCAGCCTTTTTAAAAAAAAAACTTTTAAAAATAATATTTTTAAAAAAATATATTTAAAAAAAATATTTTTTATAAAAAAAATATTTAATTTAAAAAAAATATATATATTATTAAAAAAATAATAAAATAATATTGTATATATGTATGCATGCAAGCATGCAACACATAAAATGCCATGAATGTTTATTATGCATGTTTATCATACATAAGTTACTATTCATAACACCATTGTCCCATATTATATAGACTAGTAAATGCCCGTGCCTGAAGGCACGCAAGGCTTTTTTTTGTGTAAATGATTAGACTTAGCAGGTGGTATTGTTAAATCGTCTTAAGTTGTTAACAGCAATATAAGATGCTTGCCAAATTTGAATCACACAATTGCTCATATTAAACTACAAACACAAAAAGGAAAATTAAAACTACTCATAAATTATTACATTAACATGAATTTAAAAATAAAATTAGAAAGTGAATTTTCTCACATTTAATTATGGAGAGACACATCTAACTAAGAATATAACTAAGTACATCATTTACAAATGAGAAAAACAGCACAAAAGGAATAAACTAAGAGAGAGAAAAATTCATTAAAGAGCACCACAAATAATACACTATTAAAGAGCACCACAAATAACACACAATTGCTCACATTAAACAACAAATATCGTTCCCCAACAAATAATAATTTACATTGGTGTGATGAAGTTGTCAATAAATTAATTTCCCAACTCATCAACATTATGCATAGGTGTTCCTCTTGCCTGAAGACATGGTTCAAGCTTTGCAAAAAATAGACACATTCTTGCGACATGTATGGTATAAGTACACCATGTGACAAAGTAGTTTTTTACCGACTACAAATCCAAAAATCTACATCAATTCAGACTTGTAATCATAGATAGAATTTATATAAAACACAAAAATGTGTACATGATTTATAAAATTTGGGCAAAGTCTCCTCTATTTATAGGACTATCCACCTGTTTAAAAAATCAAAACTACTCAGTTATACAAATAGTCCATCCTATACATTATATAAACCAACAAAAAAATCATTATTAGCACTATAATTAATAATAACCAAAATCAATAATAACACTCGTTTATGTTAAAACGCCAGCAAAATTATAAACAGAATAAATATAAAATATTATCTTTTTCGAGTATTCCATGTGCGTCTGAGAATTTTCGCACCTTGGAACACATACTAAACATGTCTACGACACCTATTAATAAAAAGTGTCATCAACACTTCCATAATTTAATCCAACATTCAAAGTAAACAATCCACTTTCACCACTAAATTTGCATTACATGATGAGCCACCTTCTGAAGTTATTAAAAAAAAACTTAATGCTAAATGGAAGGGCATGGTGTTCCTTAAAACCTTAACCAGTCTTTTATTTTCCCCGTACCCAAAAACATATATACACATCTTTGACAATTAGTAGAAACTCAATTTGGAAAGCATTTAATGAAATTGAATTCGACAAATGGTAAAGTATTTATTAATAGAGCAAAATTGAGAAAATGTTGTAGAGAAGCCTTGAACCACAAATAAAGATTACGCCCGTAATCGACACATCGCAATCTCGAGCTTAGGGATAGCGCGTGATTACATATGACACGAAAGCTAGAGCCCAAGCATATGAATAAGAAGCCCATGTCATTCTTGTGGACATTATGCATGGCACGCGCTATGCATGTCATAACACTATTTGCATGGGAAGACAGAGAAATGTTAGATACATAGTTTCGTTGCCAGTGGAGCTAAGACACACTTATGTATATTACAATAAACAAATTGATATTATTTTTACCAAAACAATTGTACCATCAAATAAAGTAGTGATACGCAGCATAATTGTTATGTCTATGTTAAGCTTCCATATTGGTACATAGTGAAAATCAAAGGTACATAGTGGCTTCCTTACTTTCATCGAACATCCTTCACAAAATAATACAACACCAAAAACTATAGAAATAATTTGTGCTAATATTTTAAAGAACACAATGTAGACTCAAATCTAATAAATATTAAATTTAAAAAAAAACATTCCCGCTACACATAGAAATGTAAACGGAATGATTAAAATAAATTAACATACGTATGTAAGCAAAAATAGAACCCAAAATGGAACAAACAATGGTTACTTCTACAATATTCAAACAAAAAGATGTTGGGAAAAAAAAACAGAGTATATCGGAAAATATAAATACATCCTCGAACACAAAAGAAAACCCTTAAAGAAAATATAGAATATTTGAGGCCGATCATCACCAGCTCCAAATTTGTTACCTATTTTCCGGCTGAAATGCCTTAAAGTATCAATGTCGGACCACCATGAAATTTATAAGGCATGGCGGTAGTGAGTTTCCCACGCTAACATGGACTCTAACTTAAACTTCCATCCTAATTTCCTCAACACTAAACATAGTCTACGAATTTTTACTCCAACAGATCATGAAAATCTCCAGCCCAGGTTTCAGACTCGAGAGAGCCCAGCCCACCCCATTCACGACTTTGACCATGACACTATTTTTAATTAGATCTCACTTTTAACACTTGACCGAGCGAAGACCTGACTGAATGAAGACATTTGAAGTCATCACCAGCATTTAGGGCACTATCAGTTTAGCTATCCAAATCCGCTCCCATGTAACTCGTTTGGAAGATCAACATGTTGAAATCATTTTAAGATGGTCTCAGTTTATTTATGGGGGTGTTATTCTACTCAGATCCATATTGTGTTTAAGGAAAATCAGTTTTTATTATGGACAATGAGTTTTCTTGCTAGATCTGGGTTTGGTGTCAAGTTGTTACAAATCTAATGTTTAAAGGGTTAAAGCATTCAAGTGAGTTGGGTTTTCAATTTACCTTAATTGAATATTTGTAGATCTCCGTCTTAAGAATCATCTTGTGCTGGGTTTTGAGGTTTCTTCTTCTTTTGGTATTTTGTGTGTAGCTCTTGCCTTGCTCGTTCAACTTTCTTGTGTGATCAAAGATGGTGATCTACCTAGATCTTGATTCATGCTTTGGAGTTTAAGTTTAGAGCTCACTTGTTCTTTGGGTTCGTCTCTTATATAGCTAAACATGTTGCCCTTAGTTTGTCAAAATCAACGTGAGATTGGGACATCTTGATCACTTAGAATCCATGTTTGATGATTCAATCAGCCATATCAGTTCCGGAATCTCCAGTATTAAAACCGTAAATGAAGATCATACTCTATCAGTTCACTTGACTTGATAGAATAAGGGGTGTATAAAGACGAAGAGGAAGCTAGAGTTCGTGAGATGAGAGAAGGAAAGAGAGATGGGTGTCTTTTATTTAGGATGTAGTTATCAAATGTTCGAGCGGGGAAAATGGGTTTTTGAATGAAAAGTTTGAGAACATGGGTAAAATTTGTTTGGGCGGGATATTGATTCTTAGTGAGTGAATCTCCACCCTTCATTTTTAAATTGGAAATGTGGCCAAATCTAAGCCCTTATTGTGCTTTTACATTTTTGCAATTCAAAACTTATGCTATCTTATTATATGGATATATAACATATCGCGCATACATAAAAACATACATATAAAAACATTATATATATATTATGCATATAAAAACTGACGCCAACTTTTAAATGGGGAACACGCATACATAGGCTTAGGCTAAGTTCTTTGGCCAAATCGTGTACATGCAATCAGCTAATGACAAAAGGACAAAAGGCCAAAACGTATACACATGTCAATATAAAATCATATATTAACATTCGCACAAAAAAAGACTATTAAACTTATATAATATAGACACTAATATATAATATATATTACACGCCCGTAGGCACATATATATATATATATATATATATATATATATATATATATATATATATATATATATATATATATATATATATATATATACATACACATATCTGTAAAAATATAAATATCATATATTAACGCACGTCATAATAATTTTTAACTTCGAATATATTATTCTGAAAATTTTATAGAAAAAATATTTTGTGTCCAAATTTATTTTCACAAAATATTAATTTTTATAAAAGCTTCAAATTAAAATATTGAAAAAAAAAATTATTATGACGAAACCAAACACTATCATGAGACGTGATAAACAAAAAAATGCAGATGCAACATGGTGTCGTGTCCTACGTGACAGAAATTCCTATGAGCGGTAGAGTATGGAAATTACCTTTTCTGAGAGGGTGGACTGAATCGAGTGCTCATTTGATGTAGATGAACAATGAGAGCTTGGCGACGATAGGGGAGACACACAATCCTAATTACAAAAATATTTTGTCAAAATTCACGTCCAGTTAGATGAAGTCCTATATAACTAAAGCACGGAAAGCAAACGTAGGTGTGCTCTATATAGGGGCCTTCATATATCACTCTCACTCACTCATACATGCTCTCCATGCTTCAACTTTCACCCACTTGTATTTGTTCTCCATGCTCACTTCACACACTTACGCTAGTATATAGTGTCACATTTACTTACATGCTCCACACACCGCTTGCATATTATCCATGCTTAGCTTCACTAGAATACACCCTCACTTCTCTCACTTGTATATATCTCCATGCCCACTTACACATCTAACACATCACTTGTAGGTGATCAATGCTTACTCTCACTATCACACACTTTCATTTGTATATATTCCCATGATTTTTCACCCACACTATTCCCTTGTCACCCTCTCACCTTACTCATCTCACTCATTTTTATATTCACATGCTTCCCTATCACCATGCTTAGTATAGTCTTCATGCTCCATGCTAGCTTTACTTTTTCATTTCATTCTATTTGTATACTCTCCCTCATTAATAGTGGCAGCACCCTTACTTAGCATGAAAATAAAAAAATCTCGATAAGATACTAATCAAAACTCATGCATTTTTGCACACTACATCACCAGAGCATGGAAATATTAACCAAATTTTTTTCCCGTACTAGGGGGTTACTTCGTGATGGGTGTCGGTCGTACTGGGGCATGGTTAACCTAAGTGATATGATTCTCACCTTCCATTGGTACGCATCATACTAGTCGTCCGAACTCACGAGGTGAGGTATATAGCAGAGAACTTATTCATATACGTCGACTATATCGAATTCGTTCTCATACGTATCGTCCCCACGAGGTATATCGTGAGTCAATTCACGTAGACTTAGGTATGTCAAATGACTCGTACACGTACCGATGAATGATCTCCCTTATAGGCAAGAGGTATATCGTGGAATTCATGCCAAAGGAGGGAACCCTTCCACTGACTCGCCAAATGCATAAACCTCATATAGGTGTCTTCCTTAGGACACTTATAATTAGTTTGCCAGTTACCAAGAGAAACTCTGTTGAATTTTTGGATTGCCATATTGCCCGAATTTTCATGCTATTCGCCCATTTTTAAAACAGGACCATGCCCGTGAGCTTGGAAACAAGTCAAATTGTGTCTTATATTTTATACCCTATCATTTTACTAGGCTCGATTCATGTGAGACATTTACTTTCCATTTAGGCAAATATAATACCAGTGACTAATAATAATAATAATAATATTAATAATAATAATAATAATAATAATAATAATAATAATAATAATAATAATAATAATAATTCGAGGATTCTCCCCTTTTCCAAAAATGCCAAAAACATTTTCCCCCTTTTTTCAAAATACCAAAAACACTCTCTCTTTCCTTGAAAAAAAATAAACCAAATCATTTTTCCCTCTCAGGTCAATTGCATACCCAACTTTGGTCGGTTCCCTTTGACTTCGATCTTGCGTCAAACCACCCTGAAGCTCCATTGCTTCCTCTACTACTTCAACCTAATTTGGGATCTACCTCCTCAAGATATTCATGGGCAACGCCGATCAAGCGTCGAATGTTCATCCATATCTGATATCCATCCTAGCTTCGTGAATTACTAGGGATGACAACCCCGAGTTTGGCCCTTCTACCCAAATTATGCTTGTCAAAGTGCCCGTCACACCCCCAGTCTCACTCAAAATTCTCAAGGTCTTCCCATCCTTTCTCTTACACCCCACATGCCTTGCTAATCAAGATCTATCGCTCCTCATGAGAGCTTGTATTGTCGTCCACACCCGATCAGAGGGGGAAGTAGGAACTGCCTGTAGGATTAGATCAACTCCAAAGGTTTGGACTGAAGCTGCTCGCAGAGATGACAATCAACTATGAGAGATTCAATCCCCTATTCATGGAAGCATGAAAGTGGGCACGAGAGTCAGATGAGTGGGTGTTACCCATAGAGAAAATCAGTTTGGACGATATCGTAGAGATCATTATCGATATATTTCGCCAGAAAAGAGAGCATCCATGAGTTGCTCATAGTTTTGAAACTTTAGGGATGTCTGGTCCTTTCACTTTTTCACTTCCCTACTGAGTGGGAAGACATGTTTGATGAAGTCTTTGTGATTGTTAAATACATTGACCATTCTTGTCAAGAGGACATCATCACCACAAGTTAGTGTGATGATTTTGAAAGCTCAAACGATGAATCCGGGGATGAAGGCTTCCTCTTTTGTGGATTCCCCACTAAGAAAAAGATGAAAACGGGCCTATAAATCTTCTTCCAAGATGACAATAAATGGGGTGAAGAGTGGAAGCATGAGGTGAAACCTCTGACCAAGGAAATCACTAAGAACTCCGTGGGTAGCGAATATGAGGAATCCTTTGACATGTAGACACTGGGGCTGAGTCTCTACATGATCCACTAAGATGCTTCACCATCCATGTTCGTCAAGATCATAACTGCTGAAGTACCTCTCCTAAGTTGACATGCCATCCCGGTCCTGCCTGCTTAAGTCCAATCAAACCCTCTTGATTATCCCATGTAATAAACCTATGCACTTGCTCTTGTTTTTCCTTTTCCTAATATTAATGTAAACAAGGCCTCTTTTGACGAGGTTCTTAAGGATATATTCCCTGATAATAAAATAAATGAAAATTTTAAGAATCTTGTTGTGCCTTACATTTATTGTATTGATTTTAATCAAACTCTTGGTGATAATGATTTTGTAAAGAAATAATTCTAACTGATCTCAATGAGGAAAATGATAAACAACATAACCGCATTCAAACTAATGGTGATGTGACTGTTGTTATTAATCTCGGTTCTAGTAGCCATTTGAGTGAAACTAGAATAAGGTCCAACCTTAATGAGCATGAGGGGGCATAGTTTGAAGAGCTATTAAAAGAGTTCATGGACGTCTTCATATGGTCTTACGAAGGCATGCCCGACATTGACCCAGAGATAGCTCAACACGAGATCCCCACATTCCCGAAATGGAAATTGGCATACAAAAATTGAGGAATCTCCAAATGGAATGGTTCCTCAAAGTCAAAGAAAAGGTAGTCAAATAACTAAACATGGATTTCATTCGCGTGGGGTAAAATAGACTATAAGGTTTCTCGTGCCAAAATCGGTAGGAAAGATTCGTATGTGCGTTAACTATCGGAATCTGAACAAAGCATCCCCCAAATATGATTACCCATTGCCCAACATAGACATAATCGGGGATAACACAACCAACCATGCCATTAACTCATTTGTTAATGGGTTTACCAGCTATAATCAAAACAAAATGCACCCTGAACACCAAGAGAAAATTGTTTTTATCACCCCCTAGGGAACTTTCTGCTACACCTTCATGCCATTTTGGCTCGAAAATGTCGAATCTACCTACCAATGGGCGGCCACAACCATCCTGCATGACCTTATTCATAAATATGTCGAGGTTTATATTGATGGCATGATCATCAAGTCCAAGACTCGGGAATGTCATATTTTTGCCCTAAGAAAATTCTTTGAATGACTGTGCCAGTACCAGATACGGCTCGATCCATGAAAGTGCATTTTTGGCATCACTAAAGGGAAACTCCTTGGGTTCGTGGTCAGTGAGAAAGGAATTGAAGCAAACCCTTCCAAATTTAAATCCATACTCAAAATGCCAAATGATACGAGAAATCAAATACGAGTCGTTCTCAAGCATCTTATCAAGTGTAGAATAAAATTAAAGTAAGCAATAAGAAAAATAACATAAGATATATAGTGGTTCAACTATAAAAATGAGCAAACGTCCACTTTGGTGCTCTACTCTCATTATATATGTTAGATGATACAAAGTTGTGCCATTAGGTGAATACAAGATAGATAGGGTAAGAGAGTACATGAGATTAGATAAGCTGGCAACCCTGGATGGAGCCTGTGAGAGTTGAGCGGAGTGGCTGTGGCAGGAGGTGAGCCCCCAAGTATGATGTTCTCTAGAGAGAGCCAAGAGTTTGGCAGGGCTTTGCCAGGCCAGAATCCTCTCAAATAGTGAGGTGACGAATTCTATTTATTGAGGTCATAAAGGTGTGTCACATGCCCAGAGCATGTGACACGTGATAAGTGAGGTGAGCCTGGACTCCTTCTAGATTCTGAATAGTTGTCAAGCATCCAACGCTATAATAGGTGCACGACCTGTATGAACCCAGGCAGCGACAAGTGTCTGAATGTTTTTTGTGGCCTGTTTGTGCCTAGGCAGCAGCTAACTCTAACCAATGCCTCTTTTGGGATGAGGCCTAGTAAATACAAAGGGGGCTGCGACCTGTCTGTTCCCAGGAAGCGACCTGTTATCAATACTCCGTGGCCATAATAACTGTATTGAGCATATCAATAAGCCCCTAAGACGTAGTAATAAGAGTTAGTGAGTTGGGACTGCGGTCGAATTCAATGTCCTCTTGTATCCAAAGATTACCTTAAAAGCTGCAAGGCAACGCTTCACCTTCCCATGCCCTTTTATATAAATGGTATTCGGACATGGACTTCATTACCTTTTCTAAACCTTGAGAGCAAATCGAGGGTGAGACTTTGTTACTTTCCTTTTTGAGTTTTTTATCAAGTCTCCTATGGTGGTTCAAGGAGGTTCGAGTGGTTTCGCTAGTGGTTTAGGGCCGAGCAATCATCATTTCACTAATTTCCAGGTACCTATCATTTCTGACCTTTTATTCTCTTCAATTGTTCTGGAATACTTGTAAAACTACATTGTAAATCCTTATTTTTCTGAATTTTAAATTTCGTAATAAAAAACCATGTTGCTTTCTCACACTGTTGTTAGAATACATAGGAGTTTATTTGAAAATTCTTGCTACAAAAACTCTTGATCTTTGCTTGGTCTTAATCCTTGACTGTTGGGTACCATTTATGGGTTATCGAGTATAGAGATTTGGATTCGATGTTAATGTTGACATGAGTTGCACTTTTGGGTAGTTTTAGGTGTTTGGACTGGATTTTTTGATTAGAAATTTGGATTTTCTGGGATCAATCCTTACCTTGACCCCATTTCGGATTTTATTTTTAGCCAAGAACATGTTCTTGATGTTCTTGGCCAAAACCCCAGAGTTCTGGGTTTTCAATCTTTAAAAGTTTATAATCCAATCATTTACCTGTTTGTGATTTTGTATGCGATCGGATAGTGAATCTCCACTAGCTTGCTATGGCTATACGTTTATAATTTATCAGAATTCTATTGGTTGTAGTTTCAAGGTTTCCTTTGGCTACAGTCTTAGAATATGTTTCCGTGGCCTTGAGATTAAATTTTTCTTCTGTACAACTGCGACATTATTTCAATCTTTGTAAATTCAAAAACCTATTGGCCATGGTATTTCGTTTTTACACTGATTGTCTGCAGCCTCAGATTCCCCATACCGCACTTTATTAGATCAGTTGTAGCCTTTACTTATGAAAGAATTTCCTTGTAACCTGTATTTGGGTTAAATGGCTTCAATTGACTTGTATTTTCTTGCACGCTTTTTATTATATTGCTTGCATCTACCGCGGACTCTAAGAGGCTTCTCTAACTATAGTGGTTGTGGAACCTAACTGCGGAGCCCTTTTGCATTTCAGGTATTACTGCGGCCCTATAAGTCGGAACCCCTTATATTTTCTGGACAACTTCTGGAAGTCTCATTTTGGCATTCCTACTCCTGAAATTCCCTCTCTAAAGCCTTTGAAGTCTATTGGGGCTTTCTTTCTTAAAGACTTTCCCAACTGCGTCACCATCGATTCTGACTCCGTGGACTCCTTTAATTGTAGGGATACTAGTGAGGCTGCGGACATCATGGAGGAGGATTCCAACTCCAGTAATAATCCTTTCGTCGAAAATGTGGCTGCGGCTGCTGGGTTTGTGGTTGTCCCATTAAAGACCAGAAATACCCCACCTGGACCCTCTAACAGAACTGAGAAAGCTCTCATAACATTAAACCATCGCTACATAATGGATGAGGAGTGGATCGTGCAAGTTTTTGCGTCTTTTGAATTTCCTCAGTCTACTGTTTGCACACTTCCTTCTGCGGAACAAAAATCATGTTCCGCAGTCCCCAATGAGGGTATCTGTTTTCCTTTACATGCCTTCCTCCTAGGCCCGCGGTTACCAATTCCTAGCCTAGTTAGGAGAATATTTAGTGCCATGAATTTTACCCCAGCCTAGTTAGATACAAATGGATGGAGGGCCATTCTTGTTGCCTTAGTGCTCTGCCAGAAGAAATTTAAGGGGGACATTACTCCCACCGAGTTCTTCCATTTTTACAGGCCAAAGGAATCATGGACTTTTCGTGGTATTACAATTTTACTCTGCGAAACAATAAAGCATTTTTGTATACTAAGAGGCCTTACAGTGTTACAAATTGAAAAAGAAAATATTTCTTTGTCGCTGAGGAGAGTTGGGAAATTCATCCCGAGGAGTCTGAGAGAGAGAAAGAACGTATAGGATGCCGCGGGCATGGGGGCGTCCTTTAAAAACAGGTGATATGTTGCTTCTGCTGCATCCTTATAATTTTACCAATATTTTTTTTCCTGCTGCGCCTTATACTGACATTAATACTTATGTACAGCTCTTGACAATTTATAGCTCAACAGCAAGCAAAGAAAAGAGTTGAGGACGCGACGGGCTTCAGTAATAAAGTGAAAAGATTAAGTGTGATGGTCACTTTCGCTAATATTTTTAATCAAGGTTATTTTGTTAACAAACAAGTGCCAAAGAAAATGACTGCAGAAGGTAATTCTCAACCCCTTATTTTGCTAAATATGACCCTTTAGTTTCTACTTCTGTTTTTTACTTGGCATATTCTTTCCTCAGGATAGGAGATTGATCGTGAACTCTTGGCTGACCAATTAACTTAAATGGATGAGGATACAATGACCCTCAATCAAGCCCCCTAAGAAGAGGGGGAATAAGAGAAAAAGAGCCCCTAAGGGGATAACTCTTTCTGCTGAACCCACTGTTGATAGCGTTGAAGAGTTTAATCCTTTAACTGAGAGGGATGTAGTAAACACTGATCATGCCCCGACCCAGGATAAGTAGGATGGTGTTGATGATGAAATAGCTCCTCAATTATCCGTGACATGTCTAATGTCTTCTGATGGGGATTTTTGAGGTTAACACAACCCCATACAAGTCTCACCCTATGTCTCTCCTCCTCCGTAGAACATTATGGTAGTTAACGCCAATTTGCCAACTCTCCAAAGTAGAGCAAGAGGGGTCCTGAAGGTCGTATGTGGCCTCAATAAAGGCATCCTGATCATAAATCCTCATGGGATACAACTGCTAGGGTGGTCTCCAAGATAAGAAGGGCTACGGACACTAATGATCTCGATCGTCTAGTGGAAGAGGAATATGAAGATTTGGAGGAATATGCCCTCCACAGTTTTCTACGGGTAATGTTAATTCCATTATTTATTTTCTGCTGGCCATCATTTCTTAATACTAATAGAAATTTAAAATTTCAGGTTGTGGAGGTGGTTATGTTCCAAAGGGCAAAATATGAAGGTATCTTCAAATTCCATAGGGTTGCGGAGTCTATTCATAAGACTAACTTGGAGAATACCAGAACCTCATCTTTTGAAGCTGGAAAACAATCTTCTGCCATGACACTTCAATTGGAAAAAATAGAGTTAGAGGCAGCTACCAAGGTAAAGGATGAGGCTGAATAAAATTTCACCAAGGCCACATAATCCATCACTGTTGCTGAGGCCAAGGCTGCCAGGCAAGCCTCATCCTTTGAATAAAAGATTAACCTTCTTCAGCAGAAGTACAATGGGTTGGAGAAAAAGAGTACTTCTTCCCTCAAATATAAGGACAATGATCATGTTGAAGCCCTTAAGCAAAAGTATGAGGAACATGGCGTAGCTTTAAAGAAGGCCATGGTTGATGTTGTGGCCACTTACAAGACCTCCAGGGACTTCTTCTTCGCCAACAATAGAGCCTATCTCCACGACTTCCAAGAACTTAGGCACAGGGTGGTGAAAAAATTCCCTGAATCAAGAGAGCAAACCATGTCCTGAAAGCTAAGTGATGCTAAGCACGATGAGTGTGTGGATGAACTGAAAGCTTTTGTGGAGGAGAGAGCCAAGAAGATGGATAAGGAAGATGTCGTAGATGAGGAGACAAAGAATGTGACTGAAGATGATGCATACGATCTGAAATAGGATGCCACCTCTTAGTCTCTTTTGTAAACCTTGATATTTACACAACAAACATTGCGTAGTAATATTTTTTGGATTTTGGCCATAAATTGTAATTTTGAACATATTTTTGGTTTTCCTTATACCCCTTGTAGTATTTGATCATTTAATTTGCTTATAATTATACAAGGTTGCGGCCATTTTGATTATCTCGATCAATTTCCATGCTCTCCTTTTCATATGATTATAAGTTTTCTTTATCGTGCTGCGGACTTTATTAAATGACATCTAGTATTTTGAACTGGCTGCAACCATATTTGTAAGGCTGGGGCCTCTCCATTTGCACTGCTTTCTATACTTGAATAATTAAATGTTGAATATGCACTTCTTTGCAATTGGACTTGTCATAAGGCTTGCATTATAATATTAGGCTGCGGCCCATAAGCTTGTTCAATTCGAACTAGGATTTGAAATGATGCTGCAGAAATATTGAGTGATTTGAGAGGAATAACTTCTTTTTCGTGGCCATTTAAGTCCTTGGCTCACTTTGTCCATTTTTCACTGCTTCTTTTTCTCCCTTGATACTGGTTTTGAATTGGCTTGAACTTTATACGTTGACTGCAAATCTTCATAGGCTGTAGCAATATCTTCTTTGCAACGACCTTTGATTTATTGCTTCTGTAGTGGATTGAGGAACTATAAATGGCTATGGCCCAAGAAGGCTACGGTCATAAGGTTATCACGTCCAATTGAAAACTTTGTTGTACAGAGATTGGAATGGATTAAGGAACAAATTCATTTTTCGCCGACGATTATTTCCTTGGCCCTTTTTCAATATTACTACAACATCTTCCTTATTTCTTATCTTATGAAGACTTTCTGAGAGGATATCAACGATTGTTTGATAGTGGGAAATTAGGAATTATCTTCCATTGCCACAGACATCTGTCTTTGGCACGCGCTCCTTATCTATATGATGCCTTCTCTTTTATTGGGGAATCATCAAGCCTCCCTAGTCTGGGTTCATTATCAATCCACCCACGGCTATAATAGGATATATATCAAGCTATTTTTGGCTGGGTATTATGAGCCCCCACGGCTAAATGAAGCGTCCCCAAAGCCAAGAACGAGCATTATAAGCTCCTATGGCTAATTAAAGCATCCTGAATTTGAGAACGGGCATTATAAGCCCCCGTGGCTAATTTAAGCATCATGAATCATCAAATGCTTTTGTAAATGAGGGATATCATAGGCAGATTATGGTTATCACTTCGTTTCCTCATTAGACTCTTCCCTAAATAAATAATCTTTTGAGATAATTGGTCATTAAATTTATTTTCAAAATCATATAAGACAGATTTCTCATAAGATATAAAAGAGGAGAAGATAAACTATGAAGACTTCTCATAAGATTTCTCATAAGAACAAGAGATGATATATGATTAAATCTATCATTTACACACACACACACACACACACACACACATATATATATATATATATATATAAAAATGAATTTTGCAAGGGAAATACATTACACCAAAACACGCCTTTAGTAGCGGTATTTTATCGTTAACTAAAAATATTAGTAGCGGAATTTTTTCTGTTAGAAAAAAGGCATGGGGCACAAAATTAGTAACATAATTTTACCGTTACTATTAGTAACAATAAAATTTTGTTACTAATTCTAAATTCACCAATAGTATTTTACCGTTATTAATTGTTATTTAGTAATGGACTTTTGAGTTACTATTTAAACATTTATTAGACCCTTTTTATAACATTTTTGTCTGATTTTGTAATGGTAAAGGTGCGTTAGTGATATGAATACATATTTAAAAAATATATTTTTCAAGATTCAATATCTTGAATTTTAACAAATTCAATTACTCTTACAACACTATTCAAATCATAAGAACATATACAAAAATAGTCCACATAAACAAGGGCATAATATTCAATATTTACATTTTATATAAGCCTCCACTCTTTATTTACAAAAGAAACTTAAACCAAACAAATGAAACATCGTAATACAATCACTCCAAAAGTTACATTATTTTCATAAATACATCCAATATAACATCCTAATATAATCATCCCGAAATGAAATGTTTTTATATTATAGCCAATCAAATGAAATATAAGAAAGAAGTCTGTTGTTATTGACTATCAACTTCTGTTCTGTTATCATCGCCATCAACGCCGCAACTCGCAACACTGGAAACTTGACGAGGATCCAAAAATGACATTCTGTCAAATGAAATATAATTATCATATTAGTTATAATATCAACATTTAGTCATAGAAAATTAATTTAGTACAAAAAATTACCCATCAACAAAATTAAGAACATAAGTACTGTAAAAAAATTGCACAACACTCTGTAAAAAAAAGGGTGAAGTAAGACCCAAAAAAAATTATGACGTAAGAGTTTAGACATTACCCATGAACAAAGTTAGTTGTCATGTCAGAAGGATCTACTATCCATGTTGGTTCACCAGTCAACTCAGTTACACCACAAGCTATAGTGGTTTCTTCACCGATGAACTAAAACAAATAAAACAAAGGTTAAAATTCTATGAACCAAACAACGACACTTGCATCTTATATACAATTTGTAGTGATATAAAGGAAAAAAAGAAGGGTTAACCTTATGATTAGGGATATGCTTCTTGAGATGATTGGATATGAGATCTTCACATTCTTTGTCAATTTCAGTGACCAACTCCACCTGCATTAGGAATCGAAGAAAACATATAAGCATTCATTGTTTAATCTAGAATGAGTCTCGTGCGCACGCACGAACATTTATAGACATATACATATACACATAAAAAAAATGTAACCTGAAGCAAAACCAAAATCCCTCTCTGATATGGATTCAATGATTGAAAAATGAGTAATCACATCATTGATGCAACCAAGATAATCTTACAATGGTAAATGACTAAAAGGGTAATAAGAATATGCAGAATCGAATATTTAAGTTTACATATATCCTAATACGAGTAGGTAAAGAATAATAAAAGGAAATAAAAGAGTACTATGATAAGATGTTACAAGTCGAACCACTTGCACAGTCTAATAATATCAATATATTTAAATCTTGTATTCCGTTATAATTTTTTTTTTTGACAGTATTGTGAAATTCATATCTCACTTTCTTTAGGTATAATAGTGTCCCATTTCCAAAGACATGTGAAGCATTTGGAAATTTTACTCTATATTATACTAAAGGTACAAAGCCTTTATACAATCATAGGCATTGTAAGACGATATATCTAAAAAGGTCATAACAGATACGATCAAATGCCTCTAATGTACATAACATGGCCACTAAAGCTTCATTATTTTAAGAGCATTTGGAAGTACAAAAAAGAGATCTTATAAAAGTTTAAAAAGTGAAGGTTGAGAGCTTAAAGAATAAACTTAGACATTTGGCATTTTTGGCATATCATCAAGGTGGGTACAAAATATGGAATCCACATTACATCTTGAGATTTCCCGATGGAGAAACATAGGTCACTAGTTTAACATTAAATATAATAGTAACCCATCATTTATTAAGTTTATTTCCAGTTAATTTGTACTACATATCACTTATGGTATGTTTCTCTTAAAAAATAAAGATCCTAAATTGTGTAAGAATCAGATTTGTCACTCACAATGATTAATCTAAATTCTCTTACCCAAAGATATCATGGGAGTTCGAATGTTCAGTATAAATGGATTACTAGTTCTAAAGGTTCATAATCTAGCATAATGACCTATAGGATTGGGGATGGAAGACCAAAACTTAAGACCTCCCATGGCACTGGAGTTCACCTCACAGCTTTGGAGTGTGCAGACCCGAGTGTATGATATTGTGATATTAATAAAAATGGGCCACAACACATGGTGTTATGCCCTGTCGTAATGGGAAATACAAAACTCGTTCGTCATGGATCTGGACAATTTCATCCCAGTGGCAAAAACTTCGATAGCAGAGTCGATAGCCTGCAAAAACCAAGTCATTATATTGTATGGAACATGAATATGAACACGCACATGTTTCCAGAATGTGTAATCAGTTTCAAGATTTCTTCTAATGATGAAGGGACTCTAGATGGCAAAAAAGCAGGTTTAATATGCCAGGGCAAACTAGTTGGCAGGGACCTTGAGTAAATTTACAAATAGATTCATCTCCAATTGAATTGAAAAAAATGTTAATCCATATCAAGATTTAAAGAGCAAATCTTAAGAAATTCAGCGTTGGTTCAAGCACAACCAAGGCTCCTAAATCCCCCTGGATACCTTTTGTTAAGTTGTTTGGTGCTATCTCGAATTAAGTAGCTCCCAAGGATATGAAGTTGGTTAATGTTCATTATAAATTTACTCTAAGAATACATATCATGAATATATGTACAAATGGGAAAATGGGTAAAATGATCATTTCACTCACGAACACATTTCTATATGACCAATACGCTAAATATGAGACTGCATTAAAAACATTTAATGAGAATTTTTATGATCATAAATTTCTATATGTACTAACTTTCCTTTTTTTGAGGACATAATCATAAATTTAAATCTCTTGATAATGATTGAGTGCAGAAAAAAGAAGATGGGACTCTTAATTTTGGGGCAATCGAAAAAAGGTAAACATAGGCAACAAGAAATTTAGAAAATACAAGGGGAGGCTGAATCACTCTGTCCATTCTACTGTGGAGCACTTAAGTAGTTGCGAATTCCAAATTTATGAGCTTCAAACTAAAGTTTCTATCTGTCAACCATCAAATCCTATACTATCACACACATATACACATAAACACATTCATTAGAAATGAAATCTAAAATTTAATTTGAAAACCAAAACCCAAATCTTAGATATTAAGGCAGAACCAACCAACGTCTCTCACTCGCGGAGTCCCAAACCAAGCAGCCACCACTAATCAAAGCTTTACTCTTTGTGTTTTGTAAAACATATCAAGAATTTTATAAAAATATTAAATATGATATGAGGTGTGATGGATTGTTAGGAAAGAAATAAAGAAAGAAATATACCTTAAAGAGAAACCTACAAGAAGGTTGAATTGATAGAGAGTGTTTGGATCGATGGAACTGCTAAGAGGTTGGAATGACAATATAATATCAAAGCGTTGGATGCGTGATATGTGGTGGGCAACGTAGTCTCTATATAAAAAAATACAATAGTACCATCCACTGCATTGTGCGTGCATGTTAGAATCTATGTTGAAAAAGCATTAATGGAAGCAAAGAGCACACAGAAGTAGGAGTAATACAAATATTAAAACAAAAGTGCGAATAATACACACATAATCTTTAGCAACACTTTTAGGGGTGTATCCAATTTCCCTTTCATGAGTAAGGAATATAAACATTAGAATAAAAGTGGGAGTAAAAGTCAACACGATCTCAAAAATGAATTCCACAAGAGCAGAGACCACACATAAGGAACATGTACCTATTGTTTTGTAAAGTTTTTAATGCATTAGGCACAAATTCCGTGTATAATCTTACTAAATCATCAGTGAACATAATGGAGTTTTGGTCTGATAAAACTAAAAATTAATCGGAGTAATTCCCAACATGGAAGCAGGATATCAGGTGAATGTTCTATTAAAACATTGAGAAGACAAATATCTACAAGACATAAATAGGAAAAATAACAATGCAATAAAAGGAAAATTTCCAACCATATTTTCCCTTGATAGAAAGATGTGACCGAATTTTCCCCTTCCAAGAGGCTTTCCAAGGTTAAAGTCATTAAGTGTCCACCATGTTTTCTCCACTGCTGCAACCTCTGAAGAAACCTACAGAAAATGAAACAACAATTACATAAATTATGTTTTAATCTATCATGAAAGCGTGTATATATAAATCAAATAATTTACTTATTGTCACTGTTAATATGATTATATCCATAAAATAACATTTTCAATAAAATTCATCATTTACAATCAAATTTCAAACCACTAAATCCATAAAGGTAGGTCCAACATTTGACACGAGTGCACTTAGTAAAATACTTATGATTGGCATTGCAGTTTTTGTATATAGTAACCTATCGAGACACATATAGTATTTTAATATGCTTTTAAGTTCCAACAATAAAAAATTCATAAACCATGATATAGTTTAGTTCAAAACTAAACAAAAGTATAAGAAAAGTTATCATATAAGATAGTTTATTGCCTTAAAAAGGCTTTGAACATGATAGTTTATTGTCTTAAAAAGGCTCTGAATTATTCTATGTAATATAAAGGATAATGGAGGAATGAGACAGTAATGCTTGATGGAGCAAAACTGAAAGCGGAGAGAGGGTAGATGTCAATTCATATTTGCAACAACTTGTCCTATTGAATAGAAAAACCAATAAAAATAGAGGATAAAAAGGAGTTTCTTCCCCAAATCACCATTAGCCAAAAATAAACTTTATATCTCTTTGTAAATTTTATGTTTCTAACACACACAAATAATTTTTTACCAAGAATAACATTCAACAACCTAACTTTATGAACCGAAATCAGTCAATCTATATCCATAAGCACCATCAAGAAATAAAACCCGAAGATTCGAAATTAATTGATAGCCCAACAAAATAAATTGCGGATTATAAAACAAAGAATGAAAATTAAAGAACTTGTGAATTAAAGACAAATCAGACGTCAATAGAATACTTCTTCGTATCCTCTATATCAAGATCAACACATAAAAACATAAAAAAAGGATGAGACAGAGGGTTACAAAACCTTCTCTCAAATTAAAAGAAATAACCAATATCAAACTGTAATAAACCCTAATAAAAAAATATGACAAATAAATATAAAATTTACCTTGATTGAAGCCTTTAAACTGATCGAGTGAGTTGTAAGAGAAATCGCGAGTGATTTGGAGAAATCGATTCACCAAGACTTTATTCATAATTTACCTCGATCTTCTTCATTGGTTTGAACGAAGAAAATGAAAGAAGAATGACGAAGAGGGTTAGGTCTTTCCTTATGGCGGGAAAAATGGGTGAGGGAAAAGTGTATGATTCTCTTTCGTTTTGGAAAGTGTTAAAATGATTTATTCATAATTTAACCTTTTTTTAATTTGTAAACTTAAATTAGTAACACTTAAAATTAAATTAGTAATGAAAATATATTGTTAGAATTAGTAACGGTAAAATACTGTTACTAATTTAAAAGTTGGTCTGTTACTAAAAGCTTATTTTGGTGTAGTGATACAAAGCACGTGTGTAAAAGCTACACTTTGGATATTTAATAGGTAATAGAAACTAAGGCTAAAGTTAAGCATGTGTCCGATAAATTAAGGGCTGCCTCCCTCAAGCCTCCTTTTGGAACCGCTGCAACATCCTTTGCCTAACCAGCCTTTCAATTTCATTCTTTAGGGAGAAGAAGTTGGTGGTGTCATGGACATGATCTTTATGGAACTCGCACCATTTGTCCCAAACCCTTTTGTGTAGTGGTGACCTCAGCTTCTCAAGCCACCGGAGCAGATTGTTTCCCGTGATAATCTCTAGAATGTCTTCATGGCTGTAGATCAAAGGGGTATAACTCTCATAGCCTTCTAGTTTTCGCTTCTCCATCCTCATTTTTTAAGATTTTTCATGGGTGCTGCTGTTTGTGCTACTGCGGTCACTAACATGGGGTTGGTGGCCTCTGGTGCTACCATCTGTGCTAGAGTGAAAGCTGCAGACTCCAACATCAAAACCCTATGAATCAAAAAGTTGACTTGGATTTAAAGTGAGGCCTGACTATCATACAGATGGTTGATGTAGCTGTACAACTGCATGATCTCTTCACTCTGCTGTAAACCTGATCCGGAGCTTCCTTCCATTGCTTATGAGTGTTAATCTTTTAATATATATTCTGAGATCAACTAAAAAATGGTGAGAAATCAGGAGATGTGGAGAATGAACCAAGTATAGTAGCAAGGATGCATACTTTGATAATCTGCACAATTATTCTTCTGTGGTCACAGTCTGAGGTTCATATGCAAGTACTGACGTGGCTATATCAAAGGGAATTTCCCATAACTGAGTCCGAGGACACTATAATAAGTCCAATTTTCCCAAGAGATTTAAAAGTTGTGTAGACCAACTTCTTTAAGAGGGCTACGGCACCCAGGCAGTTAAACCGCCACGCCACACCTTGCTTGAGGCAGCGAAGGGTATGATCCCAAAATTGAGCCCAAAACTTGAGATTAGTTAATAGAAAATACACAGGATATGCCTACTAGGAGTCTACTAAGGGCAAAACAACCTTTATGTGCAAAAAATAGCACGAACCTGGTAGTAAACCCTAGATTATGGGTGTAATCAACAAAAATGAGTAAATCGAACTCTTCCCTAGTTACCCACATTTAGGAGGCCATCACCTTTTGTGTTTTTCAACACTATATAGGTAAGCTAACATCATCGGGTATAAAAAATAGATCTAAGGTCATAAAAGGAAGACCGATAAATAGATCTGAAAAAGAATAATACTCTCACAGGGTTATACACAATATAAGGGTCCATTACCAAAATCTTACCCATGGGACAATGACCTGGGGGGTCCTCGTAGATGAAATAAGGCATTTGCAACCCTAAATAAGAAGAAATTAGATAGAAATACCACGTTTCCCATGGACGGTGCCAAAATGATGGTACGAAAAATCGGACACAAGTCATTCTCAAGCATTATATCCGGTGTAGAATAAAAGTAAAGCACGCAATAAGGAAAATTAGGCAAGATATATAATGATTTGGCTATAAAAACGAGACTACATATAATGTTCTCTAGAGAAAGAGCCAAGAGTTTGGTAGGGCTTCGCCAAGCTAGAATCCTCTCAATAGTGAGGCGAGGACTTCTATTTATAGAGGTTATAAAGGTGTGTCACGTGTCCAAAGCATATGACATGTGGATAAGTGAGATGACCCTGGACTCTTTCTAAAAACTGGACAATTATCAAGCATTCAACGCTATAATAGGTCCTGTGGCCTATGTGAACCCAAGAAACGACAAGGGTCTGAATGGGTGCTGCAGCCTATCTGTACCTAGGCAACGACTAACTCTGACCAAGGCCTCCTTTGGGATGAGGCCTAGTAAATATAAAGGGGTCTGGGACCTGTTATTAATAATTCGTGGCTATAATAACTATATTGGGCATATCAATTCCACCACCTCGGACGGGGAAGAAAGTATGAGGATTCTTGGGTAAACTACAATATATCATTATGTTCATCAGCCAACTGACCTCTATCTGCAAACCCATTTTCAAACTTCTTTCAAAATGATTCAACTAAAGTTTAAAATGAGGCATACCAAGAAGCCTTTTAATGATCAAGCGATACCTCATCCGACCTCCGGTGCTAATTCCTCCACAGCCTAGTCACCCCCTCCTCCTATACCTTATCGCCATAGATACTACAACAGGGGCTTTGCTAGCCCAATATATTAAAGAGTCCCATAAGGAAAGAGCCATCTATTATGCTAGTAAAAAGATATACAGGTACGAAGTTAACTTCACTTCCTTAGAGAAGGCGTGTGTCGACCTAGTCTGGGTCAAGTAAAAACTATGACACTACATGATTTGTTTCCCCATCAGACTAGTATCTAGAATTGATCCCATGAAATACTTACCAAAGAAACCTGCTCAGTCAACTCAAATAGCCCGTTAATTTATGTTGCTAGTTGAGTTCGATATTGTGTACATCACACAGAAAGCCATAAAAGGGAGGGTCATCTCTGACTACCTTATCGATCATCCTATGGAAGGAACCAAGGTTTGGGTATTCTAATTCCCATATAAAGACATTCTATTCACCTCTAGGAGGATCTCAAGTGTTATATATTCTTCGCCGGAGCTTCCAATAAGAAAGGATATGGTATTGTGATACTCCTGATCACTCTCGATGACTCTCACACTCCCACTGCTATCAAGCTAGACTTTCCCTGCACCAATAACATGACAAAATATGAGGCCTGCATCGTAGGGCTTAAGATCTCCCTTGAGAAAGGTATCAAGCACCTAAACATCTATGGGGACTATGCCCTTATTTTTGGGCAAATCCTCAAAAACTGAAAGGTGAAAGATGAGAAGATCCTACCCTTCCATGCCCACATAGAAGAGCTTGTCTCCCAGATCAAAGAGGTCACCTTCCATTACCTCCCTCATTGGAAGAATAACCTAGCTGATGCCCTAGAATCCATGATAAATATGCGCGAGGGAATAACAATGGCCCCTGTTGATGTAAAAAAATAGACTTATTTCAATTGTAGAATCACAGATAAAATATAGAATTGCAATGGAATAGTTAAAAGAGTGATATCAGGTTTTAAAGTGGTTCGACTATGTAAAAAATCCTATGTCCACTGTTATGGTATTAATTTAAGAGATTACAGAAAACTAGGTATTCTTGTAAATAAGAATATTTTAAGATTTATTCTATCTTGGCCTTGATGAAGAGGATACAATGTATTTATATTTACCCGAAGGTTTAGGGTTAGAATGTCAAGGGATGGAATTCCTTTATACATTTAAGCATTTACACCCATACATAATGAATGTAATGATTTGTTATATAAACCACGTGTGGAAAGATCCTTGGTATGGTGATGCTTCATTGGTCTTAATGGTCGGTATTCTTTATGTTGGTCAGCATGCCTGCCGAGATACTATCTGCTAATTAGAATTTTAGACACGTAAAAGGACAAGTGTTCACTTCTGATTGGTCCACGTAGGTGGATAATTTTTGGTATTAACAGAAGCCCACAATGCTTTATGCTTTATGCTTGCATGAAAGTATGGAACATTCGAACCTGGAAGTAGCTCGGAGTATTTCTATGGTGCTTGCTTGGTAACCGACCTCCCACACTTGTAAAATTTTACTTGTACTGTTTGAAGATGGAATTTTTGTAAATAATTTAAATTTTAGCAAACTGCCAAAGGGTAAATGGGTAATTTTCACCTTCTGTACTGTGAAGCTGTCAGAATGTCAATCGCTGGTATGTTTAATCACTACTTTTAATATTTTTGAGATAAACTATAAAAGGCAGGAGGCTTTTCCAAATTTTACCTTACCCCAAATCTTCAAACTGTAGTAGCCATTTCTGAGCTTTTATGCGATCGTTTGTCGTCATTCTTCCTTTCCTTCCATAGTTCTTGCTGAATCCTTAATCTTCTGCAATATTTTTTTCTTTCTCTTTATTTTTCTTTATTTTCTTTCTTTCCGAGCCATGGTTCACATATTTGATGATGATTCTATAGAGGAATTTAGGGAAGAAAGGAAAATCCCATCTTTGGTCGATTTAGAAATCCCCCATGATCTTATAGATGAATATTCTTTGTCTTAGGGTCATTGGATCCCAGCCTTATTTATAGCTGAGTGTGGTTTCACATTTCCACCAAACCCTTTGGTTCTTAATTTCTGCCAATATTTTGACATCGTTACATGAAGAGTATCCCCCAGCACCTGGAGGGTTGTCAATGGGGTGAATAGATTGAATGAAATATATGAGACCCATATTAGTATTCCGAAAATCATGTTCTACTATAAATGGTCTATTGCAGGGGAGAGCATATATTACTTGAAAACCAGATAAGCTAATAGATATTTAGTATTGAATTTTCCCGATTCCAATAAGGATTATTGGGATTATGCTTTAATAGTTAAGAATTGCCAACATGCTCCACTTGTGAATGGAGTGGACTACCATTGTCCCAGATGCCCTCAGTCAAGGAATATGATAGGTTGTTATTTTAGTTCTCGCCTTTATTTACTGATTTCTTTTCTAATGTATGCTAACTGCTATTGCTTATTGCTTTGTTGCAGAATAACGTAAGAGAAAGTGCCCCAAATCGGGTGAAGTAAATTTGGAAGAACTCAAATTATTATGGGGTCTTAATCAAAGGACATGAGAAGATCATCCACGATCATCTTTTGTATTACTAGAGTATAAAAGTTCCATAACCTCTTTTGTAGCTCGATCAATAATTATTGTGCCTTCAATTGTAATTCTGAGGAGGGATCCAATGTCTACTTCCGGTGCTACTGAGTCTGCTGGTGTTGGTGTTGAAGTTGCTACTGGTGGAACTTCTTCTTATTTTGACTCTGATCTTCCCATTACTGTCAGCATGGGAAAAAGGAAAATTCCCAATCTTCTGGAGGAGGACTCCATTGCTAGTGCCAAGATACCAGTTAATACTAATGCCCAAAATAAGAAGGTTGGGGCTGAAAAGAAGACCCTAGCCAATAAAGGTGACAAGTATCCTCTTTAAAGACTAAGGAGAGGTCTTGCTGATAAGCAGGTTGTTGTTATCGATCAATTAGAATTGGCTGATAAGGTCCCATATATTCATGTCTGATCTGTACCCTTTAGTCCTAACTTGGCTAGGAAATTAATCAAGGCTAGTACCATCCTAGACCATAGAGCTGCTGCTGCCACCATGTCCCGATCAAAACTATCGGAGAGGGATACTCAAAGTTTTTTGGTCGGATATTGTTCATGTCTTCCTTGATTTATAATGGCTTGGTTCTTTTCTTGCAGTTTTTGGCTGATTACAACCAAATGTTGGTGAAGGATAATCATCTACGTTCTTCTTCGGGAGAAGTAGAGGAGGAGGCCTTAGGAAATACTTAGAGGAGTCTAAACAATCTTTGGAGACAAAATATAAGATTTGGGAGGAAAATATTGGGGCTACCAAAAAAATGGAAGAAAGCCGATGAAACCATGATTGTGGCTACTTTGGCCTCTACTCAAGCTAAGCGCAGGGCAAAGGCTGTTGAAGAGAAAGTAGCCGAACTGTCTACTGATCTTTCTATTGATAAGGATAAAAAAAATAAAGCTAGATAAGCATCCTTTAATAAGGGCTGGGATAAGGCCATCTCTGATACACCTACTCAAATAGCGTATGCTAATAGGAAATTCTTCAAGGACTGTTGGTCAATAACTTTAAAGGAAGTTGGCACTACTTAAGATTCAGAGATATTTCTGAGGCAGGATTCAGGCTCCATCTAACCTTGATGATGATGCTGGTTTGGGGGAATCCTCTTTGGAAATTGAGTCAATTGCTCCTCCAACCGATCAAAATAATGCTCCTGTTAACTCAGCTGCCCCTCTTATCGATCAGGAGATAAACCCTGAGGTAGAGAAGGATAAGAAGAAGGTATAGACTTGTTTGGATTCTAATCTTTATATTTTATATCTTAATTTTTCCTTCTTTTTGTCTTATTCTGATGTACCTGTAATGTTGCCATCTATCAACGAATGAATTTTTTCGTCAATTAACTTGTTACTTTTTGATGCTTAGCTGTTGCTCTGTCTCCTTTTATAGTTGATCAATTGTTGCTTTATCTTTCTAGTTCATTGTCAAGATGAAACAAATTACTTCCACTGGTTTTGACCTACTCAAATGCTACAACAATCTGTTTAAAACTGGTCACTTGGACTTGACAGACGAAGAACTAACAAACTTGCTCGGTGCAGACGCTTCTGATCAAGCAAGGGATGCATACACTTGTCTTAAATTTTTTCTTGATCGGGTTATGTCCAATAATATTGCATACTCTAAGATGATTGAAGACTTACAGGTAGACCATAATGAAACCAAATCTTTACTGCATGGCAACTATGAATCCAAGTACCAAGCATTGAGTGAAGGCTGGGGTTTTGTGAAGAAATTGGAAAAATATGCTTTTGTGTACAGGATGATAGAGTTCTTACTAAACCGTGAACTTGATGAATCTAGAGAGATCGCTAATCTCTTGAAGAAGGAGAATAATAAACTCCGGAATGAGTTAGAGACTTTGAAATAGTCTTTATTAGTGGTGTCGATAAAGTTGCCTCCTTTTTGGATAATGAGAATGCCAGGCTGATGGAAGAAATTAATACTGTGAAGAAATCCAAACCCGTGTAATCTTTCAGACATCAAAGAACGAGCCAACCAATTGTTGAGGAAACTAGGACCAAGAAAAACCTTAACTGACCAGGTTGCCCAGCTGAAAGCAAAGAGTCAAGCTATTGCCGATATGTTTACAAAACTAGAAGCTAAGGACAAAGCCATTATCGACCAGTCCATATAGCTGAAGGTCAAGGATAGTGTTTTGAAGAAACTTTAACAGCAAGTTGAAAGTTTAACCTTTCAATTTCACAAATAACCCAGAGTGGTGTGGATGGAAGGCTACAACGAAGATTTAGGCCATGTAGATGATCACCTTTCTTACACCCATCATAAAGGCTGTAAATGGGGTTGGACTAATTGATTGACTTTGCTGAAGTATGATCTCCGTAGCCAACAGTGGTATTAGAACAAGCGTGGTCTTTTGGATTATGATAATCCCCCTTCAATTTGGACACTTCATGCATCCCTGTTGATGCTATTCTCCAATGTCTGATCACTAAATACTTAGAGGACTATGATTTACATGATGTTCATGAGATAGTTCGTCCTCCTCACCTGATCAATGTGCCGAGCAGCAGTAACAGAAGAATGTTAAGGGATTTTAACATTATTAATTCTCCCTGTATGTTGGATGATCCTCCTGCTGGAATGGAAAGAGTACAACTATCTCAGCCGACCTCCAAAGCTTAAGGAAAACATCCCGTTGAATAATTCTTATGTATTTTATTATTCATTTGAATGTAATACAGTTTATATGAATGAAAACCAATATATTTTTGTTGTTAACTTATGATTATTTTAATCAATCAGTCAACTTGTGATTGTAATGCCATTGATTCTACTAATGCACTTAGATACATTAATCCAAATTTAACATTAGTTATCAGTGGTGACCAAGTGTATATATGTTTATATTCTAGTATTTAGGAATGTTTACATGCCTTCCTGCATTTAACTTAGTCGGGTAAAACTTATTTGTAACTTCTTTAGTTATTTATGAAGTTTTACAACCTTCTTGTTCTTGATTTGTCAATGATAAAGTCATACATGAAGTAAATTATTCTTGAACTTAGGCGGATAATACTTCTTGTTCATAACTTGTTTATACAAAGCCATACACAAAGTAATAGTTACTTCTTATTCATGACTTATATGTACGAAGTCATACATGAAGTTTGCATTTGAGTGAGAAACAATTGTGCCTCAAGCTGTTGATGCATATGGAACTTGATAAGTATACTTTTGATCGATAAGAGTGTCTATGTGATGTATATCTCTATACTCTGAAGAAAATCAAAAAAATTGAAGGGTCTGAAATCAATATTTTATTGAAGCTTGACTTATAGTCATGTAAAACATAGAGAAGAAAGAAATACAATAGTAATAATCCCTTGAATAATTGATAATGTTTTAAGAGGTGCTTGGCATTCCACAGGTTTTTGAATTCTTCCCCTTCCAAAGTCTCAAGTCGATAGGTTCCTGGTCGTATGACAACGGAAATGCGATATGAACCATGCTATTTAACGTTAAGCTTGTTATTCTTCTAGATGACCTTCTTAAGAACATAATCACCGTCTTTAAGGTTGGTCGGCTTAAACCTTTTATTATAAGTGAGCAATTGGTACGCAACATTTCTCAGGGTAACATCTTCTCGAACTTCCTCCAATATGTCTAGATCTAGTCGGCGCATCAAGTCACTAGTTGGAGAATCAAAGTTTAGTACCCTGTGGGTTGGTAGGCCTATCTCGACCGGTACCATGGCTTCAGACCTAAACGTAAGCATGTATGGTGTCTCTCTAGTTACTGTTCTCGGCATTATTCTGTTAGTGTAAAGAACATAATGTAACTCATAAATTCAATTGCCCTTAGCAGCATCAAGCCTCTTTTTCAGTTCATTGAGCAAAGTCCTATTTGTCACTGCTATTTGACCATTAATTTGAGGATGGCCTGGTGCAGAATGGAGTTTTTGGATTTTAAACTGAACACAATATGCTTCAAATTCATCATTATCAAATTGAGTGCCGTAGTCCGTAATTAAGGCACATGGGAACCTATATCTGCATATAAATTCTTCCAAATGAATTGATACACCTTCTCATAGGGCATATCTACCAATGGTTCTGCCTCCACCCATTTGGTAAAGTAATTAACAACGACCAAATATTTGAACCTGCCTCTAGTGGTTGACAGTGAGATGATTAGATCAATTCCCCAAATAGCGAATGACCAAGGTGAAGTTATGGATGTTAGAGCAACATCAAGTATTTTACAGATTACGGAGAACTTCTGGCATTTGTCACACTTTCTTACAAAGGCTGTATAATCTGTCCTCATAGTCGGCCAGTAGTAGTCCTGAGTGTTAATTCATTTGAGCAATGATCGACCAGCGAAATGAGCTCCACAAGAACCTTCGTGCACTTATTTGATAAAATCTTCCACCTCTATTGAATGAACATAGCACAACAAGGAGATCGTTAATCCCCTTCTGTATGAAACTCATTTGTCTAACACATATCTTGTTGCTTTATATTGAATCTTCTTAGCCTTTTTAGGATCAGGTGGAAGGATGCCATCCTCAATATAGGCTTTAATTGGGTCCATCCAGGAAGGTTCCAAATCTATGGCAATGAAATTAATCATTAAGTCCTCGTCAATGCTCCAATTAGCTAGGATCTCTATTGGGATGGTTCGTCTGAGTTCAATTCTGGTTGCTGAAGCTAGTCGAGCAAGTGCGTTTGCTCGGGCGTTGTCTATTCTGGGGATCCTATTCATTTAAACGATTGGAAACTTGGAAATGACTTCCATGGTTTTGTCAAAATATCTGGTCATTAACTCCCCATTGACTCCATATAAATGAATCACTTAGTTGACCACTAACTGTGAATCACTATGCGCCATTACTTGCTCGACGCCTAATGAAAGGGATAAATCTAGTCCAACTATTAAAGCTTCATATTCTTCCTCGTTATTTAATTATGTGAATTAAAACCTAAGTGCATATTCAACATCAATATCATCAGGAGTATTGAGTATTATACCTTCTTCATTTTCAGTTGCACATAAAGAACCATTGATGTATAAATTCCATAATGGGGTATCATTATTGAAGCTTTATCAGATATAATTCCATGATGGAATATTTTCTTGCTCTCCTTTTCATATTTCGGGGCCAGCTCCTGAGTTTTGGATGACTCTGGTTCATCGATAATAATTTCAGCTTGCTTTTGAGTTGATCTCTGTTATTTAGAAGTCTGCTCGGCAGGAAACTTTTGCTAATCGAAAACCTCTGGATAGGTGAATTCGGTAATAAAATCCGCCAAATCTTGGCCTTTTAATAAAGATCATGGTTCATAGGTAATGTCATATTCTCCCAGCTCTACTACCCAGTACATCAATTTTCCCGACTTCTCAGTCTTGTGGAGTGCTTGCCGAAGAGGCAGATCCGTATACACAACTATAGTATATGCATGGAAATAAGGTTTTATACACCTAGAATTTTTAATAAGTTCTAAAGCCAAAATTTCCAAGCATGGATACCTAATCTCGACTCCCTTGAATGCTTTGCTGGTGTAATACACTGATCTTTGGATCCCATTATCCAATCTAACCAAAGCCGAGCTAATCACAGATTTAAAAACAACTAGGTATAAGTATAGTTTCTCTCCCAAGACTGGTCGGGATAACAAAGGAGGTGATCCTAGGTACTTCTTCAATTCTTGAAAAGCTTCTTCATATTCGGCATTCCACTCTAACGTTTTTCGCAACACCTTGAAAAATCGTAAACACTTGTCTGTTGCCTTAGACACAAATCTGTTTAAATCTGCTGCTCTTTCAGTGAGCCTTTGTACATATTTCTTGCAAGCTGGTGACTGCATTTTTATCAAAGCTTTGATCTTTACTAAATTATCTTCAATGCCCATTTGATTGACTATAGAGTCGAGGAACATTCCTTCCTAGATACCAAACACACACTTAGTCGGATTCAGCTTCATCTGATGCTTTTCCAGTTGGTCCAACATCTGGATAAGATCACTGATATAATTTGAAGCTTTCTTGCTTTTTGTTAACATATCATCTACATAAACCTCAATGTTCTTACCTATCTGTTCTTCAAATACCTTGTTCACCAACCTTTGATATGTCACTAAAGCATTTTTGAGCCCAAAGGGCATTATGTTGTAGCAATAAGTTCATCGGTTGGTGATAAAAAACTATCATTTCCCTATCTTCTGGTTTCATCTTAATCTGCTTATACCCAAAATAGGCATCCATGAAGCTTAAAATTTCATGTCCCGACGTAGCATCCATCAATTGATCAATTCTAGGTAAGGAAAAGTGGTCTTTTGGGAAAGTTTTATTTAACTCGGTGAAATTCATGCACATCCTCCATTTATCATTATTCTTCTTGACCATCACAACGTTGACTAACCAGGCTAAGTACTTCACATCTTCGATAAATCGGGCTTTTTGAAGTTCTTGACCTCTTCGTGGATAACTTGATTCTTCTCTAGACTGAGAACCCTTCATCTCTGCTTGATCGACTTGGCATCCTTATTGATATTGAGATCATGACAAAGGAAATTAGGATCAATCCCAGGGATATTCTTATGGCTCCAAGAAAATACATTTCTCCGTGGCCTCAGAAACATAATCAATTCATGTTTAGGGATTGGATCTAGTGTTGAATCGATCTGTGTAGTTCTTTCTAGTTTGTAGTCGTCCAGGATAATTCTTTCAGTAGCTTCCACAATCTGTCCTTTAACTAATTATGTTTCATCTTGTGCATCTAAAGTTTCAACTCTAGATTCATTATTAGGCTCAGTGGTATCCACTTGATAGGTGGTAGTTTTCTTCTTCAATTCGATCAAATCCTCTTGCTTCGCTAAGGAGTAGTAACACTCTTTGGTCAACGTTTGGTCGCCTTTAACAACACCTACGCCAAAGTGAGTTGGAAACTTCAAGCGTTGATGAACTATTGATGGTATAGCTTCAATATTCTTTAATCCTACCCTGCCGAGGATCACGTTATGGGAAGATTAAATGTTTTTATTTATCAAGAAGAAGCGTATTTTTTTCGTACGACTTATCGGCCAAGTACCGAACAACACTTCTAGTTTGACTCTCCTAAGAGGGTAAACTTTTTCACTAGAAAATCCTATTAATGGCCTGTGTTAGGGTTCCAATTAGCTGAGCTTTATATCGAAACTCTGAAGGCAAGGGTAAAATATAATATTTGGCGAGCTCCCATCATTAATCAAAACTCTAGTGATGATAGTATCCTGGATCCTTAATTTGATAACCAATGGATCATCATGGGGATAAAGAACCCTATAGAGATCATTCTTTGAAAAATTGATCACCAGTTTGTCTTTGTTGACCTTTCTAAGCCAGCCTTCTTTGTTCAAATTAATTCTCTCTATATAAGAGCAAGACTGGGCCTCATTCAAGCAAGATTTTCTTTCAGCAGTGTGATCACCTCCTCATGTATCGCCACCTATAATTACATGACAATAAATGAAAGAAAATTGATCATAGCTACCTCGCATTCTGCTGCTTGGGCTTCTTCAGTAGGTCGATATCATCCTCATAATCATCTTCATTATTTCTCTTCCTGTCATCTTTGGTCTTATATAGAGAATTTTACCTTCCTTTTGCTTTTCTGCCTTCTCACCGATTAATAAACTTATTTTATTTTCCTCGGTGAATGAGCATTCAACCTCATTTTCAAAGCGATGCAGTTATCTGTTGTATGGCCATGATTCTTGTGGAATTCATAATATTTAGATCTTTCCCTCTTATTAGGGGGTGCTTTCAGCCTTTACGGCCATCGCAAATCCTTATTGTTTTTAATTTCCTCGAGGATATGCTTAATGCTAACACTCAATGGAGAGAAGGTTCCATATGTTTTGAGCTTGTCCTCTAATATGTCCCAAGTGCCACCTCGCTCCGAGACACCAACCTCGGCCGAGGATAGGGCCGACGTTGGAAAAGCCTTGATTGGAGACCAGCAGCCTCGATCGCAAAAAGGTCGGCCCAGGCCGACACCACTATGAACCATCAAGTGGGAGATGCACATATCACAAGGGTCAGCAACTCTTCAGCTCACCTGGGTATGGCAACCTCGGCCAGGGGTAGGCCGAGGTAATAGGGAGATATACCTCTACCTCATCAACAAATCAGTCGGTGTTCCAGGCACGACCCAGCTCAATCTCGGCCCAGGCCGACCCTCATTCCTTACCTCGGCTTCATTTAAGCCGAGACCTCCACGGCTCATCTCATATTGAATGAGCGTAGACCTTATCAACCCCGGCCTACCTTCGGCCGAGGTCATGACCAAGCACAGGCCAAGATCTTATTGGCATATGTGTGGATAAGGACACGTGGACACAATTCGGTTATAACAAATCATTCCCCCCATGTGAGAGGAATATTTCATCATCATTCTCTACATGTGACAGTGACAGTTGTCTTCATCAGATTGGCTAGATCAACACACACATGCTCATTGCATGCATGGGGGGTACACTACACCCCCCATTCACTATATATACTTGTCTTCTCTATCTTAGAAAGGATCGGAAATTAGCAACCCTAGCTAAAACCCTGTTCAAATACACAGTAGAGAGAGAAAGCTTGAGAAATTGTATCCATGGCCATTAGAGCCCTCATACAGTGATACACATCATACACTTTCACAGTGGATGTAGGCCAGATTGGCGGAACCACTTATATTCCTGTGTGAATCCTCTTCTCCTCACCTCCTTCTACTATATGTGTATGTACTCTTATCCTGCCATTGTTAACATTGAATTGAGCTCACAAACACCTTGAAGGGTGGTGCTATTTCCAACATCATCATTTTGGCGCCGTCTGTGGGAAATAAGAAGCTGTCTCTTCCCTTCTTCAGCTTAACCTCACCGGAGACTCTGGTGGTGAACCGGGAACCACCCCTTGAGTGGAGCTGTTTCACCATTGAAAGAGGTCCTTTAAGGTATTAAGCTCACCTACTACTCAAGCTCTTATATGCTAACACATGGCACCAGAATTACCACCGCCTCTTCCGCCGCCTGGAGCGGGAGGACCTAGTTCCAGCCAAGCACTTCCTCAGTCCGAAATGGTGGAGGTAGCTGCAGCCTTGAGGTCTTTGGCTGCCACACAACAAGCTATGCAGGAGCAATTTGCACAGCTCATCCAAACTATGATAAGGCCACCTGGAGTTTCACCGAAAATGATCACTCCGGCGGCGGTCCAGCCTCATCCTAATGCCAGGGGGCCACCCCAGGCACCAATGAAGGACCATCCTGCACCCCAACGGAGGAGGGATGTTGCTGACCCTAGGCGCTTACGCCTAGGGAGGCAAGGAAACCCTTTCTCGGAGGACAGGTATGACGATCTAGATGCGGAAGAGGTTCCAGAAGATTGTTGGGAGCCGTATGAGGTATCGAATAATACGGTACGTCCTCTTCAGTAGGACCGAGGGTGTGTCGGCCTAAGAAATGAAGAGGCCCAACAGCGAGGATCGTCTTTTGATCGGTTGAGCAGAGGGTCAGCCTTTGAGAGGTTGGTCCCGGTGAATGACCTAAGACTGAGGTTATCCAGGTCGAGAAGTGCTGCCGGCTCGCAGAGAGGAGACAGACCAGGTCGGCCTGACCAAGGCTGACCCCGTGAAAGAAGCGGGAGAGACCAGGAAGAGGTCAACAGTCGACGTTGCTCTGTGGCAGGGGAACCCTCAGTCCATCCCTTGGAAGTGGACGGGGACAACCTCAGCCAGGCCGATGTTAGGAGACCATGGAATGACTCTATCCAACGTCTTAAGGAGAAGATAGGAGACCTCATCAAAAGTAGAGACCCATTGCAAAGGGGTTTCTCAGAAGGCTCCCCATATGTGGATAATATAGTGAGTTTCCAGACCCCTGCTAAGTTCAAACCGCCCGTGGTGTCTCCCAAGTATGACGGTAGCACCAATCCTGTACACCACATTGAAATGTATCAGTCAGCGTCGGACATCTACTCCACATCTGATGTGATGAAGTGTAGGGCCTTCTCTGGGACCTTGATAGGAGAATCACACAGCTGGTTCACTTCTCTTTCGAAGAATTCAATTGAGAATTTCAAGGGCATAGCTGAACGATTCATTCACAATTTCTGCTTTAGGGTGAGACCTCAAAAGAAGACCACTCACCTACTGTATGTTAAACAAGGCAAGGAAGAGAGCCTAAGAGACTACATCTCCATATTCAACAAAGAAAAACTCGAGGTTGAAAACTACGAAGAGAATATAGCCATGACCGCCCTCATAGGAGGCCTTCAGAAAGGAAAGCTGTTGTGGAAACTTGCAGAAGACCCTCCCAGGTCCATGGCTGAGCTACTGGAAACTGTGGGAAAGGTCATGAATGCTGAAGAGGCAATGGCCGTGAAGTATGAGGATGAGAACTGCGATAGTATCGGGAAGTCCCAGAGAAAGAAAGATGGAAAGAAGAGGTCATCCGATGACAAGTTCGCTCACTATACTCCTCTAAACGTCAGCTGTGAACATATCCTCAACGAGATCAAGAATGACATGACTCTAAGATGTCCAGAGAAACTGAAGGCCCCTCCACATAAGAGGAACAAAAACTTATAGTGTGAGTTCCACCAGGACCATGGCTACGTTACAGACAGATGCTTCGCCTTGAAGGATGAGATCGAGAAGATGTTAAAATCTGAAAGCTGAGGAAGTATGTTGACGGAAAAGCTACTAAAGGGGGAAGTGATGACCCCAAGAAAAGGAGAAACGACAGGTGCCATGACGATGCCCCAGCTAGAAGAGGCAATGATTCGGAAGATGATGGTGAAGATGATCCGCACCTTCCGCCGAAAGATGACAACACCCCGGTGAAGAGGGTTGGCATGATCTCCTTTGGTGTTGACACCATATGCGGAGGACTTGTAGGGGGTGGCTCTGAAGTGGCTGATAGGAAAACTCATGTGGCAGAGGCCAAGTCAACAGCCAAGCATGAGGTTGTCAATCTAACGTCTTTCGACGCAGTGCAGAAGAGAAAGAAGGTGGACATGGACACCCTTATAGTTGGGTTCTCCAGACTCGACTTTAAAGGTATCTTGGCCCCCCACGATGACCCTTTGGTAATAACAACAAGGGTGCATGGGGGCGAGGTGCAGAGGATCCTCGTAGACGGGGGGAGTTCAGCAGACGTGATGTTTTGTCCTTACTTCAAGAGCCTAGGTCTTAGCAGAGCTAGGCTGGTACCCTATCATCACCCCTTGATGGGCTTCAGTGGCGAAAAGGTCCACCCATTGGGCATGTATGAGATGGACGTACGTATGGGTGATGAGTGGCCTAAGAGGTTAACCAGGAAGATAAATTTTTCCGTAATGGACGAGAACGTCTTCTCGGCATATAACCTCATCATAGGAAGAGTGGCCCTGAAGGAGTTTGAAGCTGTGCCGTCGACGGTCCACCAGATGCTAAAATTCCTGACCCCCTATGGGGTAGGGGAAGTGCAAGGTGACCAGACTATAGCGCGAGAATGTTACTTCAACTCGGCCGAAGAGAGAGAGGCCCATAAGAGGGCAACCACCACTTATAGCATTGATACACTTGACCCAAGAGATGAGACAAAGTTGAAAAAGGGAGAGGCCACGGAAGAGGTAGAATCCATCTTCCTTAATGAGGATGAGACAGAAAAAACCATCCAGGTCGGTAAAACCCTAAAGACAGAAATCAAGGAAGATCTGATAAACTTCCTCAGGAGGAGGTAGAGTGTCTTCGCTTGGAGTCACACAGACATGCCCGACATCAACCCTGAGGTTATGAGTCATAAGCTCAAAGTGACCAAAGATGCCAGGCCAATCAAACAAAGATGAAGGGTTTACTCTAGGGAGAAGTACGAAGTCATCCGGGAAGAGGTAAAAAATTAGAAGAGGCCGAGTTCATAAGAGAAGTCATATATCCGGAGTGGTTATCAAATGCAGTCATCGTGCCCAAAGCTAATGGGAAGTGGAGGATGTGTGTGGATTTCACGGATCTGAACAGGTCTTGTCTAAAAGACAACTATCCCTTACCTCGGATAGATCAGATGGTGGATGCTACTGCAAGACATGAGCTCATGAGCTTCATGGACGCGTATTCAGGCTATAACCAGATCTTCTTGGATGCGGAAGATGCAGAGAAAATGACCTTTATTACCGAAAAAGGGATGTACTGTTACAAAGTGATGCCCTTCGATCTCAAAAATGCAGGGGAAACATACCAACGTCTTGTAAATAAGATGTTCGAAGACCAAAAAGGCAAGACTATGGAGGTATACGTAGACGATATGTTGACGAAGAGCTTAAAAGCTTGCTCTCATGTGGCAGACCTTGAAAATACCTTCGATACTATGGACTTATACATGATGAAGCTCAACCCGACGAAGTGTGTCTTCGGGGTAGGAGCTGGGAAGTTTCTGGGATTCATTGTCAATCAAAGAGGAATTGAAGCAAACCCTGAGAAAATCAAGGCTTTGCTTGATATGAAGACACCGAGGAGTATCAAGGACGACCAAAGACTCACGGGGAGAGTGGCTGCACTTAACAGATTTATCTCCAGGGCAACAGACAAGTGTCTTCCGTTATTTAAAGTGCTTAGAAAGGCCTTCCAGTGGGACAAAGAGTGCGAAGAAGCATTTAACCAACTCAAGTCTTAGCTCGGGTCTCCCTTGCTACTATCTCGGCCCATAGTAGGAGAGAAATTATATGTGTATTTAGCAGTCTCTGAATCGGCCATCAGCGCAGTCATAGTACGGGAAGACATGGGAATCCAAAGGCCTGTATATTTTAACAGTAAAGCCCTTCAGGGGTCTGAAAAAAATTACCCTCGTATGGAAAAGTTAGCTTACGCTCTGATACATGCTTCAAGGAAGATGAAGCCCTACTTCCAATCCCATTCCATGGTCGTCCTCACCGACTCCCCACTAAGACAGGTCCTACATAAACCTGAGAAGTCTAGGAGATTGATGACTTGGGCCATTGAGTTAGGGGAGTATGACCTTACCTACCAACCTAGGACGTCCATCAAAGGGCAGGCCCTCGCAGACTTTGTTACAGAGTTTACATGGGAAGAGGCCGAGGCAGAGAATGATCCAGAAGGTGCACAAGGGGCAAACAGCAGTGTCTTCCGGGACCAGGAAGAGATGACACCCAACCTCTTCGGAGATCAGGAAGAGGTCATGTCCAAAAAGATCAAGAACAAAGTAGCAGAGAACGAGGAGGATCGGTACCTCTTTCGAAAAGGAATCATGTCAGAAGGGGCCTTCTCAATAGATATGGACATTTGGAACCTCTTTATTGATGGTTCTTTCGACGACAGTGGAAGCGGTACAGGGCTAATACTTTCGTCCCCAGACGGTGCCAACATAGAATACGCTTTGAGGTTCGACTTCAAGATTCTAACAACGAGTCAGAGTATGAGGCCATGATAGAAGGTCTCTCATTGGCAAAGACTCTAGGAGTGAGAAGACTCCTACTTTATAGCGACTTAAGGTTGGTTGTCAATCAAGTATTGGGAGTCTATGAGGCCAAAGACGAAAGAATGGCTAAGTATTTAAAGAAGGCGAGAATGATGCTAGAGTATTTCGAAGAGACAAAACTGAAGAGAGTACCTCGACAAAGTAACAGCCACACAGATGCATTAGCTAGATTGGCCTCGGTGACAAGGACAGACATCAGGAGGACAGTTCCTATCGAGTTCTTAGGAAAGGCCACCATTGAAGAAGAAGAGGTATACAAACCTTGTCTCAATTTGAACTTGGAAGAGTCGTGGATGGACCCCCTTGTCAAATACATCAGAGAGGGGGAGCTACCAGAATCCATGATAGAGAGGAAGAAGTAAAGGTATAGGGCAACCAAGTTCTCCAAAATAGGAGATGTCCTGTACAAGAAGGGATTCCTGTTGCCTCTCCCCAGATGCGTTCATCCCACCGAAGTTCTCCGGGTCCTACAAGAAGTTCATGAGGGTTCTTGCTCAAGTCACATAGGAGGAAGACCCTTGGCCAAGAGGATCATTACACATGGATATTGGTGGCCAACCTTAGCCAAAGACGCTGCAGGTTACGTAAAAATGTGCGATAAATGTTAGAGATTCTCCACTATTCCTCACAAACCTCATCAACCTATGACGTCAATTACCTCTCCATGGCCATTCGCAGTATGGGGAATTGACCTAGTAGAACCCTTACCGAGAGCTGCCAATAATTATCGGTTCCTGATAGTTGCCATTGACTACTTCTCAAAGTGGGTGGAGGCAAAGCCGATGATAACGATCACGGAATAAAAGACCTTCCAATTTATTTGGAAGAACATAATATGCAGGCATGGCTTACCAAACACTCTCATCTCGGACAATGGGACCCAATTCAAGAACTCCTCTTTAGAAAAATATTGCGTAAGAGTTGGGATAAAGCAGTTCTTCTCATCTCCTGGACGGCCACATGCAAATGGTCAAACCGAAGTCACGAACAGAACAATCCTCGACGGAATCAAGAAGAGGTTAGAGGAAGCAAAGGGAAGATGGATTAAAGAGGTTTATGTCGTGCTATGGGCCTACAGAAACACGACAAGGACACCTACAGGAGAAACCCCGTTCATGCTGGCACATGGCTCAGAGGCTGTCATACTAATAGAGGTGGGACTCCCTACTCACAGGGTTCAGACTTATGACCCCGACAAAAATGAGGAGGAAAGGAGGCTAGACCTAGATCTAATTGAAGAGAGAAGAGAAGACGCAGAGATCAGACGAGCATCTTACCAGCAGAGAGCAGCAAAATTCTACAATCAGAGGGTGAAGTCAAGACCCATTGCTGTGGGAGATTTGGTACTAAAGAAGACCTTACAGAAAACTAACAAGCTCCACCCAAACTAGCATGGCCCCTACAAAGTGACAGAAGAGGTTGTGCCTGACACCTACAGGATAGAAAACCTAGAAGGGGAACCTTTCGCTAACCCATGGAATGCTGATCACCTAAAGAAATATTGCATATGATGGTGTAAAGAGTTTATGTAAATGTACCATCTTATTATGAAGAGGTTATTAATGAAAGATCAGTTTCCATGATGTCTCTTGCTTCATTGTGCTCTAATGTCAGAAATTTGTGAGGATAACATCTTAGGTGATGACCTCAGACCCTTATAACATCACTCAGTGGTGACAAGGTCTGAGGTCAGACACCATAATAAGATGACCTCAGACCCTTAGCATCATTAATTTGGTGATTATTTGTGAGGATAACATCTTAGGTAATAACCTCAGACCCTTATAAAATCACTCAGTGGTGACAAGGTGTGAGGTCAGACACCATAATAAGATGACCTCAGACCCTTAAGATCATTAATTTGGTGAGTATTTGTGAGGATAACATCTTAGGTAATGACCTCAGACCCTTATAACACCATTAAGTGGTGACAAGCTCTGAGGTCAGACACCATAATGAGATGACCTCAGAACCTTAACATCATTAATTTGGTGAGATTAATTATGAGATGAACTATCTGTGATGACCTCAGACCCTCATAACACCATTGTGATGACAATATCTGAGGTCAGACTATTGATTGAGTTTAAACAAGATATCATTGCAACCAGACTTCAGAGTTAAAACATCATAAAGATAGAAGCATTCAATAAATAAATGAAGTGAAAGGTCCTCCTAAGAGGTCGAAATAAAGTGTTAAGATTCAAAAAATTAATGCCAATCATGTTCTTAAAAAATTACAAACATCCAGGGGTTACAAAACAAAGCCACACAATTGAACTTAAGGGTTGGAGGGGAGAATGCTTGTGTCTTCGGCCTGGTCCTGTGGGATAACCTTGGTCACCTCGGTAGCATCCTCCCTGAGGTCAGTCCCTTCAACCTCCGTGCCATCCAGTGTGGCAGGCACAACAACCTTCTCCTAAACCTCTTGAAGGGCCTGAGCAAACTGAGGGTTGGAAAAGCCGAGGCCTACGAAATTAGAGGCCTTCAAACTTCCAACCTCTTTCTCCTTGACAGCCGCCCATTTGATAGTGGCTTTGATACCTCTTTTAAGGTACTCAAAGCCGAAGCTCACGAGTTCATCAGAGGTTTTATAGTCGGCCAATATCCCCTCAGAGGCGTCTTTGAGGGTTGCCTTCACCGCCGAGTCAACTTTCTGCTGAAGGACATCGTCCTTTGCCTTCAGAGCGGCAGTATGCTCCTTATTGAGCTTGGAGATATCCTTCTCCAACCCCTACAACTTCTTCTCAGAATCTTTTGCCTCAGACTTTAAGCGGTCTATTTCTCCGTTCAGAGTGATTTGCACCTTCTCGGCCTCTTGACCCTTCTGAATGAGGGGCAACTTCCTCAGAGTCCAGTTGGAGAGGTGGTGCATAGCTGCTAAGCCCAGCAGATTATGTGATCATGTATAAGTTGAAGACCAGATTAGAGGTTACACTTGGAAATATAAAGAAATATGAGGTCATACCTGAATAGACCTGTAGAGGACGAACTCAACCAGTAGGGGCGTATCCAGTGACCGAAAGAAATATTTATCGGCCTCGATCATGGTAGAGCCGAAGGAGTCCAGAGCTTGCAGACTGTGGCCTACAATGCTGTTGCTAATCTTCAGTTGCTCCATGCGAGCAGCTATAGCACCAGCAGAAGAGATTGGGATGGCAGAGTCACCTCCATTTTTCTTAGACCTCTGATCTTCAGGGGCAGGGTCAGTGGCACCTCTCTTTTTTGTGGCCTGAGCCTTCGAGGTTGAGGGAGATGTAGGAGGAGCATTCATACCTGGCTTCTTTACGAGTTTTGTTAAACTCGGCGCAGCCATTTCCCAAAGCTCGTCTGAGATATCCTTCGGGCGCTCTGCAAAATTGAATTCATGAATTAGAAGATCAGACATGCATAAGCTCAGAGGTTTAACTTGGAATAAAAAATGTTTAGCAAGATCGGCAAGAGGACTTCCACCTAGATCAGTCTCAGAGAGATAATGAGTCTGAGGGGTCATCAAGTGTTCGAATTTAACGAGCAGACAATGCATCCCCTGATCTTGAAGGGCTTTCACCTTCTGAAGGTTCTGCATGCTCAGACCAGGGTTGGCCTTCGCAAACATTGTGACCTTACCCCATAGTAGCGGCATCCTCGGCTCTAGATGGGAAGAGGGAGCACATGGACCAAATTCCCATGGCCCTGAAGCAAAGAAGTATCTAGGCTTCCAATTGTGGTTGGAAGTCTGAGTTATCTGGCGTATATTTTTCTCAAGCTTCCGAGCTATAAAATGATAGTAGCTCGGATGATTTTTTGCAGAGGAGGGGATATAGCAACCAACAAAGACCTGGACTGGAAGGTCTGAGTGGTGGACAACCCTCCATAAGACTATGGCCCCTATTATGACCCTCCAAGTATTCGGGGACAATTGGGAAGGGGCCAAATTGATGTAAGCAAGGATGGACCTAACAATGGGATGAATGGCCAAACGAAACCCTAACTTGAACATCTACTCATACAAGCAGATCTCACCATCTTGGCCATGGTAGGCCCTCTCTTCCATCAGAGGTCTCCTAAGCTTTATGGAGGGGCTTATGGAGTACAGATATCTGAAGCAAAGAAGGTCTACCTCAGTAACAGTACTCTCGATCTCGGTCGCCTCAGAGACGTCGACATCACTTTCAACATCATCGTCATCATCACCATCTAGCTCAACGTCGTCCAGAGCAGACGTGGGAGGGTTACTTGAGAACCTCTGAGCAAACTCGGCCCCTAAGATAACCGATAGAGGAATGGCGTCAAATGGTGGTGGGATTGCCACGTTTGGTTCAACAACCTCAACCTCTGAGGAAGAAGATGAGGTGCTTGAATTTTTATGGGACGAGGCCCGTCTAGAGACCTCGGCTTGATCAGGGGCATGATCTTGTCGAGTTGTGAAGTCCATGGCCTCCTAGAAGGAATCCACAAACATAGGGTCTGAGGTGGAAGACTCAGACTCAGACATCGGTACGGGTTCAGCAGGGACGTCTGCTGGGCTAAAGGGTTCCAATGGATCAGGGTATATCACCTTCAGGGGTGGTGGAAAGATGGGTCTAAGAGGGAATTCTTATGACCTACGAGCCTCCTCCTGTGCTTTTTCTATTTGCCTAATTTTTTTTAAAGTCTTCTCTCTGAGAGAAGGGAATTCCTCAAGAAGTTGGTAGAGGGGTCTAAGCATCAGAGGCAGACACTACACTTAAGGAGCTTCCAAACGACAAACAAGTTTGGCTAATTAAGTAAAGCAATTTAAGGATCAAACTATCAAACCTAAGGCAAATACAGTTCGCCTGAAAGTATGGAGTTCTCACCGGAAAATGCAAAAGTAAGAATGCTTGCAGGAAAAATGAAGGAAAAAGGATGGCAGAGGATACCTGAGGAAGAAGTAGTAGGAAGAAATGAAGAAACTGCAAGAAATCACCAACCAAAACGCCTCAAACCAAAGGTTTCAAGAGAGAGAGCTGCAGAAATAAATCGTTCCAAGAAATGAGAGAAGTGGAGAAAAAAGATAAAAGGGGGGTTTAAACCCTTAAATATGGGGGTACATCTCCCAAGGCCCATCATTGCCTTGGGAGCCCCAAAGGACGGCTAAGAACACGTGCTTGCCAGGCAAGCCACACTTCAGCAATGGACAAGTGTCAAATAAACATTGGCACATGGGATAAAGACCTCGGAGGTGTAGAGATCCCCCAGTCACCTGCTCTCGCATGTAACTAAGGGCTGGGGGTGATTGATATGTCCCAAGTGCCACCTCGGCTCCGAGGCACCAACCTAGGCCGAGGATAGGGCTGACGTTGGAAAAGCCTTGATTAGAGACCAGCAGCCTCGATCGCAAAAAGGTCGGCCCATGCCGACACCACTATGAACCATCAAGGGGGAGATGCACGTTTCACAAGGGTCAACAGCTCTTCAGCTCACCTGGGTATGGCAACCTCGGCCAGGGGTAGGCCGAGGTAACAGGGAGATATACCTCTACCTCATCAACAAATCAGTCGGTGTTCCAGGCACGACCCAGATCAATCTCGGCCCAGGCCAACCCTCATTCCTTACCTCGGCTTCATTTAAGTCGAGACCTCCATGGCTCATCTCATATTGAATGAGCGTAGACCTTATCAACCTCGGCCTACCTTCGGCCGAGGTCATGACCAAGAACAGGCTGAGCTCTTATTGGCATATGTGTGGATAAGGACACGTGGACACAATTCAGTTATAACAAATCATTCCCCCCACGTGAGGGGAATATTTCATCATCATTCTCTACATGTGACAGTGACAGATGTCTTCATCAGATTGGCTAGATCAACACACACATGCTCATTGCATGCATGGGGGGTATACTACACCCCCATGCACTATATATACTTGTCTTCTTTATCTTAGAAAGGATCAGAAATTAGCAACCCTAGCTAAAACCCTGTTCAAATACATAGTAGAGAGAGAAAGATTGAGAAATTGTATCCATGGCCATTAGAGCCCTCATACAGTGATACACATCATACACTTTCACAGTGGATGTAGGCCAGATTGGCTGAACCAATTATATTCCGGTGTGAATCCTCTTCTCTTCACCTCCTTCTACCATATGTGTATGTATTCTTATCCTGCCATTATTAACATTGAATTGAGCTCACAAACACCTTGAAGGGTGGTGCTGTTTCCAGCATCACCATCCTCCTTTTTTGACTTCTGCTTCTTCTGATCTTTCTTCTCGGTCTTTGTGGATGGACTCTTCTTTACATCGATTGCTTTTTCGGTGTTCATTATTTTTCCCTCCTTAGCCATAAGCTCAATCATAGTTTTAAGAGGATCTTTGACCAGAGTATAGTATAGTTTCTCGGGAAACAATCGACTCATGAGAGGAGTGATGGTTGTTTTTCATCATAATCTACCACTTCTAATTTGTCGTTATTGAAATGGGTGATGTACTCCCTGGTTGTTTCCCCTACTTGAATCTTTACGATCAAGAGATAGGCTACCCTCTTTAATGGCTTGGACCCAAAATAGAAATTTCTAATAAATAGCTCGGCAAGCTGGTTGACGTTGGAAATTTATCCTCGGGGAAAGTTATTATACCATATCTGAGCTGAGCCTGTAATAGTACTTGAGAATGCTCGACATATCATCTCATTGGGGATCCAATAAATGTCAATGGTAGCTTGATATTGTTCAATGTGCAGAATTGGATCATTTTTTCCATCATATTTGGGGGTCACCACAGGAGATTTAAACTTAAATGGAGTAGGAAAATCCACAATTGCTTTTATAAAAGGGGATCCTTGAACAAAACTTCACTGTAAAGGATTATCTGCTTTAGCCATCTCTCCTAGCCGATCCTTCAATCGCTGAATTGATCCTTTCCACGAAGGATTGCTAACATCATATTTATGCAAAACAACTCGACTACCCTGAATATTTGTATGCACTGAACTCTCTTCCTGAGAAGTCTGCTCGGTGCGTACAGATCGTCAGATGCTTGATCTTGATCTGATCGTGGCTTCACGCTGGTCGACTGGATGTTAAGTGTTCATGGATAATTATATAAGAGGGTTTTTGTTTGCTCGGGGTCCCAATCGGTCGATAGGCAAAGCTCGGCTCAATCTTTCCAAGACGCTTGGACTTTTAAGAGAGAAATAATGGTCATCATAAGACTCTGAGGCTCCGATTGAGGAACTGATTCCTGGTTGATAAGTCCTATTATGAGATGATCTGGAATAGCTGTGTCGTCTATGCCTCGAACGTGGGGGTGGGATTTTTCTCCGTGGTGATAAACCTTCCTTCTGTCTGGATGGGGTTAAAGATCTGCCTTGTAGCGACTGGGCTAATTATCTCATCGAGTCTTACATAGCGTCTTGGCCCCTAACAATACTGTCCAGAATCCCATTTAAATTGGCTGCTATAGTTGAAGCAGATGGAACTGTTGGGTTGCCTTCGTTCCTGGTACTAGGCTCTAGATCATTAATTTTTCCTTAGTCAAGGATGTACCAAAACTGAGAAACACATTTCTACAGACGACGTCAATCTGTTGATTTAAAAAAATGGACTTGGTCCAATTGTAGAATCAAGGATAAAATATAGAATTGCAATGAAATAGTTAAAAGAGTGACACAAGGTTTTAAAGTGGTTTGGTTATGTAAAAAATCCTACATGCACTGCTATGGTGTTGATTTAAGAGATTACAGAAAACTAGATATTCTTATAAATAAGAATATTCTAGGATGTGTTCTATTTTTTCCTTGATGAAGGTGATACAATGTATTTATATTGACTCGAAGGTTTAGGGTTGGAATGCCTAAATACATTTAAGCATTTACACCTGTACATAATCATTGTGATGATTGGTTGTATGAACCACGTGTGGTAAGACCCTTGGTATGGTGATGCTTTATTGGTCTTGATGGTCGACATTCTTTATGTTGGTAGGCATGCCTACCGAACTACTATCTGCTGATTAAAATTTTGGCTACATAATAGGACAAGTGTTCACTTCTGATTGGACCACGTAGGTGGATAATTTTTGGTATCAACAACTCCTTTCCTGGTTTAGAAATAGGTTGCGCTCACTCACTATTACCATATCGAGCTCAATATCGAAGCAGACTCCGACATGGCGGGATTATGGTATTATGACATTTAGAGCCTTCTCAAATAGGGTAGGTATCCCCGAGATGCAGATAAAAAAGACCGTGCACACTTCGTAAACTAGTTGTCCAGTACATCATCTGTAATAATACACTTTTCAAGATAAACTTCAATGGAACCCATTTGCACCACATACCAAGGGCTGATATTGAAGTAATAATGTACAAAACCCACAATGAAGAATGCGGCCCCCACATGAACAGTCATATTCTTGTAAAGAAAATCATCCGTCAAGGGTACTGTTGGACTACAATGGTTCAAGACTGCACTGCCTATGTTCGGAGATGCCTCAAATCCCAACACTTTGCCAACCTTAAACACTTGCCTCCCTGAGAATTGTATAACATGACTTCGCACTGGCCCTTGTCTTCCTGAGGCATAGACATCATAGGGAAGGTCACTCCTAAAGCTTCGAATAGGCATGCGTTCATCCCAGTCTCCATTGACTACTTGACGAAAGGGGTCAAAGCCGAGTCATATGCGTTACTAAATGAAAAAAACGGGTCGAAGTTTATCAAAAATAATATCATATGCCACTATGGGGTTCCCCATGAGTTGGTATCAGACAATGGACTCCACTTTAAATCTAAGGTCACAGATTTAGTCGACGAGTATGAGATCCAAAGGCACAAGTCTTCCCCCTACCGACCTTAAACCAACGTCGCCGTCGAAGCCACCAATAAGAGTCTTAAAACTATTGTTGATGTAAAAAGCAAGAATAGTCCTAATTGATTGATCACAGATAAATAAGTAAAATGAATAAGACAAATGAGATTTTTAAAATGGATAGGCTCAATGGAAAAGCCTACATCCACTGTTATGTATTGATTGAATGCCTTTATTTTTTTCTCTGTCATCTGTAATGACGGTGTTACAATGTATTTATATCCCAAGAGGGATATCAAGAGTCGTCATGTGAAATGATGGAATGCGTTCATCTAACAGGCATTTCCATCAATACGTAATGAGAATTAAACATAAGACTGTTGGTGCTTTATTGGCCATACTGGCTAGACTCCCTGCTGTTGTTTGGTCTCCTCAGTTAGTCGGGCTTCATGTTGGGGGCTTCCTTGTTATTTTGTATTCTCTATTGGTCGGGGTCCCTTGTTGGTCGGGGATTTGTATCATGCTGAGTTGGACTTGTGCCACATTAGATGACACATGCTCGCTTATAATTAGTCCACGTAAGGTGGTGAATTTTGATATTAACAACCATCATCAATAAGATGATGAAAAGCTGCAGAGACTGGGATGACTGGATCCCATATGCCCTTTGGGGCTATCACACCTTTATAAGAACACCCATTAAGTCTACCCCTGATTCTCTGGTTGTAGGGTGGATTGAATATAATCTCGAGATTAGAGATACCCCCCCAAGTAATACAATAGACTCGGGGGAATAGAGCAGCGAGGTAGCTCAGTGTGGCAGCCCAGGGAGAGGTCTCACTCTTTATCTTTGTTGTCTTACTTAGTCATGTTGTATCTTTTGATTTTGGCACTATAACGATTGTAATGATGTAACGATTATAACACTATTCAGTGTGAGGTCAAACGGTACTCGCCAGAGGCCAGGCCTAGCAGGGCCTGGGAGAGCTTTCATGCTCTATCGGGAGACCTCGCAGTGGGAACTTTAGAGGGACTTGGGTTGGAGGATTGAGAAGTGGGGCAGCATTTGGGCTTATCTTGACCATCTTAAATACACCAGGTAAAACATCGAAAGACCTTTGATCGTGGAATCTTGGGTGGAGCAGCCTTGAGTTCCATCGTGCATTGAGTTGTGAACCAAACAACCCTTTACTTAATATCACATCTACTTTTGGTGATGTCACAATCTAGCTAAGCAGTATAAAATCTTCAGTTGAGTAAACTACCATGGCATTTGGGGCTGTCAGACAATTAGTGAGTCACCTCTGTGATGACAGCCCCGTAACACACAGTGGTTAGGCAAAAGGCATGTCTTGGAATTTAATGTTTATGACGTGTAGCTAACTAGTCCCTCGGGCATTTAATGTTTGTGACATAAAGTATGAGGGAAGTATTTCACAACTGTGAAAGACAGAGGCACCTTGGGAGTGGTGTGGGGGGCTATTTATGGGCCTCAACCACTTTTGAGGGGAGGATGTTCTTGCAGAGTCCTTCTCTAGAGAGATTATCATCAGAGAGAGAAGTTATTGCAAACCAGAGCTCTTACTCACCCACCATTGTCATTTATTGTGAATCTTTTAATAGCTAACCAAAGATCTTTCAGAGGTTGTTGGTGTGTTTAGATGGTTGCCAAGGTGTATCTAGGGTGCTTACTTCTCTCTCCCTTTAACTGAGTTACTTATGAGTTTCCTCTATTATTGTTTGAGTTATACACGAGTGAATTGTGAGTCTAATCTAAGTTTTGATCAAATATAATATTGTGTGTTTATGTATGTTCATTAAAGAGTTTTTGGGTTATCATTTATCACCATACCTAAAGGGGTTACACCTCAACTAGTAATACCATACTCCCAGGCTACAAGGGACTACCCTCTTACATTTGGTGACTCCGCTGGGAAGGTATTCTTCTAGAATTATGGCTCAGGATAATCATAACCATGCTATATACTTTGATGCTATTCAACGTCAAGAAGAGTAAGCTGCGAGAGAGCTTGAGGCGGCTAGAGATGGGGTCCCTCAAGATGGGTCCCCTCGGGTGGATGTACCTCCAGTTCAAATGGCGATGGGCATCCCAGGGGCAACGCAAGCTTCCACGAGTGCTGGGATGGAGCCAGCTTAGGTGACCCTCCTCATTACTAACTTTTATGAGTTTCTACACCCTCGTTGCTTCATCGGTATTGGGGGGATTTGATGCCAGTTCATTCGTAATGCCAATGGTGGCTCTGATAGTCCCACTAAGTGCATTCCTAATGGGCACTGCCCCATCGAACACAACACCCACTCCTGTTACAACGGTGGGAACCCCAGGTATGACGAGCGTTCCACCTATGGTGGCCACCCTAGGTGCAACGAGTGTTCCACCAGTGGTCCCTTTGATCGTTCCCCCAACGATCGAGAAAACATCAGCATCTTCTCTGGAAGAGACGAGAAAAGAGATGCAAAAAAAAATGCTGAAGAAGATAACAGCTTCATCGTAATCAGCTAGCGAGGTGTCATCTGTGTATGATGATTTCTGTACGCCTTATCCTCAAGAATACAATGATGAGCCATACTCGAAGGACTACATTCCTCCCATCTTCGAAAAATACACTGGAAAGGGGGGAAACCCAAAAGAGCATATTAAACGCTTCATCGAACATTTGGGAGCTCATTGTAATAATAAGAAGCTCAGGTTGAGGGAGTTCTACAAATCCTTGACTGATAAAGCCTATACTTAGTATTCCCATTGGGTGCCAAAAAGTGTTTTAACATGGGAAGAGATGCATGTGCTATTTGTCCAGAAGTTCTTTCTGGAAGAAGATGAGTTTACGTTGACCCAGTTAGGAAAGGAGTACAATGACCAGGGGAAGATGTTGTGGCATATGTGAGAAGATTCAGAGAGAGGTCCTTCGATGTGAGGGAGGAGGCTAAAGAGTCCAAGTTATTACAGCTTTGTGCTGAAGGTTTGCTCTCGGAATATATTTGTCACCTCATTAATGAAACATACGAAGGAAATTTTGTAGCATTTTTAAAAGCAGGAAGAAATATATTATTGGCGGTTTGTCCAAACCCGGTCATAGTACCGTGGTTGTTTAGGCAGCCGATCTAACCCGTTGCAACACATGGCCAACCCCCATGGGTAGGATACACCGACGGAGGTGAAGGCACTAATTAGTCCAAGAAAGATAATAAGATAAAGTTTGGAAGAGATAAAAAAGACCCACCACTGCTGCTTTGCACCGTTGAAGAGGCTGCTAGTTGCTACAACACCATGGTCCAATGAGGAACAATGTACGAACCAAAAGGAATTTTGGTTGTGGAGCCAGATGCAGCAACGAGAGATGATCCTAAGTATTGTAAGATCCATCGAAAATTGGGTCACTCGACGGAGACTTGCTCCACGCTGAGAAAAATCATCAGCAAACACATAAAGGCGGGAACCTTGTAGATCCCTCAAGAAAGTGTAAACGCTAACCCCCTCCCACAACATGGGGAAAACCTGGTAGTTGCCTATGATGAGGAGGCTGAACGAGGTGTGAGGGAACCGAAGATCCAACGGGAAGACATCAGAGACATGTTGGAAGATTGTACAAAGGGTATGACCAATGTGGTCATAGCCTACGATGAAGCAAGTGCAAGGGATGGAAAGGAGGTATACAACCTAAAAGGGGAAGAGGTGGACCCAAGCTTAGAGTACCAAGCTATTTCGCGGTCGCTGAAGTTATCGTGGTTATATGACCAAGTGGGGATACCGAAGGAGAGCCGTTTGGAGATAACGCGGGCAATTTTGGATATCGCAAAGAAGAACACAGTACCCTCATTGAGATGGAAGGGGCCCATGGCTAGGATGGTGAGAAAGTTCTTGTCTGAATTAACTTTTAGTGATGCTAACAGGGCTGTGAGATTCCCACACAACAGGCCCCTGTACGTAACGACAAGTATCAATGGGTTAAGTTTTGTAAGGGCCTCAATGGATGTGGGAGCATCAATCAATATCATGCCTATCAGTTCTTTTCGGATAACCAACATTCCGGAGGAAATATTAATACCAATGCCTTTAATAATTTTTGGCTACGATAATCAATCGTCCAAGTCTATTGGATATGTGAATGTGGGGATTGTGATGGGGAACCTTACCTCGCATATCAAGTTCCACGTGATTGAAAGTGCCAATTCGTACAACCTACTGATAGGGAGGGTATGGACGCATAACCAGGGTCTATTCCCTTCGACGTATCACCAATGCGCAAAGGAAAATGTTAAGGGGAATGAGATCGTTATACGTGCCATGAAGAAGCCTTTTGCCATCGAAGAAGCTCATTTAGTTAATGCATATATCTACATAGAGTTGGAGGAAGATTCCAGGGTGTTCACAAGGAGGATAGAATGTGCAAGAGTTCCTTATATCAGAGAAAGGATGGGTCCTGAAACGACCAAAGCAGCGAAGGGACAAAAGGAAAAGAAGTAACCGAAGAAGTTCACTTGGGTGCTCCCAAGAGGCAGAATCTCTTAAGGCAGCTCAGGGATCGAATGAGTCTCAGGATGGATCCGATGGAACATCATGTCCAACGACAGAGTGCGCTGAGCAGATATTCAGGAGAAAGAGTGGTAGAATCCTTGAGGGAAAGGAAGAGAAAATCGATTGTAATGGTGAGCAGGCAGTGCAAAAAGAAGATCATGGAGAATGGGAGAGTTATTTACCTCCTCTGTGGTGTGAGCAGGTAGTCGAAGGAGATGATCTAGGGGCTGATGAAGAGGCTGATCCGATATATGAATGTTTCTTAGTTGACCAACAGGGGAAATGCATGGTCATTGATAACTCAAATATACAAGAGTTTATGGAGGACGTAGCCGAAGAACCAGACTACATGACGGATTGCCCAAGGCCTCAAGTGAAAGAGTTGGAACAGTTGAACCTGGATGAAGAAGGAGACAATGCAAGGCCCGTTTTCATTTTGAAGGACCTGAGCGCAGAGAAAATAGGGGCCTTGATAGATTTGATTCTAGAGTTCAGAGATGTCTTCACGTGGAAATATATAGAGATGGAGGGGATAGATGAAGAGGTGAGTTTCCACAAGCTAAATTTTATGCCTTCAGCCATACCGATGAAGCAAGACATAAGAAAATACACGCCGGAGATGGATTTGAAGATTAAGTAGGAGGTCCAATGGTTGCCAGCGACAGGATTCATTGAGCCGATACAGCACCCACTGTGGCTCTCAAGAATTGTTCTAGTGGGGAAGAAGGACAAGAGCCAGATAAGGATCTACGTAGACTTCAGAGATCTGAATAGAGCCTGCCCGAAAGATGACTTCCCTATGCCCTCCATCGATAGTCTGATTGATGCAATGGCGGGTCATGAAATATACAGCTTCATGGACGGGTATGTGGGATATAACCAGATCAAGATGGATCGAGTAGACGCATAAAAGATGGCATTCAGGACCTCATTGGGAAACTTCATGTACAAAGTGATGCCTTTTGGGTTGAAGAACGCTGGGGCAACATATCAAAGGACAATGATGGCCATTTTCCATGATTTCTTTCACAAGTTTTTAGAATTCTATGTGGATGATTTGGTCATCAATTAAAAAAAGGAAGAATACCATCTAGATGACTTAAGGAGGGTGTTCACTCGCTGTAGAAGGTACAAGCTAAAGATGAACCTACTTAAGGGTGCTTTCGGGGTCATAAGGGGGAAGTTCCTAGGGTTTGTGGTGGATCGGCAGGGAGTACAGATGGACCATGATAAGCAAAGAACAATCCTGGAAATGCCGTGTCTAAGGACGACGAAGGAGCTCTAGAGTTTCCTTGGTAAAGTCTCCTACCTTAGGAGATTTGTACCAGGACTAGCCAAAATAACTCACCCATTGATGGAATTGTAACACCCTGCTAAATTCTGGCGTCGGCCGCCACTAAAATTAAGCCGGGCGTTAATAAATTAAATATCATCCTTAGCATGCGACAGATGTGAGACAGATTAAATTTTAATCCACAAGATAAATATTTTAAATCAATCCCAAATACTAAGAACATCCAACTAATTTAACACCAAAGTGCGATATAAAGTCCGTCACATGCAATCTCCGAATATCTCAATTATTGCAATAAATCAAACCCAACTGAAATCTTAAGACAACTTTGGAACCAAATGGCCCAATAAAACCAAAATATAGTTTCACAATAAATACGACTGAGTAGGAGAAGAAACAAACTACTAAAACAATAATATAGCTCCAGCTACACTTTCGAAAGATCTCCAATAATTCCTATGCAGCTACTCCAATTAAATCCCTGAAAATATTAGTCAACGTATGTGTCAGAGCCAAGGCCCTGAGCATGAATACCGGCTAATCCTTTCAATTAGGGTCCTTGAATCCAGACAATAGTTCTATACATAACGACCATAACAATATAATCTTTTAATTAAAAGAAAGTCTATAATCATCAACACTAAATTTCTAAGTACCCGCAAGATTTAAATGTGCCACACTAATATTATTTTAAATTTAACCCAAGTTCCATGATGTTAATGTGTTTGAATTAACCAAAATGATTTGTTCTCACTTTATTATTAGGTATAGCGGTCCTCCCGCCATGGGTGATTTACACCAAAATACATTATTATAGAGGTCCTCCCGCCGCGGGTGATTTTCTCCACCAAAATTTTAATGGTCCTCCCGTCATAAGTGATTTACACCAAATACACATCCCCTTGTCACACTCACCGTCTGATCCATTTTTATCCTGCGATCCTCGACATATGACAAGGTTCCACACACGACACGACATAAATCTCCCCCTGACCCGGTTAAACTGTCGGCCCAGACACATTATGTCGCCAATAGATTTTAATATCGTTTTGTCTTGCGGTATTAATTTCCCAAAATTTTTCATACTAATTATTCACATAAATTTTCCCCACCATTAAAAGCGATGTAAAAATCCTCAAAATATCCCTTAGTCCCGACTAAAAGTTTCCAAAACACAATTTCATCCCATCTTTAATAAAGGAGGATTACAACAATTTCACTTCACCTAGATATCAATCCTAGGTTATCGCAACAACGGTAAATATAGATAATTTTCCCCCACCCCAATTTATATAATCCGTATAGACTCATACTAACTAGTCCCATACCTAATTAGCATAAATCGCAACTAAGGCCCACTTACTAGTCCCATACCTAACAAGTGTACTATAACAAGGGGTGAAAACCAATTATCTAAAATACCAATGTTTCTGAGATATTCAAAATTGTAATATATCATAAGTGACATAATTAACAATTTATGATAATATTCTCAACAATACTAAATTTCCAAATAAATGATTTTTAATCTAAATATGGAAAAATCAAGAACACGTAATTATTATGATTTTTCCGAATCATTATTACTCGCAAGTTCCATATTAGCTATTAACTTTCTAGCACAATCAATTTAATTAATTTAGGAATTTCTACATAAAACATCCAAATTAAATTTCTAAGGGCTCCTCTACATGTATATGACCATAATATAACTAACTACATAAATACAATCCAAATAACAACAAAGTTATAATTATTTGATATCATTAATTATTTACACAAAACAACCCCGAAATTTATTTCTTTAAAATATTATGTTCTTAATTTATTTTAGAACACATGAGTTTAATGGAGGCTATAATCAAGAAACATAACACTAAGGGAAAAGAATAGGATAAACATGCCTGATTTTTTGATGTAGAAATTGACGAGATATTCGAGTTCTCCTTGAAAAAATTGATCGAAAACCCCTCTTGGACCACCTTGGAATATTTATGTTTAGACCCCCAAATTTAGCTTGAAAATATGTTTTTAATGGAGGTTAATGTGTGGAGGTTGAAGATGATGGAAAAGTGGAGGTTGACTGCTCAAAGTTTGGTAAGGAATGAGTTTTAGAAAGCTAAACCCGTAACTCCTTTATATAGGTAAGTTTAGGAGTTAAAAATAAAATTAATTTCGTCAAAATGACGAACTGCTGAGCAAAATTTCTGGGAGGATCGATCGATCTATGAAAAGGATCGATTGATCGATCAAACCAAATATCTCACAGTTTCCCTTAAAAATGCCATAAGACAAAATATTAAAAATTATATTAAAAATTCGTTTTAAATCCGATTTCAACTTCCCTTGAAGTTCTATTCTTCTAAAATCATAACCAACATATTTAACCAATAAAATTTATAAAATTCAAAAATTTATTTTTCCCGAATTATTCCACTTTTATTTAAAAATACCCATTTAAAAAATCCGGGTTGTTACAGAAACTGCTACGAAAGGGCACGAAGTTAAAATGGGAGGAAGCTCACCAGGAGTCTTTGACCAAGTTGAAGAAGCTGCTGACCTCTCCACAAACGATGATCCCTCCAAAAGCAGGAGTACCGTTGCATCTCTACCTCACGTCTACCACCAGGTCCATCGGAGCACTCTTGGCACAGGAAGTCGATGGGCAAGAAAGGTTAGTCTACTACCTGAGCAGGATCATACATGGACCAGAGGCAAGGTACAGTAGTGTAGAAAGGCACTGTTTAGCCTTTGTTTTCGTAGCACTAAAACTTAGACATTACATGTTATCTTTCACAATTCACATTGTGACAAGATATGACCCAATCAAGTTTTTATTGGCAAGAACTATTTTAATTGGAAGAGTAGTTATGTGGTTCCTCATCCTTTCAGAATACGATTTAAAATGCGTGGTTCCTCACGCGATCAAGAGCCAAGCCTACGTAAATTTATTGGCAATCTTTCCATCTGGAGTATTTGAGCCACCCCTAGAAAGCATCCCAGGGTATGACTTGCAGGCAACCTTTCTGGAGGCTAACCTTGAAGAATGGATGATGCAATTCGATGGTTCTTCGATAGAAAAGAAAGGAGGGATATGGGTTATCTTTTCTAAAGGAGAGGAGGAATTTTTCCTTTCCTATAATTGGATTTCCCTTGCTCTAACAACGAAGAAGAGTATGAGGTGTTGGTATTGGGGCTGATAGAGGCCCTTCGAAGGGGGCATCCGTTTGATGTGCATAAAAGGTGATTCAAACTTAGTGGTCCAACAAGTGAATGGGGAATATATGTTGAAGCACCTCAGTTTAGCACCGTACAGAACGATCATCCAACGGCTGATCAATCAGTTCCATTAAGTGAAGATAAGAAGGCACCCAAAACGATGAATAGACATGATGATGCCTATGCCACCATTGCTCAAAAGATGGCTATAAAGACCGATACAACTACCGTGGTGATTCAAGAAGAATAGTCCCATCGGTAGTGCAATAAGTCCTACCCATGGAAGGTGATGCAGATTGGAGGGGAGAAATCAGAAAGTAGTTGGAGTCTGGGGAAGGCAAGATGGAACTGAAAGAGATTGTGCAATACTTTGCCAATCATGGTAACCTCTACTTCAGGAACATGGGAGGATGGCTGTCAAGATGTGTTGGCCCTGAATAAGCAGAACAAAGACTGAAGAAAATGCATGAAGGCCACTACGAAATAATAGAGATCCCACTATACAGAAGGATTCAGAGGGAAGGATACTTTTAGCCAACGATGAAACGGGATGTAGCTAAATTACAACAGAAATGTGATAAGTGCCAATATTTTTTTCAAGCAGCTGAATGCCACTTCGTTGGAACTCAAACATATTAGAGACAACCCTACATTAACTTCAACAAATACGAATTTTTTCCTTTAGAGAAAATAGATGTGATGGGACTCAAATGAAGGGCTCCACATTTTTATGTCCAGGAGGACCAGCTCTATTGAAGGGGGTATTTTAATATTACATTGACATGCATCATGAAGGAGGAGGCAACAGAAGTATTGAAGCAAGCTCACGATCCATCTCACATTGGAGGGGCCAAGCTGTTTGACCAATTAATGATATTGGGGTATTAGTGGCCAAATGTGGAGAAAAATTCTGCTTAGTTTGTGCAAAAGTGCAAGGCGTGCTAGCTACATGGAAATATGATCCATGCTCCTTCGGTGGACTTACATTCTTTGGCCATTCCTTATCCATTACACACTTGGACATTTGACCTGGTAGGGGAAATACACCCTTCGTCAAGATGAGAGATCTGGAATTTGGTAGTAATGGAGTGCTTCACGAAGTGGGCTAAAGTGATACCACTTAGAAGAGCAACAATCGATGTGGTAGCTAATTTTATCAGAGAGTACATAATTTGTCATTTTGGGATCCCAAAAGTCATCATCTCTGATAACGGAACCCTTTTTATCAATAAAGAGGTAACGATACTCACTAACAGATATTTTATCGTCCATCATACCTCAATGATTAGGCATAAATTCCTCACATTTATCCCCTTAATTTCGGTATTTTTATGATTTCGTGCGGTGTAAATAGATTGGATTTGGCTTATATTTATGCTACTAACCATTTTTGGCAAGTATTCCGTATTTTGTGTTTCTCTTATGTGTTTTACAGGTATTTCATGCAAGGTAGTGCCAAAGAGAACTCAAAACAGTGAAAGAAAACCAAGAAACGGGGAGTAAAGGGCATTTTCGTAATTTTGTAGCCTTATTCCGGAGGTGGGGCCAACTTGAAAGTTAAAGAGATTTCAACTACAAGAACACTGGAAAAAACGTCACCTCAATCGGAGTCCGGGTGTGAAAGTTATGAGCAGTCAAAGATAGAAGAAAAAGTCAAATAAAGAGGGGACCGGTCCGCCCAGAAATTAAAAGAACCGGTCCGCCCAGAAATTAAAAGAACCGGTCCGCTGTGCAAACTCCAGTAGACCTCGGATCGAAAGCAAACCGAAGAAGGAAGAAATTAAAAGAACCGGCCCGCCCCAGAAATAAAAGAACCGGTCCGCATTCAAGGCAAACCGGTCCGGATCAAGGCAAACCGGTCCGGGGGAGGAGGGGACCGGTCCGGCTGTCGTAGTTTTAATTTGCTATTTTTCCTCTAACAGAAAGTCCTAGTGCTGCTAAAACTCTTGGAGTCTTGTAGGGTATATAAAACCCATTTTATTATCATTATTTGCACGGGGAATTAATATAATTTCCCATTTTTCTGTAAAACCCTAGTTTTGAAGGTAGATTACAATTTTAATTCCAAGAGTGAAGATTATTCAGATTTCTGTGATTACAACTGTTCTTAATTGCTGCTTTTACTACTTGGGTAAGATTAAGAGCTAATTTTCTTCAATCCAATTTCCTTTCTACATCACTTTACAAATTTTCTTTAGTTTAATCATGATTTCCTGCAATCTAACAATTGTTTTCATTACTTTGAGCATGTTAGGCTAGGTTTTTAAAGGTTGGGATGCATGAACCCAATCCGATGTAATTTATCTATGTAGAAACTAGGGTTTGAATTGAAGTTTGAATGAATCGTGTTGTGTAGTTGTCACAACCATCATAGACCTTTTTACCTCGGTTGACCCTAGGTAACTGTGGTGTTTAAGGATGTGATGCTCGTGTATCTATTGCGACACTGCTTTACTCATCCTCTGATTATGTATGATGCGGGCTTGAAACTCATATATGTAATGCTTGGGAGTACTAAAGAGCGGGTTCAATTAAATTTCTAATTCAAAATTCTAGCATTCTATATGGTAAATCTACTAGGGTTTGGGGGATTGTATTCCCAACCTGTTTTTCCTTCATTCTTGTTAAGTCATTTTTAATTAGTTAATTTTTCTCATATAGTTAATGCAGTAGTTTAATTTAGTTTGTACTTAGTTAATTAGTCATTTCCCATCTCAATCATCTTTTTATTTCTTTTTAGAGTCAGAGTTAGGGTTAACCGTCTTACCTTTGTCGTCACGTTCACTCGTCCTAGTTCCCTGAGGGTTCGATACCCAGACTAGCCGCTATATTCCATAAGAGTGTAGTTAAAGTTTAGGTTTTTGTATTGTGGTCGGAAGCCAATAACAACGATTAGCGTATTTACACGGACGCTCGGTTTCCACCTCGATCAAATGGCGCCGTTGCCGGGGAATTAGGTAGACTTAGGATTAGATCGAGTCAATCCAAAGCTTTGACCAAAAATTCACAAATCCAAAAATATATATATATATATATATATAAAGCACAAAAAGATTCACCACCATCTCTCCTAAGCTTTAATGCAAAATTCTGAAACCACTCCCACACCCCATAATACTCCAACCAGCATTCACGAAAATCCACTTGTTGAGTATAACCCTGATAGTCCCCACACTCCAAATGCCCCACAGTTCTGGATCCCACCTCCCACACTGTCACACTCAATCTCTAGAAACACTCCCTTCTCCTTCGTAGGACACACTTCGAGCACACCCAGTGAGAGCGCCGAGTCGTCAAGTAAGAGAGAGATGTCACAGCATAGTAATGCATCTACCGGTGAGGAAGAGCCTCCGTACCGTCCGTTGAGAGAATTCTTATATCCCGAGCGCACTGTCACTCCGGGATGCATTATACTCCCGTATAATGCCGGGCAGTTCCGTTTCAAGAATGGGATGATCCAGACGCTACCACATTACCACGGTATGGATTCTGAAAACCATACCTCCACATAAGGGAATTTGAGGACGTGTGTGATACTCTCAATGATCAAACCTGCACACAAGAGGTAATCCGCCTCAAACTCTTCCCCTTCTCGCTTAAAGATAAAGCCAAAGCTTGGCTATGGTCTTTACCTCCAAGCTCGATTCCATCCTGGAATGAGCTACAGTCTAAATTTCTCAAGAAATTCTTCCCAACACATCGAACAATCTCTATCAAGGCTCAAATTCAAGCGTTTAGACAACATGAAAATGAGCCATTCCATCGATGTTATGAACGTTTCAACGAGTTAGTGGCTTCATGCCCCCATCATGGATTTGATCCGTCGCAAATCATCTCCTTTATCTATAATGGGTTAAACCTTAACTCCAAGCAACTCATTGAAACCATGGGTAGTGGTCCATTTATCGAACTAGACTGCCACGATGCTGAGCTTCACCTGAGGTATGTCGCCGAGACTACCCAATCATGGGATATTTCTGATCCTAATGCTCAAAATCGAAATCGTCAAGCGACCACCACTCCATCGGCGTCCGGCCTATACCATGTAGATAAGACCTCTATGTCGGACTGTCGGTTGGACACCCTTGAGAAAGGATTTCGAGATTTATGTGAGGTAGTTGGATCTATCAAAAATCCCATCGAAAAGGTGTGTGCGATTTGTGAGGCGGGACATTCAACTGAGGAATGCCCGACGATACCCGCCTACAAAGTAATGTTGCAGGATAAAGTTAGTGGTATAGGAGGCTATAAGGGTAATTTCAGTGCCCCGCACGGGAATTCATACAACCCTTCGTGGAAAAACCATCCCGGTTTTAGCTACGGGCAACAACATGCCGCAATGAACCCTCCTTCGCATGTTGCCCCTCCTCCACCACAACAATTTCAACAAGCTCCACACATGCAAGGACATATGCAAGCACCGCCACCCCATGTAAATTATATCCCGCCACAGCGGAGAACTCTCGAGGATACCATGAATCAATTCATTGCAAGCCAGACTGCAAACAATGCCAAATATGATCGTCTGATCGGAGACATAAATGCAAATATGTCAAAAATACAATCCTCGTTGAGTGTTCAAGAGAAGGGCAAATTCCCTGCCCAAGGCCAAAGACCTCTCCATGGTCAAACTAGTGTTAGCTCCACATCCCAAGACCATCCGGAGCAATGTAGCGCAATTACCACTCTTCGTAGTGGGAGAGTCGTTGATTTATCACCTCCCCCACACGACATAACGAAAGACAAGGAGATTTCTCCCGGCACGAAAGAGGCCGAAGATGTCTCCTCGAATGAGAGTGACAAAGAAGACACTAGTGAGCCCGAGGAAGTAGTGAAACCCCCCATCGATGCCCCATACCCTCAACGGTTGGTCCCACACTCCAAAGGCACTTCTCGGGATGATGTTTTGGATGTACTTAAGCAAGTAAAGATCAATTTACCTTTTCTCGAGACCATACAGAAAATTCCCGCGCATGCTAAGTTCATTAAGGACTTACTCACGGTGAAACGCAAGCTAAAGGTAAATAAGAATGTCTTTTTGGCCTAAAATGTCAGTTCAGTTTTATCGAGTGACCTTCCGTTAAAGTATAAAGATCCGGGTGCACCCACCATTTCGTGTGTCATGGGGAAGAATCGAATCGAAAGGGCACTAATAGATTTAGGAGCGAGTGTTAACATTCTACCCTATTCAATCTATAAGAAACTCGATTTGGGAGCACTCAAGCCCACAAATATGACTCTCCAGCTCGCGGATCACTCTGTGAAGATGCCTCGGGGAATCGTTGAGGATGTGATTGTCCAAATAGACACTTTCTACTTCCCGGTGGACTTTGTCATTTGGGACGAGGAGCCCTCCATTCTCCCGAGCAATCATGTTCCCATTATCCTCGGTCGCCCATTCTTAGCTACGGCTAATGCGCTCATCAATACTCGGAGTGGGCGAATGCAATTAACATTTGGGAACATGACCCTCGATACAAATATTTTTAATAATATCAAGAATGAGGGTGATGAAAGAGAACCGCGAGAGACAGATCTTTTAGGAGCAGCACACAAGCATGGGATGACCCACAAGAGAGAGTCATTAGGGGTGTGCCTTATTTCATCAAGTAATAGCGGTAGTTGTGACGATGAGAGACAAGTGGGAGAGATGTGTGTAGAGACCGCGATTGAGCGAGAGAGAGAAGATTTGGAAGAGAGAAAAATAGTGGAGTTAGATCGAGCAAGTAAGGGAGGACGTAGGCACTACTCGAGAGAGAGAGCTAGGGGACATGAGTATGGAAGATTTTGAAAAAGAATTCGGTCCGGTGGATGAGAGCCTTAACGACCAAGTCCAAACTCTATTGGATTCATTTAGACACCTAGAAGAAAGCGAATGGAAAGATAAAATCGATGAATTTCTTCTTTGTGACCATCCACCCATACCACTAGAGGTCCCGAAGGCGAGTGAGGAGAAAAGTTATGGTTCATCCGACTTAGAGCCCGATCCACGCATCTTAAAAATTGAACGAAACCTAGGTGTTCCCTCCGAGTCAGTGCACGCATATCACACTTTGAGCCAGCATCACGAGGATCCCTTTCCAATTAGTCACGACGAGTCTCCCGGTCTATCCTTTATCTATGGGCGAGGTCCCAACTTGTTCCGATTGCTGGAATATAATCCTAGGACAGGAGTGACAAGGAGAGCATCGACCCCCGTAAGTGGGGTTGGGTGAGTTTGTGGAGAGATGAGAGGTCGTCGCACCCCCGACGCGTATGGGGTGATTATTGTTGTATTTTTGAGTCATGCATGAGTGTCATATAGTGTCTTGTTGCATTTTAATATTTGTTTGTTTTATTTTTCCGCACTTTTCATTCGCCTTGAGTTAGATTTTTGTCCTTTTTTCTTGAGGACAATGCAAAAGTCTAAGTTAGGGGGGGTCACAAGTGCGTATTTCTAAAACTTCACAAATTTTCAAAAATGCCAAAAAAATTTCCAAAAAAAATCATAAAATTTTAAAAAAACTCAAAAACATTTTTGTTCAAAATAAATAAAAATTGGAATTCAAATTTTTCAAAATATCATTAAAAGTCAAATTGGAGTCTCAAATTGTAAACATCCAACATACACAAAGCCGAAATTGACCAAAGATGGAAATTGAGCGAAAATTGACGACTTAACGAACGAATGTGGAGATTAACAAGCCCGGTGAGATTCGAGCCTATCACTTTTTGCGAGCTTTTAAATCAATCCGAGTTAATAGTTAACTCAAAGTTCTTTTTAGCGCTTAATAAGTTGTCAAGGATCTCAATTCTTTCATTTGATCGGTTTTGAAAAATGTGTGCAATATTGCCTTGAAAAACGTGCCAAATTAGTCTCTAAACTTAAATTCACCTCGAAACGCATATGGTAACGCAATTGGTATTTTGGGCAATGAAGTAGGCCCTCGTTTGTCACCAAAAATTTTGGCCAGAAAAAGTAGCAAAAAAATTATCCCTTTTGTAACCTAAATTGAGCCGAATAAATTTTTCCTTTCGTTTGACAACCCGAAAAACCCAAAAAGCCCGGAATTGTGAAAATCGAATATTTGTCAAATAAAGTCTGAAAAGTGCAACAAAAAGGAGGCAAGAAAAAAATAGAAGAATGCTCAACAAAAATAGTAAAAAAAAAAAAAAAAAATAGAAAAAGAAGAAAAAATGAGCAATAGCCCAGAAAATGCACAAATGGACATCACGAATGACTTTTCCAATTCCAACCTTCCTTACCTCCTTCATTTTACCCAATGCAACCTTCAACCCGAAAAAGTCCTAACCGAGTCCAAATTGCGAAAATTGAGTACCGCGTGGAGAGTTAAGACACCAAAAGATAATATAAGAGGTTAAGTGCGCGAAAAAGAGGCAATGTTCCCGTTTTTAAAACCGTAATCCATTGATGAGATCCTTTCACCATAAAATTTTCGTCTTTCTAATTGTATGCGTGAATTTGCGTCCATTACATTTACTCTTTATATCACGCATGCCGAGAGAATAGCCATAATCCGAGAGATTCGTTTGAGAGTGCATTCCATGAGAAATTGAAATCAAAACGAATTTTCGGATAAGTAACGTAATGATCAATCGATGGAAATTGGCGGTTATATTTCAGGCTTCGCACACACACACTACGGTTTGAGACTTGTAAATATGACTTGATGATGACTATTTTCTGGAAAAGTTTGAATTGTACAATTTTTGCGTATTTTGAATTCTCTTTGAGTCGAATTTTGTGGGTATATTCACTGCAAACCCTCACGAGACACCACTCGTCCTACTAGGGTAACCTAGGGGTTTAAAGGCTTGTTGCATACGCTAAATGCAATCGCTTGCAAGCGAAAAAGGTATTCTATCCCAATAAAGTTTTTGAAGGGTCCTTAACTCAAACTCTCGTTCTTTTACATTGCTCGGGACGCGCAAAAGTTCTAAGTTAGGGGGATTTGATTAGGCATAAATTCCTCACATTTATCCCCTTAATTTCGGTATTTTTATGATTTCGTGCGGTGTAAATAGATTGGATTTGGCTTATATTTATGCTACTAACCATTTTTGGCAAGTATTCCGTATTTTGTGTTTCTCTTATGTGTTTTACAGGTATTTCATGCAAGGTAGTGCCAAAGAGAACTCAAAACAGTGAAAGAAAACCAAGAAACGGGGAGTAAAGGGCATTTTCGTAATTTTGCAGCCTTATTCCGGAGGTGGGGCCAACTTGAAAGTTAAAGAGCTTTCAACTACAAGAACACTGGAAAAAACGGCACCTCAATCGGAGTCCGGGTGTGAAAGTTATGAGCAGTCAAAGATAGAAGAAAAAGTCAAATAAAGAGGGGACCGGTCCGCCCAGAAATTAAAAGAACCGGTCCGCTGTGCAAACTCCAGTAGACCTCGGATCGAAAGCAAACCGAAGAAGGAAGAAATTAAAAGAACCGGTCCGCCCCAGAAATAAAAGAACCGGTCCGCATTCAAGGCAAACCGGTCCGGAGGAGGATAGGACCGGTCCGGATCAAGGCAAACCGGTCCGAGGGAGGAGGGGACCGGTCCGGCTGTCGCAGTTTTAATTTGCTATTTTTCCTCTAACGGAAAGTCCTAGTGCTGCTAAAACTCTTGGAGTCTTGTAGGGTATATAAAACCCATTTTATTATCATTATTTGCACGGGGAATTAATATAATTTCCCATTTTTCTGTAAAACCCTAGTTTTGAAGGTAGATTACAATTTTAATTCCAAGAGTGAAGATTATTCAGATTTCTGTGATTACAACTGTTCTTAATTGCTGCTTTTACTACTTGGGTAAGATTAAGAGCTAATTTTCTTCAATCCAATTTCCTTTCTACATCACTTTACAAATTTTCTTTAGTTTAATCATGATTTCCTGCAATCTAACAATTGTTTTCATTACTTTGAGCATGTTAGGCTAGGTTTTTAAAGGTTGGGATGCATGAACCCAATCCGATGTAATTTATCTATGTAGAAACTAGGGTTTGAATTGAAGTTTGAATGAATCGTGTTGTGTAGTTGTCACAACCATCATAGACCTTTTTACCTCGGTTGACCCTAGGTAACTGTGGTGTTTAAGGATGTGATGCTCGTGTATCTATTGCGACACTGCTTTACTCATCCTCTGATTATGTATGATGCGGGATTGAACCTCATATATGTAATGCTTGGGAGTACTAAAGACCGGGTTCAATTAAATTTCTAATTCAAAATTCTAGCATTCTATATGGTAAATCTACTAGGGTTTGGGGGATTGTATTCCCAACCTGTTTTTCCTTCATTCTTGTTAAGTCATTTTTAATTAGTTAATTTTGCTCATATAGTTAATGCAGTAGTTTAATTTAGTTTGCACTTAGTTAATTAGTCATTTCCCATCTCAATCATCTTTTTATTTCTTTTTAGAGTCAGAGTTAGGGTTAACCGTCTTACCTTTGTCGTCACGTTCACTCGTCCTAGTTCCCTGAGGATTCGATACCCAGACTAGCCGCTATATTCCATAAGAGTGTAGTTAAAGTTTAGGTTTTTGTATTGTGGTCGGAAGCCAATAACAACGATTAGCGTATTTACACGGACGCTCGGTTTCCACCTCGATCACTCAACGGTGGCATACCCCAAGGTAAACGGTCAAGGCGAAGAAACTAACAAGACTTTGGTCAATATTTTGGCCAAAAAGATGGAAGACTTCCCAGGATCGTGGGACGGGAAGATCCTAGCAGTACTGTGGGCCTATCGAATGACCAGGAGAAAACCTATAGGATATACACCTTTCTCCCTTATATATGGAGCTGAAGCAATCCTGCCAGTGGAGTTGGAAGTTCCTTTTGCCCGTTATGCCCTGTAGAGCAGCATGCTCCCTCAGAGAAGACATATACAATTGGAAGCGTTATACGAGCATAGAGATAACGCTATGCAACACTTATAAATGTACACGAAGCAACTCTCAAGGGAGTATGATAATTTGGTAAGACCAAGGAAGTTTGTTGAAGGAGACCTCGTTTTGAAAGCAGCTGTGAAGCACATCAGAGGGCTCCCTCTCCATATGTTTGCTGCGAATTGGGAGGGACCTTTCATTGTGAAGGAGGCTCATGATTCAGGTTACTATTTAATTTCTAAAATGGAAGAGGATAAAATGTTTAAGATTAATAACAAATGGTTGAAGATATACCATGTTTGAAGGAATGACCTTAGAAGTTTTTTTTTTTTTTTTTTTTAAGTAATAGAAAAAAGTTGCAAGTCATTAATGAAGTCCCATATGTTATTATAACTAGAGATTGGTTTGAACATTGTAAGAGTTTGATATTTGCAATAGACAAAAGAATAGTTATAATCCATGGGAACAATGATATGGCAGAACGAACTCTCTTTTTCATTTATATATATTTGAGCTTACATAAAAAAAGTGGGAACTATCGCCCAAGAATTACATATGAAAAAATGAAAATTTATACAAGTGTTGGGGGTCATTAGCCTAAGAGGAACCATAAGTCTAGGGAAAAGAAGAAGTCCCCAAGAAAGCTTGAAGAAGCTGCCAAATATGCCTGCTGGGCGCTGATAAAACCCTCCGACCTCGTTTGGACTTAAGCACGCTCGATAAGAAACTTCTCTCATTTCAACTTGGCTATGCGGAGAGATTCCTCGATAACCTCCACTTCTCGATTCATAGCCTTTAGCAGAGGTACCAACTCAGCCAGTCTGGCCTCTTCAATCCATTGATCCTCCAAGTGCTTCTGTAACAGCTCCCTTTGACTTTCTAATTAATTACTCTTCAAAGTCTTCAAATGTCCGATCAACCAGTTGAATTGAAAGCCATCTCTGTCCAATTCCTTTAAGTTATCCAAGAATTGATTAAGTAGGGGCCTAGTAACATTTGTAGTGGGGGTATTGACAATCTCAGCAATAATGGTTGCCATGCCCTAAAGCCTATATCTCATCACTGAATTGTTCGAACGAAGGTAATCCACTGTAAAAGTGTCAGGGTGACTGGTAGCAATTTGCTCAATCACCGAACGATGGCAGACAAATATTTGAGGTAAGTGGTGAAGAACCATGAGGTTGAACTTGTGAGGGGCGAACGTAGGCAAAGGAAGCTCATAGCCAGATTAAATATCAATGGGAGAGCCAGTTGTGGAACCTTGATCATTAGGACTTGACTCCTAAGATCCAACTGGTTCCTGGTGAGGTGAGATGACATGCGATGGACCTTGTCGAGTTTTCACTTCAGCACGAAGGAACTCCCTGGCAACATGAAATGCGACAACAAAAAATCTTAGCAAGTGGTTTTTATTGTTAAGTCACCGTTACTGGTGGAGTTTGACGAAAAATCTTAACAAGTGATTTTCATTGTTAAGTCACCGTTACTGGTGGAGTTTGACGAAAAATCTTAACAAGTGTTTTTTCATTGTTAAATCACCGTTACTAGTGGAGTTTGATGAAAAATCTTAACAAGTGGTTTTCATTGTTAAGTCACCGTTACTGGTGGAGTTTGACGAAAAATCTTAACAAGGGGTTTTCATTATTAAGTTACTGTTACTGGTGGAGTTTAACAAAAAATGTTAACAAGTGTTTTTTCATTTTTAAGTCACCATTACTGGTGGAGTTTGATGAAAAATCTTAACAAGTGTTTTTTCATTGTTAAGTCACTGTTACTGGTGGAGTTTGAAGAAAAAACTTAACAAGTGTTTTCATTATTAATAGGGATGGCGTTCCCTATACTAAATTTTCACATGATTAAAGACAATACATGTACAAACAAACGAAGATAAGGTCAAAGTTACCGCGGGGATTAAGGGTAAAGGGACTATGAAAGGGGTAGCAGAAACACCCTCCTCCTAGGCCTTATTAGTATCTTTGAGATAAGGAACCTCAACCATAGCAGAAACATCCTCCTACTGGCCCTTAGCAGTATATTCGGGATAAGGAACCTCAACCACGACAGGGACATCCTCACCCTCTAAGGGAACAAGATCTAAGACCAGAGTTGTTCCCAAGAGATAAGTCCCAATGACAGATGTTGGGACCAGGGGGAACATGTCCTGGGGTTGAAGAAGGAGATCCTAAGCTAGATACACCAGTTGATATGATGGGATCCCATGCGATCTGAAAATGCAACGGAGGAGTTAATCCTAGAGAAAGCCGCAGATATAAAGTTAAGTGTTAGATGAAAGAAATATTATAGGAAAAGGGGAAAATTGAGCGTGAAACTTACCTCAGTGATATTAGCAAAAGAGGGAACCCAGAGATGGGCCTCAATAAAGGAAGCTGAAGAAGAGCATCAACCAACGATGTATCCAGTAATGAAGCAACTTCAACCTAAAACACAACAAAGTAATTAAAAGGTACGCTGAGCTACAAGAAAGATTCACAAATTACTTAACAACTTATTACCCCTGGAGAAGGTGGAAAAACTGGAATGATATCCAGAGGAACCACTGGCAGAATGGGTGAACCAGAAGAAGCTAAGGGAGTCTCCTCTGGAAGAGAGGAAAGTCCCACCAATTCAACAGAGGCAACAACCCTCCTAGAAGCCTCCTCTACACGTTTGAAGGCCGAACCAAGGGTGTAAGTTTGGAAACCTGTTATGGGAGACCGAGGGGGAGATACATTGGTCGTAGCAGCACCAAAGCTACCTCCCATAATAGGGCTCACTAGAGGATAAGGGCCTTCTTCAGCAGCCTCCTAATGGAAATAAGAAAGAGGGAACAAGTTTCAGAAATCAAAAAAATTAATTAACTCACTAAGCTATAAATGGCTAAGTGTTAGAAGACTCAGATATTATTCAGGAGTGGGAGAATGGGATGATATGACCATTGACGAAGATGGTGGAGAAGGAACTGAAGAAGCCCTATCAGTTTGGCCTTAGTCGGTGTCATGACTGTCATCCACTGTTATAGCTTCAGTTGCTCATTTCTTCTGAGCCTTGGTGCTTAGAGTCTTCTTTCTAGCACCAGAAGCACCAAGGACTGGGGGAACTCTTATAATCTTCCTTCGCTTTGATTCCCCCTCAGATGGATCTACCAAAATGGTTAATAAAGCCGCACAGGAGGAACAAAAGGAGTGTGCCGATGAAATTCGGTGTTTATTCATTCCACCTCAGCTTTAAGTTTCTTTCTTAATTCCTCACTCATTTCGGCAGATATAGGAGGAGGAACGGAGGCAATGGGGAATGCATCCAAGGGAGCTTGAGGTTGAGGTTAGGACTTGGACTTTGAAGAAGTCCCACTCTTGGATCTCCTAGTCCTTTTGGCTGGTGTCTTAGAAGGTCCTTCGCTAGGAACTGCACCGGTTAGAACACCCTCACCAGAAATACCTTCAGAAGGGGTAGACTATTTTGGGGATAGAACATTCTTGGGCTTGGGCATGGAAGTGGGGATCATGGGGTAATAAGGAGGTAGATCGTTGGGAGGATCTTTAGGATTCTTGCTCATAGGGAACTCAACCCCAAGAATAGAGTTTCCCTTGAGGCCTAATTCCAAGGCAGGGAAAGAGAGAACTGGGGGATATTGAGGGGTCTTTGTATAAATTCATGAATTCTGGTCAGTTGCGTTGGCCAAAATTTGGTGGCAAATGAAGTGGACACATCCCCTTTCCTGGTGGCATTGGGGATGCTAACCCGACCATCCATGGTAGAAGTTATGCCAAGTACAACAACCGAATAGTAGAAAATACAGGCCTCAGCAGAATTTACCCTCTCATTTGTTAACTGAAATATAGGTCGAGGGGCCCCTTGATCAAAACCAAACTGCCTGCTACATCGATCAGGGTTGTGAGGTTCAGAAGTACATCCCCACTCGGTGAATGAAGGAAGGAACCCAAGGGTGAACATAAGCACCACGACTTACGAAGGATCTTCTACAACCGGAATGAAAGTGACTGTTCTAGCTGTAGAAGAGAAAAAATTCCAAGTGTGTGCCAAGTTTGATTCCTCATATGGCCTCATGACGAAGGAGTCCAAACTGTAAAAAATGCCCATTATCTCCTTTCAATTTTTGTTTTTTGTGAAAGCACAGGAGGCGAGGGGGCTTGATGCCTTGGCTAAGGGGATGAGGAACAGATTTGGCAGAAATATCAGGAAAACAGGTGTAAAGGAAACCCGTTAAAATAATGGTGTTGGAGAAATTGGCTAGGTTGTAACGGCCAAGGGACCATTCCATGTCAAGATGGGTCCGATCCAACCAAGTGTAGAGGGACCCCAGAGCAATAGCGGCCAGAGGAAGATTAAAACCTCTGGCCAAATGAATGGAGATTTTTATGAGGTCCCTCCTAGGTTGGTTATTGGGCTTTCCACTCAAGAAGAAACGGGAGAGGAAAATAAGGATGTAGGTTGGTAATTTTAGGGATGTACCTTTACCCTTGCCTGTGACAGAAGTGGCATCCTTCGCAGTAGGAGCTTCGAAGAAATAACTGATTAAGGGAGTAAATATAACTTTGTTGGAAGACCCAGTGCAGCTATGATAAATTCGATCCAACTCAGCCCGATCAAGGGCTTCTTCGACATCCAAGGCCTCATCAGTGTAAGCAAACTCACCCATAGGTTCAAACCCAAGTAGCTCACAGACATCTTCTAAGGAAATAGTGAACTCTCCCCAAGCAGCAAAAATGGTTTGAGTCGTGATGTTCCATATGGAGACCCACACTTGGAGTGCAGCGTTATGTTTGGAGAGAGTGAACTCCCCAAACTAGTTGGCTCGGTGAAGACCAACTTTGGCAAGAGCTGCAGCGTGGGAGCTCTGCATATGTACATGACAGGCATCGAAATGAACTGGAGATCCCCCAGGTTCTTCGAAATCAATATGGGAGCAAGGAAAGTCACCACGATCCAATCTAAAGCGCAGAGTCCCCTTCTGGAGGGAGAAAACCCCATTTAGCTGACTCTTCATCTTCATCACCCAATATCAAAGAGTTATACTTGGCTGAAAAACTGCAAGTCTTGCACGCATAAAAAAAATCGTCCTCCTTACCAAAAATAGGAGAACGATGGTAGAAATGTAGCTATTTCTGATGCCCAGCCAGTAAGGTGGTGGCACTTAAGGGGATGGCAGGGGCAGACGTAATGGCGGTTGTAGACGGAGCGCTGTCGGTGGGATTATTTGGAGTGAGGGAAGAAGCCATGGTAGACAGTGGTAAGGAAAAAGCTTCTAAGGAAAAAGTATGAGGTTGAAAGTGGTAGAGCACAATCGCTAGAGGCGGTGAATAAGGCAAAGAAACAAAGAATAAGAAGATAAGCTTGGTAATAATGGCAGTTTGATGTTTTCTCTCTCTAAAGCCTCTGGGAGTTTGAAGAAGATGAAAATAAGGTAAATTAAAAATGGATAAGTGTTTGAATAATAGCCGTTTATTTTTTTTAAGTTGGCTTTTCAGTTTCCCACCTCCGCACGTACAAAGCCGTCCTCAATCATTTCAAATGGACACGTGGCACTTTGGGGGAGTGCCCTGACAGTTGAAAAGACAGTACCACGTCAGTAATAAAGTGACGTATAGGGAATAAATTTCGAAACAAGTTATGATTTTGTCACCAAAATTTTTTGTCACGCGCATCAGATATCCCACAATGCAGAAGCTGTTACCATGGTTTAATAAGCTACGATGCCCCCTCGCGACAAGTCCAAATGGGGTTAGCTTTGACTCAGGCACATCGGGGAGAAATTTGCTTTTCGAATAAGATAAAATGATGATGCAGTATAGTCCAAACGAGAAAGTATCTTTAACTTGGGTGAATTTACGCGGGAGAATTCTAACGTTAGAGAAAAGTCTCCACGCAGCGCAATATAAAAAGTTCACGACGTCTCCTCGCCACAAGACCGTTCGGAGTTATTTGTAGCTTTGGTACATCGAGGAGAACTTTACTTTTTGAACAACAAAAAATAAAGAAGAGTAGCGGCATGACGAAACCGGGGAGAATTTTATTGTTCAACAGTTACGTTGGGAGAATTTCACAGGTCTAAATGCTAAGAATGTTCAGGAGGGAGATTTCATACCATTAGGGGCAATCCTAATGTAAATACCAACTTATTACAACTACGCTGCATAGTGATACGGATCAGTGGAGACAGAGGAGAGTTTAACTTTTGAACAGCCAAATCGGATAATCAGTAACTTCCTCAGATGTTTCAAAGAATTCCAATAGCCAGTGAAGAAGACGAAATGGCTGAGGCGCAATGGCAGAAAAAGTCACGATGTCCCGTTGCCATTCGCCGATAGCCTACACCGCTTTGGTTTAGGTACAATGGGGAGAATTAAATTTTTTTGGCAGAGACAACGGCAAAAGTTGTAATGAAGACAGAGATCCAAGATTTTTTTTCACAAGTAGGGGGATCATCGAATTGAGAAGTTTTTCATGTAGACATTTCTTATTACCATAACAAATCTCTACACGAAGAGGCAAATGTAGGGGGGCTTGAAGATAATCTCGAGATTAGAGATAACCCCCCTCGTTAATACAACAGACTCAGGGGAATAAAGCAACGAGGTCGCTCAAGCGAGTTAGCTCAGGATGGAAGCCCAGGTACAGGGCTCACTCTTTAGCTTTGTTGTCTTACTTAGTCATGTTGTATATTTTTATATTGGATATAGCTATAAAGATTGTAATGATGTAAATATTATAGCACTATTCAGTGTGAGGTTAAATGGTACTCGCGAGAGGCTAGGCCTGGGAGAGCTTTCATGCTCTATCGGGATACCTCATCATGGGAACTTTAGAGGGACTTGGTTTGGAGGATTGAGAAGTGGGTAAGCATTGGGTCTTGTCCTGATCATCTTAGATACATCTGGTAAAACATCGAAAGACCTTTGATCGTGGAATCTTGGGCGAAGAAGCCTTGAGTTCCATCGTGCATTGAGTTGTGAACCAAATAGCCATCTACTTAATGTCACATCTACTTTAGGTGATGTCACTAGCCAGCTAAGCAATGTCGAATCTGTACCTGAGTAAACCACCATGGCATTTGGGGATTTCAGATAGTTGATGAGCCACCTTTGTGATGACAGCCCCTTGACGCACAATGGTTAGGCAAAAGGCATATCTTAGCATTTAATGCTTATGACATGGAGCTGAATAGCCTCTCAGGCATTTAATGTTTGTGACATAAAGTATGAGGGATGTCTTTCACATCTGTGAAAGATAGAGGCACCTCGGGAGTGGTTTGGGGGGCTATTTATGGGCATCAACCACTTCTGAGGGGAGGATATTCTTTTAGAGTCCTTCTCTAGAGAGATTATCATTAGAAAGAGAGAAGTTATTGCAAACCAGAGCTTTTACTCACCCACCATTATCATTTATTGTGAATCTTTTAATAGCCAACCAGAGATATTTCAGAGGTTGCTCGTGTGTTTGGCAGCCATACAAGGTGTATCTAGAGTGCTTACTCCTCTTTCCCTTTGACTGAATTACTTCTGAGTTTCCTCTATTATTGTTTGAGTTATACATGAGTGCATTATGAGTCTAATCTGAGTGTTGATCAAATATAATTTTGTGCATTTACTTGTGTTCATTAAAGAGTTTATGGGTTATTATTTATCACCATACTTATAAGGGTTACACCTCAACTAGTACTACTATACTCCCAGGCTACAAGGGGACTACCCTCTTACACTGGTGTATGACATGAAGGCAGTTCTCCTCGTCAAACTAGAAGTGCCTTCTTTACGTGTCATGATCGAAAATAAATTAAGTGAGGAAGACTGGCACTAAAGCCACCACAACTAACTATCACTTTTAGATTAAAAGAGACTCAAGTCCCTATACCACATACAGGGGTACGCTCATCGAATCTCATAATCATTGAACATGAAAGTTAAGGACTGCGGTGTCCAAGAAAGATACCTTGCCCTAAAAGAAATCATAAAACCCATCTGGAACCCAAAGGGGAAATTCAAACCTAATTAGAACGACCCCTATATTGTGAAGAAAATCCTTTCAGGTGGCGCCACTATGCTCACAAATCCTGACAGAGAAGAAATGGCGCGTTCAGTCAATTTGGATCGTCTCAAGAAGTTCTACCTTTAATCCGGAATCTTAGCGCGCTACGACTCTTCTCATCCACTTTATATTCTAAAACAAATTCTTCAATTTCCCTACCCAGAACTATGTGGGACACGATCCACTCAAAACATCCTTTTCGAAATGAAGCTCACAAATTTTCAAAACCCACAGAGATACATAGGCAACCCATACAACATATATTTGCGCTATCCTTTCTTTTTCACAAAATGTTATTCTTTTCTTCCACCGAGAACGACAGTACATATCATCATTTACATGAAAAAAAGGATTGTGTATGCTTAAAGATTGGTATAGATAATTAAAACACAAAATTCATCGAAAGACACAAGAAAATATGTCAAAATTACTTTTATTTCAAATCAAGGAACATAGTTGTTACACTTAATATCAGGGAAGGGAATAACATAAATTACCCATAAACACAAATACATCCATCTTCATAACACCTAACCTTAGCTACTAGACACCCTACCATCAACATTGCCCTCTCCCGGAGGTCCATACTTCTCCCACTACCGATTAGTGTTTCAGATACGCTCCATGCAATGATATGACTTGGTAAGCTTCAATGAAACCACCACACCTTCTTCTACGGTATCAAAGCAACAAACCAACTTTGCCCAATCTCCTTCTCCAAAATCTTCCCAACTACCCGCTTCCATAACCACTTCAAATAATTCCTAAACACAAGCCCCTCCAACGGATTATGATGGATGGGTATATAACCGACGATGCTGCCATAAGGACCCCAGTATCATCTTCAAGGACTTGGTAAATTCCTCCACTGGAAAGAAATTGGTTATGCAAGGAGGCACGATCTGTTCCCATCCTACTTGGCACAGAAGCCACCAAGGAAAATAGAAGGAAGTCTAAGGAAGGCCAATTAGCCATATATCGATCTTTCCCTTACTGCAAAATGGGCTGCAAGTCCTCCCCCCACCATGGCACAGACCAACAAAGACATTGGTGCTCCACAAACCAGTTAACCCAGTTCTCCACCAAAGGGAAGAAACTGAAGAAGGTCCTAGTAAAGAAATTGGGAACACCCTACAGAGGGTATTCAGGAGGGGACGCTAGGAGAAATCTCTCAGAAAGCCACATGAACAGCATGATAGGCTCCCCTATAGAAAGTCAGACCGACCTTTCTTCCAAGCGTCTAGGACACTAAAGGTCTCCGCTAACACCACCGCTGCAGGACTACAATGCTATGACATCCACGAAACTATTGTGGCCACTAGAGGATCTATTATCTGGTCACCTATCAACAACAAAATCCTAGCAGTTAGGCCCAAGGCTACGGCTCCAGCAAAACTAGCATTAGAGAAATCCTTCCGGCACACCGAGTTAGTAACTACCGGGAGGACGATATTCACTCCATAAACCAATTGCCAAGCGGGTAAGGGGGAGATATAAAGTAACTCCACCAAAGACACCTAGGGAGAACGGGATAAGTCCAACATAGATACTATTACATTAGGGCCAACACCCAGCATCACAGATAACTCCTTATAGGTGGGACACACTTTGTCTAAGCCGAACCTGAAATCATGGTATTTGAGGTACAAAACTGTACCACCACTTCTAAAAGATTCCTATCCATGGCACGATTACGCCATAAGGAGACATGACATAAACTAAAGGTCTTATAGTCGACATTATAGAGGCACATTACCTCTAGACCCTCGAGTTAGGAAGAAAAAACCTCGGACCTCAGAAGAGACATTTCCAAAGAGAAGAAAGACTATAAAAGAGAGAACGTGAAAGGTGGTGAGAAAAACACTCCTCACAGTCCCTTTTTTACTAAAAGTCCCGCCCAAAAAGATGAACCATTCAAATCCTCAGCAGTTTCTCCGCCCTCTTAGTACCCAAAGTATGCAGAAAGTGCAATCAAAGCCAAATGAGTGATTTGGACTCGACCTTTATGCCAATAAGCAGGCCAAGGGGTCTGCCGACCGACAACCCTATATTTTTTTAGAAACAATCCTTTTCCCTCTTTTACATATATCAATTTCCGAAATAAAATTTTTCTTCAGAAGAAGTCAAATATCCATGTTGTCCCTTTTCGAAAAATTATTCTTCTTCCTTTTGTGCATAATTTCTAAAACTAAACATTTTTTTACTTTGAGTTTTTTTCATTATCTCTATACTCGCAAATAAATGAGAGACCTCATCAGTAAACTAAAAGTGCATATAGAGTAGATCATTAAATTAAGATAAATGGAAAAAAGAAATGCATTATATATATATATATATATATATATATATATATATATATATATATACATCTCTTACAGGAAAGAAAAAAGAAAAAGATACAATGGGACATTGCCCAACCCAAAAACCCTCTGAGAAAGAAAACCTCAACCCTTGCGATGCACGTGCTTCCCCTGCGGCGAGTGATAAACCCTCCACAATCGGCACCAGAACCTTCATCAGATGTAGCCAATAGCACCATGGAATACCTGGTTGTCCTTCTCACGTAGGATGACATAGATGCTATCCAGTACTTAATGTCCCTCAGCTAGGTGGTTGACACATGGACAGTCTACAAGAAAAAGAAAAACCACAAAAATTGAGCAAGTCAATAAATAGCAAGAAAATAAAGCTTGAACAAAAAATAGAAGAGCAAGAAATGAGTATACCTCAGAATGCATAACGTCATCGTGAAGACTCAAAAACCCGTCCACCTGTTCATGATGACGATGAGGCACTGACAACACCGTTCCACCACCCAATCGGATATGATAAGAAGAGGAGGAAACCTAAAGAAGTGGACCCTACTTTGCCGATGCAGTCGTTCCCCCTCCAGTGCTGTGGCCTGATGCTGCGGGCACACTGGTACCTCTCCTAGAAATAGTAGCAGGTGGAGGCATATTCTCCACATCATATATGTAAGAAGGCATCAACCAGTTGGTTACAAAGTCCAGGTAGTCATAACCCGCCGTCATATCAGTGTAGAGAGTGTAGCGCTCCCCCTCCATCCACGCCACCCTAAAATCTTTCGTTATTTCTCTCACTCGCCTCATATACTTAGAGGTAATAGATGGTGGGACCTCTACCTATCCCTCCATAATATGGCACACCAATCTCTCCCCGGGGTACCAAACGTGCCCAAACTTGTGCGCCAGCTAGCACTTCATCTGCACATGCACACCCATAGCCCTCGCAACGAAGGAAGACTCTAAGGGTAGAAGGTCACCTACATACACAGTAAAGAGTCAATATCCACCCAAAAATAAATATGCCCAAGACTTAGAGAGAAATAAAAACCAAAAAACTAACATGGTCGCTCGTTAGGTCTTTCAACACCTTCTGTACGTCCTTCAAAGATGGAGATTAGTTCGAACGCATGTTTGACTTCCTCCATTGGTACATCTTACTAAAGTCATACAACTCGTTATCCTTCAAGGACACCAAAGTTGCGTTGAGTCATATCACCTCATAAAACCACTTATGTAAAAGGCTAACTCTAAAAATCATAAAAGAAAATAAAAGAGGACTACAATAAAATAAAGAGGAAAATAAACTTAAAGATTACCTCCAGAAAGTATGTGGGTACCGTGAATGATTGTCGACAACACCGACTGAATGCATCCAATGAAGCACAAAGGGATTCCATAGCTAAGCTCCCCCAATCGTACATATGAACGTCCTAAAAAATCATTAAATATGGTAAAAACCAAAGATGGATGACATCACCACTCGTCGCCACCATAAAACCCTCCCAACAATAGCAAAATAAATAAGTCGGCTGCCTGTCTCACCTACTGCCTGTCTTTGTCATCAATCTCCCTCAATATGAGCGTCACCTTCAGTATGTAAACACAAATATAATCCCCCGATACGCTTCTATTAGCATCCTCCAAGACAGCCCGTACCGCCGCCTCTGTGACCCGTAGAGTACGGACCACTACAATCTGATGCCAATCGTAATCCAACCTCGTCAACTACTGGACATCCAATGGAGTAACATTAATCACCCCAAACTCTAGATGGAATGTGCGGGTCGTATCCCACCACCTCCCTCCCAATGCGCACAATATCGCTGAAGAGCATGACGTCTTGTCCAGTGCACTTGACAACGTGCCAAAATCGGTAGATGCCACCATCCATGACATTGCCTTAAAAAGACAATCCCAGATATCCTTTATCCCAGTCATCCTTCGGGACCGAATGCTCAAAAAAGCAATATCAGTCTGCAAAAAATCGAAGAATGCCCTTGATTAGCCCATGAAGGAAAAGATAAAATGAAATGGAAAACCAAAAGTCAAAATACTCACATAGCCGTCACTACACCAAAATGGTCAAATTGACACCCTTTAAGCGGCTAGCCTTGTCACGGTCATCGACCGTGACAAAAAATATGCATTTTTGTCACGGTCAATGACCGTGACAAATGCTTGTCACGGTCAATGACCGTGATAAGTCCTTGACAACTGTACTTGTCACAGACTTGTCACGGTCATTGACGGTGACAAGGATGTAAAGCTATCACGATCAATGACCATGACATGTCTGTGAAAATTCTGCCAGTAAAAAACCTTCCCTCTTCTTTTTTTCCCTCCGATTCTATTCCCTCCATTTATCTCTCTCTCTCTAGCGACTGCTCACTCTCTATCTCTACAACTTTGGTATGTTTTCTCTCTCTATTTATCCTCCATTTATGTATATGTGTATGTATATGTGCGTGTGTGTATACATGTGTGTGTAAATGTGTGTGTGTTTGTGTGTGGTGTATATATGCGTGTGTGTGTGTGGGGGGGGGGCAGGGCTGGGGGAGGGGAGGGGGTATATGTGTGTGTGTATATATTTGCGTGTGTGTGTATATGTGCGTGTGTATATATATGTGTGTGTGCGTGTGGGGGGGGCAGTCGCTGGGGGAGGGGGAGGGGGGAGGGGGAAGGGTAAGGGTGTGGGGGTGGGCCGGGGTGTGGGGCTGTGTGTGTATATGTGCATGTATGTATTTTTTTAAATTAAATTTTTATTGATTTATTAGATATTGCCCCTCATATTGTAGTGCCCCTTGTAAAAGAATTGATTGATTTAATATTGATTGGTTGTTAATTTTTTTTTGTAAATTAATAATTAGTGCCCCTTTCATATGCAAGTAGGATTGCCCCTCATTGTAAATTAGTTAATTAATAATTGTATACTTTAAATGTTAGTTTAGTTGATGAAAATAATTAATTGAGTAGATGAATTAGAAGGAGTACGGGATACACATTTATTGTTGCCATTGTGGTTGGATTATAGTGGATCGATGTTGGGTTGGTTAATTTTAAAAGTGGCATGACCACTGGATTATTGTCCATATGGGGGTGGAATTTTTCAACTTTTTTTGAAAAATACTTTGTATAACGAACAATATATATATATATATAATATGATAATTAAATGAAACATACTTGAAATTACATATAGTGCGCATAGATACTAGCCTGCTAGTTCTTATGCGTACGCATTCAATAGACCTTAGACCCGTTCGAGAGTCATTACCCTTGTAATGAGATCTCTCGAATTATCCCGTTTGGACAGTTTGGGACTGCATAATTTCTGTATAATAATATTCTTAGTGGCTTAAAGTTGTTACTTTTGGAGGAAGTTCTGTAGTCGTATCCTAATGTTCTCTGGGTACATACTAGATTTATAAGTGTGACTCTTATTTCAAATGATCAACTGAAATAACACTCACACTTGCCAATTTACGTCGTGTACTTGGAGAACTATGGGAATATGCTGCCGAATTTTTCTCAAATCGTAACAATGTGCATGAGCTGTTAAGTATATTACAGAAAAATGCGGTCTTGAATGGGATAATATCACTCACCCTTTAGAGGAGATGGAGGAAATAGAAATTTCTATTATAAATTGAATTTGAATTTAAAATTTAAAAATCGAATATAAATAAGACATAATTAAATGAAACATACTATAAATCTAAGTTTTGTTTATACTAATCCATGAATATACGCTTCTTACCTTTAATAGGATATTAGTTGTGGTAGCTGTGATGGGATATCCGAAATATAAAGAGTGGATGGGTGAGACAAATGGAATGGGGGATGTGTTTCGCAGAGGTGCTAATGAATTTATGAAATACGTAAAGAGGTGTCATAATGATGAAGAGTTTCCGTATCCGTGTTCTAGGTGTAAGAATGATAAGGTGCTTGAGTGGAAAACAGTTGAACTACATTTGTTAAGATGGGGTATTCAAGATAGTTATCGATTTTGGAGTTTTCATGGTGAATTGAAAGTTCCTTTTGTTCCCGAACAACCTTCACAACAACCTTCAACAAGTAGGATATATGTATAAGGGGACGACGTAGATCATAATATGTGGATTTAGTTGATGATGCGTACGGAGTTTATGAAGCAGCAGAGAATGAGGTTACTGATGATGTACAAGGTTCAAGTGCTCGTGAAGATATCATGATAAACGTTGACGATGACTACCAAAGTTTATAATTTAAGGCGACCCAACCATTATACTCTGGCTATGAGAAAGATCAAACAACTTTACATGCCATGGTTAGTTTGCACAGTTTGAAGATGCAATACGGTTTGTCTGGAAATAGCGTGACAGGAATTCTGAAATGGGTGAAGGGCTTACTACCTAAGGAGAATACGTTTCCAAATAGCTATCCTGTTATGAAGAACATTTTGAAAGGTTTGGTAATGAAGTATAAATCGATTCATGCTTATGTGTATGACTGCATACTATACCGAAAGGAGTATGAAAGTCTCGATCGTTGTCCGGTATGCGATGAACCTAGACCTGTCCAATCTACTAGTAAAGAAGGCACAAGCTCAAAAGTTCCTCAAAAGTGTTGAAATATTTTCCCGTTGGTCTTAGATTAAAGCATTTTTTCACAGTTTCATGGATAGTGGAGGCAATGACTTGGCATGTTAGGGCAGAAGTAGGGGGTAATCTCATGCGTCATCCTATTGATTCTAAATCTTGGAGGAGGATGAATTATGAGTATCCCAATTTTGCTCGAGAATAACGCAACATTCGTTTGGCTATATCAACAGATGGTTTCAATCCATTTGGAAATCTAAGCACCAATCAGAGTGTATGGCCCGTGATCCTAGCCCCACTCAACCTCCCTCCTTCACAGTATATGAGACCTGAATTTTCGATGATGTCTTTGTTGATACCCGGGCCAAAGGCACCAAGTGATGGCATCGACATCTACCTGGCTCCTTTGGTAGAAGAATTAAATGAGTTGTGGGAACATGGTGTGCAATCATTTGACTATTTTAGAAAAGAAGAGTTTACACTGAAAGCTATGTTGATGTGGGAAATTCATGATTTTCTAGCTTATGGGACATTATTCGGTTGTGTAGTACATGGTTATTTGGGGTGTCCTATTTGTAGAGTGGAGATTGAATCTCTTCATCTATCCTTTAGCTAAAAAAATGTATACCATTGCCATAGGAGGTTTTTACCATCGGCTCATAGTTTCAGATTTGAGAAAGGTTCCAATTTTTTATTGGGATGGGTTGATCATAGGCTACCGCCGAGATAACTTTTAGGTTCAAAAATTGAAAGTAAATCTTCTGAATGTGGCCCTAATATGCCAGGTAAGAATCCCAAATTTAAGAATGTCAAGCATAAGAAGACCCCAACTGGGAATGAAACTTAGATAAAAATGCATGGTCTAGGAGGTCAATTTTATTTGACTTGACTTATTGGAAGAATAACCCGGCGCGCCATGTATTGGATGTGATGCATGCAGAGAAGAACTTCGCTGAACATATTGTGGTCACTTGCCTTGGGGGGAGTCATTCGAAGGATGGATAAAATTCTCGAAAAGAGATTAAATCATTAAAACTTAAACCACAACTATGGTTGAAAGAAAATAGTAGGGGAAGGACAATAATTCCCCCTAGTGCATTTACATTGACGAGTGGTGAAAGGAAGGTTCTTTTAGACACAATATATAATTTGAAGGGCCCATCTAATTGTTTATCCAACTTGCAAAGGATTGTAAATTATGCTACTCATGATTTACATAAGTGTAAGTCCCACGATTGGCATGTGATCATGCAATTGATTCCTCTATTGTTTAAGCACTGTTTCTCCAAGTACAAGGATTTACGGAGGGATATTATGCAAATTAGTATTACCTTCTCACTCTTGTGTGAGAAGATAGTCATTCGAGAACACATAGTGGCCGCAAAATTGGCGGTGACCGAAGCAATTTGTGGGTTGGAGAAGTACTTTCCCCTAGCATTCTTTGACATAAGTGTTCACTTGTTGGTACACCTATGCGACGAGGCACTTTTTTGTGGTCCAGTTAGATATTCGTGGATGTATCCGTTTGAAAGATTGATGAATTTTTTTAAAGATTACGTCAAGAATACGCGATACATTGTAGGATTGATTGCAGAGGAATACATCACCGTGGAGTCATCAATATATACTCGGGAATATATGCCTGACTCGACCAACGTGGATGACACTGATGAGTTCGTCGATGATGGTGGTTATGTGATGGGAAAACGAGTGAAATTAACGAGTTTGCAACATGAGAAAGTAGCTCGTTATCTATTTGACACACATGAAGATGTCGAAGAATGGAAAAATTAAGTTTAAATTATTTTAATGTTTAACATTATTTTAGAATATTTTTTATTATTTTATACATGACTAATTTTGTAATACGAAGAAATATGAAACCTGTTAGAACAATAAAGGACGAAAAACAATGGTACAATTAGACCGCGAATTCAGGCTGTGGTTGTCACAAGAGGTAATTATAATGAAAATGGTCGTTATATAATGTTAAATTACACTCAAACTTTACAACTAATCTAATTAATTTATATATTTTCTCAGCTCTTAAAGAAGGGTGATGCGACATCAAGGCTTGCTCGTCTAGCCACTGAACCCTTGTTCGTGGCACAAGAGTACAAAAAGTATCGATTGAGCGGTTACGTATTCGGCGCAAAAGTGTACGAGGAAAGTACAAATCTACAAAACTCGGGCATTTCATACAAGGCTCTTACTTTCTTTCAAGCGAGCGCAAAAGATAAAAACCTCGTTGAAGCTGAAATGACTTAATATGGTATAATTCGAAATATATTTGAATTGGATTATATAAGATTCAAAGAGGTTGTATTTTACTATGATTGGGTAAGAGTTGAGGATAAAAATGCTTGTAAAGTTGATCCTGTCACCAATTTGATCATGGTTGACTTGTCCAAGTTGAAGAGCAACGACCACGTGAGCGATGAGCCGTTTGTTTATGCATTTCAAAAGGTTAAGCAAGTGTTTTACTCGGAGTATATCAACAACGAGACATGGTCAATTGTCCTACATGCTCCAAAGCGTCTAAATTGTAGTGTGAATGACTTGGTTGCTCCTACCGAATATCAATCCATTTTTAATAATAACTCGAATTTGAAACAATTTTTCAATTTGTAATAAATATTCCAATTTGTACTTTATCAATCCACTTTTATTGCTTTTAATTGATTTGCACTTTATCATTTTCACTCTTGTGTAGTGTGTGTGTGTGGGCAGCAGGGGTGGGGGTGGAGTGTTTCAGATTTTTAGTAATTGTACATATTATGAGCTAGATGCTGTTGTTTTGGAATTCAGAATTGAGGTGTTAAACAGTAACAATTCATTTGGATTTGTAGTAATTGTAAATATTTGCATGTCTTCTTCTAATTCATTTTTATTTGTACTAATAACAACATTTTTTTTATAGAAAATGTCTCCTTCAGGTATTAAGGCGAGGATGATGTTGTCGTCTGGGTTCGGTGGTAGCGGAGGCGATGAGGGCTCCTCGGCCCCTAGGCTCCCCAAATATGGAAAATTGGGGATGGCCAACGAGAACAAGACGGGGCTATTAGCGAGATCCCTCGAGCTGGTAACGACGATCATCAGCCCGGGGTACACTAGTTGGAGGGAGGTGCCAAATGAGCTCAAGTTAGCTATTTGGGTGGCACTATAGGTAATGTATTTATATTTATATGAATATTTCAATTTCAATTTCAATTTCAATTTCAATTTAGATTTCGATTTCATTTTATATTTATATTTATATTTATATTTATATTTATATTTATTCGCAACTAACATTTTATTTGTTGGACATGAACAATTCAACATGGATCCAAAGCTACGCGATTCCGTCTTGGAGCAGTTGAGGGAGCAACACAAGACGTGGAAGAAAAATATGTGGACCCGGTACTTTGACAAGACCCGAGAGTCCGTTATCCGAATGCGTGAATCCATCCCGCTGAAGGAGCCAATCTCATTGGCACAGTAGCAAAAGTTCATTGACAATGATATCGGGGAGCGACAATTGGCATCTCACCAATCAGGGAGGGAAAATCAGGCAAAAAATACTGACGTTCACTACTCCGACTGGACGTTTTATGCTGAGGTGGAGAATAGGATGATGGTAAGATTTAATTTTTCTATAACTAGAGAAAAATATTATTCTGCATTATTTTACTTTATGGGATCGATACTAATTTTACTTTATTTTATTTTAGGGGACAGGGAGTGGCCCTGGGGGTAAGCCACATAGGCTCGATAATTATGTGGCTATTCGGACGAAGAAGGGGAAGGATAAGGAGGTGTCCCCGAGTGTCGCGGCCATTATTGTAAGTAATCTGACAGTTTACTTTTTGTTAATTACGTTATAATTTTTTTATTTACTTATTTTACTAATCATGTGCTTTTTGTCATTTTAGGCAAAGCTTAAGGAAGTGCATGAGTCACAGTCTGATACCGATAAGGCATCTTTGTCCACATACGCACTCAGCCAAGTGCTTGGCACTAATCGTAAGGGGAGGACAAGGGGGTGAGCTCGCGGGTGGCCAAATCTAGGATCATCAAATTGGAGATGAGCGACACCGGATTGGCTCGAACGGTGGACTCGCATGACGCGAAACTGTCCCATATGGAGGTGAAGGCCTATGATATGTTATCATTCATGAAGCGTTCGTTGGGAGAAAACTGTAAAGGGAAAGGGAAGGAGAAGGTGGTGGAGGAGGAGGTGCAGGAGGAAGAGGTGAAGGATGACAAGGATATGGACCTCGTTGCTTCATTGCCGACACGCGCGGACTTTGATGATCCAGTCCCCCATTTGGCTCCCTTTAATCGATCGATGTCGACACTTGGTTGGCCGAGCGTGTTTATACTAGACATATTTGATGGACAACGGATAGGGCCGGGGTTGAGGGACCCGAATACCGTCTAGGGTATGTCAGTTCATGGACGTTCGCTTCAAGACATCGAGTCCAAAGTGCTCATCACGCATGTGATACCCGAGAAGGAGAACTCCCCATTGTGGTTGCGCGAACAATGCGGAACGATGTATATTTATGGGTGTGTAAAATCGTATATCATGTGACCTACTCACCTCCTCAGAGCTAACCTTACCCCAGACATTTAGTGACATTATTTGAATTGAATTGTTTTAAGTTGTTATATTTGAATTATATTTGGATTATATCGTGATGCATATTTTATCTATTTTGAATGTATATTTGCATTATCTCTATTTTATTTGGATATATGATGTTTGAACAGGTACAACGTTGCTACAACAGGTACAAATATACTACTGGGCAGTGGCAGTGGCCATACTGCCCAACGGATTTTTTTTCAATTCTACCCAGAATTATCACGGTCATTGATCGTGACAAGTCCGTGACAAAGAAAACTTGTCACGTATAATTTTTTAAACATTATCACGGGTTTGTCATGGTCCTTAACCATGACAAAACTTGTCAAGGTCAAGGATCGTGACATGATCGTGACAAGTTCGTGACAACAAAAGTTGTCACCCCCATAATTATCACGGTCATTGACCTTGACAAGTTGAACTTTTCAAGATCAATGACCGTGATAATTCGACAGATTTGGTGTAGTGCGTTAGGGTTCTTCACCCTCGCCGAATGGTGGTTCGCAGGATCATGCAACATGATCCTCTCATCAGCCACCAACTCAAATGAGCCATAGACATTGTCATCGTCTTGTGCAAGTGGCACCACAACGCACTACTCTAAACCTACCTAGTCATCAATAGACATCCACAAAATTCAGAACATTATTTCTCAAAGAAAAATATATTTTGGAGGACCAAACTAATTATAAACTCTCATAATGCCCCAAAAGGATCAACAAAACTAAATTTTATCATCAGCATCTCCCCGACGATACTGACAGTGCGCCTGCACACCTTCCCCAATGAAACTAAGAATCTAAAGTACTCTACGTCTTCCCCAGTAGAACCGCAAGTCAGCACATTCCCCTAGTGGAGACACTCATGTAAGGACATTTTTGTCCATTAGCATTTTATATGTCGTACGCCGTTACACCGTTGAGAAAATTCAAGAATCATACGCTCATCAACGGAATCCGAATATCAAAAGCAGAAAAGGAATCAGGGAACAGACCGGACCGATCTGGCCCAGATAAAAGAACCGATCCGGTTCATCCGGACCGATCCGCTTAAAGGAACCGGACCGATCCGCCTGCTGAGGTGAGGCCCGTATACCCCGGATCCATAGCGAACCGATGAAGCCAAAATGCCGAACCGATTCGATGCCGACCGGATGGATCCGTCTTCAAAAAAGGAACCGATCCGATGTCACCGGACCGATCCGCCTAAAGGGACCGGACCGATTCGACGAGGATAATTTCAAACAGATCGTGATCAGATCATGTTCCGAATTTTAGAGCTCAAGTTCTCCTATTTAATCCCACTACGGGAAGTGGTTTTTCTAAGACTTCTACACACGATTTTCAGAGCAGAGAAAGCCCTAAGTCTTCACCTATTGAGTACCAATACTCTAGGTATTTTGATTCACACAAATTCCATACATTTGTGAATCCTTTTGGGAACCCAGGAACTCAGTTTTGCAGTTAAACCCTTGTGGAGGAGACCGTTCTTCTTCTCCATTGCAGCCCTACTGGAAAGGGATAATTCCAGCCACGATTACAGAATCCGATACCCGAGGGTAATTCTTAGTCAACTTGTATTTTCATTGTAATCCGATTGTAAGCCGTTCTCTTACAAATTATAGTGAAAATAAATGGTTTTGCCCCTGAGGAGGATTTTTCCTTAATTGCATGTGTTTGAATGTTCTTGCGTAGATTATCAATTTATTCAATCACATACTGCTGCATGTTTAGGGTTTGTTTGTGTTAAAAGGGTTTTATATATGGTTTGATCATTTGAACGCGAGCACACACGCTTCTCAAATTGGTATCAGAGCAGGTTACGCTAATCTATCGCGTATTCCTATTTTCCGCAATTTTTTTTTAAGATATCAATTTTCTAAAGAGATTGATTTTTGAAAAGGTGCGCGTTCAAATGGAGAAGTCATATTATAAAATGCCTGTTTTTGATGGGACAGATTATGCTTATTGGAAAGCCCGTATGAGGTCGGCTTTAAAAGCCATTGATGAACGTGTCTGAATTTTGGTTGAACGAGGATGGACTCCTCCCACTGTGACTGTTGATAATGTGACCAACTTGAAACCTGACATTTCTTGGTCTGATGAAGAAATTAAATGGTCATCTTTTAATTCTAAGGGTCTAAGTGCTATTTCTGGGTCTGTCACACCTGATGAGTTCAAACGTATAATGACGTGTACCACGTCAAAAGAGGCATGGGATGTTTTACAACTCACCCATGAAGGAACTAATGCTGTGAAAGAGTCTAAGTTGCAAAACTTGACAACTTAATTTGAAACAATCACCATGCATGATTCTGAATTCTTTGATGAATTTTATGCTAGACTTTCTGACATTGTGAATACTAGTTTTAATCTTGGTGAACATATTCCGAATGCTAGAGTTGTTAAAAAGATTCTTCGTTCTTTGCCTAAGCGTTTTATCCCTAAAGTCACTGTGCTAAATTCTATGGGTAATTTAAATACGCTAAAATTGGAAGAACTTGTAGGAGATTTGCAAAATTATGAAATTGATATGTTCCCTAAAAATGATAAATCTAAAGATAAGGGAATTGCACTTAATGCCCAAGAGAGAAGGAGTGAGGGGTTAGCTAGAAAGAGGGTAGAGTCATCTAGAAAGAGAGAGACTGACACGTCAGATTCTGAGTGCGATTTTGACTTAGATGATTTGGCTCTTTTCGCAAAAAAATTCAAGAGGATTCTCAAATTTAAGAAAAATGGCAATTTTAAAGATAAAAAGAAATTTGAGAAAAATAAGTTTGAAACGAAAAATGAAAAAGTTTCCAAAAATCCTCCTCTGAAAGAAAGTGAGAGATGTTTTGAGTGTGATGGTAGGGGTCATAGAGCTTTTGAGTGTGCCAATCGTGTGAATAGAGAGAAAGGGAAAGCTGTCCTTAATGCTACCCTTAGTGACGACAGTGAGGTCGAGACGGTGGATTCTGGAGATGAGTCACCGCATGAGTGTAACTTCACCGCATTCATGGCCAGCCAAGTGAGCATTCGTAGTTTTCCTCACGACGTTGAGGATGTTTCTTCACAGGGACACCACGACAGTGAGATCGATGTGAGTGAGGGGGAGGATGACACACGTGAGAGCGAGAGTGATATACAACGCGCCTACGCTGAGTCATATTCTGAGTCTTTTAAAACTAAAAAGAGTAACAAAGCGTTAGTTCTTAAGATCACCTGCTTAGAGGAAGATTTAAAGAAAGCGAGAGAAAGAGAGTTCTCCACCTGCACCGCCCTGAGAGAGAGAGAATCTACCTGTGTCGAGAATGAGAGTTTGTTTAGAGAGAGAGAGAGTGTTTTAGAGAAAGAGAAAGGGGACTTGATTAAACAAGTGGCTAGTCTTACGAGTCAGCTCCATTCCTTCGTGGAGACTCGGAAGAAACTTGAAGCCCTTGTTGCCCAGATGACTCATGATCTTGAGAAAGCACGGGAAGTCAAGGTACAAATCGAGGACAGATCTGGGAAAATGGGAAAGATGCTCCTCGGCCCCGCTTTAAGTTTTGGTGATCGTCAAGGAATTGGGTATGATGGTGCCTCCACGTCCCAAATTGCACCTGGACCAGTTCCTGAGTTTACTACAACTCCTTATGGTCACCGTAAAAAACCTCGAAGGAGAGTTCGACCAAGAAAAGCAAACCAAGGTCCGCCTTTGACTGTGCTCTTTTGTACTTATTGCAAAAGAAAAGGCCACCTTAGGGAAACTTGCTATAGCATGGGTCGGACACGACGTACTACTGCTCCACCACGTCATACTGATGAGTTTTCTAGTCTGAGAGAGCGAGTTGAGTTCTTAGCTGCCACAACTCAGAGTTTAATGGAAGAATTTCGACGGATGTCTTTGCCGTTAGTAAATACTTCGCACATTTCAGCTAAAACCAACAACAACAAAGGCAAACAAAAGGTCAGCTCTGCTTGGGTACCTAAGAAAGATAAAAAGGCCTTTGTTGTTCATGTTTATCTCAAAGCACATAATAACTCTCAATGGTATTTTGATAGTGGATGCTCCAGACACATGACAGGTGATGCCTCATTTTTTACTACTCTTGAGGATTATCAAGATGGCAGAGTCACCTTTGGAGATGGGAGTAAGTCTAGCATTATAGGACGAGGTACTATCGAGTTACCTGGTATTCCTAAGCTAGAAAATGTTTTGTACGTCAAAGGTTTGAAAGCAAACCTTCTCAGCATTAGCCAGCTGTGCGACACTGACTTTGTAGTAAAGTTTGACCGGGACGCGTGTAAAGTCTACAATCAAGCCGGTAAACTTTTGATGCAAGGGGTGAGGACCGAGGATAATTGCTATGGGACTGAGCCCACATCCTCACTTGTCTGCAACAGCGCCACGATCACTCCTATGGATCTGTGGCACCAATGTCTAGGTCACGTGAACGTTAGAGATCTCAATCGTTTATCTAAAAAGGACCTAGTACGTGGCTTACCATCTCTTGGAAAGTCAACTTCGACCGTTTGTGGACCCTGTCAGTTGGGAAAACAAATTCATAGTCCTCATAGGAAGTTGCATTCCATTACCACCTCTCGTGTTCTAGAGTTGATTCACATGGATCTTATGGGTCCCACTCGTACTGAGAGTCTAGGTGGTAAGAGGTACATCCTCGTGATGGTAGATGATTTCTCCAGGTACTCCATTGTAGGTTTTCTGAGAGAGAAATCCGATGCTGTAGACTTTTTAACGACCAAGTGCCGTGTCCTGCAAAATCAACACGGTGTCACTATTAACAGAATACGTAGTGACAACGGCACTGAATTTAAGGAAGCAAAGGTGGATTTGTACTGTGATAGCCTTGGGATCAAACATGAGTTTTCTGCTGTGAGAACTCCTCAGCAAAATGGGATTGTTGAGAGAAAGAATAGAACGATCCAAGAGATGGCTAGATCTATGCTTCTAGGTCGTAAAGTTTCTAGGAGATTTTGGGCAGAGGTAGTGTCTACTGCATGCCACACAGTGAATAGGGTTTATTTGCGTCCACACACACTACAGACACCTTATGAGTTGTGAACTGGAAAGAAGCCCAACCTGACATATTTCCGTGTTTTTGTGAGTAAATGCTACATCCTACGGGATAGAGAGCAATTAGGAAAGTTCGACTCCCGGAGCGACGAGGGAATATTTCTAGGATATTCATCGAATAGTAGAGCATACCGAGTATTTAACCTGAAGAGCTCTAGGGTTATGGAATCAATAAACGTTATCGTGCAAGATGACGAACCTTCGACGGTTATTGATCCTAACCTTCAGTGTGAGGATGAGGAGTGTTCTGACAGTGATTTACCTGTTCCTCTCTCACACTCTGTGGACACTACTCCTGTGTTAGGGGACACACCTGCTTGGGTTCGCAAGAGTCATGACCCCTCTGCCATTGTTGGTGATCCCACTCTAGGGGTCAAGACTCGTGCTCAGCTAGAGAACGTTGTTAGCCATCTTTGCTACACGTCCAAAGTCGAGCCCAAGAACCATAAAGAATCACTTAAGGATGAACACTGGATATCTACTATGCAGGATGAGTTGCTTCAGTTTAAAAAGAATAATGTCTGGGAATTAGTCCCCCGACCTAGTGAGACTAATGTGATAGGTACCCGGTGGATTTTCAAGAACAAAATGGATGAATATGGTACCATAATCAGAAATAAGGCTAGGTTGGTCGCTCAAGGCTACACACAGATAGAGGGTGTAGACGTTGGGGAGACATTTGCTCCTGTTGCGAGGCTTGAGTCCGTCCGTCTTCTGCTCGCCATCGCATGTCATCTACGCTTCAAGGTGTATCAGATGGATGTCAAGAGTGCCTTTCTGAATGGCATTCTACAGGAGGAGGTTTTTGTGGAACAACCAAAAGGGTTTGAAGACCCTCAGCACCCTAAGCACGTCTACTATCTGAGGAAAGCCTTGTATGGTTTGAAGCAAGCACCCCGTGCTTGGTACGAGAGGCTTACTTACTATCTCTTAGCTCGTGGCTTCAAGAGAGGGGGAGTAGATATGACGTTGTTCGTCAGGAGAGATGACGGTGCTATTTTGGTTGCCCAGGTTTATGTGGACGACATAGTCTTTGGATCCACATGCTCCCAGCATGCTCACCACTTTGAGGAGGAGATGAAAAGTGAGTTTGAAATGAGCATGGTTGGTGATCTTACATTCTTCCTTGGTCTCCAGGTTCGTCAGCTAGAGGATGGGATGTTCATCTCCCAATCTAAGTATGCTAGAGACCTAGTGAAGAAATTTGGTTTAGACTCCGCTAAGCATGCACGTACACCTATGAGTACCACTACCAAGCTTAGTAAGGATACTTCAGGCAAGGACGTAGAGCAAACCTTATATCGGAGTATGATAGGTAGTTTTCTCTACTTGACTGCCAGTCGTCCCGACATCGCCTTTAGTGTTGGAGTCTGTGCGCGATATCAGGCGTCTCCGAAAGAGTCACATTTACTTGCTCTAAAACGTATCATTAAATACGTAAGTGGGACTCTCTCATACGGTATTTGGTATTCCTTTGATACCAATGACCGTTTGCCCGCCTATTCGGATGCCGATTGGGCTGGGGATGTAGATGGTTGTAGGAGAACTTCTGGTGGGTGTTTATATTTTGGTTCTGCTCTTGTCTCCTGGCTGAGCAAGAAACAAAATTCCATCTCTTTGTCCACTGCGGAAGCTGAGTACATAGCTGCCGGGAGTTGTTGCACACAACTCTTGTGGATGAAGCAAATGGTGGAGGATTATGGGATATCATAGGACACCATGACCATTTCCTGTGATAACACGAGCGCGATACACATATCCCACAATCCAGTTCAGCATTCGCGCACAAAACACATCAGGATATGTGAGCACTTTATACGTCAGTTAGTTGAAGAGAACGTCTTATCCCTGAGTTTTGTTCCTACCGACCGTCAGTTAGCCGATATTTTCACGAAACCTTTAGATGCCCTTAGATTTGAGAGTCTTAGGAAATCTTTAGGGATTTGCACAGTTGACTGAGGGCTTGGTCTATGTCTAGAATAGGATGCTTCTTCATGTTCATATCATATGCTTCCTATTGCTAGTCTGTTTATATGTACTATTACTTAGTTGTACAACTTTTCTTTACCCTTTTTGCTGTTTATATTGCTTTTGAAAAAAGTACAAAAAGATTTTATTTTGATAATTTTTTTTGAAAAAGATCAAAAAGATTTTTGTGTTTTGGATGAGCATTTAAGTTAGCCAAGTCACAACTTCATTTCATATATCCATGTGACTGTTTGATAGAGATTTGAGAGGCTACATCATTTCATCCATGTGCTTTACATTGGTCGGAGTCTTTGAGATGTAATTAGTGATATCTTCCTACATGTTTGACTCCTATATCCTTTATTGCACACATGCACGGCTATATTTGATTATTGCACTTGTCTATCTCATGTTGGCTTGCGTGTTTTCATCTCAATCCTGTCTATACAATGTACAAAATGAGATAAAACTTGACAAGATTGGAATGCATGTAAAAACCATTTTGGTGAGACTGTGTGTTTTTATATAACGGGGAGGGGCTGCGAAAGGTAATCATCTATCCTTTGCGCAAAAGCCACCGTTAAACAGGACCTAAAAAATGGAGGAATTTTAATATCCGAGGTCCAAAGAGGTTAAAAGAGCCCGAAAAAATTTAAAAGGCAATAAAAAGCAATCCATGCCAAATATGGGCCACTTAGGTTTCCCCATTAATTCTCCAAAGTTTGAGAATTTAGAATGCCTCTATTCAATATAATATCTGAGGGAGTTTGGTTGGAGAATATAAACGGGTTTGCACTTCCTTGAAAGTCCTGAAAAAGCATAAAATCACTTTGGACGTTATTGATGTGAAAATCATTTTTGAGCTTTGATTTGTTGATTTGATTGAGTCAATATCTTATATTGTCATTTTTTTTACACCAAAGGGAGCATTTGAGTTCATTCGCTAGGAATATCCAATATTCATCGTGCACATATGTCATGTTTGTATGCATTGATTTTCCTATCGAATTTGATCACACCTCTTCATTTACGCTATCATCGACTTGGTTGCTGTGTGTTCATTCATGGTGTGATATTATCCTTGTGACATCCCGTACTTGCTTATTTGATTTATTTCTCTCATTTGTCTATTTGGAGACATAATAAAAAGGGGGAGAAAGAATTATCTTATTATGGGGAGATTTGAAATTTTGAGTTTTGTTCATAAATTGGTATATATGTTTATCTCATTTCAAACTCGATATGTCACTTGGTATTCTGCTTTGTCTCATGTGTGTAGGTACTACTTTGATAACTGAATTGCACACTCTGATGAGAAAAGCGTTGAGATTCCTGAAGATCAAACGATGCAGTCTTATTCACTTGTACTCTTTCAGTTTTGGGTTCATGGAAGGGTAGATTTGTATAGGCACTTTTACTTGATAATTCGGATGTTTGTTTTTATGTATGTACCGGCATAGACATAGGGGGAGATTTGTAAGGACATTTTTGTCCATTAGCATTTTATATGTCGTACGCCGTTACACCGTTGAGAAAATTCAAGAATCATACGCTCATTAACGGAATCCGAATATCAAAAGCAGAAAAGGAATCAGGGAACAGACCAGACCGATCCGGTTCATCCGGACCGATCCGCCTAAAGGAATCGGACCGATCCGCCTGCTGAGGTGAGGCCAGTATACCCCGGATCCATAGCGAACCGATGAAGCCAAAATACCGAACCGATCCGATGCCGACCTGATGGATCCGTCTTCAAAAAAGGAACCGATCCGATGTCACCGGACCGATCCGCCTAAAGGGACCGGACCGATCTGACGAGGATAATTTCAAACAGATCGTGATCAGATCATGTTCCGAATTTTAGGGCTCAAGTTCTCCTATTTAATCCCACTACGGGAAGTGGTTTTTCTAAGACTTCTACACACGATTTTCAGAGCAGAGAAAGCCCTAAGTCTTCACCTATTGAGTACCAATACTCTAGGTATTTTGATTCACACAAATTCCATACATTTGTGAATCCTTTTGGGAACCCAGGAACGCAGTTTTGCAGTTCAACCCTTGTGGAGGAGACCGTTCTTCTTCTCAATTGCAGCCCTACTGGAAAGGGATAATTCCAGCCGCGACTACAGAATCCGATACCCGAGGGTAATTCTTAGTCAACTTGTATTTTCATTGTAATCCGATTGTAAGCCGTTCTCTTACAAATTATAGTGAAAATAAATGGTTTTGCCCCTGAGGGGGATTTTTCCTTAATTGCATGTGTTTGAATGTTCTTGCGTAGATTATCAATTTATTCAATCACATACTGCTGCATGTTTAGGGTTTGTTTGTGTTAAAAGGGTTTTACATATGGTTTGATCATTTGAACGCGAGCACTCACGCTTCTCAACTCATAGTAAGACACAACTTAAGGTCCACATAATTGACATCGACTCGCAGAATTGGTAGTCCCAACTTAAGGTCCTCAGAATTAACCTCGACCCGCAAAATTGGTCATCCTTCTTTAAGGTCCTCGAATTTGACCTCGACCCTTAAAATTGGTCTTCCTAGATTAAGGTCCTCAGAACTGACCTCGACCTGCTGAATTGGTCATCGATCTTCAAGGTCCTCAGAATTGACCCCGCCCCACAGAATCGATCGTTATAATTTAAGGTCCTCAAAATTGACCTCAACCCACAAAATTGATCGTCACATCTTTATGTCCTCAGACTTAACCTCGACCCATAGAATCGATCTCTACAACTTGATGTCCTCAAAATTAACCTTGACCCACATAATTGGTCGCTACAACTTAAGGTCTGCAAAATTGACCTCAACCCACAAAATCAATGCTACATCCTTAGGTCCTTAGAATTGACCTCGACCCGCATAATTGATCGCTACGTCCTTAAGTCCTTAGAATTGACATCGATCCCCTGAATTAATCACTAAATATTCAAAATCGCAGAGTTGACCTCAACCTGCTGAATTGGTCATCGCTCCTTAGATCTTTAGAATTGACCTCAACCCTCTGAAACGGTCACCTCAGTCCCCTAGGTCTGTAGAATTAACCTCAATCCTCTTCTCCAACATCTATGCTGTGTATATCTTTCAATTTCTTTCATTTATTTAATCTCACCTATAGAGGGGCTCTGTAGACACCCCAATGCTCATCCATTCACCATAAACCGTAGGTCATACTCTGAGTACTGATCTGGAGGTCACTAGTCACTACCAGGATCCTTTTGACTCCAGTTAACTCTCCATCCTGAATGAATCTCAATGAATCCTCAAATATAACTAAATTCCCTTTCCAACAATCTATCTCGTGTGCATATTGGTCTGATGGTCCGCACGAATAATTTGTTTTACTTTCAGTACTCATATGGAGGCCACCATACATTACTGGCTTCATTTGACTGCGGTAAACTCTGCAACCTGAGCAAAGCTCAATGAATCCTAGGTAGTCTCTAAATCCCCTTTCTAATGGTCTAACTCGTACATGAATCAACCTCACAGTTCGGACAAACGATCCATTTTCCTATGAAAACCTCCGTCTAAAGACCATCAGAAACTTTCGAGCCCCAATTGCCATCAGCCAACTCCCATACCTAGGAGTGTCCCAATATAATCTTGAATGAATCTGAATTCCATTTCTATCTATCCCGACGTGTGCTATTCGAACTAAATGTTTTAATTTTCTAACCGTTTTTCCAAAAATTTTATTTCGAACTGCGTATAGGCACCCCATACACCTTGCCTACTGGCAGGGTATACTTTTGCTTACCCATCAAGGTAGACCCTATGCTGATTGGAAGGCTAGGGGCCATGCCGATCAACACTCCCCTTAACCCTAAATTCCACTATAAAAGGACCATGACCTTACCCTTGGAAATAGGTCTCTTTCAGCAGTCACCAAACATTCTCCTCGAATTCAGAGCCTTAATTTTTTTTCAAAAAAGTCTTTTTTCCCACATTTCCTCACCTCATTTCCTTACCTCACTTAGCAACTTACCTCATCCTACTACACTACATACATACCCGAACGTAAAATCAACATACTTACGTTCTCAATTCCGTAACAAGACCTATCATAGAGGTCTATCCCTCACTCCTTTCTAGTTTTATTCACTTAAGTGCTATTATTCACTTTATTCTCATTTTGTGACATTTAGTAGTTTTGTTTTATCATCTCACATTCAATAATATTCATTTTTATCACTATTATTGCACATAACTTATTTTTATAAAAATCCCCAAAAGACAAAAAATGGGTTTATTCATAAATTCCTAAAGCAAGACTTCCATTTTCTCACATTTTCACACTTCAAACAATTTTTTCTCAAAACACACAAGAGGAGTCATACATTTGGATTTATGGATTGAACCCCGCCCCTATTCCCTTTTCGAACTACGTGGGCTTTGACGCCCCTTGGGCTATGTAGGCATTTTGGGTCAATTCCGTTATTCGAGTCCTCCCATTTCATTTCATATCTTTTATATTATATTATATTATATCTATTTTTGTGAATCTTGGACTTCTATGTACTCGTGTCTCGTTTGACGTGCACATTCGCTCTTTTATAGTGATTCGTGATTCAGCGAATACTCATATATTATGTTTATGATTATTTTTTGGTACACTCCTATGGATGAATCCACTATGTCTAATCCATGACGTGTATTCTCCTATTACTCATATTATACACATGTACACACACATCACGAAGAAAGAAGGAGAAGATTAATACATCCTATGAGACACAGAAAGGGATGAATGCGTTCCTAACACCTTCCCATTCTGTAACTTAGTCCCCAGACGTTCAAATCACTTGGTTTCACATGCATCAGTTTGACCTTGATGTCATTCTTTCGAGGTGGCGACATTCTTTTGTCTTTTTTGAGAAAAATAGACTGGCGACTCTATATCTCCATGTTACCCCCAATTGATGATGAATGATTTTATATCCGAGACTGGATCGCGAAGATGCCGACACGAGTGGCGAAAAGAGGGCATCCACATACTCGAATCTCCCACACGTGCAAGGCTAAAAATGGGAAGAGAGGGAGAGAGAGATAGAGAGAGGGAGGGAGAGGGAGAACCTTCTTCCTTTATTCTTCCTTACCTAATCCAAACTTTGAGGCTCGAGCCCATATCAAAGAAATCCTACCCGAATGGCCACAGTATGAATTAGGGTTTAACAAAGAATCCTTAGGACTTGATTGAGTGTGATCATCGGGTAAATCGATACTTGAGGATTGCTATGTGACTTTGATGACTAACCTGATGGTGAGCATAATAATATGTTTCATGTTGATCTCTTTAGTAACATCCCCATCTAAAAGGACGTATAATGACTTCTTAGTGATTTAGGAATTTGATGACTTAGCCTTGAAATATCTCTATCACTCAGAATAAGAATTGATAACCTATAGGAACTTTATTAATTGATGGATTGGAAATTTTGAGGACATAATTTGCTATGGATGGAGAAATGTAACACATGCCCCTATGGTTTTGACCCTACCCGTGTAATTTGGTTACTTGATGTGACCTAATTGGGATTTGGATCTTGTAAGATGGATAATGGGTTAAATTCAGGTAATATCTTGGCCTTGGTACACTTAATTATATCTATAATGGCCTTATGTTTAATTTGGATGAATAGTTTTGAGTCATTTGAACAAAGTGCTTGGTCGTTCAAATGATAAATCTAGGGTGTTTCGAATAGCCCTTATAATGACCTTCAAACACGAAATACTTATCACTACACCAAAAAGGCTAAATTGTCACCTTTGAGCCGGCCAGCCTTGTCACAAAAAACATGTGTTTTTCGTCACGGTCAATGACCGTGGCAAGGCCGTGACACGGGTTTGTCATGGTCAATGATCGTGACAAGTCCGTGGCAACTGTACTTATCGTGTTATTGTCAGGGTCAATAACCGTGACAACTTTAGGAAGTTGTCATGGTCAAAGACCTTGACAGGTCCGTGACAACTCTTTTAACTAAAAACCCTATTTCCCTCCTTTTTTCCCACCATTTTCCTTTCCCACCATTTTTCTCTCTCTAATGCGCGATAATTCTCTCTCCCTCTCTCTCTCTACATTTTAGGTCTTTTTTCTCTCTATCGCATTCCTTTGTATATGTGTGTATATGTGTGTGTGTATAGGTGGGTATGTGTGTGTGCATGTGTGTGTGTGTGGGGTGGGGGCAGTGGCGCTAGGTGTGTGTGTGTGTTAGGTCTGTGTGGGTGGGCAGTGTGTGTAGGTGTGTGTGTATGTGTGTGTGTGTGGGGGGGGGGTGATTGATGAGAGTAAAAATTAGGGGTTTGATTTGGAAGTGAAGAAAGTTAGGGTTTGCGATCAAGTCAAAATTAGTGTGTGTGATAGAATGGCGTTGTAGAAAGTGTGTGTGAATCAGTTTTTATGATAACCCGAATCTGAAATAATTTTTAAATTTGTAATAAGTATTCCAATTATTTCTAATGACCAGTGGGTGTATTATTCTAGTGCTTTATTATTATTGGACGATAATTTAATGATTTTTATTCATTTGTACTTGATCATTTTAATGCTTGTAATAACTAGTGGGTGTATTCTTATAGTGATTTGTTATTATAGGATTTGAATCAAAATTGGTTTTATTGAATGCATTAGATGTTAATTAGGATTTTAATCAATTTAATTGAAAGTCCATGACCTGGGAGTGTGTGTTCCGGGGGGTGGGGTGGGGGTGCATGTGTGTAAATTGAATTTGGTATTGGGTATTGGTTTAAATTTAAATTAATATAAATTGTTATTGATATTGGTATAAATTGAAATTGATATCGTATGTCTTGTTATTATCGGATTTGAGGATTAATTCAAAGTCCATATACATGTTTGTCCTAATAATAACAATTTTTGTAGAAAATTTCTTTATCCCAGCATGATAGCGGAGGCGCCGAGGGATCCTCGGCCAGTTGGCCCCCAAAATGGGATAAATTGGGGCCCGTCGTTGAGAATAAGATGATATTATTGACTAGATTGCTAGAGTTGCTGAAGACGATCATTGGCCGGGGTACACTGATTGGAGGGCCGTGCCTAATGAGCTCAAGATTAGCATCTGGGGGGCAATACAGGTAGTGTATTTATATTTATATTTATAAGCAACTAACACTTACTTTATTTTTCATTTTTATTTGTTTGACGAGAACAATTCGTCCTACCCCCACATGTCCGCGACTCCATGTTGGAACATTTGAGGGATCAATATAAGACGTGGAAGAATAATATGTGGGCACGATACTTTGGGAAGACCCAGGAGTCCATTATGAGAGTACATGACATTGTCCCCTCGAAGCAGATGATCTCATTGGCACAGTGGCAAAAGTTTATCGACAATGAGATCGATGTGATGGAATTGGCATCTCACCAATTAAAGAGACCTGACAAAAAAGTTAGACGTGCACTACTCCGGGAGGACATCTTATGCCGAGGTGGAGCACCGGATGGTATGTTTTTATTTTTCTTTAATTTTAGTTTTATGTTATTGTAATTTATAATTATTTTGCATTACTTACTAATTGTACATTATTTTATTTCAGGAGATGGGGAGTGGCCTTGGGGTAGGCCACATAGGCTCGATGCCTATGTGGTAATTCAAACGAAGAAGCGCAAGGACAAGGAGGTGGCCCCGAGCGTCACATCCACGATTGTAAGTTATAAATGTTTAATTTTTTTAATTACGTTATAATTTTTTTTATTTACTTAATTAACTAATTGTGTACTTTTTGTCATTTTAAGCAAAGCTTAAGGAAGTGCATGAGTTGCAGTCTGATGCCGACAAATCATCTTTGGCTACGGAAGCACTCAGCCAAGTGGTCGGGATAGATCACAAGGGGAGGACTAGGGGTGAGATCGTGGGTGGGGAAGTCGAGGATCATCAGAATGGAGACGAGCAACATCGGGTTGGCACATAAGGTGGTTACCCATGATGATATGATATCAAGGTTGGAGGCGACGGTTCTAGATATGTACGCCTTCATAAAGCGTCAGTTGGGGAAGGGGAAGGAGAAGGATAAGGAGGTAGAGGTAGACGAGGATGTCACTTCTTCATTACCGATATGTATAGACTCATCGCCATATGATCAATTTCTAATCTTAACTCTGGTCGAGCGGCCTATGTCAATAATAGGTTGACAGAGAGTGTTTCTATTATGGGGAGCAGATAATGAGGGGGTTGAAGGACACATCCTTCCTATCGGGTATGCTGGTTCATGGACGCCCCCTCCAAGAAATTGAGGCAAGGCTGCTCGTCACACATGTGGTTATCGGAAATGCTAACTCACCTCTGTGGTTGCACGGATAGTGTGGTGTTCAGCGAATTGATGGGGTTGTCAATAGATATATTGCCTGGTATTCCTTCCTCCTCCAACCTGCTCAAGACCCTATGCCATGACATTATATATATCTTTTTAATTTGGATATTGAATATTTTTATTTCTATTTTATTTATTGGTTTGGATATGGATATTTTTATTTCTATTTTATTTGGATATGGATTATATATGCCATGATTTGGTAAATTATTTCTATTTTATTTGGATATATGCTGTTTGGACAGGTATAATTTTGCTATAACATGTATAAATATACCGCTGGACAGTGGTAGTGGCCATACTGCCTAACAGTTTTTTTAAATTCTGCCCAGAACTGTCATGATAAAAAACTGTGACAAGTCCGTGATAAAAAAACTTATCACGGACTTGTCACGGTCTTCGACCGTGACAATTGGTTTAGGTTTTATCACGGTCTTGTCACAGTCTTTGATCGTTATAAAATTTGTCAAGGTCAAAGATCGTAACATGTCTAATTAACTTGTCACGGTCTTTGACCATGACAAGTTCGTGACAAAGGAAGTTGTCACCCCTAGACTTGTCATGGTTAAAGACCTTGACAAGTTTGAATTCTGACTTGTCACCATTTTAGACCTTGACAAGTCGATAATTTTGGTATAGTATGTTTGCATTTCCAGTCTCGTTGGATTCTCATTGGAATCCCATTCGAACGAGATGCGATGCCATTTGAATTAGGTCGAGTCTGATTCGAATGAGATTTCATAAATCCGAAAATTTACAGAATTTATGTGCTATCACAATGAGGGGACTTGTATCGGTTGATCTATCAAGCTCTCAGTGGATCATATATTTTCCAGGTTAGCCCCTTTGGGAGACCTTTGGGTAATAGGGTTAAGGGGGTTTTGGTATAAATGGAAGATAGAGTGTGTAGGGGTTTCATTCCCATCAAATTTTCTCATCTCTCTAGTTTCAAGCACTCTCCTCCCTCCCCACCATCCCTAAGCCTTAACCATTCACCTTAGCCATATATACACCATTTCCAAGACTTATTAATCCATTCCAAGCATTTTTTAAGGTAAAAGTGGATAAATACGGAGCATTCAAGGTAGTTTTGAAGAAGAAATTATGGAGTTTAAAGGGCGTTTTCATAGAACTTTTAAGGAGAAAGCTTAATGAAGCTAGGCAACCTCTTTAAGGTTACTTTAGGAGGTGGGAGGTTGACATATTCTTCCATATTCATCCATTTTTAGAGCTTCATTGAGGTGGAAAAAAACTCTACTCTTGATAAGTTTAAGATTACTCTATTTTGCAATATGTTGTACAAATATGTTAGAGTCCATAAGAGTATAATTTTTTCATGTTTGGGTAGTGATTACTCATGATTTCTTAATAGCTTTGGATATTTAAGAAATGGGATTTCAAAGGGTTTGAGAAATGATGATAAATTTCAAGAAAACCTTATATTTAAAAAATTTATGAAATAAAATGTTTTAAAATAAATATCTTCCTTGATAAGCTATTTTTAGTATAATCTTTAAGTTCTTTGAAAAAATGAAGATTTTATAAATTTATACATTTAAACAATTTTGTGAAGAACGAATATCTTTTTTATCTTGAAAATCATGGATTTACAAATATGATGAAACTTCATGTGATAAGCATGTGCAAAAATCATTTTTGTGGATTTCTAATATTAATATCCATCTTAACATGTGTATAGACTTGTAGTAAGCTAATGATGAACATTGGAACATGTTTGATAAGGATTACAATGGATTTTAACTTGAAATGAGAAAGATAGAAATTTCAATCCCAAAAGTGTGCTACGAAATAGGGAGAAAATGATAGATGTGTACTTTTAAGACTACATGTGATGTTAAAAGTAAAATGGGCATTTTCTAGTGAAATGGCCCTTATATGCCAAAATGATTTCTTCGTTAAGGAACATAATGAAAGCAAGAAACTTATAGCTTTGGAAGTGTGTGAGCCCCTCAAAGTGATAAAAGGTTTTAATCAAGTGTTAATGAGTTAAGAACATTCAAGAGGTTAAGTTAGTGACTTAACAATGTTTATTGGAAATAACATTTATGGAAAGGGATGAATCGCAAGTTTGGCAATAAAGGGGTAAAATCATAATTTTACATAAAGTGGACCACTTTTATGTTGGAAAGGTTGTTACGCAAAATGGTCCTAAAAGAAAGTGATTCTCGGGATGAAATCAACAAAAAATTGCAAAGAGAAAGAATGGCATTTTTGACTGTAATACAAGTATGGGGCATAACTCCCGATAATTTAACTTTGTCCTGTAAAAGTGAAATAATGTGGACATTTGCAAAATATTAAGACACATTAAAAATGGACTCAATTGTGACCGGGAATAATTAAGAAAAGCCTGGAGCCCTGGGAAGAAAGATCCAAAATCACCGGCGAGAACATATGGTAGCGTAGCCGGCAGTGTGGAGCTCGTTAAAGTATGCGGTTATATGATAAACTCCGAAAAAAAGATAATGAGTAAAAAGCGAAACATGATAAAGAAATTGGTTGTGATAAGAAAGTGAGAAAAGATAATCTTTGTGAAAAGAACCCGATAAATGTTCCTGTTTTGAAAGGGCAATTTGGACAAGAAATATGAAAATGACTAAGTCCAATTAAGGCATGAGTTAATACACAAGTGAAGTGGTTAATGGGTAGTTAAGCAACCTATGGTTGTTTTAACCCATAGTTAAATCAAGTGTGGATTGTGAACATTTTCAAAAGGAAAACAAGTACTTTCTAACACTGATTGTGCGTGTGTTGAAGGGTGGTTTTCAAGAAAAGTACTAAAGTGGATTTGGTGTGAGTAAAATGGGTAATTTCGATAAATAAAGTGTTTTTGCCTAAACAAACGCAATATTGTTTAATAATTTAACTGGGTGAGTTAAATCGGGAATTAAATGTCAAGTCAAGTAAAGAGGGGCAAAAAGGGGGTCTTATTTAGATTAATGTGGTTTAATCAATTCAAGTTATCTTTTAGAATAAACATATTCATGCATTAGTATATGTATATGTATATATCTATACGGTATTTGCATGTGCACGTAAGTGGTATGTTATAAAGTCTCTTTTCTACTTTTCGATTCTATGTTGCATTGTTGTATTTTCCACTGGGCATTAAGATAATTCCATTCCTTTGTTACGACAAGTTATATGAAATTTCATATTTTAAGAGCATTATACAGGTAAGTATCCTTTTATTTTGCATTTGTAGCTCTGAATACTTGGATTCTGGGAACGCTTTCCATGGGTCATACACATAGCTTGATATAAATTGGAATCAGATGCTAAACATGTGAAATATTAATTAAATAAAACTAGACTTGCAACATTGTTTAGGTTGTCTAATTGCACTTCACACCAAACGATCGGGTCGGACTGTGTTGACCCACTGGTAACCCATAAATTCGAGTCGTGGCGTTATAAATGGTATCATATATCTAGTTCAAGGTTCCTTTCGCGAGTGACATTGCGAGGTCGGTAGTGGATATTTGACGTCAGTGTTGGTATAAGGTCAGTGAAAAATTAATTTTCTATAGTGAAAAATTAAATTCCAATTTTCCCAAATATCAAGAATATAGTCTAAGACTTCCTAAGTATGCAAGTCTCGTCATTACCTAATTTAATTACTAATTTGGCATGCGTAATTAGTCTGTTAATAAAACAAGCACACATACACACACGCGCACACACACACGAGACGACGATGTACGAGAAAAACCCAAGTGGGAAAAACCTCGGACAACCAGGCGTAGACAAAATCCCCTATAATGAAGGTTTCATAAAAGACATAAAAATGACATAAAACACTTGACTCCTTTTGCCCGTGTGGTTGATCGTCTTCCACCTTCCATTTTAGCTCTTTGCAATCCAGTGACAACTTCACAATAATTCCTTGCCTCAGACTTCTCCGACAGCCTCTACCGTCACCTGCTTGTGTGGAATCCACCATATAGAATTATATGAATGAGGTGTAAGGGTTTGTTCTTAAAAGATGATCAAGAATCCAAATTACACAATTGTATTATTTGATTTTGAAGATACGAACACAAATAAGGCTTCAAAATAATTTTGTTGTCAAAAGGCTAATCTGAAATGGGTGGATACCTAAATTTGAGAGAGAGCAACCGTTTTGATTAAGTTAAAATGGTTTTCTCAAAATTCACGCCATTCGTTCGAACGACATTACGCATCTCATTTGAACGAGAGCGTAGTTATTCAAACGACATGGAAATCTCGTAAGAATGAACTTCTAACATGCTTCCTCGTAAGAACGCCGCTTCAAGTGCTTCAAACGAGATGTTCATCTCGTTAGAAGCTCGTTCGAATGATATTTGCAGATCGTTTAAACGAGATAGAATCTCGTTAGAACGACCACAAATTAAAATAATTAATTTAAAACCTTTTTTCAAATATGAAAAGAACCTTCGAAAAAATCTTATTACGTTACTAGAAACTTAAATCAATAAAAACAAGATTATACCTTTCGATCTCGATCGCGGCAAAAAATGTTCAAATGCGTTGATCTCTGTATAGAATCTTTGCTTGCCTCGGTGCATAGGCTTGAGTAACATATACTTGAAATTCCTATAACTTACGTATTTTGACCAACAGAGTAAGCCAACACATACAAACAACTCAATTGGAAAATTTTCCTTACAAATATCCCCCTTTGGCTATTCCGGGACAAAACACAGGACAAGTGAAAATTGCTAAGTTAGGCCGTTAAGCCACCTATGACGATAACAATGATTGATGGAAGGTCAATGACCAACCACTGTGTGACACCCCACCTAATAAAATACCGGGCGATCACTCCTATACCAAATTAAAACAGGAGTCTCATATAGTTCATTCTCAGCATCACTGTCGAAAAACCAATTTAATTACTAATATCCTATTAGGCTGGCGTCAATTTTTTTTACTAATCTTTTTAACCAAACCATTCAAATAAAATAATTACAACAGTTGAATGCAATTATTGAAATTAAATGAAGTAACCGAACACTCGGTACAAAATAATACAACCAAATCGAATGCCGCACAAAAAGGCGGTAGAAGAATAAATGAGTACAGTTGGGCCATCAGCGCGAATATGTCTACAATACCTCCTATCTAGATCTTAATGATAGAAGCGTCTACAATAAACCTTCTTGCATCCACAACTGCTGTAGCAAACATCTGAATCGAAGGAATCATCATCCAGGCGTCCCTGTGTCTGGACACTTATATATATATATAGATATAGCAAGAAAGGGAAAAATAGAGAAACGGGTCAGAGCCCGAGTTTGAAAATATTTTGCAAGTGCATAAATGCCATATTTTAAAATATGCAATATCTCATATTTAAATTGGTGTCGCACTCACATGAGATACCATTCACCTCTCATCTATAGTGCACGTACTATCGCATACCTTATAAACAACTTAGTTAAGCTACCCTGCCTAACTAATTCATTTCATCCATCTTCTAAAGATCCTCATAAATCTGAGTACTAAGGACTAAACTTCTCCCCATTCCCAACATTACACTACGTTCGTGCGTGGGGTGTCTAATGAAGCGAAATCCAAACAAGGAATCGCCCCGATACACTACTACATGGTAATGTTGATCGTCGAAATCCATTAGGCCCTTAGTATATGCCATATTTTATACCATCCCGTATATATTAATAGTTCTCACTGGAACCTATGATCCATGTACATATAAATCCGGATATAAATCTACCGGAAGGAGAATATCACTTTATTCATTCTTTATAAAATATTCCAAGCTATTTAAACTAAAGTACTCTTCTTAACTTATCTACACGTCTAAGTTCCCGTACCGCCCATACAGTACTAAGTTTCATTAACACCTCTTATAGTGTTAATAAATTGCCAAGTAACATTTCACATGTGCTAGTTTCTGATTTGAAAGTTAAGTCTCACCACTTGATCTTATCCATTAGATGCTCACTATCTAATATTATGTTTTGCCCATTAAGCTTCCTCCGCTTAACTTAATAGTTAGATGAATTCACGTCATCTAATTATCTACTACTTCGTCCTAGTAGATTATTCATATAGTATATATTTCACACACAATATAGACTATAAGGATAATTGGCCCGTCTAATCGTCTACTCTAATTATTCCAAATTATTTGCCTTTTTGATGTATGAACATCATACAATCATCTACCATTCTACCCATGTAGATTATTTATATAATATGTATTTCACACACAATAATTATCTACTACTTCATCTTAGTAGATTATTCATATAGTATATATTTCACACACAATATAGACTATAAGGATAATTGTCCCGGTCTAATCATCGACTCCAATTATCCCAATTTATTTATCTTTTAGATGTACGAACATCTTATAATCATCTACCATTCTACCTAAGTAGATTATTTATATAGTATATATTTCACACACAATAGATACCATAAGGAGTATTGGCCTGGTCTAATAATCGACTCCAATTCTCCTATCATTTACATTGGCCCGGTCTAATCCTCGACTCCAAATATAAATGAAAAAAATAGAATATTGGCTCGGTCTAATCCTCGACTTCAATATCATATAGGTACTGTAGGTATTCACCCAACCTAAGTACAAAATTTATAGATATTCGCACAACCAAATTATTCATATTAATATATTTCTCTCTAATATTCACCGTACTTGTTTGCTTTACGAATTTATTTCACTTTCGTATTTATTCGAGTATAATCATCTACCATTATACCTAATTAGATTGTTTATATAGTATATATTTTACACATAATATATATACTATAAGGATTATTTGCCCGGTCTAATCATCGACTCCAATTGTAACTGAAGAAAAATAGAATATTGGCTCGGTCTAACCCTCGACTCTAATATCATATAGGCACTGTAGGTATTCGCCCAACCTAAGTACAAAATTTATAGGTATTCACACAACCCGATAATATGCATTAGTACGTAGTATGTATCTCTCACATATTTGTCGTACTATTTGTCTTACGATTTATCTCACGATTGTATATATAGGAGCGTTCACACAACTCTAAGGGTCCTTGTTACCCCTTGTTATATCAACTCATTAGTTACCATTGTTAACCTACTGACCCAAGAAATTTAATCTCGCTCACGCTTTTTTCGTAATTTTATTCTTATCACCTTGAATTAGAATACGTCCCAATCAAGCCTATGAATTTCCACTTTAATTCTCTCACAAAATTAAAGTCAAACACTCAATCATAGATCTAGTGCCATCATTATTACAACAATATATTTCATCAAGGTCCCAAACACTTCCCCAATAAATTTTTTAGTCATTTGAGGCTTAAAAAGAAAAATCTCACATTTTCTCGCAGTTGAAACGAATCATAATTTTCTGGCAGCTTAAACACCTTGAACTAAAACAGCTATAGCTCACTCTACAGAAATCCAATTGACCTAAATCAAATCTCATTAGAAATATAACTTCAATACCTTTCTTTTCATACATAAATTAGTATATAATTCAAATCATACGAAAAATGGCATGCATTTGAATTCTCTCAAAATTTTCCGTAACTTAGCTGTTCTGGAAGCTTAAATACCTTGCACTAAAACAACTATAGTTCACTCTACATAAGTCCAATTGACCTCATTCAAAGCTCATTAGAAAGATAACTTCAATACCTTTCTTTTCATTTATAAATGAGCATATAATTCAAATCACACAGAAAATGGCATGCATTTGAATTGTCTATAAAATTTTCGATTTGATTCCCGAGCTAACGATTTAAATCTTGGAACTGCTTCCTTATAAAAATCATTATAAATCCAAAATAAATCGGAAAAATACGCGGTTAGTGCCCACGTGACCATATTGAAAATATCTACAACTTTAATCGTTTGACCAAGAGCTGAATCAATTAGAATCCTGCACGAATTGACCTCGCAAGGCACTGATTTACTGTTCATCGTCTTCTCCAATCCACATTTTCCCCAACACTCATTCAACCCCATTTCCATGCATCTTAACATCACCCAAAAAAATATAAGCATCTATACATAATTATATAACCAGCACATCAATTAAAATCAAGGGATTCAATCATTCAATCAATAATCTAACCCTAAATCCATTAAATTTATTTCTCACAAAAACTACACCATTTTCATCCATTCAAGCTTAGATTTCATATGGGGCAATTACAACATCAATTTCTATGAGTTCATTTCACAAAAAATCAATTTTCATTCAATAATCCCAATCCAAAAATCATATAGTTTACCAACTATAATATGAGATATACACACTAAATTGAATAAAGCAAGTAAACACTTGCCTCGTGGATAAAATCCGACGACCCCGAGTTGAATCTCGCGGATTTTGGCCGGAAATCTCTTATTTTATTCTCTTTTATTTCTTCTTCTTTATCCTCCCTCTCTCTCTCTCTCTCTCTCTTAGGGATGATATTTGGGGGAAATAAGGGCTTTCCCCTTATTAAACTCGAAATTGGGTATATACCCAATTGTTAAATGACTCGTGTACTCATTTACGAGTCCCTGCTAGTCCAAAAATGCTCGGAACCCAAATACTACCCTCGGGTACTCTATTTTGACTATCTGGACCATTCCGAACTCAATGGAGGAGTTGAAATCTCCATCCGAGTCACTTAACTAAAATTCACTATTTTGACCCAACACGTTCAATACGCGTGTTTTTCAATTTACAATATGTTCCTTTGTTGCATTATCCAACTGCGATATGTAATAAAAATAATCCCACTCACATTCTTAGTCTCGTAAGAAAATATAATCCATATAAATATTAGTCCGACACTTGAAAACTAATATTTACTATTCACTTTATAATATTAAATTTATTTAATTTCACTCATAAATTCCAAAATTACTATTCAGAGTAATTCCTCAAATTACCAAATTACGCCCACCTTTGTAAGTTAAATATCTTTAAAAGTACGGGGTATTACACACTGATTCACCCCATACATAAATACAGCAGTGTCCATAGACAACTGAGTGGAGTTGGCCCAAGGTAGAAAAGAGGAGCAGGTGACCCAATTTAAGATCCAATAATCTGCATGAAGGTCGGAATGGTAGAGAGTGAGGGAATCAAGTGGAGTGCGATGAAATATCTCCTTAATCATCATGGAGGACAGGGGACGATCCTCAAAGGGCTTTGGGAATATAACATCGAGCTCTCTAGGTATCTGAAGGAGATGGGCTGTCGTGTCGGCTGTTATAACAATCTCAACACCCCAGACCAAATCGGGTAAAATAATGTCGAACTTGGAAAATAGTGACTCCCAACCCCGACCGACAAACTGTAATACCCCGTATTTTTGTGATATTTATTTATGGGATTAATTGAATTAAATGTGTATTAATTGAGAATTAATCCGGATAAAATACTAGCGAGATGTGAGTTGGTATTCGATTATAATGTGTACATATGACGTTCTATGAATATTGAAAATAGTGAATTTGCCGTGAGACTGAAAATGGCAATTTGGGAAATTTTGTTGGGACGCACGTGACAGTCACGTCAGGAAAAATATTTAATTTAATTAAAAAGTGAATTTTATTTTTATCAATCGTATGGTCATTTTGAGTGCGCCAACGCGTCTGGAAGGGTCGAAATAGTCAAAAAACACTAGCCGGGGGTTTAGTTTGGGTCCCGGGGCATTTTTAGGCCATACCGGCAACTTAAAAGGGTATTTTTGTAATTTTGGAATTTTTGGAATTATGACCAACGAATTTTGGGAGTTTAAAATAGGGAATTTCATAACCCACTAACCCATTACCAACAATTAACTGAGTTGAGGGCAATGGGAGTTCCATGAGAAGTTAGGAGAAGTTCCCAAAGAGAGAACCCTAACCCCATCTTCAACCTTCAACCTTGGGAGAAAAGGAGAGAGCAACCTTCATCGATTCAACGCCAAATTCAGAGAAAAATCCAAGGCAAGTGGTTTAATTACGTTATTTGCAACGAATGTTTCTTCCATGCTTAGACATTTATGAAAATTGCATTGTTTTGGGAGATTGATAAAAACCCATGAATTTAAGGACTAACTATAAACCATGTTAGGATTTGCATGTAGACATATTCTGATGAATTATGAATTGATACTATAGCCCTTGATAATTCAAAAAATGGATTTAAGAAGAGGATTATTTTTGATTTTGAAAGAAATAGAAAACTAGGGTTCTTGATGATATTTTGATCTAAATAAGGCCTTTGGGTGATGATTAATTAGTTTTAGAACGTTAACAATGTTGTAGGATGATTATTTGATGATATTATAACGTTAGAATGAAGTTTCATGCATTATAATGGATTTTTGGGACGATTTGAGGACTGCAAAACGAAGCAGTCCGTAACTTATTTGGTGCAATCGATCGATCGACATTCATCAATCGATCGATCGACCACCATCGATCGATCGATGTTCAAGGTCGATCGATCGACCTTCCCAGAATGAGAAATATTTTCCCTAGTAAAATTTTAATGATGTTAACCCTTAGAAAATTATTAATGGAGATTTTATGAATATCCTTAGACTAAAGGAAGAGCAGTAGGTATGGTTATATAATTTGTACCTGCGTTAGAAATCAATTTGAGGAATTATTATGAAATCTAATAAAATTCGATGAGTAAGATAATATTAGGGTTAAAGGAGTAAATTCGAATAATTTGAGGAAATGAGGTTTGGGGCAGAAGTAAGGATCTTAATAATAATGATGTTATATGTGGGAATAATAGGAGACTTAGTAATCCCTTTGAGATAGGTTTTAAGTACAAAAAACTATGACGTGAGATGTGTCGACAGTCTACATTATATATTATCGGAAGATTGAATAATGTATAAAAATGGAATAATGGTATAAGGATGTAGAATATACCTTTATTAATAATGAGATATCTAAGATGTGTGAATTCTTAGTATATGATTTATGTGTATGACATACCTACCATACTTGCTATCACGGGAGGTTTGCGTTCGCTTAGGGCCATCTAATCTTTGTTGTGCCTACGGGGGGATTTAGATTGGTACCTCGAGGACATAGGCCAGAGAAGGACTTATTGGGAAGTTAATAAGACTTCTGATCGTGGGAGCATAGGTATGTGCGTGACCCATGTGATGTGAGTGTGTTCGCCTCCATTGATTGTGATTGTGGTTATCTGAGAACGATTCCTGAGAGATTCGGAATGCGTGATCCTTATGTACGTGATGTACCGAGATGGATAGCAGAGTATGTGTGCACCGCAGCTTAGCCTTAGGGTGTTTGTATTGTATATTTATGATGTGAATAATATATGGTTAAATGAAAATGAATTGTTATGTTTAATTGCGAGAATAATTGTAGTAACGTCTTGATAAAGATAAAAAGGGAAAACCTGCTGTGAATTGTTTTGCTAACAATTGAGAATCCGAGTTTAAGTAAAGCCTTCTATTTAATTGTTAATGATGGGAATTTATATTGTGAATCGAGTAGAAAGGTTAGAACTTATGACGGTTTAGTTGGTTACGAATATCGCTTAGATGGGTACGGTACGTTGGGAGTGCACAATTAGTCGAGAGGTGAGAATTTCATGTGAGTGCACGTCCTAACATGTATTTTGCATTCATTGTTTTAATGTTATTAAAGCACTTGCTATTTTTAAAATACTCTCCACTTTCGGGCTCTGACCCATTTGCTTTCAAATCTATTTTTGGTAAAAACCTTTTAGGTGCCCATCCACAAGGACACCATGCATAGTATTTCCATTCAGGTGATGAGCTGTAGCTGTTGTGGAAGTTACAGGGCCTTGCTAGTAGACGCTTATTTTGGTTTTGACTCCATATTCAGTTCCATCACTTGTAGGGCATGTCGCCCATTTCTTTTAGAGACATTTCATATCAGTTATTCAGACTTTTGGCATGTAATTAATTCAGGACACACTGTTTTATTTATTTCAGTTGTGGGATTGTTGTGAGGAGTTTTTCCTCTGGACTCATTAATGTTTGTTGGTTACTTCGTTGAGACTTTATGGTGTATGGTTATGTTATTCTTTTATATCTCACTTACTGCTTGTTAATCAGAATTAATTTAAAATTTGACATCTTACTTTTAAATACTAGGTGGTTAGTAATTATAAAAATGTTTAGACAGTGATGCTATTAACTGAGCCAACTTGGAATTTTGATTTAATTTAATAAAGGAGGAGCTACCCGGTATTTAATTAGTCGGGGTGCCACAGGTGGTATCAGAGCATCAGGTTCTAGTGTCCTTTAGGATCTGTGTGGCCTATTATGCTTCCAGCGTAACTTTCTTTGATATAGAGCCCTATGTTTAGGATTGTTGATTCCTTTAGTAAAATTTTGTTCTCCTGCTATGATGTATATGATAGCGAATCGTATTGCGATCGGGTGTATTCGTGTGCCGAAAAATGTAGTACGTCAGGCGAAGACAGTTGGGTGAACAGATGGAGGCAAATATATATTGAGTTTAATTGAATTATTTAAAGAAGGATGACCGTAGTTGAAGTCACCGATATTATGGCACGGAAGTCCTGGATAATATAGAAGGCTAAGGCGCGACTTGAGACTTCCGGGTACAGCTATAGTAGGAATGGGGTCAAATTAGACACATCCAACAAGGTTGGAATGGGAGAGAAAGAGTTAGGTGTAATCATTGAAGAGAACCAGAAGTAGCAATACTCGAAAAGCGAAGACGACATGTGCTAGCCAAACGAATGTAATGTATCCAAAGGCTTGGACATATGTCAGGATATGACCAATTGAGAGTGAAAATTTAGAGAAATTTTTCCTTGACTCGTAAGAGCGGAGATTCAATGGTGAGAAACAAGCAACCCACTTAAAAGTGGAATGTGATGTCGAGAGGGTGTACACGTATGGTTTGACCATAAGTTCCTTCATCAGATGTTCAGGTTGAAAGGCGAATGTTATTCTGAACTCACATAAGAGGGCCAAACAGGGGTCAACTTGTGAGGAGAAATTTAATGTTGTAGCGAACCTTACACCGGGTGGAGAAGGTGGTATGGAGAAGAGGATGTTAAAGGGAGAATCTACATACAAGAATAATTGTTAGCTCTTATGGGGAATTCTGTTTGGATGATAAATACAGATAGTAATTATATCGCGTGGTGTAAATTTGGAGGTAAATGTTCCCTTGGGTAGGGAGATACAAAAATCGAAGAATTTTTATAGAATAAGACTGGGAAAATGGTGTTGGAGAAACACCACAAGGAGGAAGACCCAATGGAGAACCAGTTAAAATGATTCGGATAACTAAATTACTACCGGGCAAAGGTGATTTCAGTGAGAGATGTAGAAATAAGTAGCGTGTTCCTTTGGACCGTCAAAACTAAGGGAACAACGGAGGTAGTTGTCTGAGTCGAGACTACCAACGTCCGAGAGATGGACCACCTTAACATGATTTGTGAGACAAAAGATAAGTGGAGTATGTGTAGAGGTATTTATGTGGGGAGTGAAACCCGTGCGTTATAAAAATTTTCCCGATACAAGAGTAGGGATCAAGATATTGTGCCTGGCGAGGGCAACAGTTATTGAAATATCCGGTTTGGGACAGACATGTGTGGTAAGTCCAGGAACCATTTGAGCAGCCGGGACGATTATTAGGATAGAAGTATGAGTTATATCCTCAGATGAGGATGCATGTTATTTGTGGCATGAATGAGTTACTACATTTGTTACATTTGTATTTTCACTTGAGAGTCGAGTTTAGTGAGTATATCAGTAAGTTTATTATATATAAGAACATTTTCCCTGATAGTGTGGGGGTTACTTTTATTGTCATATGCGGAGGATGAATGGGTATATTAATAGCGATTTATGGTTTATCGAAATTACTCATTTTAGTGATGTATTATACAAGTATGATATTATCCAAATTGTGTTTTTATATAATTGTACCGATAGTGTGCTGGTATTACAAGTTTATCGAAGTTACTACCTTGAGGTAGAATGTTTTGGTTCTGGAGAGGCCCCATGTGTGAGAGGGTCGGGCTCAAAATTGTACTATTGTATATATGTATATATATATAAATATTGCTGCGATTTCAAAGGCATAATGGTCTCGGATACTTAATCCTAGTATGCGCGGATATTTAAATGATATGATTAGTATGTAATTTATTTACTAGTTAGCAAAACGGTTTAGCTGGTTATTGTAATTAACACTCAGGATGTCGTAATAAGTATAATGCATTATTTTATCGCCATTTAGAGATCTGGGAGTTTATACTCATAGTTGTGTACCTGGGGACGGGATTTTGAGAACCCCGAGTATAATTGCATAGTGTATATGGAATGTGATTACCATCAATGTCAAGAAAAAGTGTCTTTCAGAAAGAGTTCCTTGTTTAAGTTAAATTGAGAAAGGAGATGTAACTTTGTTGATTAAGAGACGGGAACATAGGGGTACGTGTTATGGACTGAGGGCATAATAAATCTCGATGACCGACAAGGTTAGGTAGTAGTGTATCGGGGGGGTTCCTTATTTGGATTTCGCTTTGCGAGACATCCCACGCATGAAACCTAGCTTAAGGTTGGTAGTAGGGGTATATTTAACCATTCGTCCATAATTTGGAATCCCTCGATAATTACGAAAATAGTTAGTCAGGAAAATTACGATATAAGGTCAGTAGAGCCAGTGGTGTGGTGAAGAAGTACTGAAAATTTTGGTTTTATTTCGGCAGGTTGAAGGATGCATTGAGGTTAAGAAGTATTTAGGATTTCAAATTCCGAGGTGATTTAGAACGCCCAAGTGGTATGGCCACGTTGGAAATACTAGATCAATAAAGAGTTTGGAATACGTATAGCGTATATGATGTGTAACGCCATTTGCATGGGTTATAAAAGCTGTAGATATTCTGGTTGACTAAAGTAGTATCGTCAGAAGAAGGGATATAGTTGGGTGAAATTATTACTTATAGGATTTAGCGTCGTAAAAGAAGGTGTTAATCAGTGTAGCACGTCCGAATGTAGTAAAAAAGCAATGGAAAGTCATTTAATAAGGGGATATCTCTTGAGAAGGCAAATATTTAATTATTATGTGCAATTTGGAGTAGAGTTCCGAATAATCAAATGTTGGGGGTGACTCAAGAGTAAATAGAGTGAGAATGTTAATAAGGTTTAAGGAGTCCGGATTTTCACCAAGAGGTGAGAAAGTGTAAGGGTCGAAACTTTCGCATACGCCAAGAGAAGCAGAGGATCGTTAAGTATCACTTAACGGGAAGGAACATTTACAACAAAGTCAGCATTTAAAGGGGTGTAGTAAGTAGTAGAACGGTTGGGTGTCAGATGATTAACCAATTAATTTTGTATCCAACTGATGATTCCAGGGATGGAAGAGTCAAGTTAGTAAATTCCTTGAGGGGTAACAAATTCCTTCAAATACGTGAGTCATGTTGTTCAGAAGGAGACAAATTGTTATATACTTGAATGATTTACACTATTAGATAGTGAACACGCCGGTACGTGGTTCGACGTAGTATTATTTAGAATTGGGATGAAATCCCCGAAATCCACATTTAGGTGGGGTGACAATAAGTAGTGGGAAATAACGATTCAAACTGAGGGTTGTATCACCTATAACCCGAGGTGCAGGCGCAAGGTGACTAACGACTGATGGATTGTATGAAAGAAATTTTGGATTCATTGCGATATTTTCAATTCCAAATCGGGTGTAACTAGTGAGGTATATTGTAGTCATGAGGAGGAGATATTACCTAATGATAGAGTTGGGGGAAAAGCACCCGTATCTATTTATGGTGGACAAGGTGCTTACAAAGGTTTGTGTGACACCAACAGGCTGAAGTGGTTTTCCCTTGTGTAAAAGTCACAACGTCGGGATATTTCAAGGAATGGACAAGCGTAGTCAGACGTGTTATTGATTCATCGCAGGATGGGAGTTTGGAGTTTTGATAAATGCGGGAGTTAGTAGTGAGGTGCGGACTCACAATACTAATAAAAATAATGCGGCTAATGATGTATAGGCTATTTTTATTCGAATGTTGTTTAATAAGAGCACGACGTGAGGTGCATTTATCGAATATTATTCTGATAAGGTATCAAGTATGTTAAACAAGCTTATTGTGAAGCGAGGGTTTTAGTGATTTGGGATTTTCTTTATAATTGTTTTGAATACTGGAGGATACCAAATTTTTCCAGGTGTGCCTTACTTATCTGAATTTCGGGACGAAATTCTATTATTAGGGGGGAAGTATGTAATACCCCGTATTTTTGTGATATTTATTTATGGGATTAATTGAATTAAATGTGTATTAATTGAGAATTAATCCGGATAAATTACTAACGAGATGTGAGTTGGTATTCGATTATAATGTGTACATATGACGTTATATGAATATTGAAAATAGTGAATTTGTCGTGAGACTGAAAATGGCAATTTGGGAAATTTTGTTGGGACGCGCGTGACAGTCGCATCAGGAAAAATATTTAATTTAATTAAAAAGTGAATTTTATTTTTATCAACCGTATGGTCATTTTGAGTGCGCCAACGCATCCGGAAGGGTCGAAATAGTCAGAAAACATTAGCCGGGGGTTTAGTTTGGGTCCCGGGGCATTTTTAGGCCATACCGGCAACTTAAAAGGGTATTTTGGTAATTTTGGAATTTTAGGAATTATGACCAACGAATTTTGGGAGTTTAAAATAGGGAATTTCATAACCCACTAACCCATTACCAACAATTAACTGAGTTGAGGGCAACGGGAGTTTCATGAGAAGTTAGGAGAAGTTCCCAAAGAGAGAACCCTAACCCCATCTTCAACCTTCAACCTTGGGAGAAAAGGAGAGAGCAACCTTCAGCGATTCAACGCCAAATTCAGAGAAAAATCCAAGGCAAGTGGTTTAATTACGTTATTTGCAACGAATGTTTCTTCCATGCTTAGACATTTATGAAAATTGCATTGTTTTGGGAGATTGATAAAAACCCATGAATTTGAGGATTAAAACTATAAACCATGTTAGGATTTGCATGTAGACATATTCTGGATGAATTATGAATTCATACTATAGCCCTTGATAATTCAAAAAATGGATTTAAGAAGAGGATTATTGTTGATTTTGAAAGAAATAGAAAACTAGGGTTCTTGATGATATTTTGATCTAAATAAGGCCTTTGGGTGATGATTAATTAGTTTTAGAATGTTAACAATGTTGTAGGATGATTATTTGATGATATTATAACGTTAGAATGAAGTTTCATGCATTATAATGGATTTTTGGGACGATTTGAGGACTGCAAAACGAAGCAGTTTGTAACTTATCTGGTGCAATCGATCGATCGACATTCATCAGTCGATCGATCGACCACCATCGATCGATCGATGTTCAAGGTCGATCGATCAACCTTCCCAGAATGAGAAATATTTTCCCTAGTAAAATTTTAATGATGTTAACCCTTAGAAAATTATTAATGGAGATTTTATGAATATCCTTAGACTTAAGGAAGAGCAGTAGGTATGGTTATAAAAATTTTACCTGCGTTAGAATTCAATTTGAGGAATTATTATGAAATCTAATAAAATTCGATGAGTAAGATAATATTAGGGTTAAAGGGGTAAATTCGAATAATTTGAGGAAATGAGGGTTGGGGCAGAAGTAAGGATCTTAAGAATAATGATGTCATATGTGGGAATAATAGGAGACTTAGTAATCCCTTTGAGATAGGTTTTAAGTACAAGAAACTATGACGTGAGATGTGTCGACAGTCTACATTATATATTATCGGAAGATTGAAAAATGTATAAAATTGGAATAATTGTATAAGGATGTAGAGTATACCTTTATTAATAATGAGATATCTAAGATGTGTGAATGCTTAGTATATGATTTATGTGTATGACATACCTACCATACTTGCTATCACGGGAGGTTTGCGTTCGCTTAGGGCCATCTAATCTTTGTTGTGCCTACGGGGGGATTTAGATTGGTACCTCAAGGACATAGGCCAGAGAAGGACTTATTGGGAAGTTAATAAGACTGCTAATCGTGGGAGCGTAGGTATGTGCGTGACCCATGTGATGTGACTGTGTTTGCCTCCATTGATTGTGATTGTTGTTATCTGAGAACGATTCCTGAGAGATTCGGAATGCGTGATCCTTATGTACGTGATGTACCGGGATGGATAGCAGAGTATGTGTGCATCGCAGCTTAGCGTTAGGGTGCTTGTATTGTATATTTATGATGTGAATAATATATGGTTAAATGAAAAGGAATTGTTATGTTTAATTGCGAGAATAATTGTAGTAACGTCTTGATAAAGATAAAAATGGAAAACCTGCTGTGAATTGTTTTGCTAACAATTGAGAATCCGAGTTTAAGTAAAGCCTTATATTTAATTGTTAATGCTGGGAATTTATATTGTGAATCGAGTACAAAGGTTAGAACTTATGACGGTTTAGTTGGTTACGAATATCGCTTAGATGGGTACGGTACATTAGGAGTGCACAATTAGTCGAGAGGTGAGAATTTCATGTGAGTGCACGTCCTAACATGTATTTTGCATTCATTGTTTTAATGTTATTAAAGCACTTGCTGTTTTTAAAATACTCTCCACTTTCGGGCTCTGACCCGTTTGCTTTCAAATCTATTTTTGGTAAAAACCTTTTAGGTGCCCAGCCACAAGGACACCATGCATAGTATTTCCATTCAGGTGACGAGCTGTAGCTGTTGTGGAAGTTACAGGGCCTTGCTAGCAGACGCTTCTTTTGGTTTTGACTCCATATTCAGTTCCATCACTTGTAGGGCATGTCGCCCATTACTTTTAGAGACATTTCATATCAGTTATTCAGACTTTTGGCATGTAATTAATTCAGGATACACTGTTTTATTTATTTCAGTTGTGGGATTGTTGTGAGTTGTTTTTCCTCTGGACTCATTAATGTTTGTTGGTTACTTCGTTGAGACTTTATGGTGCATGGTTATGTTATTCTTTTATATCTCACTTACTGCTTGTTAATCAGACTTAATTTAAAATTTGACATCTTACTTTTAAATACTAGGTGGTTAGTAATTATAAAAATGTTTCGACAGTGATGCTATTAACTGAGCCAACTTGGCATTTTGATTTAATTTAATAAAGGAGTAGCTACCCGGTATTTAATTAGTCGGGGTGCCACACAAACCATCTGGGAACATGAATATCAACAAATTCCTCAACTCGGGACACCCGCTCATGGACCACTGCTCGAATATGGAATCCGAGTGTGCAATATAGATCATAATTTACTCGACACACCCACCGGGTGGGTGAATTAGCGGGGAGATTGTCCTGAGTGGATTGTCCCCTAGAGGATGACGAGGAGGAGTCATCCTCAGTTCCAGAAAAAATAAAGCGACGGAGACAACCATCAACCATGGAAATCGAGCCAAGTGTATAAAACGGGAAAGAAAAAAGGTAGCGAGGATAAAAAACTAACACTTAAATCTCGATAAATAAACTAACATCACTAGGAACCTATCTCCGATAATAATCCAATCGACCCCCGGCTAAAATAAAATTCCCAAGAATCAACACAATGTTAATAACAAATAATGAGCACAAAAATAATAATACGCAGAACAATAGAAGAGTATGCCATATTACCATTAAAAATGTTGAAAATTTGTAGAACAAACATAAGTTTAAAAAAAATTGGGGGCAACTAAAAATTATTTTGTATATAAAAATAGTAGAGAAAATAGCAAAGCCCCCTACACTTTTTTGATAAATATTGTAGGGGTAGACAAGAAATAAGGCATTTAAACACACACGAAAAATGAATTTTCAAGTGCAAATGATGTATTGGAATTCCTCTATATAGGATAACCCTACGATATTAATAAAAAATTTCACAACTAATCAGAAAAGATTAAAAAGAAAAAAAACTAAGAAAAAAAATGAAAAATACCTAAACAACGATGGAGTAATGAGAAGCTTACGAGATGGAGTAATGTAGAAGCTTATGAGGTTGAATAAATGGTGGATAGAAATAGGAAAAAATCTTCGGTGAAATCGCACAAGAGAGAGAAGAGGTAGGTACAAAACGACTGAAGAAGGGGCTTAAAAACCTAGGACGCAATTTTAGACGTTGTTTGAACAAAAAACGGACGCGATTTGAATGAAATGGTTAACTTTGTTCGAACATGAGCGAAAGTCGTTCGAACGAAATGCTATTCTTGTTTGAACCACAATCAAATGAACTTCAAACGAAGTGGACCACTTAAGGTAGAGAAATGTCATTTGATGGACGTGAGAAATAGATTCGAACGGAGCTATCAATCTCGTTCGAATGAGATGCTATCTTGTTCTAACGACAGGGAGACAACATTTTTCATTTTAAAAGACTTGTAAAATACACACCAACAAAAATAAAAATTAATGACCAATAAAAATATTTCATATGACACAACTTGGCTCAAATAATCATGGATATGGAGTGTATGGGTGTGAACCTAAACACGATGGAATCGATGTAAGTAGGGCAAAAGTGCACAACGGCTAACGAACTCTTAATTATGGCACTCAAATCAACCTTAGTGACAAGTAACTTGGTATAAACATGAGATCGATTCCCTTATGCATATTTGCCAAATTAACGATCATTCTCATCCCAATATAGTCATGTGAAGACATATGGAAACTAAGGGTGAATGTGCAAACCCATTGATCTTCAATTATACATCTCAAACACTCATTTTTTTTAATATTAATATTGATCGCACATGGGAAATTGAAGAGCATAATTCTTTTTTCCTTTTTTATTTATCAACAATCTCACTTTGGCCCTTTATAGCATGAATTTTCTTTTTGTGAAATGAATTTTGGGCTCTTACCAATGGTGTCTTTTCATGCACCAGATTATTTTTATAGTCACAACCCGAACCATTGCGCACTCACAACATTATCATAGATATTTCACAAAATGGTTCTTACATGCACATAAATTCGAATAGGGTAAGATGGAGATGACATTATTGGAATAAAACCCTCATAATTAGCGCATGTAAGGAACATTAACACCTAAGTAATACTGTGAGAAGTGTGTGTAGTAAAGGGATGATAAGAGGCTAACATCATGAAAGGATCACATCAACACATCGCTATGTCAGAGATAACATATTTAAGCACTAAGGTAACATAACTCAATCTAGTATACCATGATAGGACACGAGTAATGTGAAGTGAAGGTGTGCTTCAACGAGCGTATTCATGCCTTTCAAAACACACAAAAGTCAAAAATATTTTTTTCCTTTCAAAAAAATAAAGTAAAATCTTTTTGGATTTTTATATAAAAATGAAAAACCTTATTTTATTAAAAATATACAAAAATAGTATAAGCTAATCTAGGGATGAAAAATATGTCTATAAGAAAGCACCAACCCAAAGTTAGGCCGAACCCGAACTCAGTAAATATAAATAACACCTATAGATTTCCTAAGATTCTTAAACCTAAGGGCATCTAGAGGTTTAGTAAAGATATCGACAAACTGAAGGTCGGTGTTCACAAAACTCAGAGACACGACTTTATCTTCAATAAGCTCTCGAATAAAATGCTCTCGTGTCTTAATATGCTTTGTGCACGAATATTGAATGTGACATGTGAATTTCACTCATATTATCAGAGAAAATAGTCATCGTGCCTTGGGAGATCCCATAATCTTCCAAAATTTGTTTAATACACAAGAGTTTTTTACAACAAATCCCGACGGTGATATATTTGGCCTCCTCTATGGATAGAGAAATGGATTTTTTCTTCTTGATTAACCACGAGACAAGAGAACTCCCGAAATAGAAACACCCACCGGAGGTGCTACTACATCTTTTAACGTTTACAAACCAATTGGCTTTTTAATAGGCAGTCAAATGGTCATTTGTATCCAATGAGTACCAAATGTTGTAAAAAAGAGTGTTATACATGTATTTGATGATATGTTTAAGGGAAAGTAAGTGGGACTCTTTAGAGGATGCTTGATATCGCGCACACACCCCAATGCTAAAAGATATATCCAGATGACTAACGGTAAGGTAGAGGAGACTACCTATCATACTCCTAAAAAGCATTTGCTATACGTCCTTTCCTGACTCATCGTTGCTAAGCCTAGTAGTGGAACTCATAGGTATACGAGTATGCTTAACTGTATCTAACCCGAACTTCTTCACTAGCTCTCTCACGTATTTGGTTTGGGATATGAATATACCATACTCTAACTGTCAAACTTGAAGACCTAAGAAGAAGGTAAGCTCACCTACCATACTCATCTCGAACTCACTAGTAATTTCTTTCACAAATCAATGAGTATGTAGCTCACACGTGGATCCGAGCACTATGTCACCGAAATAGACTTGAGCAACCAAAATATTCCCTTTTTTTGACGCATAAATAATGTCAATCTACCAACTGAAGCTATGGTTTATAAGATACAAAAGTAATCTCATACCAAGCTCGCTGAGCTTGTTTCAAACCAAGTAGGGTCTTTTTTAAAATAGAAGACATGGTTGGGGAGTTTTAGTTCTTCAAAACCTTGTGGTTGTTCCACAAAGACCTTCTCCTGTAGAATGACATTAAGAAAGGCACTGTTGATATCCATTTGATAAATCTTGAATTTTAGATGACATGCTATGGAAAGCAAAAGGCAAACAAACTTTAGCCTATCAACAGGAAAAAATGTCTCCTCAAAGTCAATACCCTTAATTTAGGTGTAACCTTGAGCCACTAACCTAACTTTGTTTTGAATAATGATACCATTCTTATAAAACCATTTGGTACCAATAATATTTGTATCTCCAGTTCGGGGGACTAACTCCTAGACATCATTCTTTTCAAACTGAAGAAACTCTTCTTGTATAACATTGATCCAATGCTCTTCTTTGAGTGCTTCTTTGATGTTATTAGGCCCAATTTGGTAAGTGTAGCAAAAGTGGATAACTTTATTATCCAATTGAGCACCTGTCTTGACACCTTAGTTTGGATCTTCAATGCGAACCCAAGATGGTGGATCCTCTTTGTTAAAAGTGGGGTTTATGGCATCGTTATGAGAGATGATGGGGTCATCACTGGGGGCTGCATTATTCTCTCAAGCATGGTCATCATCGATAAATGTTGCAGTCAAGTCATCTTTAAAAATGACATTGATCGATTCAATGATCTTGGAACTTTTAAGGTTATAAACCCTATAAGCTTGACAACACGATGAATAACCTAAGAAAATCCTTTCGCCACTCCTATAATCGAACTTTCCTAAGTGTTACCTATCCTAAAGAATATAGTAAGGACTCCTGAAGACATGAAAGTAATATAGGTTAGGCTTTTTACCTATCCACAATTAATATGGCATTTTGATAGTGTGTGGACAAAGGTAAACTAGATTCATCGTATGACAAATGGTATTCACTGCCTTAGCCTAAAAGTATCTAGGCACATTCTGACCAAGTAGCATAATTCGTGCCATCTCTTGAATGGTGATATTCTTTCCTTCAATAATATTGCTCAGTTGAGGTGTGCGAATTACTGAAATTTCATGTTTGATGCCTATTTCGTTATAAAACTCTCCAACTTCAACATTAATGAACTCCGCGCCATTATCACTCCTAGTGCATTTAATTGTGACACTATTTTGATTTTGCAAGACACGACTATAGACACCACCTTCTAGCTACCACCTAAGTCTCTCCTTAGGTCCCTAACACCTCCTTATTTCACTACAAACCCTAGGTTATACTCCGAGTACCGATCTAGAGTTCGTTGGGAGTTTTCGAGCCTCGTTTGACTTCGATTAAATCTACGGTCAGAGCAAAATTTCATAAATATTTGAAGGGATCTGAATCTCCTTTTCAACGGTTCACCCCGTGCATGAATTGGCATAATGGTTCGGACGAACAAACCATTTTACTATCGAAAATCTATCTGGAGGACACCGGGCACTCCCGAGCCCCAATTTATCACCAATCAACTTCATCATCAGCATAAAATCTCAATGGATCTGTAAAGGGCACTAAAACCCCTTTCCAACGGTCCACCCTGTGCCCAAAATGGCATAATCGTTTGGAAGAATGATCCGTTTTCCTCAAAAATTGATCCGGAGGCCATCGGGCTCTCCCGGACTCTGTTTGACCAAGGTCAACTCTTCAGATCGAATGAGACTGAATGAATATTTGAAGGGCATTGAATACCTTTTCCAACGGTCCGCCCGATGTGCGAATCAACCTTACAGTCTGAACAAACGACCTATTTAACTTCGAAATGTCACCGGGTGCTTTTGGGCCCTAATTGACCAAAATCAACTCACTGAACCGAGCGAAGCTCTTTATAATATCGAATTACCTAGCATTAACTTACCAATGGTCTACCCCAAGGGCGATTCTGACTTATGTTTTGGATGAACAATCCCTTACCGTTCGATGATCTCCCGACCTAAGGACTAACGAGCGCTTTCGAGCCCTGTTTCACCCAAAGTCAACAACCGGACCCGGGAGTTGACCAAAGGACTCTTAAAGGTCTCTGAATTACCTTTCTAATGGTATGACTCGTTCTCGATTTTGATCAACATATTGTGTTCTAAGATCATTTTTTTGAAAAAGTTTGCACAAGACTACCAATTGGTAGGTTCATTTCCCTGCCTATCGGCAGTGTGCCTAGGGCTACCTGCCGATTAGCAGGTCTAGGATTATGCCCATTGGTAGTCCCCTGACCCTATAAATAGAGGGCACGATCTCACTCCCAAATCACACATAAGATCCATCAACATCAGTGATCTCAGGAACATTCTCCTACGATCAAGAAGTTTCCTTGTGTGGAAATCCCTTCCACCTTTCATTCCCATCCTTTTCCATTCTAGTAGAAATTCTCAAACATTCTTCACTTGCAAGGACTCTTCATCAATCAAAATCAATACTCAAAGTCTTCAAAGAAGGTCTAACACTCTTCCCTTTGTTTGAATTTCTTTATTTTTGGCATTCGTTACGTAAATTCTTAATTTAGTTCTTACTTTAGATTAATCATCATCCTTTATTAGTATATTGCACATAATCTATTTTCTATTGAAAACCCAAAAACCAAGAAAAGAGGGTTACACCAATAAATTTCAACGGCATTATCCACCACAATTTTTGAAAACTAAAGATACGTTTTCTACACACACACACACACACACACACACACATGTAATAAACTCCCATTTGGAATATATGGGATAAACATACGAACTACGGGGACTTTAATGCCTTTATAGGTTACGTAGGCATTTCGGGTTAAACTCCGAGACTCGAGTCCAATTTTCCAATTTTCCCATTTTCGTATTTTTGTCCTTTTTTATCTATACATTACTCATATATACGTCATACTTGTGATTCATATTGGCATTTTATCTAAATATTTCGTTTCATCATAACGATCAATATCTCGATAATTGCATACATCATATTTTCTAAATATTATTTTGGGAATATTCCAATGAATGACCTCACTATATCTTACCCATGATATGATTCGGGCGATTTCGATCTCTATCTATATATACACGCACACACACTTCACGGAGAAATTAAGGAAAATAGTAATAATCCCATAAGAGACCGAAAGGGCAAGATGAGTGCCTAACACATTCCCATTCTGTAACTTAGCTCCCGAACCTTTGAACTATTGATTTCATAAGCATCAGTTAGGGCCTATTTGGTTTGCAATTATAATTTTGTTTTCTTTGTTTAAATACAATTCTGATAAAAAATTGTGTTTAACAACATGCTTTTAAACCCTGAATTATAATATTTCTATGTCATAATCAAGTTTTTCAGAAAAACAGGTTGAAGGTGTTTTATAACTTCTATTTTTTATTTTTCAACTTAGAATTATTCATTCTTAATATTTTAATGCATTTATACCTTAATATATAATATATATACATAATATATTAATATGTGTGTAATTCATATAAATAAAAAATATATATGTATATATACACAAAATTACATATGGAATAATATAAAGTTAAATAATATTAATAATAGATACATGATACTTATTTACAGTTTTATACATATATTATTAATGTATGGAATAATATAAAATATATATACATATAGTACATATGTATTGAAAAATATTATCAATTTATGTATGTATATAATTTGATAGTGAATTATATATATATATATACACACACACACACACACACACATCATAAGTTATACCCATGTACATTTAATATCATGTATTTTTATGTATATTATATTTTTTGTATATTTAATGAGGTATGTTGGTATCATGTATTTTTATGTATTATGTATTTTTATGTATATTTAATGAGGTATGTTGGTATCATGTATTTTAATGTATATTATATTTTATATTTAATGAGGTATGTTGGGGAGTTTAACTACACACACACACACACACACACACACACACACACACACACACACACACACACACACACATATATATATTGTCAATTTTGTCAAATTTTCAAAAAATTGTATTTAAAAATAAGTTTACCAAACGCACACTAATAATTATAAACACAAAAAATTGAATTTTAAAATTGTATTTAAAAACAATGTTTAAATCGAGTTTTCCGAATGACATATCCTTAGTCTTTGATGTCGCTCTCTCGAAGCGGCGACATGTTCTCTTGCCCGTTTTGTGCAAAATAGGCTGGCGACTCCATCTTTTTACATCACCCCACATCGAAGACGGCCGAAATGCTCCAAAGAGGAATAGGGCGCAAGACCTTCACTTCCCCCTCCTGCCCCCGCGGGGAAGGAATGAAAAGGATGGGATGGCCACAGTGGCGACTTCGCTGGGGAGTTTTCATTCATAAGAGGGCTAGAATCTGTTTGCATGGGTGTTATCATTTTATACTTGTGTGTGTAGGCACCTACTTGTATGTTCCCTTTTTCTCCTCTATTATTTCTTGTTTATATATGTATCTCATGCTTATACCACTCACTTACTTGTAGATACTTTCCATGTACACTTCACACTACTTACACGTAGGACTCGCACACACCACTTAGAATATCCATGCTTAGGTGTCAATAACACACACTTCCATTTATCACACTTGTATATATCCACGCTCACACTCATCACACACCACTTGTAGTTGATCCATGCTTATGTTCACTACCACACACTCACAAATCACTCACTCTCACATATCCATGCTTAGTGTAATCCTTATGCTCCATGCTATATATATTTGTACATTCTTCCCTATCAGTGTAGTGCTCATCATGCTAAAAAAATATACTCTGTCCATAATACACTAATCAAGAATCATGCATTTTTTATACTACATCACCAAAGAGCATGGCTATCGACTAAATTTTGTCCTGTAACTGGGGGGTCACTTTGTGATGGGTGCTGGTCCGACAGGTCGCAGTTAGCCTAAGCAATATAACTCTCACCTTCCATTGGCCAAGTACATTCGATGTAAATCGAACGGCTCCCCCCACATCGTACCACTTGACTAAAGTCATGATGGGAGGTATATAGAAGGGAGCTCGTTCATGTACATCGAATATATCAAATTTTCTCTCACTTGTACCGTCCTCATGAAGTATATAGTGAGGCAATTCACATACACTCAGGTATATCAAATGGCTTGTCCACACGTACTGATTTCCCTCAAAAGCAAGATGTATATCGCGGAAGTCATGCCAAGGGGGAAACCCTTCCAATTAACCCAACAATTGCGTACCCTCATATAGGCATTAAACCTAGGGCACACATATTTAGTTTGCCAGTTACTTACCGAAACTCTGCCGAAATGATGAGTCGGCATGCCACCCCAAATTTTCGTGTGATTTCATCCTTTTCAAAATGGGAACCTATTTATTAGCCTAGAAACAAGTCAAACCATTTTTTTACATATTTTTCAAACCCAATTTTCCTAGGCTTGGGTCCCGTCTGGCATTTCTTTTGCATTTAGGTAAACCTAATACAATCGAAAACATAAACATAAATAATAATCATACCGAGACCCTTTTTTCGTTTTACATTCTTCCTTACCAAAAGTGTCAAAAATATTTTCCCCCTCTTTTATCAAAATACCAAAAACATTTTCCCCCTTTTATCAAAATACCCCAAAATATTTTTTTCCTTCCCTTTCCAAAAATTGTCAAAAATATTTTCCTCTTTTTTCCATAATAAGAGTTTTTCCCTATTCACTTTCAAAAATAAATTCAAAACATTTTTTTCCTTCTCAGGTCGATCGCATACCCGACCCTTTGCCTGGATCCCTATTGGCTTTGTTCTTTCGTTGAATCGCCCTGAAGCTTCATCGATTCTCCCACTACTACCTCCGAGTTCGGAATCCATCCTCACCCATTTTCCATGAAGAATGCAGAGCTAGTGACGAATATGCAACCTGATTTGATGACGGGTCTTACCTAACTTACCGCCAAGATTGATAATCTTCAAACCGAGGTTCACGATATGCAGCAAAATAGGGTCCTAGTTCCCAAAGAGCCTGAGGTCCTTTTCCTTTGCGCTATAGGTCCACCCGCACCTGAGCCTATTTGGGTCCCGAAAGAGTATCAACACGCTTCACGTGTTCCTTCTGCTAGTGGGCCACCACCAACTTATCTCCCTATGTCGAATCATACCCAGCCAGAGGTTAACCTTCCCATGAACGTTGATCTAAAGGAAGAAGAGTTGAATAAGTCTAGGAGGACCTTAAGCTATTGACCAAGAAGTTTGACCAAGTTCGAATCTTGGAGAACTACATGGATTACAACCATATGTCTCCATACCCTAAAGCAAGGCTATTGGAAAAATTCAAGATGCCCAATATTGAGAAATTCGGGAGTAGCAGGCCCCCAATTGTTCAACTCCAAAGTTACCACCGAGCCATGACTCTCCTAGATGCTTCCTAGGAAATAATGGCCCAGATTTTCCAACAAACTTTGAAGGACAATGCTCTTCGCTTGTTCTTATCCCTTGAAGAATCCAAAATTCACAGTTGGGAGGATGTTGCAATTGTGAATTCTTGATTCTTCTCAATCAAATACAATATCTTAAGGATTCTCCTCAATCAAGTACAATTACATGAATTCTGAATTCGCTGGTTCTAAATCACGGTGCGTAACCTTCACAATGTTGTACTTGTACTATTAAAAGTACAACGAGGAGTTGGAGGTTACACGCCGTGATTCAAAACTCCTCAATCAAAATTTTGGGGAAACTGTCAGTAATTTCATAGCAAGATGGAGGGATAGAATGTCCATCATGACCATATGGACTTCCGAAGAAGAGTAAGTCAGCATCATGAAGAATAACTTCTTATCCCATGTTCGAGCAACGATAAAAGGACAGTACTACCCCCATTTTTGAGACCTTCGAGTAGCAGGAGTGGAAATCGAAGAAGGTCTTGATAAGATAGAAGCTGAGCCAATGAATGTATCTGGACAGTTCACCCTAAAGAGTATGAGAAGCCTGCTAGTACCGTAGTTTCAACCATCAATAACATCTCTCAGCCTGTCACCTCATGGACACCAAAAATCCACCGTAACCCAATAAAAAAAGAATACACTGAGCTTCATGCTCCTCTCTCTAAAGTTTACCATGACCTTTTGAGCCAGAATCTTATCAAGCCATTGGACCCTTGTCCCTTACCAAACTCACTTCCCAAAAATTTCAAACCAGGCGCCCATTGTGATTTTCACCAAACTTCTGGCCATACCACTGATCAGTGCTTCAACCTACAAAATATAATCCATGGCCTAATTGATCAGGGTACCATCGCCCCACCAACAAATCCTAAACCAAACATCACCAATAGTCCCTTTTCGAATCGTGCAAATGCCATATTCCTAGAAGAAGACGTAAAATTTAACCCATTTACGTAGGTTGTACCCAGTAAATCAACCATCATACCTATATATTCCTCTAAACCCCTCAAAGTTTCCCCATATTTTCTCCTACACCCTACCTGTTTTATCGATCAAGTCCTGTCACTTCTTACAAGAGAAATCATTATTGTTCATACTCATTCCGAAGGGAAAGATGTGGAATTACGAGTGGTATTGAACCAACTCCTAGAATGGGATAAAATTTCCCTCGGAGATGATCATTGACTGGCAGAAATTCAGTACACTATTCTTAGAATCTCGAAAGTGGAATCAAGAGTCAGATAATTGGGTCGTTCCTATCGATGGAGTCAGTTTAGATGATGCCGTCTAAATTATAACAGACTTTCTCTGACAGATTGATGAAATTTGTGGTATATCCGAGATACTTGATACTTTTAAACTAGAAGGGGGTCTAGTCCCTTCACTTTCACATCTCCTCATTGAGTGGGAAAAGTGTCCATCGAGGTTGTAGAATGCATTGACTTCTCGTGGAAGGATGGCATCATTGCCATCGAATGTGGGGACGAATTTGATAGTTCAGATAAAGAGTAAAGTCCAAAAAAAAATAACCCAATAGTCAGCATATGTGGAATTATATCATTTGAGGATATGCTAGGAGAGATTAACAAAGTGGTCGAATAACCTGAGATAGATGAATAAATGGGGTTTTATTTTTCTCCTCCTTCGTAAACCATATGACCAGATCTGGACGACACTACCAAGGACCGAGACCTCAATCAGCAACAACCGAAAAAGGAAAATGGATTGTCCAAAAACTACCTATACTGGAAATGACCCTCGAGGAGAGTAATATCCTAGATCAGTTAAAGAAAACTCAAGCTAACATCACTCTTTGGGGAATCTTTATGTCTTCTCAGCTGCACTAAAATGCCTTACTTAAACTACTCACTGGGCCTACAGTCCATCCTTTTACCACTCCAGAAGAAGTAGTGAATCTGGTCGGATCTCTAACCTCTACTAGAATGCTCTCTTTTTTTCTAAGAAGAAATCCCTAAGTTTGGTTCAAATCATAACTATGCTATCAATATCTCCGTCAAAGTCATGGAGAAGACCGTCACACTTTCACTTGTCGACAATAGATCAGCCCTTAATGTTTGCCGTTAAAAACCCTCAACTACTTGGGACTGAAAGTAAGCGATCTTGCTCCAACTTCTGCCACGATGCGAACTTATGATAGTACTCTTCGAGAAGTGATGGGATCCATAAAGCTTATAATAGGGGCTGGCCCAATAAATTATGATACTGAATTCCATGTCATCAATATACTAGCTCATTTCAACCTGTTGCTCAAACGACCATGGCTTCATAATATCAAGGGTGTGTCTTCCTCCCTCCATTAAAAATTAAAGTTCTTCTATAATGGGCAGGTCGTCACCATCTTAGGCGATGATGATAGCACTAGTAATCCTTTACTAGATATAAAGCATGGGTTAATGATACATTGTTGTCTGAATTTTAGTTGAATCGCTTCCACTCCCAACTGGGGATGAGTTTAAAGATCGAGTGTGTCCGAAGCACAACCCTCATGGCAATGTCAATGTGATACATATGTTCAAGAATATGCACTTCATGACCGAACTAGGGCTAGGAAGATGTCAATAGGGAATAATAGAACCCATAGTGTTGAATAAGGCCTTTCCTTCACGTGTTCTGGGCTATCATCCATCAGCAGAAGAACTCAAAAATCTCCACCAACCCCCATTGAATATAAGGCTAAAAAGTGTCAAAAATGTCTTAGGAGATTACTTGAATGGAAGATTCATAAAAAAGGGTGAAGCCTTCCCCTTTTGTGGCTTTCCCTAACCGTGGTATGATCATGTGAACAAGAAGATGAAGCCAATAATGAAGATCTTCTTCCAGGACAACTACTCATGGGCCAAAAGTTCCCAGCAGCCTGTGAAACAACTCATTAAGGTGTCTACAACCATTGTCAATGTTTTCGAGAAAAGTAACTCCGATGATTCTTTTGATCTGTAGACATTAGGGATGACACTCTGTATGATCCACTCAAGTGCTACATCATCGAATCCATCCATCTTGATTAAAGCTACTGATTCACCTCTCCTCAACTGGGATGTTATACCAGTTCCACCCGTTAAAATTCAACCCAACCCATATGTTTATCCCATTTCCTCTTCTTTTTTTTATTTATCCTTATTCTGATCACATTGTAATCGAAACCTCCTTTAATGAGGTTCTCAATGCTGTTTTTCCTATCAATGAAATAAACGAAGATTTTGAGTATCTTATTGTGCCTTATATTGATTCTTGATTCGAATCAAACTTTTGATGATGATGATTTTGCAAAGGAACAATTCTTAACTATCTTAATAAGGTTAATAACAAACAACATAACCACATTCAAGTTAATGAAGATGATATTGTTGTTATTAATCTCGATTTTAGTAAACAACTGCTTGAGATTAGGATATGGGCCACCCATGATGAGCATGGGCATGCACAACTCGAAGAATTACTGAAGGAATTTGTGGACGTATTCATATGGTTCTACGATGATATGCCTGGCATTGATCCCGAAATAGCTCAGCATATGATTCTAACTCTCCCAGACTACAAATTGATCAAACAGAAACTGTGAAAGCTCCGTAATGAATGGTTGCTTAAGGTTAAGGAAGATGTTATTAAATATTTGAACGTGGATTTCATTCATGTGATCGAATAACCAACATGGCTAGCCAACATTGTAGTCTTGTCGAAATCAGGATGGAGAGTTCGCATGTGCATTGGCTATTGAGACTTGAACAAAGCCTCTCCGAAGGATGATTATCCTCTACCCAATATCGATAAGATCATGGACAACACAACCTATCACGCTCTTAAGTCATTCATTGATGGTTTTGCTGGATATATTCAGAACAAAAGTCCGCCGGATCATCAAGAGAAAACTTCATTCATATCCCCTTAGGGAACCTTTTGGTACACCGTAATGCCATTTGGTCTGAAAAATGCAGGGGCTAACTATAAAGGGATGTCACAACCATCTTGTATGATCCGATACATAAGTAAGTCAAGGTCTATGTAGATGATATGATTATTAGGTGTAAGATTAGAGAGAGTCATCTTCCCGCTCTCAGAAAATTCTCCAAGCGTCTGCAACAATATCAGATGCCACTTACCCCACATAAATGTGTCTTCGGTTTTGCCAAAGGAAAGCTCTTGGGATTTATGGTTAGTGAAAAAGGGATAAAAGTAGATCCTACCAAAATGAAATCCATACTCAAGATGCTACCTCCTTGAACGGAGAAAGAAATACGGGGATTCCTTGGAAAATTACAGTATATCAGCCGATTCATCAGCCAGTTGACTTCAATCTATGAACCCATCTTCAAACTCCTCCGAAAGGATTTAACTAAAGTTTGTAATGAAGATTACCAAGAAGCCTTTGATAAAATCAAACAATACTTAACCCGACCTTCGGTACTCATGCCGCTATATGCTGACCTTGCCCTAATCCTATACCTAACCGTAATTGACATCGCAGCTGGGTGTTTACTAGCATAGTACCTTAAAGAGTCCTGTAAAGAGAGAGACAATTATCACGCCAGTCGCAAGTCGTTCAGGTACGAATTTAACTACACAACCTTAGAAAAAGCATGTGTCGCCCTTGTCTAGGTCACCCAAATTTATGGCACTACATGCTCGCCTTTCCGACAAACTTGTATCCCGAATGGATATTATCAAGTACCTACTAGAGAAACTCTTACCCTTCCATGCCCACCTAGAAGAGTTGGCCTCCCAATTCTAAGAAATCACCTTCCACTACCTTCCCCGAGAAGAGAACAACCTAGCCGATGTCCTTGCTACCTTAGCCTCTATAATTGATATGCTCGAAGGAATAATAATGGATCCCTTACTTATCCAAAAGCAAGTTAAACTAACCCACTGCTACAACATTGACCTCATTACAGAAGAAGATCTCGACATAGCTGATTGCTAGTACTATGATATTTGTCCCATCCTCAAGCATGGCAGGTACCCTCAAAGTTCTAACCAAAAATATCAAGCAACCCTCCACAGACTGGCTACCTGGTATATTGTCTGTAATAAATCACTGTTAAAGAGGAACTTTGATGTGCACTACATCGTAGGAGCTCACATTTAAGAGATGATGCAAAAAATCCATAATATATATTGCGGACCCCAAATGAATGGCCATTCACTCGCCAAGAAAATTATTCGACAGGGTTACTACTGAACTACCATGGCCCAAGATTGCATAACCTATGTTCGATGATGTCTCAAATTCCAATAGTTCTCTAATATTTAACACTTAACACCGCGAGAATGTACAACATGACCTCTCCCTGGCCGTTATCCACATGGGGTATTGATATCATAGGGAATGTTACACCCAAAGCATCTAACGTACATGAGTTCATCCTAGTTGCCATCAATTACTTCACCAAATGGGTCAAAATCGAGTCATACGCAGTTCTGAATGCCAAGTAGGTGGCCAAGTTCATCAAGAAAAACATCCTCTACTGATATGAGGTCCTACAAGACCTAGTTTCATACAACGGGTTACGTTTCGAGCCAGAAGTCACAAAAGTGGTCGATGAGTATGGGATTAGACAAAAACTTCTCCCTACTGAACTTAAACCAACGGACCAGTTGAACCCGCTAATGATAACCTCACGGCTATTATCAACAAGATGATCGAGAGCTATCGAGATTGGACCGATCGGATCCATTACGCTCTCTGGGGCTATTGCACTTCAGTTTGAACTTTTACTGGGGCTACCCCTTACTCTCCAATATATGGCATGTAAGTAGTCCTACCCATGGAGCTGAAAAACCCTTCGATGCGCGTCATGATTGAAAGCAAAGTCAGCGAGGAAGACTAGTATCAAAGCCATCTTGATGAGCTATCACTCTTGGACAAAAGGACACTGAAAGATCTATACCACATGGAAGGTTAACATCATCAAATAGCGCAATCATTCAAAAAAAGAGTAAAGGACTGCGGTGTCCAAAAATGGGATTTATCCCTCAAAGAAATTATAGAGCCCATCTGGGACCGCAGAGGGAAATTCAAATCCAATTGGAGAGGCCCTTACATCATAAAGAAGATCTTATTAGGCGGCGCCACTATGCTCATTGACCTTGATGGAGAAGAGATGGCCCATCCAGTCAACCTAGAGAGTCTCAAGAAATTCTATCCCTAGTTCAAAATATCGGCACGCTACCACTCTTCTCATCTCCCTTCTATTCTAAAAAAAATCTCATTTCCCCTATTCAGAACAACGTGGGATCTTATCCTCTAAAAAAATATTTTTCTTTCAAAAATGAATTTCAAAAAATTTCCAAAACCCCCAGAGGTATGTAGGCAACTCATACCCTTTACATGAGCACGATCCCCTTCTTTTTCACAAAATACTATTTTTTTCTTATCCCCGAGAACGACAATTAATTTTATCATAAACATGGGCAAGAGGATTATGTATGCCTTAGCTATTGGTATAAAATATTCGAATGCAAAACTCATCAAAAGGCACAATTAGATGATCAAAAACTTTTTTATTCCATTATTAAGAAATTTTGGTACGATTACATCATCATAGGGAATCAAATGACTTCCCTCGCCAGTCTACTCCTACTTTCTGAAAAAACCACATAAAAACAAGTCCCACTACACCTAAAACAACCCTTCTAAATTTATTCCCACAATCAAAATAACTAAACAAAACCAAACACTCATTATAAAAGCTTCACAAAAACCCAAGGGAAAATACCCGCAGTTGCCCGAGGAACTAGCCCCATCATCACCCACATCTTGGGGTACCTAAACTTCCCCTGCCTGAATAGAGTGTCGCAGACGCTCCATAGAATGATAAGCGATGACTATCTTGGGGAAAACCGCAACACTTCCCTCCACAGTATCAGATATTGTGAACCACCTTTGCCCAGTCCCCATAACCAGCATCTTGGAACCTACTTTTTTCCATAACCACTTCATGTAGTCCCATGAGATATGCTAGACTCCACTAACAGACTGGGACGAACGAGTCAATGATCAATGATTCTCCCACAAATAGCCAAGCCACATGCGTATACGCTCTGTCAGATCCTCCACATGAAAAAAGTCAATCGTCCGAGGTGGCACAATCTGTTCCCAGCCATATTAGCATAGCAACCTCTAGGGAAAGTAAAAAGAGGCCTGCCTAAGGCCAACTAACCGAACGTACTGATATTCACTGAGTTACAAAATGGACAGCGGCTCTCCCCACCAAGGCACTGACCAATGCAAGCCTCGAGCCCCATGCTCCATAAACCAGTTCTCCTAATTCTCAATGTCCAGGATTACACTGATAAAGTAGAATAAAAAGAAGTTTGGCATAATCGAAAAAGGATACTCATGTGGTACCGCCATACGGAATCTCTTTGACAGCCACATAAACAGCATTACGGGGATTCCCCTCAGGAAGTCAGAAGGACCTTCTCGCCAGGCATCCAGATCATTCAAAGTTTACGCTAATATCACCGCCATAGGATTACGATGGTAAGACATCCAAGAAGTAATGGATGGAAGTTGGGGGTCCACCAGCATTTCCCCAGTCACCAATAAAATTTTTGAAACCAAGCCCAGGATGATGACTCCAGCATAGCCAGCATCACCAACATCCTGCAATTCCAAAGAATGCAGCACAACAGGAAGAAAGATCATTCCTCCCATAACCTGTGACCTGGCCGCCGAAGGAAAGATATGGAGGAGTCCCTCTAATAGATCCCGAGGGGATCGGGAAAACTCAGGCATAGCTGATGTAACACTGGGTATTATCCCCAACATGGTAGATAACTCTTCATAGGTCAGACAGATCTCATCCAACCCAAAGAGAAAAACATGGTCTTCAGGGTACCAGAACTTAACTGCTTCCATCAGCATATTCCACTCTATGGGCTGATTACGCCACAAGGAAACTCGACGCATGTTGAAATCATCGTAGTCAATGTTATAGGAGAACATTGCTTCCAAGGTTTCTATGTATTTAGCAAATTCAATAATACCAGGGAGAGCCATTTCACCAAGTAAGCAAAGAAGAATACAAAAGGGAAGGAATGAGTAGGCGTGAAGAAAATGCTCCACTCACATCCCTATTTATACTTAAAAATCCTCAAACAAAGACAAGGAACCTTGAAGGAATAGGAGAAAAACTGACCCCACTAAGTACCAAGCAATTTAAGAAAGTGCAATCAAAGCCTTCGATTGAGTGGAATGGATTGACACGCTGACAGGCAGGACATGGGTCATGCCAATAGACAACCCCCTATTTTTGGAAATTTCCCTTTTTCCTTCTTTGTCAAAACCAAAAAACTCAATAAAAATAATTTCTATTCTCTAAGAATTCCAAATTTTCTTCTCTTTATGATTTTTACTTGTCTTGTTTTTGAAATAAAATTCTCTCCCAAATCATTTTTTTCCTTTTTATGGTCTCAACAACAAAGTAAAAAGAGCATGCACATTAAGTCACTAAAACAAAAATTAAATAAAAAATCCATTTGCATAGATATTTGCCGTGTTACATTGATTTTGCAGTAAAATAATAATATAACGAGACTCAGCCCAAACCCACCTACATTTTTCTTTCTCCCCTCTCTCTCTCTCTCTCTCTCTATCTATCTATCTCTCTCTCTCTCTCTCTCTCTCTCTCTCTCTCTCTCTCTCTCTCTCTCTAGGAACCTCCTTCCCTATGGCGCGCTCTCTTCCCCTGGCGACGAGGTGACGTACCACCACTACCAAAGCCAGACCCTTTCTTAGACGAGACAGACAACACTAGACAAGAAGGAACTGGAATCATATCCCGAATATGGGCGATCGTTGAAGATATTCATGCCCGAACATCCTTCAGTTAGGTGGTGGAGACCCAAATTTGCTGCAAAGCGAAACAAAAAATAGCTAATCAGTCAATCTGAGGCAAAGGAAGAAATCAGGAAATCAAAAAGTCAAAGAGATGAAAAGTATACCGGTTGCTCAAGGATCTCCTCAGTCAAACCCAGCTCCTTCGGATCCATCGCATTAGGACGGTGCAGGAAACGTATCAACCTTCCATTAGTCTACCAGATGTTATAAGAAGAAGGGGCCAGTCGCACAAAAGAAACCACCGAGGTCATCGTCACTGACGATGCCGATGCACCACCTGCACTGTGTTAGGGCCCCACCGACCAACTCGAACCTGCCTGGGGGAGAGGCATCAAGTCATATATAATGTATGTCACCAACCAACTCGACACAAAGTCTAAATAATCATACGCCGCCACCGTGTCAATATAAGATGAGTAAGGTTCGCCCATCATCACCGTTACTCATGCATCATCCGCTATCTCCCTCATTCACCTAATATAAACCAAGGGCCTTGCCAGTGGCACTACAAACTCATCCTCGATAACCAGTCGAACTACACTCTCCCCGAGGTACCAGGAATAGCTAAACTCATGTAGCAGCAAACTCCCCATATGCGCGTTCCCCCCAATCAACCTCGTGTGCTGAATGGCCGTCCCCCACGGATAGAAGGTCACCTAAAAATCCCCCAATAAGAGAAGATAAGGATCAATATCATAAAAGATCATAAAGGAAAAATGATCTCTTTGGAGTTACCCGCTCACTCGTCAGGCCGTTCAAGACTTGACGCACCGTCTCTAGAGAGAGACTTCTTCGACTGCCGATTGGACTTTCGCCATCAGTATATTTGGCAGAAGTCCCTAACATACTCATCCTTCAAATATATCAATTGGGTTGTAAACCCAATCACCTCATAGAATCACGTCTACAAAGGATAAAAGGTCAACAATCAAGAAATCAAGAATAAAATGCACAAAGGAAAAATACGAATGCATAATGGAAAAATGCACAAAATAAAAAATACCTCCAAAAGATACGTAGCCCCAGTAAAAGTTAAACGGCATCACCGGCTGAATGCATCAAGAGAAGAATAAAGGGTCACCAAAGTCAGGCTCCCCAGTCATAAAGAGGGACGTTCGAAAACACCCTCAGGAATGCCAAAAACCACAAGTGGACGACGTCGCCACCAACCCCCCAACACCAATAGAATAAAAAAAATAGTCCATCTGCCTCACCTGTAGCCCGTCCTCCTCATCAATCCTCCTACTCAGTAGTAACTCCCTAAAAAAGACAAACGAAGAGAATACCCAGAGACCACCCTCTCCACATTACCTAGTGCCGCTGTTACCACCGCTGGCGCACCCTCAGAGTCCTATCCACCTCAATCTGCACCCCATCATAGTCCAACCCCAGCAGTTACTGCACATCTATGGGAGTCACCATCATCTCGCCAAAGCTAAAGTGAAAGGTGCGGGTGGTGTCCCACCACCTCTCCCCTAGGGAACAAAGAACAGCGGTAGAAGGAGGCGTCTCATCCAGTACAGACGCCCGTCTCCTAAAATCGACTGATGACACCACCTAATGCACCACCAATGGAAGGTGCTCCCAAACATCCTTAAGCCCCATCATCCCTCGAGCACGCAGATCCAACATAGAGACATCAGAATATCAAAGACAAAAAGGAAAAAAGGAAAAAAAATCTTGTCCAAATTCTAGGAAATAAGGAAATACCACCAATAAAAAAGAAAAAAAATACCAAAGGTCATCAATACTTACATAGCCGCCATGGGGTTGTCGAAGGAATGATGACACGAGGTCTCGTGCAAAAGGGTATGCTCATCCGCAATAGGCTCGAATGAGTCGAAGGAATTCTCACTGCCCAGTACAAGGGGCACCCTTGCCCTCCATTCCAAGTTATCCCAATCATCAACATTGAGCCACACCACATATGTTGTGCTACTTGAGAAATCAACCATCTTTTGGTTTTGGAACGTTAAAACAATTCGCAGAAGGTAATTGCAGAAGAAGGCAAGCCAGAAAAATGTGAGAAATGAGGAGAACCCACCCACCGATCGACACTGCCCCTCCACCTGTTCGAGGTACCCCAAAAGACCATGCCACTGTCGTTTGGAACCCTTCAAACCATGCCAGTCGACACCCTCTTTGAAATTTTGTACAAAATGCTCAAAAAATCTCAAAATATTCCTAAAAATACAAAATGGATTTTAGAACATTTTTACCACACTCATATCCCCATAAGAACTTTTATATCCCCACTGGAGTTCCTAAAACCAGTTGGATATCCTCCCAGCAACATCTCCAAAATAAACTACAAAATTAAAAATTTCCCAGCTAAGAAACTTTCAACCTTAGGATCATTCTCTCTTCCCCAATGGAACCTAAAAGTAAATGATCCCCCAAATCCCCAACAGAACTACACGATACATATCCCCAATGGAGTCTCCAAATATTCCCAAGAAAACTTAATCCCTCAGAATTGGCTTCGACCCTCAGAATAGGTCATCTATACCTAAGCCTATACAATTGGTCATCTACTTAAGCCCGCAGAATTGTCTTTGACCAGCAGAACTGATCACCTCTAACTTAAGCCCTCAGAATTGGCTTCGACCTTTAGAATTGGTCATCTCTACTTAAGCCCGTAGAATTGGCTTCGACCCTCAAAATTGGTCACCTATAATAACTATTAGTTTTGTATACATCGGTTTGTCTTTGATGCCAATCTATAGAGGCGACGACATGTTTTTTTGCCTGTTTTATGCAAAATAGGTTGGCGACTCCATCTCTTTATATTTACCCCACACCGAAGATGGCCGAAGCGTCCCTAAGTAGGGAATGAGACCTTTTTATTCTGCTTCCTTTCCCATACCCTTTTATTGGAGGTAAAAGCAGGAAAAGAGGAAGTAACACTCATTCTCGATCGGGATGGCCTCAACTTCCATCCCTAGATTATCTTTTCTTTTTGTTAACAATTATCTTTTACACTTTTATTCCTGAAGTATTAAATCAATATAATTCTAACAACTTGTCTCCATATGCTATAATCCCTTAAAAGAGTGTATTCAATAGTCTAGGTTTTTGCATGGCGGTGGGAGACGAGCATAACGACCGGTGTATATCTTTATACACTTGCGCCGCAGTTTTCCTCTGTTATCAAAATGGCGTTGTTGATGGGGACGTTTTCATTTTAGAATTTAATTGATTTGGTATTTCGTGGTATTTTCTTTCTATTTGTATTCTTTGTTAATTTTTTTGTAGGACTTCTACGTTTGAGCGCCAAGAAACACTTGAATTTTTCGGACACACATCGTTTTGTGGATTTTGCTATCTTGAGCTATTTTTGGGGTAAGCATGTCTTATTCTAATTTTTTCGATAATCGTAGCGATAATTATCAAAATCCCCATAAATCTATTGTGATACCCCGCCTAATAAAATATCGGGTGACCAATCCTTTACAAGATTAAAACAGGAATCTCATATGGTTCATTCTCAGTATCACGTCGGAAACCAATTTAATTACTAATAACTTATTAGGCTGGTGCCAAAATTTTATTTAACTAATCTTTTTAATCAAAACAACCAAGTAAAACAATCACAATAGTTTATATACAACAACTAAGATGAAATAAAATAATCGAACTCTCTGTACAAAATAATACGACCAAATCGAAATGCCGCATGCTAAAATGCGGTAAAAGAATAAATGAATACAGTTGGGCCATCAACCCGAATGTTTCTACGATACCTCCTATCTAGATCTCAAGGATAAAAGCATATACAATAAACCTTCTTGCATCCACAGCTGCTTCAGCAGGCGTCTGACTCTAAAGAATCATCATCCAGGCGTCCCTGTGTCTGGGCACCTAATATATATACACATATAGCAAGAGAGGGGAAAATAGAGAGATGGGTCAGAGCCCGAGTGTTGAAAATATTTAGCAAGTGCTCAAATGCCATATTTTAAAATATGAAATATCTCATATTTAAACTGGTATCGCACTCTCATGAGATACACCTCACCCCTCCTCTAATAGTGCACACCATCGCATACATTTTAGGCAACCCAGTTAAGCTGCCATCCCTAACTAATTTTTTTCGCACATCCTCTAAGTACTCATAACTATCACCTACCCTACGTGATATAATATACGTTATACCGTAAGCTATCACATAGGCTTTAAGTTAATAAGCATCAATGTGAAATATACATATAGCTCTCATTTTATATATAGATATACCGTTCATGTTCCGTAACTTTCACTTTAATAATATCCCTTATATCTATAGTTCTCACTTGAACCTACGATTCAGATTTGTATTAGTCCAGATAAAACTCTACCGGAAGAGGAATAACCTCTTATTAATTTTACACTATACACCAGTAAAATTCATATGACATCTCATTTTCATATACAAGAAATGTATTATACTTAACAAGTATATTTATAACTACATTACAATCATAAGTAACCATCCCACCGAGCTATAACTCAAGGATGCAGTCTCAAAGTGCTATCACCATCTAGGCATGCTCAACTTAACCCAGGTACCAAGTTAGACTCAGTCATGATCATGGTAGAAAAACAAAACGGTGGAGGCGGTCATATTCCCTCCTGAAAGTGGAATCATCATCGCACCCATATGTGGGACGATATAACCTGGGGATATACTCTCCCTGCTCCTCAAGCCAGGGAATTCACCCACATCGTGCAACCACCTGGATAGCACTAAAGATATATATAATTTGGTTGTCCATCCCTATGCCCATGGAAACCGCCTCTAAAATACGAATATACCAATCACACACACACACACACACACACACACACACACACACACACACACACACATATATATATATATATATATATATATATATATATATATATATATATATACTGTAACAACTCTCTTATGTATAATATATATCGTTCCTCTATATGCTCTGGATATAATTGTCGAACTCTTATAGCGATAGCCAATATCCCAAATGTTCCCATTCGTAATAGTATAAGTATTCATACACTTAACATATTAAACCTATAAGAATTCTATTACTTAAGGTTTAACTTACACCTTAGTTATTTTTAAGGATTTGACATAAACCCGAATATACCAATCGTAATAATTAAATAAGTATACTATCAACTTATATTAATTCCATAGGTATCGCATCACCTATAATAATAGTCATCAATAGACGTACCATATTGCCGCTCAATCCTCTTTAGCCCATATCCTAAATTCCATCCTAATCGCATCTTAGGATTTACTCAAATGTAATCGGCCCGTATTTATTCTCTACGCTTAAATATATAACACACTTGCCTAGATTTCTCTCAAATGTTACTCGTCCTAAATATTCATTTAAAATATAACCCGAATTTAATTCTACGAACCTAAGATTTTTATATCTCCTCAATTAATTTAGAAGTCCTAAAAATTTATTTAGGAACCCCTAATATTTATCTCCAAACAATTCTAGCCTTAATTCTCCCAATATCAGGTTTGATTTGTGATTGACGATTTCGATCTCGAACACCCTTCTGTAGAAAAATCATAAATAATTAAAAAAAATTAGAAAAATATACGGTCAGCGTCCATGCATTCGTATCGAAAAGATCTAGAAATTATATTTTTTGACAAAGAGCAGAATCGATTCGCTTTCTGGCCGAATTGATTCGGAAAGGACGTTGAGTTACTGTTCACCATCTTCTCCATTTTTCTCTTTAATCCAACACCCAAACCTCCATTAATACACCTCCAAGATTTTTATCTTCTCTTCCATCATCATCCAACCTCAATCAACAATATATTAACGTATAAAAAGGGTTGTAATCATCCTAGAACCAATAACCAATAATCAAATTTCAATTAATTTCAATGTTTCTCAAATTGGATATTATCCGAGTTTTACTTGTTCAAGCATCCAAAACCCCCGTTTTGATTCAAGAAAATCCAACCCAAAAATATTTATAGTTTATCATTACCAACTATAATATGATATACACACTCAAAATAATAAAGCAAGTAAACACTTGCCTCATGGATAAAAATCCGACGACCTCAAGTCGAATCCCGCGGAGTTTGGCCTGAAATCCCCTTTTATTTCTTCTTCTCTTCTCTTCTTCCTTTTCTATCTTCCCTTTCTCTCTATTGGGGATGAAATATGAGAGAAATGAGGGTTATAATGGTTTATATGGCTTATACCCTTATTAAACCCAAAATTGACTCATATAATCAATTGCGAGTCCCTATTAGTCCAAAAAGTCCCCGGAACCTAAACGCTACCGCCGGATACTCAATTCTGACTATCTTGGCCATTCCAAAACCAACCGTACACTTGAAATCTCCATTCGAGTCACTTAACTAAAATTCACTATTCGGACCAAACACTTCTCAATAAGTGTTTTCTTCAAAGTGAAATATTACCCGTCACTTTACCCCACTGCGACTTGACATAAAAATATTCCAACTCATTTACTTAGTCCTAAAACTAAATGTAGCACACATCGGTAATAATCTAACACTCATCAATCCCAAAATTGCTATTCATAAAAATTCCTCTAATTATCAAATTAGGCCCACTTATGTAATTTAAATATCTATAACAGTATGGGGTATTACACTTATGACTTTTGGTGAATACTTGCAAAGTCAAAAACTTGAAATATCTAAAATGTATTTGGGTGAGTATTACCAAAGTCAAGTTATGGATTACAGGAATTTTGAGAATGATTATTCGAATTTTGGGCCTCAAAATCCTTATGATAAGAATGTTGAAATGATTTGCAATTGCTTTCAAAATTGTTATGATAATGATTTTGATTCTTGTTTCGAGGATAGTTTCCAAACTTTTCATTATCAAGAATCGGCGCCTCCACCTATGACTTTTCGTTAGGGTTTGTGCATTATTGAAAATGAAAAATTTGAAAACCATTATCGGGCAAAAAATCGCTGTTAGGAGCAAGAGTTGGATGCATTATTCGAATCCAACGACGATTTCTCTTCCAAGACTTTCGAAGTCGTTGAATTTTTTGAGCCAAATGAGGATTTTGTGCCTACCATTCTTGACTTGGCCCATGGTATATTAGAGAATTAAAATGAGGAGGAAAAGGATGTATTGTCCATTTACAATGAAATGATTTCTTCTTTGGTTCTCAAAGAAAAAGGTTTCATTGAAAATGATCCTTTCTCCTTCGAAATTCAATCTGTGAGCGATGATAACTCATCTCTTGAGATTGAATTCTTTTCCTTCCCATATTTATTCTATACTGTCACACCGATACAAGTAGATGATGAATGAATTCCAAACTTTAAAGTGTTAAACCTTTTCACCGATGAGGAGTACTTGCTTGATTTTTTTTCCACGAAGGAAATTTTTCCTCCTTGTACGCCATCTCCCATTACAATTTCAAAATTGTTGGGAGGAAATTCTATATTTTTGGATACCACATGTTTTTGTCACCCGTTTTATCCAAATACCTCATCATCCCTCCAAAAAATTTAATTGGTGATGGTTCATTTCTTCCGCCTTACACATGCCTTTAATTGTTTGAACGACATTCCTATTTTTTGAAAGGTATTCATGAAAGAGAGGGTCCCCCGTTGATCCTCCAATGTCAAATCGTATTTTGGATGGACCCTAAAAAATTTCAACTTCTAGTGTGAAGTTATTTAGAAGTAAAAATAGTAGGTTGTAAATAATTAGTTTTTGTTTTCCTTATTTTTCTTTATTCTTACTTATTGTCTGCATAATTAGTTAAGTTGTTGTTATTTGTTTTTGCTTTGCTTGGTACTAACATGTTTTGTGGAATCATTGGACTTGTAATTTTCAGAGATCGCTCCATTTTGGATAATATCGCTCTTTTCGTCTCTTTAACTTGGTTCTTAATTCACATTGAGGATAATGCCAAGTTTAAGTTAGGGGGTGTGGGATATTCTATCCATTCATTGGTAGTTTATTTGATTTGATTATATGTTCTTTCCGAGCATGCTTTTTTTGTAAAAAATTAAAGATTTCAAACAGATTTTCTTTCTTTTTTCTCCTTTGTTGGGCATTTTGCCCCTATTTCCCATGATCAATTTCAATAAATGCACGATACAATAGAGAACTCAATGATGCATGCCCTTAATTTTAGAAGTTAATAGAGTTTAGTCCTTAATAATTGATATTATGAATAAATTCATGATATATACTTTAATCCCTTGAGCACATGCATTTTTCTTATTTAATGATTTGGTTTAAGAATTTTATAATCCGATAATCTTTTATTGCATTGTATATACTTACACCTAGTGAGCTTTGGGACTTTTTTTCATTTGTGAGTGTTATACACTTTTATTTCCTCTTTGAAAACGTTACAGTCGTTGGTAGTCTCACCATTCTTTCATTGATCCTTCATTATTTGAGTTCATACTTGAAATGTGTTACTTGATCATGATTTTTAAAGTTTATTTTGACTCAAGAATTGCGTAAACTTTAAGAAATGATCATATGCCATTTTTGTTATATCACCCATATTGATCTGGACCTCACCTTATATGTTTTCCCTCGTCAACCCCTTTGAGCCTTAATATAGCCTTTCGTTTCATAAACCAAATTCCCATGACCAGCTATGCATTAGAGTTATACACCATACTTATTACCTTCCATACCTTTGTTTGGAATGACTCTTGGGATTGAATGATGTTCTTGTTACGTGGATGCAATTAAGCATGTGAGAGTGAAAAAGTGAAGAAAAAGGTGTAGTGAAAAATAAAAGAAAAAGAAAAACAAAAGAAAACAAAAGAAAAAGTGATAAAAAGAAGAAAATAAAAGAAAGAGAAAGTTTCATTCATGTATATAGTGTTCAATAATCCTTGTTACCATCCTATTTCATATCTAATGCTTATTATGGAAGTTATTTTCCAATTTTAAAATTGTCAACAATTTTTCATTATCCCAAGTTTTTCATCCGCAAACACCTTTGAACTCGTACACAGTCCTTTCATTTCGTAACCTTAACCCCAAACCTACACGACAACCCTATAAAGTCCTATGTGATCCTAGGGTGATTCAATTCAAAAGTTTAAATAGTTTTGATAATATGTGAAAATATATTTTGCCTCTTTTAATGACGGTATCTTTCATTGAGATTACATAGTTTTTATTATATATATTGCGTTCTTCCTTAGTAACATGTGCGTGGCCTAGTTTCCATTTCCATTTAATCTTTATGACATCATGTCCTATGTATTACCTCCTATTCATAGTGATTGCATTTGTTGTGCGTAATACCCAACGAGGATTGACATATATGCACACTTTAATATTTATTTGATTTATTTAAGTTTTTCCCAAACCATACTTTGCATGTGCTTACTTTTCCTGCCACTTTTAAGGTTCAATTCTATGGGGTTCATTCTATAATCTTAATAATATGGACTTTGGTGTAATTAATTAACTTTGCTAATAATGTATTTGAAATCTTTTTCGTTTTTATTGGGCTTGTTTCGTGTTGGTTGGGCATACATTTTGAGGAAACCTTGATGTTTGTGGGTTTCATCCCTGAAAACCCTTACGAGACAACACTTGTCCACTACGGTAACCTAGGGGTTTAACGACTTATTAAATAGGCTAAATGTAATTGTGTTCCCTAAGAAATTGGCATTTATAGTTTTGATGCATATATATGTTTTGTATCGACTTTTGTGGGCTGGTTTTGTTTGTTTCATCACTAAAGACTAGCAATCTCTAAGTTAGGGGGTGTGATTTGACATGAATATTTCATATGCGCGCCCATTATCTTTATGCATTCTAGCACTTTTTGTGTTCCTTATTCCTATATTTATTCTCGTTAAGTATATAAACTCAGTTTTGGATATATATATATATATATGCTTTGCAGGGCTTAATTGAGCTTTTATAGGTATTGGAATGCTTAAAGTGAGGATTGGTTGATTTCAGAGAAGTTCCGTCGTTGGACTCAACTTTAAGTGCATTTTAGACATTTCACACTTCATCTACGACTCAGTGGAATTCTGCAGAAGCATAGTCCATCGAGTTAGATTTGCGTGGCCGTGAATGGCATGTCATTTGAAGTCCGGATGATCAAGTTATAGTTGATTCCTTTTCACTCATTCTCACCCTTTTTTTGGACCAAGAGCTGCTCAAAACAGGGGATCGATCGACCGACCCTGAGCCCTCGGTCAATCAGTGAATCAAAAATAAGCCTATGAAGGAGACATGGGGGATTTAAACCAAGGTCCCAATCGACCGACCCCCTGGCCACGGTCGACCGGTAGTAGCAGTTATTGGGCGATTTTCCTACTTTCATTTCATTTTCCTTTCTTTCTTTTGTTCTTTTCTCACTCACTATAAATAAAACCCTTAGTTTATTTTGTTAATATATATTCATTTGAGTTAGTTTTTAGGTTAGGTTTTGAGAGCTTCTCTCTCCTAGGTTTTCCTTCCCATTTTGGGTGTTTGTAAGTTACTATTCCTCCTTTTTTCTCCATCAATCCAAGCTTCTATTTCTTTATTTCTTGCTTTGTCATTTATTTACTTGCTTTCTAATTTAGGTTTACTTGATTTATTTATTGCTTACTTTTAATACATGCCATTTAATACGCTTTCTAGCTAAGTTAACCTACGTTGTAATTGATTGATCTCACCTAGGTTTCAATAGGTTGCTTGGATTTGGTGATGGGTTTCCACGTATTTAATTCTATTGGGTTGTTCTTGTTATTATGCCTAGAAGATTTAACGGGGTATATCATGTATGTTCCATATTTATAACCTTGCGTTCATAATTTCTAGGGTATTTGTTGATGCCAAAATCATATTAGGCGTTTATGCGAATTTTGGGGTGACAACCCTAGATTTAATTCATTGTTGAAATGAGATTGAATCTTGCTAAATTCGTAGTCCCATGTAACCGTTTATACGCATTTAACCGAGGTGAGGGATATTAGTCACAACCTATAGTTTTTATTCCCTTTGTTAATCTTATTTTAACTTCCATGCCTAGATTATCTTTTTTTGTTAATAATTATCTTTTACACTTTTATTCCTAAAGTATTAAATCAATATAATTTTAACAACTAGTCTCTATGGATTCGATACCTGGACTGGCCGCTGTACTCCCTTAAAAGAGGGTAGTCAATTGTCCAGGTTTTTGCATAGCGATGGGATCCGAGCATAACGACCAACATATATCTTTATACACTTGCGCCATGATTTCACCCTGTTATCATCACTCTTGGACGACAGGAGAATGAAGGATCTATATCATATACAGAGGTAAAATTGCCGGATAGCACGATCATTCAACAAGAGAGTCAAAGACTGTGGTGTCCGAGAAGGGGATTTGGCCCTCAAAGAAATCGTAGAACCCCTTTGGGACCCTAGAGGTAAATTCAAGCCAAACTAGAGTGTCCCCTATATTGTGAAGAAAATTCCATGTGGTGGTGCCGTTATGGTCACCGACCTCGACGGAGAAGAAATGGCCCGTCCAGTCAACTTGGACTGTCTCAAGGAATTTTACCCTTAGTCTGAAATCTCGGCACGTTATGACTCCTCTCACCCCCCTTTTATTCTTAAAAAAATTCATTTACCTCTACTCAGAACTACGTGGAGCCTGGTCCTCTAAAACCCTTTTTACTTGCGAGGAAATGAAATTCAGAAAAATTTCAAAATCTTCAGAGGTACGTAGGCAATTCATACGCTTTACATGGGCACGATCCCCTTCTTTTTCATAAAATTCTATTCTTTTCTTATCTCCGAGAATGACAGTTCATTTTATCATTTACATGAAAAAAGGATTATGTATGCCTTAGCAATTGGTATACATAATTAAAATGCAAAAACTCATCAAGAGGCAAAACTAGACGATCAAAGACTTTTTGTTCCATTTTGGAAAATGTCAGTACGATTACACAAAATATCAGCATAAGGAGTCAAACAACTTCCCCCACCAACCTTACAAAACAAAGCCAGAACTACCCAAACCTTACCCAAATCATTCCTTCATAACCAAACACAACACCATACTCCCCAGAGGATCCTACCCACAACTACCCGAGGAACCATCTCTGCCATCATTTACATCTTTGGGTCCCTAAACTTCCCTTGCTTGAATAGAATTTCGAAGACACTCCATAGAACGGAAAGCCCAGGAAAAACCACTATACCCCTTTCCATGGTGTTAAACATGGCATACCATCTTTGCCTAGTCTCCTTGGATAACATCTTATCCACCACCCTCCTCCACAACCATTTCTTATAGTCCCCAAAAAAATGCCAAACTTTTTCGTCATATTAGGAAGGATGGGTCGACGATCGAAGATTCTTCCACAAAGATCCCAGCCCCATGTGCATTCCCTTCGTTGAATCCTCTACTTGAAAGGAGTCTAGTGTCTGAGGTGGCACAATATTATCCCATACAAATTAATGCAGGAGCCGTCAGGGAAAGTAGAAAGAGGTATGCCGAAGGCTAGCCAAGCAAACGTACTGGTATTTCTCCCAGTTTTAGAATGTGCTGCAACTCCTCCCACCAGGGTACTGACCAATGCAAAGCTCGAGCTCCATGCTCCACAAACCAATTATCCCTACTCTCGATATCCAGGCCGAGCTGATCAAATAGAGGGTAAGAAAATTTGGCACAACTACCAAGGGTATTAAGGGGGGCCGCCAAGTGGAATGTCTCAGATAACCACATGAACAACATAACTGGGTTACCTCTCAGAAAGTCAGAACCTTCCGCCAAGCATCTAGACCATTTAGAGTCTCTACTAGTATCACGAATACAGGATTGCGATGATATGACATCCATGTAGTAATAACAGCAAGTTGAGGGTTCACCATCAGGTCCTCGATCACCAGCAAAAGCCTCGAAGTAAGGCCCAAAACAATAGCTCCAGTAAAATCAACATCAATACATCCTCCTCAACACACCAGATTCAATAAACCAAGCTGTCTATCCCGTTATCCATACACTAATCAAGCCTCTAAGGCCTTCCTCTACTGAAAAAATGTCAAAAAACTCATTTTTGCTACTCAAAATAAATCCATATAAAAGGAAATATCTTTTTTAACCAAGCCTCCAAGGCTACCTTCTACTAAAAAATATTAAAAAATCACACTTTTTCCTACTCTTTCTCAAAATAAAAACTCAGCAGCAAAATAAAGTACATGTAGAGTAAGCCACTAAATCAAGATAATAAACCAAAATATGCATATATTTTTGCATTTTTGAGTCTCTTTTCAGGTGCAATGCCGCTACATTATGCATGCAAATGCTAAGCTCCCACAATCAACGATGAATCTGTAAGGAATCCTGAAGGGAAAGAACCATAATTAGATGTCACCTCATCTGCCCCACAATCCTCTCTCCTAGTTATAAAACGTACCCAAACTCACATGCCATTAACCGCTGCATCAGCACATGCTAACCCGCCACCCTCGTATCCCAAGGAGCCATCCCCTAGGGATATAAGGTCACCTGTAATATCTCGAGAAAAAAATCAATATAGAAAAAATGGAATTTAACAAAGGTGGTCTCAAGAGGAAATAAGAATTTACCCGATCGACATTGTCCCTTCACCTGCTCGAGGAGGTCCAAAGGACCGTGCCACTACCGTTTGGCACACCCTACACCCTGCCAGTCAGAACCTCTCTAAAATTTTATACAAATAATACTAGAAAATCCCAAAAATTCCCTAAATAATTCCTAAAATTGCCAAATAAATTTTAGAACACTTCTTCAGCAAGAAAATCATTTTTTCAAAAAAGTCCCAAATCCCCAGCCATATTGGTACCACAATTTACCTCCAAATTAAAACTTCCAAAAATCAATTCATCCGCTACCCCTCCCCAGCAGAAACCTAGAAACTTCATTTGCAACAGAAATAAAATACCCCTTTAGCAAAGTCACCCATTTTCTAACAGGAATTCCCTAATTAAAATTTTCCTCAGAGAAATTCCAAAAAATCCCCAAAAGCCTTAATCTGGCATCTCTCCCTAGCAACACATCCCCTCAGCGGAATCCAAAAACCTCGAGAAATTAACTGTCTCCCCTAAATGGAATTACCAATCTAATATTTTCATAACTTCTCAAAAGGATGTAATCCCCAGACGAATGTCTCTTGCCCAGTAGAGTTCCAAACAAAAATTACCCCAAAATACTATTACTCACGCTCCTACTTAAGCCCTCAGAATTAGTTTCGACCAACGAAATTGGTCGCTCCTACTTAGGTCCTCAGAATTGTCCTCGACCCTCAGAATTGGTCACTCTTACTCAGGTCCTCAGAATTGACCTCGGCCCGTAGAATTGGTCACCTTCACTTAAGCCCTTAGTATTTGCGTCGACCCACAAAATTGGTCGCTCTAACTTAAGCCATTAGAATTGGCTTCGACCCATAAAATTGGTCACTCATACTTAGGTCCTCAGAATTGACCTCGACCCACAGAATTGGTCGCCTCCACTTAAACCCTCAGAATTGGCTTCGACCCTGAGAATTGGTCGCTCCCACTTAAGGTCCTCATAATTGACCTCGACCCTCAGAATTGGCCTCTCCAACTTAAGGCTCTCAAAATTGACCTCGACCCACAAAATTGGTTGTCTCCACTTAGGTCTTCAGAATTGATGTCGACTCGCAAAATTGGTCGCTCTCATCTTTAGGTCCTCAGAATTGACCTCGTCCCGCAGATTCGGACATCCCCAATATTACTAATAAGTCCTGAGAATTGACCTCCCTCCTAGACATCGTGTAGTGTTTATTCGATAACTTTCACTTGTTCTAAGATCACTCATCGAGAAGATCCATAGACACCACATTCTAGGACCCCCCAAAGTCTCTCCTTAAGTCCCTAGCACCTCCCTATTTCATTACAAACCCTAGGTCATTCTCCGAGAAATGATCTAGAGGCCGTCGGGAGCTCTCAACCCCCATATGAGTCCGATCAACTCTACCTTCAGAGTGAAATCTCAATAAATCTTTAAAGGGATCTAAATTCCCTTTCCAATGGTCCACCCGTGCATTATTCATCATAATAGTTCAAATGAACGAACCATTTTACTACTGGAAATCGATTTGTAGGCCACTGGGCGCTACCGAGCCTCGATTTGACCCCAATCAAATTCATTGTCAACATGAAAGCTCAATAAATCAGCGAAGGGCCCTGAAACCACTTTCCAATGATCCACCCCATGGGCAAAATTACATAACTCTTTGGACGAACGATTCATTATTTCTCAAAAACTGATCCGAAGGTCACCAGACGCTCTCGGACTCTGTTTGACCAAGATCAAATCTTTATCTTGAACGAGACTTAATAAATCTTTGAAGGGCAATAAATAAACTTTCCAACGGTTAACCCCATATACGAATCAGTCTTATGGTACAAACGAATAACCCGTTTTACTCCAAAAGGTCACCTGACATTTTCGAGCCCTGGCTGACCAAAGTCGACTCTCCGAACTGAGAAAATATCTCGGGAGTGTCAATGTACCTTGCATAACCTTTCCAGCAATCCACCTTGTGCACGATTATGAATTACGATTTGAACAAACGATCCATTATCGTCTGATGATTTCCCGACCAAAGGATTAACGAGCACTATCGAGCCTCTTTTGACCCAATGTCAACTCCCAGACCCGGGAACGGCCCCAAGGACTCTTAAAGGTCTATGAATTACATTTATAACAGTATACCCCGTGCTTGATTTGATTCAACGTATTGCATTCTACGACCATTTTTCTAAAAAAATCTGCACGAGACTGGCAATTGGCGGGTCCATTTTCCTACCTATCGATAGTGTGCCTAGGGTTACCTACCGATTGGAAGGGTTAGGGGTATGCCAATCGGCAGTCCCCCGACCCTATAAATAGAGGGAATGATCTCACTCTCAAAGTACACCTCAGATTCATTAGTATCAGTGATCTCAACAACATTCTCCTGCGATCAACAAGTTTCCTTGTGTGGAAATCCTTTCCACCTTTCATTCCCATCCTTTTTCCAATCTAGTAGAAATTCTCCAACATTCTTCACTTGCAAGGAAACTCTCCATCAATCAAGATCAATCTTCAACATCTTCAAAGAAGGTCCAACACTCTTCTATTTCTTTGAATTTCTTTATTTTTGGCATTAGTTACATAAATTAGTTACTTTAGATTAATCCTCATCCTTTATTAGTATATTGCACACAATCTATTTTCTAAAAAAACAAAAAACCAAGAAAAGAGGGTTACACCTATAAATTCCAACGGGATTATCCACCACAATTTTTCAAAACTAACGATACGTTTTCTACACACACAGATATATAATAAACTCTCATTTGGAATCTATGTGATAAACCCCACCCTTATGTCACATACGAACTACGTGGACCTTGATGGGTAGGCGTTTCGGGAACTCGAGACTCGAGTTCAATTTTCCAATTTTCCAATTTTTCCATTTTCATCCTTTTTATCTATACATTACTCATATATACATCATAGTTGTTATTAATATTAGCAATTTATCTAAATATTATAATTTCATCATGACGATCAATATCTCGATAAACGCATACATCGCATTTTCTAATAATTATTTTGGGAATATTCCAATAGATGACCTCACTCTATCTTTCCCATGATATGATTCAGGCGATTGCAATCTCCATCTATATAGACGCGCACACACTTCACGTAGAAATTAAGGAAAATAGTAAAAATGCCCATGAGAGACTGAAAGGGTGGGATGGGTGCCTAACACCTTCCCATTATGTAACTTAGCCCCCAAATATTTGAACTATATGTTTCATAAGCATTAGTTAATCTTTTATGCCGCTCTTTCAAGGTGAAGACAAGTTATTTTGCATGTTTTTTGCAAAATAGGCCGGCGACTCCATCTTTTTACATCACCCCATATCGACGAAGGCCGAAGAACTCCTAAGAGGAATAGGGAGCGAGACCTTAACGGGGAAGGAAGGGAAAGGACGGGATGGCCACAACAGCGTTTCAAAGTAAATAACTCAACAACATCCTATTTTCACTAAGGAAACCCAAGATATAATACCTTGAAAAATCATCCACCATCACTATGATATACGATTTACCATCTAGGATCTCCCTATGCATTGGAGACATAAGATCCATGTATATCAATTTTAATACTTGAGAGTTGGTAATAGTATTTAACTTCTTATGTGGGATTTTGATTGTTTTCCATGTTGGCATGGACCATAAAATAAAGAAGAAAGAATAAGGTTTTCCTAGGGATGGTACGCTTTGAACTAGGTCTTTCCTCACAAGACGATCAAGATCCCAATAATTTGCGGGACCCAGTCTTTGGTGCCAAAGGTCGACAGGAGGGAATCTAGCACTATTGCAGACAAACGAGGGTTTCAAAATGATTCCATAACTGTAATCGAATGTCCTTACACCTTGCAAAACAATCTTACCGAAATCATTGTATACATAACACTCTGATTGTTTAAAATTAATCGCAAGGTTCTCATCACACAATTGGCTAATGCTTATTAAGTTTGCTTTCAAACCATCAACACACAATACATTTTTTAGATTTGGGAGTCCATATATCTCAATGGTGCCCCGTCCCAAAATGCTAGATCGATTTCCATCATTAAAGGTGACTTTACCTTCCTGATGATCCTCAAGTTTGGTAAAAAATGATTTGTCACCTGTCATATGTCTGGAACAACCACTATCAAAATACCATTAGGAGTTATTTTGAGTCTTTACAATGACATGAACAACAAGATCCTTAAAGTTATTCTCTTTCAAAGGGCATTGTTTTCCTTTTGCTCTTTCTACTGTTGTTACTAGTTTTTTATTTGAATGAGTTCCCATGAGGAGAAGACAGTCTTTGACACTCTTCCATTAACCCTTTAGAGGTATGAAAAAGAAATTCAATCTGTTCTTTCAAGTTAGCCAGTTGGCTATAGTGAGGTGTGGGAGTATGAGATTGAGAATCCCTCTCAAGCTTATAGTAGAAATCTCTTAGGGTTCGTTTGGTTACCCTTATTTGCCATGGAAAATGGTAAAAAAGTTGGAAAATGGGGTATTTGCCTACAATTTGGTGTGTTTGGTACAAGAGTTTGCCTATAAGTTATTGTCAATGTAAAATACCTCATATGCATAAGTTTGTCACAAATGTTGGCAAACTTTGCTTTGTTATTTGAGTGAGAAATATTTTCCACACAAATTTGCCAATTCTTACAAAAGTGCTTTTTAGTTTTTTTTATACTAAAATATTTTTAAAAAATGATTATAGATTGTTAAAAACAGTTTTAAATAAAAACTCGTTTTAAATAAAAAAACTGTTTTAAATAATAAAACTGTTTTAAAAAAATTTTGTTTTAAAAGTGTTTTAAAAATGTTCAAAATAGTTTTTACAGTTTTAATGTTTAAAACAATTTTTTAATTATTCCCAAGAGTTTTTTTAAAACAGTTTTAAAAATGTTTAAAACAGTTTTTAAAATGTTTAAAGCATATTTTTACAGTTTTTAAAAATAGTTTTAATGTTTAATATTTAAAATAATTTTAATGTTTTAAACTATTTTTTTAATTATTCATGTTGATGTCAAAAAATGGAATTGATCCGATTTTATAATCACATATAAAATATAGAATTGTAATGAGATAATTAAAAGAGAGACACAAGGTTTTAAAGTGGTTCGGCTATGTAACAAAGCCTACGTCCACTGTTATGGTATTGTTTTCAGAGATTGAAGAAATCTAGATACTCTTGTTAATAAGAATATCCTAGAATCCATTCTATCTTGCCTTGATGAGAGGAATACAATGTATTTATAGTGACTCGGAGATCAAGAGTTGGAATGTCAAGGGATTGAGTGACTTTATACATTTAAGCATTTACACCCGTTCATAATGAATGTGATGGTTGGTTATATGAACCACGTGTGATAAGATCTTTGATTGTACTTCCCGTGTGGTGACTTTTCATTTATATTGATGGTCTGCATTCTCCACGTTGGTCAGCATGCCTGTCGAGCAACTATCTGCTGACTAGGATTTATGACACGTATGGAGACACTTGTCCACTTTTGAATGGTCCACGTAGGTGGATAATTTTTGGTATCAACAGAAGCCCAAATACTTCATTCTTAATGCTTTTGCTGAAAGGATGGAGTTTATTTTCTTCATAGTTAGTCGAAGTTTGACGACTTGTACAAATTTTCCATGTTTTGATTTTCCAATGGCATTTTTGTAAATAATTTGGAAATTAGCGAACCACCAAAGGGTAAATGGGTATTTTTCATCTGTCGTACCCTGATGCCGTCGAATTGTCAATCATTGACGCGAATTAATCATTTCATGTATGACTTCCTAGGTAAGCTATAAAAGGTGAGATTTTTACCAAATTTTCTTTACCAAACCTTCTCCAAGTTTTCAAACTCTACTTCTTTCCCAAATTCTCTGTTTGTGAGCTTTTCTTTGCATCATTCCTTCACTGTCGTCTTCATTTTTCGGTAAGCTTTTTTCTCCCCTTTCATTTTACTTTCTTTCTTTCTTTCTTTTACTGTAGCCATGGTTTATATCGTACATAGGGATTCCTTAGAAGAATTTAGGCAGGAACAAACTATTCCTGATTGGGTTGATTTAGAGATGCCCATGCCACCTATAGATGTGTTTTCATTATCTGAGGGTAACTGAATTCCCTCTCTCTTCATTGTTGAATGTGGCTTCACATTTTCCCAATAGGTTTTGTTTAAAATTTTGCTAATATTTTTATGTTGTCCCAACTAGGGTTGCCCCCAATAATTGGTGAGGGGTCAATGGGATTCATAGGTTGAATCTGATACATGGAACCCACATTAGAATCCCAGAGCTGATGTTTTGTTATAAATGGGTTACTAGTGATAATAAATACTATTTGAATGATATACCCAAGTATGACCTCATTTATTTATGAGGCCACCTGACATCAGACATCTCACCTTCTCAGAAGGGGATAACAAGATGTGGACAAGACTCGTCCAGTTATGGGGTCGGCCGCATATGCATATGTATAACCTCGACCACTTCGTAGGCCGATACATCAGTTGAAAAGCCCAGGTGTCAAGAGCATCACTCGTCCTCTCGTATAGCCGACACTAAGAGATGGCCGACCAGACAACCTCGGCCATTGGCACCTAGTAAAGGACACGCTTACTAATTTCCTTCAATGGAGCATCCGTTATATCAGCAACATCGTACCTAACTAAGCCTATGCTCTACCATATGATGACTACTATACGAGTAATATAAGGTTCCAACATAGAAGTTCTCACGTGAGGGAAACTGTTGCAACAAGATTATCCCCTCACGTGATGTAATATTACCTCATCACTATATCCATGCACTAGGGACAGGTGTCCCCTCCTGATTAGGAGCCTCATCATGTGCATGTTGATTGCATGCTTGGGGGTACACTATACCCCTAAAACCTATATATGCTCTTCATCTTCTCCATGAGAAGGGATCGAATATTAAAAACCCTAGAAAAACTCTGTCAAACTGATTGTAAGAGAGAGAAAAGCTTGAGTGATTGTATCCATGGCCATTAATGCCCTTATTTAGTGGATCACACACACATACATAGTGGATGTAGGCCTAATTGGCTGAACCACTTAAATTGTTATCTCATCTTCTCTTTGACTCATCTCATTCTCTTACAGCTATATTGTTTGTTCCTTTTTCCCATTGTTATACCTATTTTATCTCGCTATCACATTGACCTGTTGGTGCTATTTCAAGCATCATCAGTCCAATGCCGTATATGGGAACGAGGACAACCATCTCTTCCCTATTTTTAGCTTATACTCATCAGAGTCTCTAGTAGTGAATTAGCCTTCCCTCTTTGTGGAGTTAGTTCACCATTGGAGGAGCTCTTGTTGAGCATTTAAGCTCTCATTCTCTAGATCGTAGCTCAAACTACCTACACCAATGGCAATGGATCCACCTCCTCCACCTGAGAATAAAATGGCACCACCACATGGAGGTGGTGCAAGTTCCAGCTAAGCACCACCCCAGTCAGAGATGGCTGAAGTGGCGATTGCTCTTCGCTCCCTCATAGCTAGCCAACATCAAATGAAAAACCAGTTTTCCATGCTTAGACATAATTTCGTTGCCCGAATTGGCAGCGAAGGAGAAGAGTTTGTAACTCTGGCTGCCAGGGAAGGTGAACTAGGTCATCAAGCCAGGGGACCACCCTAGGATCCAGAAAAAGACCTTTCGTCATGTCAGAGATAGAGAGACGTTGCTGACCCTAGGTGTTTACGCCTGGGGAGGCATGGTCAAGAACTCCATAATGACTTGGTGGGGGATGAACTTGATGACGAAGAGGGAGAGTTCGAATGTTGGGAACCTCATGAGATATCCAGAGGAACTGTACATCCTATTCGGAAAAGTAGGGACCAAGGACGGGGGCCCAACCGAGAGCGCATGCCCAGTCGAGATTATGGACAAAGGCGATCAGCCTTAGACATGCTAAGTAGAGGGTCGGCCTTCTATAGGCTCGACCCTCATGGATATCTAAGGAACCGTCTGTCCAGGCCAAGGAGTATTGTCGGTTCAAGAAGAAAGGAAGGGAGAGATGACTGCAGACTTAAAGAAGTCCGAGAGGAACATAGAGAGGTCGTCAACCGACCTAAGTATCTAGAAAGGGTACCCTTGGCCCGTCTAACTAATAGACAACTATCAGCTCGACCAGACAATCAAGAAGGGGCCAAGGAAAATGTTATCCCTGTAAAAGCCGACTTTGCAGCAGATAAGCCTTATAATGAGTCCATACATAGGTTGGAGAACAAAATAGGTGATATCATAAAAAGCCGAGACCCCTTGCAAAGGGGATATGTTCAAGGATCCCCGTTCAGGGTGAATATATTAAACTTTCCAACCCCGGCCAAGTTCAAACCGTCGATAGTTACATCGAAGTATGACGGGTGAACTAATCCGGTGCATCACGTGGAGGTGTATCAGTTAGCCTTCGACATCTATTCAATATCATATGAGATGATATGCCGGGCATTCTCAAGCACGCTGACAGGGGAAACCCACATATGGTTCACCTCCCTTCCTAAGAACTCTATAGGTAACTTTAAGCAACTGGCCGATAGTTTTGTCCACAACTTTTACTTTGGGGTAAAACCTAGTAACTAGACGACCCACCTATTGTACATCAAGTATGGGAAGGACGAGACTCTGAGGGAGTATATAGCCCGTTTTAATAAAGAGAAGTTGGAAGTAGAAGACTATGAAGAAAGTATCGCGATGACAACCCATATGGGAGGTCTTCAGAAAGGACACCTACTTTGTAAGCTGTTCGAGGACCCTCCTAAGTCCATAGCTAAACTCCTGGCTACGAACGGGAGAGTCATGAACGCAGAGGAGGCAATAGCCGCGAAATAAGATGAAGAAAAAAGAACCCATGGTAACGGAAAGGGTCAGAAGTTCAAGGGGAAGGATAGAAATAAAATCCCGATAGACGAAAAGTTTACAAACTATACGCCCCTAAAAGTTAGTTATGAGCACATTCTAAATGAGATAAAAAATGACCGATCTCTTAATTGGCTGGAAACGTTGAAGACTGTCCCACATAAGAGAAATATAAATCTTTGGTGTGAGTTTCACCAAGATGATGGGCACATTAAGGACAAATGCTTTGCCCTCATAGATGAAATCGAAAAAATGTTAAAATTTAGAAAGTTATGAAAGTATGTTGATAGGAATGGTTCAGGGCGAGGCTGAGACGATAGAGGCCGAGACGGCCCTAGAAATAGGAGAAATGATAAATGTAGAGAGGATGCTCCAGCAAGGCGGGATGATTCCTCAGATGACGCTAATGATAATTCGTATCTCCCACCTAAAGACGATGATGTTCCAGTTAAGAGGCTTAACATGATTTCATTTAGGGTAGGAATGATTTGTGGTGGCCTTGTAGAGGGAGGCTCTGAGGTTGCCGATCCAAAAGCTTACGTGGCTGAGGAAAAGGCGATAACTATGACCGAGGTTATAAACTCGACCTCTATTGATGCTAAGCCCGAGAAAAGGAATAAAGTGGATATGGAAACCCTCATAGTCGAGTTTTTAGGACTATATTTTAAGGGTATCCTAGCTCCACATGATGACCCGCTCGCTATAACGACTAGAGTACATGGATGTGAAGTACCAAGAATCTTGGTTTATGGAGGAAGCTCTGCAGATGTTATGCTCCGGCCATACTTCAAAGGCTTAGGACTTAGCAAGTCCAGGCTTGTCCCGTATCATCATCCTCTGATAGGATTCAGGGGAGACAAGGTTCACCCTCTGGGGATTTATGAAATGGATTTGATAATGGGAGACGAATGGGCAAAGAGGCTCACCAAGAAGATTAAATTTTTTGTGATGGATGAGAACGTCTTCTCGGCCTATAACCACATATTAGTACGGGTGGCCCTCAAAGAGTTTGAGGCCGGGCCTTCAACGGTACATCAAGTGATAAAATTCCAGACTTCATATGGCGTAGGGGAAGTTCAAGGTGACCAAACATCGGTGCGGGAGTTCTACTTATTCTTAGCTGAGGATAGAGAAACACACAAGAAAGAAACAACAACATACAACATCAATAACCTTAATCTTAGAGACGAGATGAAGCTCAAGAAAGGGGAAGCTGCGAAAGAGGTAAAATCCATCATCCTTAATGAGGAAGAGCCAGAAAAAACCATCCAGGTCGGTAAAGTCCTAAGGCCAGAGATTAAAGATGAGATGATCAGGCTGTTGAAGATAAGGCAGAGCATATTTGCTTGGAGTTATGGTGATATGCCAAGCATTGACCCGAAGATAATGTGTCATTAACTCAATGTGGAGGAAGGTGCTAAGACGATAAAGTATAGAAGGAGAATTTAATCTCATGAGAAATACGAGGTTATAAAGCAGGAAGAGGCCGATCTCATCAGGGAGGTCATCTACCCTGAATGGTTATCAAATGCAGCTATAATGCCCAAGGCCAATGGAAAGTGGAGAATGTGTGTGGACTTCACTGATTTGAACAAGTCTTTCCCCAAGGAATATTTCCCTCTCCCTCGTATTGATCAGATGGTAGACTTTACGACAGGGCATGAATTGATGAACTTCATGGATGTATACTCCAGCTACAATCAAATTTTTATGGACCTGGCCAATGCAGAGAAAATGGCCTTCATTATCGATAAGGGGACGTACTGTTATAAGGTTATGCCCTTCGGCTTGAAAAATGTCTGGGCTACCTATCAGCGGTTGGTGAATAAGATGTTTGAAGACCAGATTGGACAGTCCATGGAAGTTTATGTAGATGATATGTTGACCAAAAGTCTAAGGGCCGATACTCACACGGCCGACCTTGAAAAAACTTTCAACACTATAAACAAGTACAAGATGAAGCTCAACCCAGCAAAATGCATCTTTGGCATCTGATCTGGAAAATTCTTGGGTTTTATCGTCAATCAAAGGGGTATAGAAGCCAACCTAGAGAAGATAAAAGCCCCGTTATAGATAAAGACCCCAAAGACTATCAAGGACGCTCAAAGGCTCACTTAACGAGTCGATGCTCTAAAAAGGGTTGTCTCTAGAGCCAATGATAAGTGTCTTCCATTTTTTAAGATTCTTATAAAAGCTTTTGAGTGGGATGAGAAATGAAAGAAAGCCTTTTTATAGGTGAAGTCTTATCACGAATCACCAATCTTACTATTTCATCCTATCCAAGAAGAGAAGCTTTACATGTACTTGGCCGTGTCCGAATCGGCTATTAGCGCAACGATAATACGAGATGATGAGGGTGTACAAAGACCAGTGTATTTCAATAGCAAGGCCCTTAAGGGGCTGAGCAGAGGTATCCTAGGATGGAAAAACTGGCCTATGCCCTCATCCATGCTTCAAGACAAATGAAGCCTTATTTTCAAGCTCATACCATGGTTGTCTTGATAGACTTTTCCCTTAAGCAAGTCATCCATAAACCTGAGAAATCAGGTAGATTAATGACCTGGGCCATTGATCTAGGAGAGTTTGATATAGTCTATCACCTGGGACGATATCGATAGTGAAAAAGCGAACGACCAAGAAGGGTCGACCAAAACTCGTTTCGAGCCAACAAAGGCCGAGATAAGAGTGGCGAGATATCCAACAGCCGATATGTACAAGTTTTTACTCAGAAACTGAGTCGTTGAAGAGGGTCCATTTTTAGAAGGGATAATATGGAACTTGTTCATTAATGGTTCATCCTATGAAAATGGGAGTGGAGTCGGTCTGATTATGTCAGCCCCAAACGAAATAGATATAGAGTATGCGCTGAAGTTCAGTTTTAAGGCTTTTAACAATGAGCCAGAGTATGAGGCCCTCATAGCCAAAATCTCCCTCGCCATAGATTTCAACGTCGGCCAACTTCTAGTCCATAACGACTCTTAGCTTGTGGTTAATCAGGTCCTGGAGATTTATAAAGCCAATAAAGAGAGATGGCAAGATACCTAGAAAAAATGAAGAAGATGATGAAGGGCTTTGGTGAGATCAAAGTCAAAAGGGTTTCACGATTGGATAATAGCAGAGTCGACGCCCTGGCAAGGTTAGCCTCGGTAATACAGACAAAGATTAAGAGAATGGTGCCAATAGAAATCCTTTCTCAACCGACGATAGAGGAAGACGATGCGAAGCAAAGGTTTTGCTTCAATTTAAACCCGAGACCATCTTGGATAGACCCCCTTATTCAGTATATCAAAGAGGGTAACTTACCGGAGTCTAAAGATGAAAGAAGGAAGTTGAGATACAAAGCATCTAAGTTCTCTATCCTAGGGGACGTGTTGTACAAGAAGGGATTTCTTTTTCCTCTGCTCAGATGTTTCCTCCCAGCCGAGGTAGATTACACTTTGAAGGATGTTCACAAAGGATCTTGCTCAATCCATATTGGGGGTAGATCATTGGCAAAGTGGATCATCACTCAAGGATATTAATGGCCAACCCTAGCCAAGGATTCAGCCGAGTACATAAAGAAGTACGACAAATGCCAACGGTTTTGTCGTCATTCCTCACTAGCCCCATTAACCCCTGACATCTATCACCTCACCATGGCTATTTATAGTATGGGGGATTTATTTGGTTAGACATATGCCAAGGGTCATGGGCAACTATAGGTATTTGATTATAGAGATAGAATACTTTTTAAAGTGGGTATAGGCCGAGGCTATGATCAAGATCACAGAAAAGAATACCTTCCAGTTTATATGGAAGAACATCATTTGCAGCTATGACTTAACTAATGCACTCATCTCAGACAATGGTGCCCAGTTCAAGAACATTTACCTAGAAAAGTATTGTACAAGGGTCGACATCAAACAATTCTTCTCGTTACTTGGCCAACCCCAGGCCAATGGTCAAACTAAGGTCACCAAGATAATTATTCTTAATGGAATCAAGAAAAGGTTGGAAGAGGCTAAGGCTAAATGGACTGAAGAGTTATATACTGTACTATGGGACTACAGGATGATAACTAAGACATCGACATAGGATCCCCCCTTTATGTTAGCATATGGCTCAGAGGTAGTAGTCCCTATCGAGATTGGTCTGCCCACACACAGAGTTCAAATGAATGACCCTAAGAGAAACCTGGAAGAGAGAAGACTGGACCTAGATCTAATTGAGGAAAGAAGAGAGGATATCGAGATCAGAGTGGCAGCCTACCACTAAAGGATGACCAAGTTTTATAACATGAGGATAAAGCCGAGGCTGATAGTAGTGGGTGACCTTAATTTGAAGAAGACTTGGCAAAAGACGAACAAGCTTCATGCCAATTGGAATGGTCTTTATAGGGTTAGTAATGAGGTAGTCCCGTGAACCTATCGGTTGGAGAACCTAGAGGGGGAACCATTCTCCAATCCTTGGAACGCCAACTACTTAAAAAGGTACTACCAGTAGATGATTGTATATGAGCTTTTTCATTATGAATCATTGTAAAAGGGCTTATTATGAATGATAAAAATGAAAATGGTTTGTTCCCTCATATCTTATATACTTTATTTTTGATGATTCATTTCAAGTACCCTAAAAAGCTACAAAACATCATTCATGGTGAGATAGAAACAAACCCAAACTTGGTGGAAGGATAACCTGGAAAAGGAGCTGACCCTATCCATAGACTTTCAATAACACCAAGAAGGGCCAGTTTAATTATTAAACATCATTAAATTTGGTGAATGTTTGGTGAAAAATAAATACCTCACTAGGCCGAGACGACAGTACATGGACGAGACGATGCTCAACTATGCACTCTCAAAATGACGAGAGGGGGCAAGGAATAACACCATAATTTGGTGAGTCCAAATTGAAAATCACTTGGGTGTGGTTATTTATTTAAACATCATTAATTTTGTGAATGAGAGATAATACATCATTAGTTTGGTGATATCTGACCTTAAACATCATTTATTTGGTGAAAAATAAATACCTCTCTCGGCCAAGACGACAGTGCATGGATGAGACGATACTCAACCATGAACTCTCAATGTGTAGAGAGGGGGTATGACACAACACCTTAATTTGCTAAGTCCAAATTGAAAATCACTTGGGTGTGTTTCATAACTTAAACATCATTAATCTAGTGAAGGAGAGATAAAACATCACTAGTTTGGTGATCTCAGACCTTAAACATCATTTATTTGGTGAATATTTGGTTAAAAATAAATACCTCTCTCGGCCGAGATGACAATGCATGGACAAGACGATACTCAACCATGCACTCTCAAAATAATGAGTGGGGGTATGGTATAATACCATAATTTGGTGAGTCCAAATTGAAAATCACTTGGGTGTGGTTCATTACTTAAACATCATTAAGCTGGTGAATGAGAGATACAAAATCATTAGTTTGGTGATCCCAGACCTTAAACATTATTTATTCGGTGAAAAATAAATACCTCTCGATTGAGACGACAGTGCATGGACGAGACGATGATCAACCACGCACCCTCAAAATAACAAGAGGAGGTATGGCATAACACCATAATTTGGTGAGTCCAAATTATGAAATTCGGTGTCGACATTATTACCACAACACAACATGTAATAGAAGAAACAAGTAAATATTCCAGCAAGTAGGCATTTGTATTTCAAGAACTGATCAAAAGAAAGAAGATAAAAGCGTTTGTGTTACATCAAAAAAAGGTCAATAGGTCACAGACGACCACCCTGACTAAAAGAAAAAACTTAATGCTGCATTCACTTATGAAGTGTAGTGTCGGAATCTCCAAGGGCTTGAAGCCTTGACAACATTAACAACCTCGGTCCTCTCAACATCGCCATCCAACTCAGCTATCTCATCCAGAGCCTTATGAGAGTCAAGGTCGACCTCGACACCTCCACCTGACATCTCCACATCTCTAAGAGCAGTCTCAAGGAGAGGATCGCTGAAGTCCAGACCCACGAAGTCTCGAGAGGTTAGGCTCCCAGTTTTTACTTGCCTCAGAGCAGCCCATCGGCAAGCAGTTCTGATGCCCCTCTCTAGGTACTCGAAGGCATGATCATTGTACTCCTATGACTCCTTATAGTCATCAACAACATCCTAAACTACAGTGTCAATCTCGACCTTTTTGTTGCCAAATATCTTTTTCAAAGCTTTGGCATGCTCTGCCTTGAGATTATCTACCTCATCCTGAGATAGCTTCAGGGCCGTCTGGGAATCCTCAAGCTCCTTTTTCAGATTTTGTTCAGTTGTCTTGGTTTCTTTCCCCTTGTGGATCAATGGGATCTTATTGTTAATCCATTCCCCCAGTCTATAGAGGGAAACAAGACCCTGTAACCAAAAAAAATTAATCAATATCTGAAAAAAAGTACGAGATAACATTTGGCAACTTTTAACTGAATTTTAGAAAATATACCTGAACGACCATGTGGATGGAAAACTCGGTGAGAAGGGAGATATCCATGGCTTTCAAAAAATGTTTGTCAGCCTTGGATATCAAAGAGCCGACACCATCACATGCTTTCCTTGGATTGACGATGATGCTTTCATCATCTAATTTCAGCTGGGATAGACCAACTGCAAGAGCCTCGTCCGTGGAAATTGGAATGGTCTGATCAGATCGACCCTACTTTGACTGATGATAGGAAATTGTTTCTTCCTCTAGGCATTTCTTCTTCTTCTTCTTCTTCTTCTTCTTCTTCTTCTTCGTGGCCTTAGTTGTTCGGTCGAGACCTCCCGCATTACTCTTGGGGGAAGTACAGTAGAGGGGTTGGCTCCCTTGCCATGTTTACTAACAAGCTTGCTTAAATTTTTGGCCACCATCTCCCAAAGATGATCTAACATGTCGTCTGGACAATCTGCAAAAAGAAGACAAGGTTAGTATTGAAAATTTGAAAAAATACGAGACATCAGTTCAACAAAAGAGGCCACTCACATAGCTCAGTTAAAGGGTCAACCCCTAAATCTGTCTAAGATAAGTAGTAAGGGGTCATCAAATGTTCAAATTTCACGAGACGACCTTAGTCCCCCTGATCCCTAAGATTCTCAACTTAGTCAGCAGCATAAGGGCTCAAGCTCGGATCAAGCTTATCTGACATAGAAACTTTGGCCCTCCTTTTGAGGAACCTTGGGCTCAGAGGTACCACAAGCTTCAGTGGGGCTGAATTCCTAAGCTCTCAAGATAGAAATATCAGGACTTCCAGTCATGATTGGAAGTCTGGGTAACCAACAAGACCTTTTTAGATGATTTACTGGATACGATATGATAGTAGCCATGTTGAGTTTTGGGGGATGACGGGGTATAACAAGCAATAAAAATACCAACTGGAATGTCAATTTGATGAACTATCTTCTAAAGAGAGACAAAGCCGAGGATAACCCTCCAGGCGTTGGGAGAAATATGGGATGTGGCAAATCCTAGATGGGTTAGAATTGCATGAACGACGAGATGGATAGGTAGTCGAAAGCCGACCTTAAACATCTTCTCATAAACACATAACTTACCCTCTCGGTCGTTATAGTCTCTCTCGCCAGCAGATGGTTTCCTCATAGAAATAGATGGACCGATGCTATACAAATGTCTCCAAGTTAACAAATTGACCTCGGTGACCGAACTCTCATATAACGCAACTATGGATGAATCTAGAACTTTCTCCTCGCTATTATTGTCAGAATCTTCATCCTGGGGTTAGTTGGGATCACAACTTGGAAAGTGTTGCATAAACTCATCCCTCGTTACGGACGATAGAGGAATGGTATCAAGTGGGGGGAGGAATGGAAATATTGGGCTTATCAATCTGAATGGAGTCATTAGACCGATTCGATGAGTCAGCCCTCTTAGAAGAAGAGGCAAGAGAGGAAACCTCATCGACCTCAGACCCTTCATCATGGTATGAGGATTGGGCCATAGACTCGTGAGAAGAGTCATCACTATTAGATGATTCAAAGATGGACATACTCTCATCTTCACACGAAACTGACATAGGAATGGGGTCACTTGGTTCGATAGGTGTATAAGGGATGACAGCTAATGGGGGTGGAAATATAGGTCGGAGAGGAAAAGCCTTGGCGTTACTTCTCTCGACTTCCTCAAGATAAATGCTCCTAATCTCCTGAAAATACCTCTCCCTAAGGTTTGGAAACTCTTCAGCAAGTTTGTACAAACGTTTTAACATGAACAAGACGAGGTTACACTTGACTAAATTGTGAAGGAGGATAAACAAATAGAAGGGATGACTTCTATTGACTAAAAAAACAAAGGCAAGAATATCAACCGTTCTTGATGAAGAACAACCAAGAAACACACCGAAAAAGGTGATCGGAGATCACCTGAAAGACCTAAAAGTGGTGGTTCGGCGCCTAAATCCACCAATAACCTTCCACTACAAACTAGATGACGAAGGCAAGAAACATAACAATCCAAACCCTAAAAGCTACCCTATTGCCTCACCGAAAAGCTAATTAGTCGCCAAAAAAATCAAAATCAAGAAATCCTAACTGAAAATGGAAAGAGAAATTAATGAAAAAAGGATACCTGGAAGAAGATGAGCCTTGGGAAGAAGAAGGGACCTGAGCAAAGTCTAGAAGACAAGCTAATAAGGAGCATGTGAGGTTTGGCTATGGAGGTTCGAGAAGATATAAGCGGGAATGGGTTTGGAAAAAGTGAAGAAGAAGATGAAAACTTGATTTGGTGGTTTAAATACCACCTAATGATTAGGAGAAATTCCCCATACACATCACAAACTAGGGCACAAGGCCCGAAGTTCTTAGCCGCTAGCTCAGGCTTGGGGGGGACGCTACCCAATAAAAACTAATACACATGTCAATTGCCTATACCCTTTAAATAACCCTGCTAACTCGTATCCCCCCATCACCTCTTCACAAAGATGGTTGAGGGCTAGGGGGTGATTGATATACCCAAGTATGACCTCGTCTATTTATGAGGCCACCTGACACCAGACAGTTGACCTTTTCAGAAGGGGATAAAATGACGTGGCCAAGACTCATTCAGTTATGGGTTCGACCTCATGTGAATATATATAACCTCGACACTTTGTAGGTTGATACATTAGCTAAAAGCCCCAGGTGTCAAGAGTGTCACTTGTCCTCTCGTATAGCCGATACTAGGAGATGGCCGACCAGATAACCTCAGCCAGAGGTACCCAGCAAAGGACACACTTATTAATTTCATGCAATGGAGCATCTGTTATGTCGGCAACATTATACACAGCCAAGCCGATGCTCTACAATATGATGACTACTATACGAGCAATATAAGGTTCCAACCTGGAAGGTCTCACGTGAGGGAAACTGTTGCAATAAGATCATCACCTCACGTGAGGTAATATTACCTGATTACTGTATTCATGCACTAGGGACAGGTGTACCCTTCTGATTGGGAGCCTCCTCATGTACATGTTGATTGCATACTTGGGGGGGGGGGGGGGGGGGCGTACACTACACCCCCCAATACCTATATATGCACTTTATCTTCTCCATGAGAAGCGATCAAATATTAAAAACCCTATCAGAACTCTATCAAACTGATTGTAAGATAGATAAAAGCTTGAGTGATTGTATCCATGGATATTAGTGACCTTATTTAGTGGATCGGACACACACACACACATTGAGTGTAGGCCTAATTAGCTGAACCAGTTAAATTGTTGTCTCATATTCTCTTTGCCTCATCTCATTCTCTTACATCTATATTATTTGTTCCATTTTGCCATTATTATACTTGTTTGAGCTCACTATCACATTGACCTCGTGGTGCTATTTCAAGCATCATCATTGAAGACTAGGTTTAACGATCGGGCCTTAGTTGTCAATATTTCCCGACTCAAATAAGGGTTATTTTGATTATGGAGTCATTGCAAAAAATTGGGAACACACTCCTTGACAAATATGATAAATATATGATGGGCTCAGATGCCCCCTAGTGGCTCATTACATAGGCTGTTTAGTTTACTGATATATTCCTCTATTTTTGGTACCATTTATTTAATGATATGCTAATCCATAATTTCTTGTCTTTGTTTATGTTTTTGCACAGTTGAGAGCAAGAACAAGTGTCTTAAAAAAGAGGATGTGAACATTCGTGAGTTGAAGTTACTTTTTAGCATCCATTAGAGAATTGGCGAGGAACATCCCAGAGCTACCTCTTATCTGATGCAATATAGGAGTTCTATAACTTCACTTGTTGCTCGAACCACCACTTCTATAGTTATTACTACCATCAATCTTGATGAGGAACCAATACCTACATCCTCTGCTAAATAATATACTAGTTCATAAAAAGATTTGGGGACTTCTTCATCTTTGGGATCTTTGGATATTTCAGCCATTCCCTCCTCTCCACTTGTTGCAATGGGAAAGAGAAAAATCCCTGACTTGATTACTGGAGCCCTGTCTCCTCTTGCCAAGAAAGCTACTAGGAATGCTAAAAAGCCAAAATAATGTCCAAGGCTTCGGAGAAAGAGAGGGTTCCTCAAGTCATCATTCCCAAGGAAGTAAATAATGTTGCTACTAACTTTAGGAGGTTGAAGAAAGGCTTGCCTGAGAAGCAAGTTGAGAAAAGATCTTCTACTGACCAGGAGTTGGTCAATAAGATTCACGAGGACTTGACTGTTTATGAGTCATCCTCCATCATTATCTATCCTGGTGTTGCCAGGATATTAATCAAGACTGGTACTCACTTTATTGACAGAGAAACTCTTGCCCCTTTTCCAAGACTAAAATTTGTAGAAAATGCTTGCCAAAGTTTGGCAATGGTATTCATCTCTTCTTTATTAGTTGCCTCTTGATATCCTTTTATTTTGATGATTCTAATATGATATTATTCTCTGTGCAGTTTTTAGCAAACTTTAATCAAATGCTTGAGAAGGATGAGCAGGTTCATTCTTCTGATGGAGAAGTTTAAGAGGCCCTTGAGGGTCTGAGGAAGTCTATTAAGGATTCTAGGCAGTTATTAGAGTCAAAGAAGAAGGCTTGGGATGAGGAGATGCAGAAGGCTATCAATAGAGCCACTTTATCTGAGGGAAAATTGGTTACAATCGAGACTAATTTGAGAGCTACTGAAGGAAAGTTGGCCATTTCTGAGGCCAAAGTATTATCTGTTGAAAATAAGGCCAAGTTGGTCGAGGAAAAGTAAGCTGCAAATCAAGGTCTCCTGAAAGTTGTCGAGGAAAAATCTTTTGGTCTGTCATCTGAGATGGTCACGGGGAATGCCTAAAACAAGAAGGTTAAAGATGACTCCTTCAATAACGGCTGGGATAAGGCCTTTTTGGCAACCTCTGCTCAGATAGAGTTCATGAGGAAGAAGCCTTTCAAGGATGGCTCGTCGGAGGCACTCAAGGAGGCTGACACCCCAGCATAATCTGAACTGTTTTTGAGGCATGATCCAGGCTCTCCTCATAACTTGGAGGAAGAATTTGATGATGATAAGAGATCTGGGGAATCTTCCGTTTAACCTTTTGGATCTTATTTAAAGACCATTAATGAAGCTTCTCCTTCTGCTGACTAGGCTTCTAGGAGAAATGCTCAAGACAAGGAGAATGTTTAACTCCTTATTATTTTCTTTTCATGTTTCTCTACTATGTAATAGGACCAACAGTTTCAACATCTTGTAACACATTTTTGGTTATTAATGAAAGAATTTCCTCTTTTCTGTTATATGTGTGGTACCTAACATACTTTTTGCTTTTTTTTCTTGGGTGAATGGATTCCTATACTTGTGTCATTTTTTTCAGTAATCATATTTGCATACTTAAACTTGTAATTTTTAGTTTGAGGCTAGGAAGAAGGCCTTAGTTTCTGCTGAATCCGACCTATTCAGGCGGAGTAGAAATTTGTTAGAAGTTAGCACGTGACTTTGATCGAGGAAGACTTGGTCGACCTACTTGGACCAAAAGCATATACTCAAGTAAAAGAGTCATATATCCATCCCCATTATTTGTTAGATAGAGATGTAGAAAATAATGCATCTTACTATGAAATGATTGAAGATCTACAAGAAGATCATAAATTTTCTTTGTCTTTACTTCACTCCGATTACGAGCCTAATACAAAGATTTAAATGAAGGTTGGTGATTTGAAAATAAGTCAAAGAATATGCTTCCATGTGTTGGAGAAAAGAATTATTATTGAACTGGGATATAGATGAAGCTAAGGACATTGCCAAATTACTTGAGGAGGAAAATAAGAAACTTGAAAATGAGTTAGATACTTTGAAATAGGCTTCTTCTAGTGGTTCCGACGAAGGGGCATCTTTCTTGGAGATAGATAATGACAGACTTTTGGAGGAACTTGAAGCCCTAAAGAAATCCAAATCGGGAAAAACTTCTAGACAGCAACGGATGAGCCGACCAACTGTTGACGAGGCCAGGACAAAGAAAATATTAGCCGACCAAGCTGCCGAGTTGAAAGTTAAGAGTCAAGATATTGCTGATTTTTCTATAAAACTGGAAGCTAAGGATAAGGCCATTGCCGACCAATCTATGCAGTTGAAGGTTAAGAGTGATGTTCTAAACAAACTTTAACATCAAGTTGAAAGGTTAACCTTTTAATTTCCCAAACAACCTAGAGAGGTATGTATAGAAGGCTACAATGAAGCTCTTGGTCATGTTGATGATCACCTTGACGAAAGCCACCATAAAGGTCATAAGTGGGGGTGAACCAACTGCTTGACTTTGTTGAAGCATGATAGTAACAACGAGCTATGGTATCAGAATGGGCCTGGTCTACAAGATTATGACAATACCCATTTTAAGGTGGACATATCATGGATCCTTACTGATGTTATTCCTCAATGCCTGATCACAAAATATTTGAGAGATTATGGTTTACATGATGTTTATGAGATAGTTTGTCCTCCTCATTTAATCAATGCACCAAGAAGCAATAATAGTAGAATGCTAAGAGATTTTAACTTTATTAATTCTCCTTATACTTTGGATGATCCTCCTGCTATAATGGAGAGAGTGTAGTTTACTCGACCAACTTTCAAAGCTCAAGGAGAATGTCTTGTTGAATAATTTTTCTGTATTTTATTATTTGAATGTAATACAATCAATATATGAATAAAAATCCATATTTTTGCAATGTCAACTCTTGATTACTTAACCAATTAGTCAACTTAGTTATTGTCTAATAATGAATTATTAAACTATAATTGTAAGGCTATAGATTATACTACTGCACTTAGATTTATTGATCCAAGTTTATAATTAGTTATCAGTGGTGACCAAGTATATGAGGAATATATGTTTGTATTCCAATGATTAGGAATGTTTACATGTCTTACTGTATTTAACTTAGTCGGGTAAAACTTGTTTATAACTTTTTAATTGTATACAAAGTTTTACAGACTTCTTGTTCTTAATTTGTCAATGAGAAGATCATACATGAAGTAAATTATGGTTGTCAACCAAATGTCTAGGAATATATTCATGTACGTAACTTAGTTAGATAACACTTCTTGTTTATGACTTGTTAATACAGAGTCATACACAAAGTTCAATATTGGGCAAAAATGATTGTGCCTTAAGCTATTGGTGCATCTGGAATTTGATAAATTCAACCTGATTAAGTATGTTCAACTGATCGACAAATAAGTACAACCTCATTAAGTATGTTCTGCTGATCGATAAATCGGTAGATAAGTTCAACCTATTAAAGTATGTATGTGTTGTTGATCGACAAGAGATGAAGACCAAGAGACATGTTTACTTGTTATTTCTGGGGGATGTATATCACCGTACTCTGAAAAAATTGAAAAAATTGAAGGATGGATTTCAATATTTTATTGAAACTTGAACAATAGTTATCTTGAACATAAAGGAAATATAATTCTGACAATCCCTTAAATCAGTGATAATACTTTCGGAGGTGTTCAGCGTTCCAGGGGTTTTTGAATTCATCGCCTTCCAAGGTATCAAGTCGATAGGTTCCTAATTGGATGACTATTGAGATGCTATATGGGCTGTGCCAATTGGCCTCAAGGTTTCCATTCTTCTAAATGACCCTTTTAAAGACATAATCACCTTCTTTGAAGTTGCTTGATTTGACCCTTTTATTATATAAGCGAGTTGTCCTGCGTTGGTACTTAGCATTTTTGAGAGTAGCATCTTCTCAGACTTGCTCCAACATATCTTGATCCAATCATCTCATCAAGTTACTGGTTAGAGAATCAAAATTCAGGACCTTGTGAGTTAGTAGACCTATCTCGGCTTGTACCATGGCTTCAAACCCAAATGCAAACATATAAGGTGTCTCAATAGTTGCTGTTCTCAGTGTTGTTCTATAAGTCGAAAGAACATAATCCATTTAATTAATCTAGTTTCCCTTAGAAGCATCAAGCCTCTTGTTCATTCCATTGAGCAAAGTTCTATCCGTGACTTCTGTTTGACCATTGCTTTGTGGATGGTCTGGTAAAGAATGGAGTTTCTGGATTTTGGATTGGATATAATATGATTCAAACTCATCATAATCAAATCGGATTCCATGGTCTGTAATAAATGCACGGGGCATCCCATATCTACATATGATGTTCTTCTAAATGAACTGATACACTTTCTCATATGTCATCTCAATCAATGGCTCTGCTTCCACCTATATATTTAAGTAATCAACAACAACTACTAAATATTTGAATCTACCTTTGGTGGTCGGCAGTGGGCCGATTAAGTCAATTACCCAAATAGAGAAGGGCCAAGGTAAAGTTATTAGGGCTAGAGCAGTGTTGCATTTGTTATATTTTCTTAAAAAGGCTTTACAATCTTCCCCCATAGTCGACCAGTAGTATCACTGAGTGTTGATTCTTTGAAGTAGAGACTGACTAGCTGAGTGAGCTCCATATAAACCTTCATGCACCTCTTAATTAACTCTACCACCTCTATTGGATGAACACAACGTAGCAAGGAGATCGTTAATACCCTTTTGTATAAAACCCTTTTGTCCAACACATATCTTGATGCTTTATATCTGACCTTTTTGGCCTCTTTTGGTTCCGGTGGTAGGATTCCATTTTCAATATAGGCTTTGATTGGGTCCATCCAAGAAGGTCCCAAATCTACAATAATGAAATTAACCATTAAGTCCTCATCAATTCTTCGGTTAGCTAATATTTCTATTGGTGTTGTTCTCCTAAGCACAATTCTTGTTGCCGACGCTAGCCGAGAAAGGGCATCAGTTCGGGCATTTGGTATTATTTGGATCCTTTTCATTTGTATAGAAGGAAACATGGCTATGACTTCCATGGCTTTGGCAAGGTATTTAGTCATCAACTCTCCTTTGACTCCATATAAATTAAGCATTTGGTTGACCACTAACTGTGAATTTGTAAGGACATAAATTTCCAATGGAGTCCCTATATTGTTTTGACTTAATTCCATGAACAAAACTGTGTTTGTAATATGTCATGGGGAGATTTTATTTTTGTCACGATCCCACTTGGTCTATGATGTATTGAAGAAATTGAAGACGTTGCGATAAATCTTCAAAGAATTAATCATGTCGAAGTTTGATTGGTGCAAGTTTATTAGTCTTCAAGTTAATTGCATTCCGAGATCACACAAGTATGAATGCGTATAATTAATGGAGCTCGGAATAATTTTATAAAAGGATAAGGGTTAATTTTTATAAAGAAAATATTTTTAATGTTTTTAAAAGTGTTTTAAATGTTTTACACTTTGTTTTATTCTGATAAGAAAGAAAAAGAGTTTGACTTAATTGGATCTCTTTTCAAGAAACATTTTAAAGAAAAAGTCAAACTATCACGCGCGTCGTTCAAACGAAAAAAAATCTCGTTCGAACGAGATGGCTATATCGCGCAAATGACTGTCAATCTCGTTCGAGCGACACATTTTCGAGGCAGTGAATGTTTCTTATTTAAAGCATGGTTTCGTCAAAATTTAAAAGTGTGCATTCTAGAAAAATAGTTTACGATCCAGAAACATGTTTGCACATGTTTTCTAAGGTTTTAAAAGCTTAAACACATCCTTAGAGTTTGCAAAGATCCGAGATATCATTATTACATGTTTATGTGATCTTGCTGGACCAAGAAGGTTTGTTCTATACTTGAATATCTGGGTTTTGCGGTGAAGAAAAGAGAAGGGTTTCTTGTTCGACATCGTAGACGTATCAAAGCCATTCGGTGGACACCGAGACATATGTGGATGCGTGTGTTGTGGACATGTATCGTGGAAGAAGGAATTTCTATGTGGGCACTATTGAAGAGTGCTACAAGATCAGAAGGAGCGTCAACACCCTTGGGGATCGAGTTATTGAGTAAGGCTAATCTGTCTTTATAAAACCATTATTTATAGTGATTTTCTGGCTCGGGTCGTCCGATGTTTTTTCCTGTCTTGGTTTTTTCCTTGTACATCCTGAGTTGTGAGTATTCTTTAATTTACTTTACTTGCTTTAATCACTAGATGCATGTTTAGGATTAATCAATATAGAATTGGTTTAAAGAAAAATTGTTTTTTCACAACTTGGTTTGGTACTAATTAAAAGTTGGATGATTTTTTGGTGAAAATTTGTTTGATTTGAAACACACTCGTGTAGGGCCACTATTCAAATTGGTATTAGAGCTAGAAAATATAATATATTTGTTTTGTGATCCCATGTGCTTTCAAAGATGAATTATGGAAATACTGAATTTTTCGAACTCCTATTTTTTATGGCACTAATTACACCTATTGGAATATGATAATGAAAAGTCGATTAAAATCTATTGATGAGCGTGTGTGGCTAGCATTTGAGAAAGGTTGGACATCCCCTGTCACTATTTTAGGTGAGGCCACTAATTTAAAGCCTGTCGAGTCATGGACTGAAACTTAACATAGACTTTCACAATATAATTCTAAGGGTTTTCACGTTATTTCTTCACATGTCACACCAGAAGAATATAATAGAATTATTACTTGTGAAACATCAAAAGAGGTTTGGGATATTTTGGCACTCACTCACGAGGAAACTCTCACTCACGAGGAAACTATCACAGTTAGGGCGTTAAAACTTCAAAATATTTATACACAGTTTGAGACCATTAGGATGTTAGAGAGTGAGACTTTTGATGAGTTTTATGCTAGGTTATCCAATATTGTCAACCCATCGTTTAACCTAGGTGAGAAAATTCTCAACAACCGTGTCATTAAGAAAATCCTTAGGTCACTGCCTAGTTGGTTTGAGGCAAAATTGACTATTTTAAACTCCTTGGGAAAGTTAGAGTTGACGAAACTAGAAGAGATTGTAGGTGACTTACAAACCTATGAAATTGACATGATTACCTCGAAGCAAGTGCCTAAGAAAGAAAAGGGTATTGATTTGAAAACCCGAACGGAGGATATTAAAGTTTCGGATTCGGATTCGGATTCCGATTCCGATTTTGAGGATATTTCTTTGTTGGAAAAGAAATTTAAAAAATTTATTAAGTTTCAAAAGCAATGGAAAGATGCCAAGAAATTTGAAAAATTCAAGAACAACAAAGTAGATTCCACCTCTAAGGATAAGTTTGAGAAGACTAAGATAGATGAGTCGGATAATTGTTTTGGGTGTGAGGGGTACGGTCACAAAGTTAAGGTGTGTCCAACTAGATTAAGAAAGAGGGAAAGAAACCCATTGTATATAGAGCCACCTTAAGTGATAATGAACCGGAAGAGGGAGAGAGTTCCCCCATTGAGCATAACTTTGTTGCGTTCATGGTATGTCATGTGAGCGACGATGATTCTCATGTGAATGAAACTTTCGATGAGGTTTTGAGTGAATCCCATGTAAGTGAGGATGAAGAGAGTGAGGAACAGGAAGAAGATGTGAAAGAGTTGCAAGTTGCATTTAATTATTTGTATGCCGAGGCGGTGAAATTAAAAAAAAAAGAAAATGCAAAATTGCAAGCTGAGTTGAATGAGCGTGCCATAGAAAATAATGATAGTTTGATTTAGGATCTTAGGGCACGAGATAAGACTCTTAGGGATACATTAGAGTATGTCGAGGGTGAGAGAGATAATCTCCATGGTTTGATGGAGTCTTTGAAAAAGGAGATTTTAGAGTTTGAGGAGTCTAGGCGTTTGCTAGAGTCTAGGATAAATGAGTTGGAAGTGAAGTTGAAAGACTCATCTAGAGTTAAGTTTGATTTGGAGGTTAGGTCAGAGAAGTTAGATAAGATCTTAGGCACAATCCAAATTAAGTGAAATAGGGGAGGTATAGGTTTTGATGAGAGAGTTGTGGCCATTCCCCTGCACGTGTGAGAAACACTAGGAATGTCAGAAAAGGTCCACATGTAGGTAATCATTCCCACCGTCGCTATACTTGCACATTTTTTGGTAGGAAAGGTCACCTTAGGTGTTATTGTTACGACATTAGACAAGATCCTAGGAAGTTTAGTAATAAAGTTACCACGGTTAACCAAACTCCCATGCGTCGTTTTACACCAACTTAGGTTAGGAAATCGGATTTAGTTGCTTTAGTAATAAAACTTCATGATTCTCGTTTGGTTGAACTTGATTCTTCCCATGCTAAATTTAAAGGATGATAGTGTTTCCATGTTTATCATATGCTAGTTTGCTTCATGATATATTCATTGCTAGTATTGTGACATGTGTATCTCTTTGTATTTAGTTTTTCATTTGATTTAAGTTTTATTTGAAAAATACAAAAAGATTTTTTTTGAGAAACCTTTTGAAAAAACCAAAAAGATTTTACTTTTATTTGAGTCAAAATATGTTTGACAAGCCAAAAATATTTTTGGTTTTATTTTTTGAGTTTACATGTTTGATGTGGCATATTGGTGTGCTTGGACCCCCCCCCCCCCCATAATTTCATTATCCATGTGGCTAGGAAATTTGTTCATTATTATCGATGCTTATAATGATCTTAACCATTGTTAAAATGGGGTTGTTTCGAAGTTGATATGCATTTTGATTCGACTTTGTATATATGACAAACATTGCGCACGTGCATGAGTTTATATGGATGTTTAACTTCTCTTGCATATTTGAATTTAGTGAGGCGTTCTTATCTCAATCTTGTCATATATGAGTAAATAGACTTAAGGAGAAGTGTGCATGTCAAAACCGTTTACTGTGAGGATTTGAATTGGTACCTAATTAAAAAATGATGAGTGATTCACGGGAAAGGGATGTGAGAGTTCAAAATTAACTAGTCGTGAAAGCCACCGTTTAAAAGAGCCCAAAAGAAAAAGGGAAAATGCTAATAAAAGGGACAATAAGATTTTCTCTAAGTGGAGAATGCTAGAAACCTCAAAAGAACTTGGAAAAGTATATATTTATGAGAAAGTTTGGTTGGAGAAAATTTAAATGGGTTTGCACAACTAATCCTAATGTTGAAAAATTGCAATTTGACGTTATTGTTTGTAGAATCGTCAAAATTCTGGATTTGTGTGTATGTAGTATGTTTAGTTCATTAAGCTCACACTTTAATTGTCTTATGGCTATGATGAAGTTTGATGATTTATCGCTATCAATTAGAGCTTCTTGATCTTTTCGATGGATGGAATTGTGACTCATTTGTTGTAGTATCACGCCCATACATTCCATATCCATGTTTGAGCACATCAGTACTATGTTTTCATGTAATTCACATTGTTTATTTTTATGCATTTTTCATTTTAGGTAAAAATCTTTCTGTTTTAGCATTTTTTTGCAGCTGTCAACCCCTTCCTGGAATTTTTTTCTGGAAAATTTTTCACTGGACAAAAATATATGATATTTCTGGGAATCTGGGAAAGTTTGGACTGTTGCAAGAAATCGTTCAAATGACATCTCCTTATTGCGAGTAGTCTCATTTGAGAGATGTCCCTGACTCGTTCGAATGACGTCTGGGAAATTTGCTTCTTTTTGTTTGCAGTACCCTGGTTTAATTTGTGATGTTTTTTTAGTACTCCTTGAAGCTTTCTGGACTGACTGGTTTATATGCAGGTTATATTGTTTCAAAATTGCTATTTTGCATATGATTCCGTTTATCACACCTGATTAGATTGCTATATTCTTTGTGTGATTTATTGGTTTACTAGCTACTGATTTGTCATTACTTGATTATATTTAGCTGGTTGTTTCATGATTATCTAGCGATTTTTAATTGGTATATTTTCATGCTAGATACTTGTTGATTGGTTTATTTTTTCACCAGATTGTCTATTCGAGACAAAAAGGGGGAGAGTTGTATGTGATGTAGGGGGAGATTTGTCGAGCATGTTTATTAATATCTGGATTTAAATGTTGTTTGATTACATATTTTACAAATTGGTATCATATTGTTGCTCAATTGTTTAACAAATGATTTTTCAGAGTTTATTCATATTGGTATGTATTGTAAAATTTGTATAATTTGGATATATATTGGTTTCATTTGTTACTCCATACTTCATTGGGTATTTGTTTGTCTGTTTCATGTGTGTAGGTATGCTTTAGCGATTCGAGATTTCAAGTCTACATCACATTCAGACAGTTTATGCTAGCCGGTGCTACATATACTAGTCCGTGTCCTGTAATTTTTGACTTTGGGTTTATGGGATGGGATTTAGGCGTCATACAACTTGACGACCCGGCTTAGGCATTTCACTGGTTTAGTTTGTCCCGAAATAGTCAAAGGGGAGATTTGTAAGGATATAAATTTCGGATTGAGTCCCTATATTGTTTTGACTTAATTCTGTGAACAAAACTGTGTTTGTAATATGTCATAGGGAGATTTTATTTTTATCACGATCCCACTTGGTCTATGACGTTGTTGATGTAAAAAACTAGATTTGATCTAATTATTTTAATCACAGATAAAAATAGATAAACAAATATAGGACAATAGATTTTTAAAGAGGTTCAACCTTATGAGAATGGACTACGTCCACTGTTTTTGTATTGCTGACTGTTTGCCTAGAATTCTTGATAAGTGAGTTTACCAAGAAATCCAGAGTCCCCTTCTAATGAGGTGGTTACAATGTATTTATAGCCATGAGGCTGTACATGTGAAAGGACAATGCGCTGTTATCTAGTAGACACATACATCTATAAGATAATAATGAGCATTTAATGCGCAGTCGTCTCTTTGATTCTCTTGATTTGCATGTTTTGTATGCTAAGATGCTTGGACCGCCTAAGTTGCTCGGCGCGTTTGAGTTGCTCGGGGCCTCTGAGTTGCTCGGGGTGCCTAAGTTGCTCGGTACGCTTGAGCTGTTCGGAGTGTATGAGTTACTCGTAGAACGTATTCGTATTTTCCATGTAGGTTGACACGTGTCTTCAAGTGATTGGTCCACGTCAGCAGATTAAATTTGGTATCAACAGAAGCCCCCAATGTTTCACAGTTGAGGTTGAAGGAGAGTGTGAGACATTTCGCTTGAAACCTGCTTGGGTTATTGATCTTTATAGATTTTAGGAAAATTTTATAATCCCTTTTTTGAGCGCATATATCAGGTTTCATAAATATTTTGAATTTTCATGACCACTTTGATATTTGTGCTCTTTTCTTCTTTTAGTCACCGAAAACGCAAACGTCTTTCTTTATAATCATTGCCTTTCTCTATTCCCGAGGTGAAATATTTAAGCGCGGCAGAAATCCTATCGTCTTTCACTTTTCAAATCTGTAATCTTTGAACTCTTTATGTTCTCTCTGTGTTGTGCCTTCATTCTTTCCATCATTCATTGTCAACTGATCTATCTTTTTCTGTAAGATTTTCTTCCCCCTTCTTTATTTACTTTGTTCATCATGGTTTATCTTGTTAAATCGCTTGACAAATTTCGGTCTGAATTTTCAATCCCTTCGTGGGTTATTTTGGAAGAACTTTCTGAACCTTCTGATTATTTTTCTTTGGTTGAGGGACATTGGTTCCCCAATCTTTTTGTAGCCGAATGTGGCTTTTCTTTCCCGCCAAACCCCTTGTGTTTGGAGTTTTGTCAATACTTTGATGTTGTACCTGCAAGAATAGCTCCAAATACCTTTAGGATAGTTAATGGCGTACATAGGTTGAATCAACTTCATGGAACCCGATTAGGGATTCCAGAGATTATGTACTGCTATAGATGGGTTGTCAGTGATACCACATTCTATTTAAAAACTAGGTTTTTGAATAGAGCTTTAGTTGTCAATCTTCCCGATGACAATAGGGATTATTTTGATCATGGAGTTGTTATGAAAAATTAGCAACACCCACCATTAAATGGTGATGATGTATATTAAGGTCCCATGTGTCCACCTTATGGCAATGGGATAGGTTGTTTTTATTTTTTGAAATCTTGTTTTCTTTATGTTCGATAAAATGGATCAATGACATTTGTTTTTACTTGTTACAGTTGACAGTAAAAGAAAACCTCCAAAAGAAGCTGAAGTTAATTTAAAGCATTTAAAACTTATCTGGGATTTGCATCAATCTATTACCAAGGAACATATTAGATTTGCTTCTTACTTATTGCAGTACAAGAGCTATACTTCATCTTTCACTGCTCGTCCTCGTCCAGTGGTGGTTAATCTTGACCAAGTACCAGCCTCTGAGACTAGTGTGGAAGGTTCTTCCTCTGAGTCGAGTATTCCCATCAGTGATCTGATGAAGAAGAGAAGATCTCCTGCCTTTTTTGACAAATCTGCTTCTACTGCTGTGGAGGCAAAGAAAAGTAAACAAGATGTCCCAGAAGAAGGGACAAAGACTGTAAATGTACTCCCTCCTGTTGCTGCAAAGAAAACTGGCGAGAAGCCCCCTGTGGCTCCGAGCAAGATTGTTGCTATCTCTCCTCCGAGTGAGGTTATTGTCATATCTCCAACAAAGACAATGTATTTAGTTGAAAATGCTCCTGCTCCTCTGAAGAGGTTAAATAAAAGTTCTTCTAAGAGACCTGTTGAACATGTCTCTCAACCTTTAAATGTTGAAGGTAATGTTCCATATTTTGTTTCTTCGAGCTCTTCTGTGAGTTTGGTGAGATACTGGACTATGCCAGAAGTCCAAGGCATTGAAGATACTCTTTCTCGTGAGAGAATTACTACCCTGGTTGCTTAACACATTGCCTCAGTAAGTATCTTCAACTTGACCCTTTTATTTTTTAATACTATGTTCATGTATTGACTTAAAGTTATTTCTTTTTTCAGCTGGTGACGTGCTTCAACAGCATTTTGAAGAAAGATGAAGCTATTAGGGCTTCAAGCGCCTCAGGTGGAGTAGAGGAAGCTTTCGTTGGGCTGACCCAATCTTTGAAAGATTCTCTTCAAAAGTACGAGGAAGATAAAGTTGCTTAGGAGAAGCAATTTCAATCCGTTAAGCTGGACAGAGATTAAGATGTGAATGCCTCCAAGGAATTGGAGAAGAAGTTGGAGGAGTTTGAGTAGAGTAATAACAAGTTTGAACAGAGCAACAAAGAGATTGAAGTTAAGCTCAAGTCTGCTGAAGAGGAAGTTGTTAAACTTTAAGATGTCGAGCGACAGAAAACGGAGGTGGAGGAGAAGTTGAAGGCTGCTGAAGAGCTCCTTAGGGAAAGGACCTCCTCGGAGATGGTAAAAAGAAAAAAAAGGCAATTAAAAAATCATTCAGTGATGGTTGGGACAAAGGATGGAACAAGGGCCTGGATGCCATGTCTTCTCAAATGGAGTATGCCAGCCTCAAATATTTTAGGGATGGATGTGTTGCAGCCTTGCAGGAGCTGAAAGTTGCTGAGAATTCTGAGTTATTCCAAAAGCACACTCATGGCCAACCTCCCTTTGCTGGAGAAGAAGAAGAGGATGAGGCTTCCTCAGATGAATCTTCTATGATGATTGGAGATCAGGTCCCTGTTGTTCCTGTTGTTCAACCTTGCTCCGAGCAACTCCAACCAACCAGCACTTCTGCCGAGCAACTACCCTTGTCCTCCGAGCAACCAATCACTTCCTCTAAACCTTCTGAGGAAGTCATAGGAAATAAAGAGAAGGTGTAAAGTAGTTTGGTCTTTTTTATTTTATTGCTTTCTTGAGTGTAACCTTGGACTATGTATCTCTTCTTATGATGAATAAAATTTCAAACTTTGGTTGTTCATCTTGACTTCCTCTTTAACTTGTTCTGTCTGCATCATTATTGATTCTTTGATGGAGCTCTTATCAGCTTATGACATAGAATTGATGAAGAAAAGCAATGACTATTTTAAAGCTGGTCATACAGATCTTAATAAGGCTCAAATCATTGATATCCTTGGTTCAGATGCTTCTGAACGAGCAATTGAAGCTTATCACTACTTAAAGTGTTTGCTCGATCGTGTTGTTACCAACAATGTGGCCTACTACGAGATAATTGACGATCTCCAAGGAACTATCGAGGAACTCCAACAGCAATATAAAGAATCTTCTACCCTTTTTCACCAAGGATACGAGAAAAGATATCAACAATTGAGTGCTGACAAAGGGTATGACAAGTTTATCTCTGCTTATGAGAAGAAATAGAGTGTTCTAAAGCTTGAAGTTGAAGAGCACAAGCATATCGCTAAGCTGTTGGAGCAGGAGAACATTGCTTTGCAAGAAGAGATAAAATAAGTCAAATCTGATGTATCTTCTTTGGGAGCCTTGCTCCCTGTTAATGATGAAGGTTTTTCTTTCTTGGAGGTAGAAAATGCCAACTTACGAGATGAGTTGGAAACTTTGAAAAGAGCCAGACCCTCCACATCTACTCATGGACGATCAAGATCTTCTTATCGTGGACGACCTAGGGCTGGTCGAGTCACCATTGAAGAAGCTAGAACGCAGTCGGCTTTAGAGAATCAGGCCTTTCAGTTGATGGCGAAGAACCAAGCCTTAGCAGAAATGTCTAAGAAGATTCTGAACTTCAGCGAACAACTCTCTACCCAGAGTTCTGCTTTGGAAAATAATGAAATTCTAGCGAAGAGTCTCCACGAGCAACTGGAGAGGTTACTTATCAGTTCCATAAACAACCCTGAGAGTTTTGGATGGCTGGGTAGAATGAAGCCCTTTATCATCTTGATGCTCAGATCCAGCCGTCAAATAACGAGGGATACAAGCAAGGGTGGTTGAATGCACTGTGTGTGCTAAAATTGGAGCAGGGCCACTACTTATGGGATTATTATGACCCTGGAGTGCTTGATTTGCCCGTGCCTCCTTTCAAGCTTGACATCAGTTGGATTCCTGCTCGGACAATTCCTCAATGCTTGATCTCCAAGTATCTCGTCGATTACAGTCTTCATGCAAACTTTGAGATATCTCGCCCAGAGCACTTGCTTGATCGACCCTCTGTGATGAATGTTCAAATGCTGCGAGATCTAAATTTTATAAATTCCCCTTATGCATTAGATGATCCTCCTGCTGGGGTAGAACCTGTTTCAAAGGCAGAAGGGAAAAAACCAATAGAATAGGGGTTTTTATGTAATGAAGTATATTTTTCACATCATATGTAATTCTACTTGATTTGAATGAAGAAATTTTTAGTCTTTTGCCATTTTATTTTCTTCTAAATAATTTGTAGAATGTCCTTTTATGTTTGTTTGTGAATATATGTACTTTCTGTTTTGTTTTTGGATAATGGAACTTGTCCTATTATTGTTTGATTATAGTGACTTGTCACTCTTTGGTCCTAAGCAATGGAATGATTTTCATTCTATGTTCCTGCCAACCAGAGTTGATTGTAATTGATTTACCGACCAACCGGAGTTGATGGTAATTGATTCCCGACCAACCGGAGTTTGTGGTAATTAGTTCCCGACTAACCGGAGTTGGTGGTAATTGATTCTCCGACCAACCGGATTTGGTGGTAATTGATTCCCGACCAATCGGAGTTGGTGGTAATTGATTTGCCGACCAACTGGAGTTGGTGGTAATTGATTCCCGACCAATCGGAGTTGGTGGTAATTGATTCGTCAACTAATCGGAGTTGGTGGTAATTGATTCCCGACCAACCGGAGTTGGTGGTAATTGATTTCCCGACCAACCGGAGTTGGTGGTAATTGATTCCCGACCAACCGGAGTTGGTGGTAATTGATTCGCCGACCAACCGGAGTTGGTGGTAATTGATTCCCGACCAACCGGAGTTAGTGGTAATTGATTTTCCGACCAATCGGAGTTGGTGATAATTGATTCCCGACCAACTGGAGTTGGTGGTAATTGATTCGTCGACCAACCAGAGTTGGTGGTAATTGATTCCCGACCAACCAAAGTTGGTGGTAATTGATTCGCCGACCAACCGGAGTTGGTGGTAATTGATTCCCGACCAACCGAAGTTGGTGCTAATTGATTTGCTGACCAACCGGAGTTTGTGGTAATTGATTCCCGACCAACTGGAGTTGGTGGTAATTAGTTCCCAACCAACCGGAGTTGGTGGTAATTAGTTCCCGACCAACCGGAGTTGGTGGTAATTGATTCTCCGACCAATCGGAGTTGGTGGTAATTGATTTGCTGACCAACCGGAGTTGGTGGTAATTGATATGTAGTGTGTAGCACTAATATTCCTAAAAAATTTCAACAAATAAAGAAACTCGGTGAAATATCACTTTATTTATACTGAAGAAATTGCATTACATAGGAATTTCAATTACTGATAATACTTGCGTAGATGCTCTGCATTCCATGCATTATTAAATTTTTCTCCTTCCAAGGTTTCAATCATGTATGTCCCTGGACGAACAACTTCTGTTACTCTGTAGGGTCCATGCCAGTTGGCTTCCAGTTTGTTATTCTTTTGGATCACTTTCTTCAGCACATAATCCCCTTCCTTCAAATCACACTTCTTCACTCTTTTGTTATAGAACAAAGATGTTTGTTGTTGATACGCTGCATTCCTGATTGCTGCTTCTTCTCTAACTTCTTCGAGCATATCCAGGTCTAATATTCTCATCAAATCACTGACAGGAGAATTGAAATTTAGCACCCTATGTGTGGGTAGACCCAATTCAGCAGGTATGACAACCTCACTCCCAAATGCCAGCATGTATGGAGACTCTCCTGTTGCTGTTCGTGGTGTGGTACGATAAGCCCACAACACAGAATGTAGCTCGTTAATCCAATTTCCTTTTGCATCATCTAGTCGTTTCTTCAAACCATTCAGCAGCGTTCTGTTTGTCACCTCAGTTTGCCCATTGCTTTGGGGATGGCCTGGTGCAGAGTGGATCTTCAGTACATTGGATTGATGAAAATACACAGTAAACTCTTGGTTATCAAACTGGGTTCCATGGTCAGTATTGAATGCATGTGGTATACCATATCTGCAGATAATATTCTTCCAAATAAATTGATAGACTTTGTCGTATGTCATATCAATGAGAGGCTCATCTTCCACCCATTTGGTGAAGTAATCCACAGCAACCACGAGGTATTTAAATCTTCCCCTAATCGTTAGAAGTGGCCCGACCAAGTCTATTCCCCACATGGTGAATAGCCAATGAGACATGATGGGTGTTAATAATGTTTGGGGAGTTCTTCGTATAGAAGAGAAACGTTAACATTTATCGCGCTTCTTGGCATAAGCTATGCAATCAGCTCTCATCATCGGCCAGTAATACCCCTGCATTGTTATTATTTGCAAAATCGTCCGACCTGCCACATGGGCTCCACAAGAACCTTCATGAACCTCTTATATTAAATCTCTCACTTCGGAGGGGTGGACACATCTTTGTAGCCCTGCTATAATTCCTCGTCTATATAAAATGCCATTTGTCAATACATAACGAGCAGATTTAAACTTTAGTTTCTTGGCAGCGAGTTTATTAGTTGGTAAAGCCCCTCTTCAATATAGGCCCTGATGGGGTCCATCCAGGATGGTCCCAAATAGAGGGAAATGAAGTTCGTCATCAGATCTTCGTCTATGCTCTGACCATCCAGGATTTCTATTGGGATTGTTCTTCATAACTCGGTGCGCGTGGCTGATGCTGACCGAGCTAGGGCATCTGCTCTTGCATTTTCCAATCTTGGTATTCTAATCAACTGAACTGCAGTAAAACTTGATACAATCTCCATTTCTTTTGCATCTTCTCTTGCTCGTCTACCGACGTAAGTTGGTCGGAGTTTAAATTTGATGATCCTATAACATCCACAGGTTGGTCTGTATTCAACTTCTATTCTTCGGAGGAATCTTCTTAAGTAAACTCTATGATAAAATCTGCTACTGCTTGCCCTTTGAGCAACGATCTAGACTCATAAATTATATCATATTCACCACGTTCCACTGCCCAGTACATTAATCTTCCTGATTTCTCCGGTTTATGCAGAGCTTGTCTTAATGGCATATCAGTGTACACCACTATAGTATGGGCTTGGAAATATGGCCTCATTCTTCTGCTTGCTTCAATCAGTGCTAGTGCCAACTTCACCAGCCTTGGATATCTGATTTCTACTCCTCGGAAAGCCTTGCTGGTGTAATAGACTGGTTTTTATACTCCGTCCTCCACTCTTATCAATGCCGAGCTCACTATATTTTCTGAAACTACTAAGTACAAGTATAGTTTTTCTCCCACCACTAGTCTAGATAACAATGGAGTTATCCCCAGATATCTCTTCAGTTCTTGAAAGGCCTCCTCGCACTCATCATTCCACTCAAAAGTTTTTCGAAGTGTTTTGAAGAATGGGAGGCATCTGTCTGTTGCTCGAGACACAAATATGTTAAGTGCTGCAACTCGCCCTGTGAGGCTTTGCACTTACTTATTCGTGGTTGGAGATCGTAGATCCAATAGAGCCTTGATCTTTTTAGGGTTCGCCTCAATTCCTCATTGGTTAACAATATATCCAAGAAACATACCTTCTCGTACTTCGAATATGCATTTGGTGGGATTCAATTTCATATGATATTTTTCTAGTTGATTAAAGGTCTGACCTAGGTCAACGAGATGATCAGCAGCTTTCTTTCTCTTCGTCAGCATATCATCAACATAAACCTCCATATTATGACTGATTTGTTCTGCAAACACCTTATTTATCAGCCGCTGATATGTTGCACCTGCATTTTTAAGTCCAAAAGGCATAACATTATAGCAATAAGTTCCCCTTGGGATGATAAAAGAGGTACTCTCCCTATCCTCAGGCTTCATCTTAATCTGGTTGTAACCAGAATAAGCATCCATGAAACTCAATAATTCATGCCCCGAGGTTGCATCCATTAGTTGATCGATTCGGGGGAAAGGAAAATGATCCTTTGGGCATTCCTTATTGAGATAGGTGAAGTCTACACACATCCTCCACTTGTTATTTTTCTTCTTCACCATCACCACATTTTCTAGCCAATCAGGATATTTGACATCTTCAATAAAAGAGGCTTTTTGTAGTTTCTCTACTTCTTCCTGTATAACTTGGTTCTTCTTAGGACCGAACACTCTTCTTCACTGCTTCACTGGCTTGACTTCCTTGTTCACATTGAGCTCGTGACACAGGAAACTTGGGTCTATCCCTGGCATGTCTTCATGACTCCAAGAAAAAGTATGCTTTCTTTGCCTTAGAAATGCTATCAATTCCTATTTTATTGATACGTCTAGTGATGCACCAATTTGAGTTGTTCGTTCTGGATGCTCGTCGTCCAGAATGATATTTTCGATAGCCTCCATGACCTGGCCCTTCATGATATGAGACTCGTCTCTAGGGTCTAACGTTTCAATCTCTGCATCTTCTATTTCAACCACCTGATAGGTATTAGTCTTCTTCCTGGATTCTTCACATTCTTCCTGTTCGGCAGATGAATAGTAGCATTCCCGAGCTACTTTCTGGTCGCCTTTCATAACTCCCACTTCAAAATTGGTTGGGAATTTTAAACATTAATGTACAGTAGATGGTATTGCCACAAACTTCTTCAGACCTACCCTTACCATGATGATATTGTAAGCTGATTGGACATTTTTATCCATTACGAAAAAGCGTACTCTTTCTGTTCGACAAGCAGGCCATGTACCGATAATCATTTCCAACTTGATCGTCCCAAGTGGAAAAACTTTCTTGCCAATAAAGCCAAGAACGGGCCTATGATATGGCTCCAATTGGGCTAGCTTCAAATTCAAACTGTCAAACCATGGATAGAACATGATATCTATCGAGCTACCATTATCCACCAGTACTCGTGAAATCACCACTTCCTTCATTCTCATCTTGATCACCAATGGGTCATCATGAGGATATAGTACACCTTCCAGGTCGTTCGTAGAGAAACCAATGACCAGTTTGTCTTTATTCACCTTTCTTGGGCGATCATCTTCAGCCAGATTTATTCGTTGAATGTACGAGCAAGCTTGAGCCTCATTGAGATAAGCTTTTCTCTCTGCAGTTAGATCTCCACCTCCTGCATATCCACCTGTAATAACATTACATTCAAATGATCCAAAATGGATTGAAAATACCTCACATTCTGGCTGCCTTGGTCTTTTGGGGAGATCAGGGTCATATTGATCATCTTCTGGATCTTCTTCGTGACTTCTCTTATTGTCTTCTTTTGTTCGACGAGGAGATTTAGATATTTGCCTTCTTCGATCGCTGGTCTTTCCACCATTTTGGCGATCAACATACTTAGCCAATTTTCCTCGTCTGATGAGTGATTCAATTTCATTATGGAGAGCTATGCAATGCTTGGTCGTATGACCATGGTCTTTATGGAACTCGCAATATTTGGACTTATTCCTTTTGTCAGGATCTGCCTTTATTTTTTCAGGCCAGTTTAGCTCCTCGCTGTTCTTAATCTCTTCCAGAATGTGGTTTATATCTACCTTCAAAGGAGTATAATTTCCAAATCTCTTCAACTGTTCCAGTGCTTTCTTTGCTTTCGACTGCCTGTTGCCACCATTATTCTTCTGATCCTCCTTCTCAGTCTTATCAACCTCGACCTTGGTCTCCTTAGTGTTTGTATTCTTCTTCGCAACTATAGCTTCCTCGCCATTCATGATTTTATCTTCTTTTGCCATTAATTCAGCCATGGTCCTAGGCGGATCTTTAGCTAAAATGTAGTACAATTTATCCAGCAAGAGCCCACTCATTAGAGCAGTAATTGTTGTTTTCTCCTCGTAATCAATTACTTCGAGTTTCTCATTATTGAAACGAGTAATATAGTCCCTGGTGCTTTCACCTGACTTCTGTCTAACACTCAATAAGTGTGCTACTCATTTGACTGGTTTTGCCCCAAAATAGAAGTTCCCAATAAAAAGCTCTGCCATTTGAAACAAAGTTGCGATCTTCCCCCAAGGAAGGTTGTTGTACCATATCTAGGCTAATCCGGTAAGAGTTCCTGAAAATGCCCTGCATCTCATCTCGTCTGGAACTGTATAGATATCGGCAGCAGCTTGGTATTGTTCTATATGAAGGACAGGGTCAGTTTTTCAATCATATTTAGGTGTCACCATAGGGGCATTGAATTTTGATGGTGTGGGAAAATCCACAATTGCCTGTACAAATGGTGTCCCTTGGACAAAAGTTCTTTGTAGAGGATTCTTAGCCTTATCCATTTCCCCTAATCTGTCCTCCAATGTTTGAATAGAGCCCTTCTATGCGTCGTTTCCCTCCTCGGGCCTATTGGTTCGAGTAATTGATCGCGTTGAATTTGCCTCTTGGGATCTTTCATTGCGAGTAGTTGGTCGTGATTGGGCAGAACCTTCCCTTAGATCAGATGGTCGTGGAGAGTTTCTTAACACAATACTAGGAGGACTTCTATTTCTCCTAGGGCCCAAACGATCAAAAGGAGAGACTCTACTCAACCTTTGTAAAGCACTGGTCCTTTTCGAAGATAGAGTGTTGTTTCGTTGAGAGCCTAAGGAAGTCCAACCAGGCTGATAAGAAGGATCATTAGATCTTTCAGTACGATATGAGTCGGTGCGTCTGGATTGAGATTCTTCTGGAAATAGCGTTCGCCTAGTTCGCGAAGAGGGTAAACGGGTATTTCTTTGAACAATTCATTGTCCTGATTGAGTCGGCACTCCGCCTTGAACAGTTTGTATAAGTTATCGCATGGTTTCTTTCATAGCCGTCTGGCCTTGGGCCAGATTAGACATTATACCAGCCAGATCTTGAACATTTGAAGGAGTAAAAAGGTTTGGAGGCGCCCCAGTGTTTCGATTACTGGATTCGGGATTATCAGCCATAGATGATGAATTGTTTTGGTGAAAAACGATAAATACAGTCGTTTCCCACAGACGACGCCAATCTGTTGATGTAAAAAACTAGATTTGATCTAATTATTTTAATCACAGATAAAAATAGATAAACAAATATAGGACAATAGATTTTTAAAGTAGTTCAACCTTATGAGAATGGCCTAAGTCCACTGTTTTTGTATTGCTGACTGTTTGCCTAGAATTTTTTATAAGTGAGTTTACCAAGAAATCCAGAGTCCCCTTCTAATGAGGAGGTTATGACACGACTCAGAATGTGTCTCAAGTGCAAGCCTGTCGTTCAAGTAATAATCCGACAAGTCGGGTATCGATCCTCAGGGAAAAAGGACAACGAGAGTTGTGACGACGGAATAAGACTGAGGAATCCTAACGATGACCCTAAAAAGAAAAGAAAAGATTGATTTGGTTTTTGGGATTCGATTACACTAAATGCAATTATGAAAGTATGGTGAAAAATTCAGCTAACTAAATGACCTAGAGTAAGAATGAAGGATTGAATTGAATTTTTAAATGAGATGATGAAAAATAGGACGAGAATACAATCCCCCAACCCTAGTGTATTGCAGTATAATATTAATCGTAAATTTATCTAATTAATTTGACCCGGAATTTTGTACTCCCAAGAATTACGTATACGAGGTTCAAGCTCGCGTCATACTTAATCAAAGGACTAGTAAATCAGTATCACGATAACGACACTCGAATTGTATTCTCAATCATCCCGGTTACCTAGGGGCAAACGAGATATTTAGACCTACAATTGTTGTGTCCCTACGCAATACGGTCAAAATTAATTACTAAATTCAGAGGATTAACTTTATACATACAATGACCACATCAGGTTGGGTTCATGTAACCCGACCTTGGAAATCTAGCCGGACATACCGAAAATGATGAAAACAGTGTTTAACATGCAAGAGTTCATGATTAATCTAAGGACAATTGATGGAATACTGTAAAATAGAATCACAAAGAAGAAACAACTTACTAAAATTACCCAAGGAACAATTGCAGCAATGAATAAACTTGATGATCACACAAACTTTGAATAAACCTTCAATCCTTGAATAAAACTGGAAATTGTATCTACAGCTAGGGTTTGTGGAAGAAAATGAGAAATTAAAATTAACTCCCCACGTTCTAGCCTCTCTTTACAACGAAAATAATTCGGGTTTTTATACCCTACATGAAATTCCAAGAAGTTGAGTATAAGTCGGAGTCAATAGAGGAGAATCAGAAAACAAAATCTCGATGGGCGGACCGGTCCGGCCCTTAGGCGGATCGGTCTGCCTTAAAGGCGGATCGGTTCTTTTATTTTCCAGGAGGACCGGTCCGGGGCGGATTGGTTCTTTTAATTTTTGTGCTCTTCGGTTTGCCTTCGGTTCGCAGTCCTCTGGAGTTTGCAGGGCGGACCGGTCCGGGTTGAGGGCGGACCGGTCTGCCTATTTGACTTTTCTCTCAAACTTTGACTGTCCATATCTTTTGCTCCGGGTATCTGATTAAGGTGCCGTTTCTTCCTAGATGCTTGTGAGGATGATACCTTCAACTTATCTTTAGGTACCTCATCCGGCTTCTGGGTAGAAATGACTCTTTTTCCCTTTTGACTTTTCTCGTTGACTTTCTCTATTCTTCCGGTTTCCTTCTTCCATTTCTTGACATTCGATACCTGTAAAATCATAACGAAATACCAGAAACTCGGTGTACTTGTTAGGATAGTCAATAACAAGATTATGAGATAAAGTCAATCGAATTACGTTATTCGAGGTGATTAAAGTACCGAAATTAAGGGATAAATTAGGAAGAATTTATGCCTAATCAAACCCCCCTAACTTCGAACTTTGCGTGTCCCGAGCAATGTAAAAGAATTCTAGCAAGGCTCAACTCTTTGAAAAACATTTTATTTGGATAAAATACCTCTTTCGCGGGCACGCGATTGCATTTAGCGTATGCAACAAGCCTTTAAACCCCTAGGTTACCCTAGTGGGACGAGTTGTGTCTCGTGAGGGTTTGCAGAGAATATACCCACAAAATTCGACTCAAAGAACTTCAAAATAACTAAAAATTGTATAATTTAAACTTTTCCAGAAAATAGTCATCATTAAGTCATGTTTACAAGTCTCAAACTGTAGTGCGTGTGTGCGAAGCCAGAAATATAACCGCCAATTTCCACTGATTAATCATTACGTTACTTATCCGAAAATTCGTTTTGATTTCGAATTCTCACGGGAAGCTCTCTCAAACGAACTACTCGGAATATGGCTTTTTCGCTCGGTATGCGTGATAATAAGAGTAAATATAATGGATGCAAAATCACGCATACAATTAGAAAGACGGAAATTTCATGGTGAAAGGATCTCATCAATGGATTACGGTTTGAAAAATGGGAACATTGCCTTTATTTCGCGCTCTTAGCCTCTTATATTATCTTTTGGTGTATTAGCTCTCCACGCGGTACTCAATTTTCGCAATTTGGACTCGGTTAGGACTTTTTCGGGTTAAAGGTTGTATTGGGTGAAATGAAGGCGGTATGGAAGGTTGGAATTGGGAAAATCATTCGTGATGTCCCTTTGTGCTTTTTCCGGGCTATTGCTCAATTTGTTCTTCTTTTTCTATTTTTTTTTTGTTGTTTTTGTTGAGCATACACTTTTGTTTCTTGCCCCTTTTCATGCACTTTTTGGACTTGAAATCTGAATTTTTCATTTTTTCACAATTCCGGCTATTTTGGGTTTTTCGGGTTGTCAAACGAAAGGGAAAAATTATTCGGCTCAATTTGGGTTGCAAAAGGGGTGATTTTTCGCATCTTTTTCTGGCCAATATTTTTGGGATGACAAACGAGGGCCTACTTCATTGCCCAAAATGCTAATTGCGTTACCATATGCGTTTCGAGATGAATTTAATTTTAGAGACTAATTTGGCATGTTTTTCAAGGCAATATTGCACACATTTTTCAAAACCGATCAAAATGAAAGAATTAAGATCCTTGACAACTTATTAAGCGCTAAAAATAACTTTGAGTTAACAATTAACTCGGATTGATTTAAAATCTCTCAAAACGTGATAGGCTCGAATCTCACCGGGTTTGTTAATCTCCACATTTATTCGTTAAGTCGTCAATTTTCGCTCAATTTCCATATTTGGTCAATTTCGGCTTTGTGTATGTTGGATGTTTACAATTTGAGACTCCACTTTGACTTTTAATGATATTTTTGAAAAAATTGAATTCCAATTTTTATTTATTTTGAACAAAAATATTTTTGGGTTTTTCAAAATTTTATGATTTTTTTTTTTTGAAATTTTGGGCATTTTTGAAAATTTGTGAAGTTTTAGAAATATGCACTTGTGACCCCCCCTAACTTAGACTTTTGCATTGTCCTCAAGCAAAAAGGACTAAAATCTAAAGAAGGCAAAATAAGAAGTGCAATAATTAAAACAAACAAATATATAAAAATGCAACTTTTTATAGCATACGACTGTGGTACAAACAAGAATACAGCATATGTAGGATGTGAGAAGAAATACATCAAAACAGTCATAAGCAACAACACATCACGGGGGAGGGAAATGGGAGGAGCTAGGCGCGTCGGAGCCATAGGGGTCTTGAAAATGCGATGGGAGTGGCTCATAAGGATCCCCTAGGCGTCGGTAGATATCTGCTTGCCTTCGAGCCGCCCGATTCTGATCTCGTTAGTAGTCGATCACAAAGGTGTCGAACTTGGTCTCAAAGTTCCCGAATCGGGTCTCAAGGTTGGACAACCGGGTCGAAATATCAGTACCCGCCCACTCAAAGTCCGGGTCGTCCTCCTCGTCCGCCGACTCGTCGTCGGCGGCGACGTCACCCATCTCAAAGTCCGCTTCAGCGGCCTCCTCGTCCGCGCTCTCTTCCGAGGAAGACTCTTCCTCGCTATCATGACCTCGCTGTGCCCGGATTATGGCGAGCTGTTTGGCACTCTTAGTGCGAGTGCCTTGTCCAAAGGGACCGGGAATCCGGGTGCGGTCGGCAGGGGCCTCAATGCCGGCGTCTAAGAGGATAGACGTGATCAAACGGGCATAGGGCAGAGGGGCGGTACCCTTCTCATCCAAAGAAGCGGAAATGATGTCGGCATACAATGTGCGGGCCAAATGGATGGAGGTTTGGGGATCGAAGAGATGGTAGGTCAAGGTGGCCTGCCGAGACCTCATGGCGGAATCGTTGGACGTTTGGAGGATGTTGGCGCATACGATTTGGAAAGTGAGGCGCGCCGTTTCATTGAGTCGTCCAACCGCGACGGTTTGGCCCATCCAAGCCACGTTTGGAGCAATGCGCTCCATGATGACGTTCTTAGCGACCGGAGGAACGTTCCGTGGATAGGTGTAGTCTTGGGGGTCCGGAACGCCAAAGGTGGCCAATTTGGCCGTGAGGAGGGCTAAGGAAAAGGGAACAACCATCCCATCGACGTACGCTTGGGCCTCATATTGGTCCGTCCTTACGATAGTGCCATAAAATAGCCGATCCTCGGAAGCCCACACGGCGTCATGGGGTTCGTTGAGGAAACGACACCACCCCCGGGCCATGAATAGGGCCGTGACAGAATTGGGCAGTGCATTCCATTGAACCGCGCGCTCCATATGTAGTTTGCGGTTTGACCCGAAAAAGTTGGTGCACCATCGCTCCTCTTGGCGGGAGCGGAACTCGTTGCTCCCGGAGTGTAAGATGTCGGTGGATGCGTATTTGGTGGGAGCAGCACGGGGGGCCATGGAGACAGAGAGGATAGAACTCACAAAAATCTGGAGAGGGAGAGGATAGGAGTGGTGTTTGAGGTGTGAAGAGAAGGGGAGGGGTAGGGTTTAATTTATAGTGGAGGGGAAGGGTTTTGGAGGGAAGGGATTTGGAGGGGAAGGGTTTTGGAGGGAAGGGATTTGGAGGGAAAAGGGTTTTGGAGGGAAAGGGATGTATGGGGGTGTGGGAAACCGAAATGGAGGGAAGGGTGGCTATTGGGGAGAAGGGGGTGAATGGAAGGAAAGGGATTCAATGAATCTGCAGAAGGCGGACCGGTCCGGTCCAGGGGCGGACCGGTCCGGTCATTTTATTTTTCAGAAATTCGACAGGTGGACCGGTCCGGCCTTAAATTAAAGGAACCGATCTGGGGTGGACCGGTCCGGCCTTAAATTAAAGGAACCGGTCCCGATTGGGGGTTTTATGCTGGAATTTCCCCGAACTGGATTTCAACCTCTCTTCTTCGAAATATTGCACTTTTAAACCGCGCTCCACACCAATTATAGACTAAGGACCTCTCAACATCACCGGTCACCCGAATTGCTCAAAATCCCGAACCTGCACATGCTAACCCTGAGTGTACCAAAATCCTAACGACACTCACTAACACACACGACACACACGACTCTCACCCCATACGCGTCGGGGGTGCGACGACCTAACGAAAACAGTTCACTCTACCCCGTAAACGGGGTCCGACAACCAAACAGTGTCGACTTCCTCTTTGCACGCCTCAAGATATGGCTTTAGGCGTTGTCCATTCACTTTGAATGTAGTTCCCCCTTTTAAATCTTCTAATTCGACAGCTCCGTGGGGGAAAACATTCTTGACAACAAACGGGCCAGACCATCGCGACCGCAACTTGCCCGGAAAGAGATGAAGGCGAGAGTTGTAGAGAAGAACTTTTTGCTCGGGAATAAACTCTTTGTGTCGGATGATGCTATCGTGAGCGAGTTTCATCCTTTCTTTGGCAATTTTGGCATTCTCATACGCATCATTGCGTATCTCCTCTAACTCATTTATTTGAAGCTTGCGAGCTTCACCGGCTTTATCCATGGCATAATTGAGATCCTTAATTGCCCAATACGCTTTGTGTTCTAACTCCACGGGGAGATGTCAAGGCTTTCCATACACGAAGCGGAAAGGGGATATGCCAAGCTGATTTTTGTATGCGGTGCGATAAGTCCATAGTGAATCGTTCAGTCTAATTGACCAATCTTTTCGGTTAGGATTGATGGTCTTCTCGAGAATGTTCTTGATCTCACGATTCGCTAGTTCGGCCTACCCATTTGTTTGTGGGTGATACGTCGTTCCAACCTTGTGGACGACGCCATACTTTCTCATGAGCTTCTCAAATGGCCTATTGCAAAAGTGCGTGCCATTGTCGCTAATTATTGCTTTCGGTGCGCCGAAGAAAGAAAGTATCTGTCATTAGTCTTAGTAGTTATAGCTTCTACCCATTTAGAAACGTAGTCTACCGCGACTAGGATGTATAGGAAACCAAAGGATGGGGGGAAGGGACCCATGAAGTCAATACCCCAATAATCGAATATCTCAATGATGACTATGGGGGTAAGGGGCATCATGTCGCGGCGAGAGATGGCTCCCATTCGTTGGCACCTATTGCATGACTTGCAAGCGTCATTTGCATCCTGGAAAATTGTGGGCCAATAGAGGCCGCATTTCAGAATTTTAGCGGCCGTCTTTTTCGCTGAGAAGTGGCCTCCACATGCTTCCGAATGACAAAACTGGATGACCTTTGGAATCTCGTCATCCGGTACACATCGTCGGATGATTTGGTCGGCGCAGTATTTAAAGAGTAAGGGATCATCGTAGAAGAACATGCGCGACCAAGTAAGAAACTTCTTCTTATATTGCGGTGTCCAATCGGGAGGGACGGCTCCCGTGACAAGATAATTCACTATGTCCGCAAACCAGGGATATGAAGAAGTAGCAAAGAGTTGCTCATCCGGAAAATACTCGTCTATGGGTATGGGATCACTAGGTACGTCGGACGAAAGCCGAGACAAATGGTCGGCAATGATGTTTTCTACTCCTTTCTTATCTTTGATAGAGAGATTGAACTCTTGTAGGAGTAGGATCCACCTTATGAGGCGCAACTTGGCGTCTTTCTTCGCAAGTAGATACTTTAAAGCCGCGTGGTCGGTGAAGACAATTATAGGAGAACCAATGAGATACGATCTGAACTTATCAAGGGCAAAGACTACTGCTAGCAACTCCTTCTCCGTGGTAGAGTAGTTGAGTTGAGGTCCGGTAAGGGTCCATTAAGGGTCCGGTTAGCGTAGTAGATGACATGAGCTTGTTTATCTTGACGTTGGCCCAAAACGGCCCCAATCGCGTAATCGCTTGCATCACACATGAGTTCGAATGGTAAAGACCAATCCGGAACTTGCATGATGGGAGCGGACACGAGCATGTTCTTTAATTTGTCAAAGGAGCTTTGGCATGCCTCGGTCCACTCAAACGGGTTATCCTTCATGAGAAGGTTGCTTAAGGGTCTAGCGATAGCGCTAAAGTCCTTAATGAACCTGCGATAAAATCCGGCGTGACCCAAGAATGAGCGCACGTCTTTAAGCGATCTCGGTGGGGGAAGGTCAGCTATGACATCTATCTTAGCCCTATCAACCTCTATGCCTTTAGATGATACTATGTGGCCAAGAACTATTCCTTCAGTGACCATGAAATGGAACTTCTCCCAATTCAACACTAAGTTCTTCTCCACACACCTAGCAAGTACTTGCTCCAATTTTTCTAGACAAAGATCGAAAGAGGTGCCAAAAACGCTGAAATCGTCCATGAACACCTCGAGTCCTCTTTCGACCATGTCACTAAATAAGCTCAACATGCACCTTTGAAAAGTCGCGGGTGCATTACACAAGCCGAATGGCATACGTTTGTAGGCAAACGTACCAAAAGGACAAGTGAACGTCGTCTTCTCTTGGTCAAGTACATCTACCTCAATCTGGTTATATCCGAAATAACCATCAAGGAAGCAATAATATGGGTGGCCCGCAACTTTCTCAAGCATTTGATCAATGAATGGCAAGGGGAAATGATCTTTTCTTATTCCCGCATTGAGTTTCTGGTAATCAATGCAAACACGCCAACCGGTGGTGGTGCGTTGGGGAACAAGCTCTCCCTTAGCATTCTCAATCACAGTCATACCCGACTTCTTCGGGACGACTTGAATAGGACTCACCCATTTACTATCCGAGATTGGGTAGATAATCCCGGCATCTAATAGTTTAATGATCTCGGTTCTCACAACTTCTTTCATGTTGGGGTTTAGTCTTCTTTGCATTTCTCTAGAGGGTTTGACATCCTCTTCGAGGTGAATCTTGTGGGTGCAAATCAGAGGACTTATCCCCTTCAAATCAGCTATACACCAACCAAAAGCACTTAGGTGCTTCCTCAAAATTTTTAACAACTTACCCTCCTGCTCGTCGTCTGGGCTAGAGGAGATAACAACAGGAAATGTCTCATCCTCTCCTAAGTATGCATATTTGATATGGGAGGGGAGTTTCTTTACTTTAAGAGTTGGAAACTTCTCGTCGGAGGGAACAACGCGTGTATCCCGTGGTGGTAACTCCTCGAATCTAGAAACCCAATTCACATCTCTCGCGTCCTCGTCCGACGCTCTCTCATCGAGTAACTCTCTTAATTCCCCAATCTCCCTCTCATACTCAGTATACGTCCCCTCACTCTCATTGCTCGAAACCAGACAGGATCCTAAGGCATCTCCACAACAATTCTCCTTAATGTACTCCTCTATTATCTCATCTATGAGACTCACCGCGTGAATATCATCTTCCTCTCCCGTATGTTGGGCAATATTGAAGATGTTGGTCTCCAATGTCATATTCCCAAAAGTGAGCTGCATTCGCCCATTCCTTGTGTTGATAATAGCGTTAGCTATCGCTAAGAATGGGCGTCCGAGAATGATGGGAACATGATTGGTCGAGATTAAGGAGGGCTCCGTGTCCCAAATGACAAAGTCTACCGGGAAGTAGAAAGTGTCAACTTGAACGATCACGTCCTCTACTACACCTCGTGGGACCTTCACAGTTCGATCCGCTAGTTGGAGAGTGATTCTTGTGGGCTTGAGGTCGCCCAAATCAAGTTGCCTATAGATGGAGTAAGGGAGTATATTGACACTTGCTCCCAAGTCTAGTAAGGCTTTTTCAATTTTGTTCTCTCCAATGATGCAGGAAATGGTGGGTACACCGTGATCTTTGGATTTAGGAGGGAGCTCATTGAGTAGGATGGAGCTCACGTTCTGTGCTAGGAAGACATTCTTCTTTACTTTCATCTTCCTTTTTACCGTCAACAAATCTTTGATGACTTTTACATGAGCTGGAATTTGTTTGATGACATCGAGGAATGGTAAATTCAGCTTTACCTGCTTTAGTATTTCTAGCACGTCATCACGTGGGTTTCCTTTCTGGGAAGGAATCAACCTTTGGGGAAACGGTGCCGCGGAGGGTGGTTTCACAACTACCTCGGGCTCACTAGTGTCATCTTTATCACTCTCATTTGAGGTGACATCTTCAGCCTCTTTCGTGCCGGGCGAAATCACCTTATCTTTGGTTATGTCGTGTGGGGGAGGTGATAAATCAACGACTCTCCCACTACGAAGAGTGGTCACAGCTTGACATTGCTCCTGATGATCAGTAGAAGTGGAGCTAACACTAGTTTGAACTTGGGGAGGTCTTTGGCCCTGGGCAGGGAACTTGCCCTTTTCTTGAACGCTCAACGAGGATTGAATTTTGGACAGATTTGCATTTATGTCGCCAATTAGACGATCATATTTGGCATTGGTTGCGGTCTGGCTAGTGATGAATTGATTCATCGTATCCTTGAGAGTTCTCCGCTGTGGCGGGATATAATTTCCATGGGGTGGCGGTGCTTGCACATGACTTTGCATGTGTGGAGCTTGTTGAAATTGTTGTGGAGGAGGAGGGGCAACATGCGAAGAAGGGTTCATTGCGGCATGTTGTTGCCCGTAGCTAAATCCGGGATGATTTTTCCATGAAGGGTTGTATGAATTCCCGTGCGGGGCACCGAAATTACCCTTAAAGCCTCCTATACCACTATCTTGCTCCTGCAACATTACTTTACAGGCGGGTATCGTCGGGCAGTCCTCAGTTGAATGTCCCGCCTCACAAATCGCACACACCTTTTCGACGGGATTCTTGATAGATCCAACTACCTCGCATAAATCTCGAAATCCTTTCTCAAGGGAGTCCAATCGACAGTCCGACATAGAGGTCTTATCTACATGGTGTAGGCCGGACGGCGATGGAGTGGTGGTCGCTTGACGATTTCGATTCTGAGCATTAGGATCAGAAATATCCCAAGATTGGGTAGTCTCGGCGACATACCTCAGGTGAAGCTCAGCATCGTGGCAATCTAGTTCGATAAACGGACCACTACCCATGGTTTCAATGAGTTTTTGGAGTTAAGGTTCAACCCATTATAGAGGAAGGAAATGATTTGGGCTGTATCAAATCCATGATGGGTGTATGAAGCAGTTAACTCATTGAAACGCTCATAACATCGATGGAATGGCTCATTATCCAATTGCCTGAACGATTGAATCTGAGCCTTTATGGAGATTGTTCGATGTGGTGGAAAGAACTTCTTGAGAAATCTGGATTGTAACTCGTTCCAAGATGAAATCGATCTCGGAGGTAAAGACCATAGCCAGGTCTTAGCTTTATCTTTTAACGAGAATGGGAAGAGTTTGAGGCGAATCACCTCCTGTGTGCAAGTTTGATCATTAAGGGTATCACGCACGTCCTCAAATTCCCGTATATGCAGGTATGCCTTTTCTGAATCCATACCGTGATAGTGTGGTAGCATCTGGATCATCCCATTTTTGAATCGAAACTGCCCGACATTATACGGGAGTATAATGCATCCCGGAGTGACAGTGCGCTCGGGATATAAGAATTCTCTCAACGGGCGGTACGGAGGCCCTTCCTCACCGGTAGTTGCATTACTGTGCTGCGACATCTCTCTCTCACTTGACGATTCGGCGCTCTCACTGGGTGTGCACGACGTGTGTCCTACGAAGGAGAAGGGAGTGTTGCTAGAGAGTGAGTGTGACGGTGTGGGAGGTGGGATCCAGAACTGTGGGGCTTGTAGAGTGTGGGGACTATCAGGATTATACTCAACAAGTGGATTTTCGTGAATGCTGGTTGGAGTATTATGGGGTGTGGGAGTGGTTTCAGAATTTTGCATTAAGCTTGTGAGAGATGGTGGTGAATCTTTTTGTGCTTTTTATACTTTTTTTGAATTTTTGAATTTTTGGTCAAAGCTTTGGATTAACTCGATCTAATCCTAAGTCTACCTATTTCCCCGGCAACGGCACCAAAAACTTGACACGACTCAGAATGTGTCTCTAAAGTGTGTACTCTCTAGGCTCAAGTGCAAGCCTGTCGTTCAAGTAATAATCCGACAAGTCGGGTATCGATCCTCAGGGAAAAAGGACAACGAGAGTTGTGACGACGGAATAAGACTGAGGAATCCTAACGATGACCCTAAAAAAAAAAGAAAAGATTGATTTGGTTTTTGGGATTCGATTACACTAAATTCAATTATGAAAGTATGGTGAAAAATGCAGCTAACTAAATGACCTAGAGTAAGAATGAAGGATTGAATTGAATTTTTAAATGAATGATGAAAAATAGGATGTGAATACAATCCCCCAACCCTAGTGTATTGCAGTATAATATTAATCGTAAATTTATCTAATTAATTTGAACCGGAATTTAGTACTCCCAAGCATTACGTATACGAGGTTCAAGCCCGCGTCGTACTTAATCAAAGGATGAGTAAATCAGTATCACAATAACGACACTCGAATTGTATTCTCAATCATCCCAGTTACCCAGGGGCAAACGAGATATTTAGACCTACAATTGTTGTGTCCCTACGCAATACGGTCAAAATTAATTACTAAATTCAGAGGATTAACTTTATACGTGCAATGACCACATCAGGTTGGGTTCATGTAACCCGACCTTGGAAATCTAGCCGGACATACCGAAAATGATGAAAACAGTGTTTAACATGCAAGAGTTCATGATTAATCTAAGGACAATTGATGGAATACTGTAAAATAGAATCACAAAGAAGAAACAACTTACTAAAATTACCCAAGGAACAATTGCAGCAATGAATAAACTTGATGATCACACAAACTTTGAATAAACCTTCAATCCTTGAATAAAACTGGAAATTGTATCTACAGCTAGGGTTTGTGGAAGAAAATGAGAAATTAAAATTAACTCCCCACGTTCTAGCCTCTCTTTACAATGAAAATAATTCGGGTTTTTATACCCTACATGAGATTCCAAGAAGTTGAGTATAAGTCGGAGTCAATAGAGGAGAATCAGAAAACAAAATCTTGATGGGCGGACCGGTCCGGCCCTTAGGCGGATCGGTCTGCCTTTAAGGCGGATCGGTTCTTTTATTTTCCAGGAGGACCGGTTCGGGGCGGATCGGTTCTTTTAATTTTTGTGCTCTTCGGTTTGCCTTCGGTTCGCAGTCCTCTGGAGTTTGCAGGGCGGACCGGTCCGGGTTGAGGGCGGACCGGTCTGCCTATTTGACTTTTCTCTCAAACTTTGACTGTCCATATCTTTTGCTCCGGGTATCCGATTGAGGTGCCGTTTCTTCCTAGATTCTTGTGAGGATGATACCTTCAACTTCTCTTTAGGTATCTCATCCGGATTCTGGGTAGAAATGACTCTTTTGCCCTTTTGACTTTTCTCGTTGACTTTCTCTATTCTTCCGGTTTCCTTCTTCCATTTCGTGACATTAGATACCTGTAAAATCATAACGAAATACCAGAAACTCGGTGTACTTGTTAGGATAAGTCAATAACAAGATTATGAGATAAAGTCAATCCAATTACGTTATTCGAGGTGATTAAAGTACCGAAATTAAGGGATAAATTAGGAAGAATTTATGCCTAATCAGGTTACAATGTATTTATAGCCATGAGGTTGTACATGTGAAAGGATAATGCTCTATTATCTAGTAGACATATACATCTATACGATAATAATGATCATTTAATGTGCAGTCGTCTCTTTGATTCTCTTGATTTGTATGTTATGTAAGCTAAGCTGCTCCGACCGCCTAAGCTGCTCGGCACACTTAAATTTCTCGGGGTCTCTGAGTTACTCGGGGTGCCTAAGTTTCTCGGTACGCTTGAGCTGTTCGGAGTGTATGAGTTGCTCGTAGAACGTATTCGTATTTTCCATGTAGGTTGACACGTGTCTTTAAGTGATTGGTCCATGTCAGCAGATTAAATTTGGTATCAACAGACGTATTGAAGAAATTAAAGACGTTACGTCAAAGATTTAAAGAATTAATCATGACAAAGTTTGATTGGTGCAAGTTTATTTATCTTCAAGTTAATTGCATTCCGAGATCACACATGTATGAATGCGTATAATTAATGAAGCTCGGAATAATTTTTATAAAAGGATAAGGATGAATTTTTATAAAGAAAATATTTTTAAAAGTGTTTTAAATGTTTTGCACTTCGTTTTATTCTAATAAGCACGAAAAATAATTTGACTTAATTGGATCTCTTTTCAAGAAACATTTTAAAGAAAAAGTCAAACTGTCACGCGCGTCGTTCAAACGACAGAAGAGCTCGTTCGAGCGAGATGGCTATGTCGCGCGAATGACTGTCAATCTCGTTTGAGTGACACATTTTTTGAGGCGGTGAATGTTTACTATTTAAAGCGTAGTTTAGTGAGAATTTAAAAGTGTGCATTCTGGAAAAATAGTTTACGATCCAGAAACCTGTTTGCACATGTTTTCTAAGGTTTTAAAAGCTTAAACACATCCTTAGAGTTTGCAATGACCCAAGATATCATTATTATATGTTTATGTGATATTTCTGCACCAAGAAGGTTTGTTCTATACTTGAACATCTGAGTTTTACGGTGAAGAAAAGAGAAGGACTTCTTATTCGACATCGTAGATGTATCAAAGTCATTCGGTGGACACCGAGACATATATGGACGCGTGTGTTGTGGATAGGTATCATGGAAGATGAAATTTCTGCGTGGCCACTATTTAAGAGCGGTAAAAGATCAGAAGGAGCATCAACACCCGTGGGGATCGAGCCATTGAGTAAGGCTAATCTGTCTTTGTAAAACCATTATTTATAGTGATTGTCTGGCTTGGGCCGTCCGAGGTTTTTTATCGTCTTGGGTTTTTCCTTGCACATCCCGCGTTGTGAGTATTCTTTACTTTACTTGCTTTAATCACTAGTTGCATGTTTAGGATTAATCAAGATAAAATTATTTTAAAGTAAAAATTGGTTTTTCACAACTTAGTTTGGTGCTAATTAAAGTTTGGATAATTTTTTGGTGAAAATTGGTTTGATTTGAAACACACTCGTGTAGGGCCACTCTTCAGAATCACTTGCGCCACTACTTGCTCAGCGCCTAATGAATGGGCCAAATCTAGTCCAATAATCAAAGCTTCATATTTTGCCTATTTGTTTGATTCTTTGAATTGGAACCTAAGTTCATACCTAATATCAATATCATCAGGAGAATTAAGTATTATACCTACTCCATTGCTAATTGCGCATGAAGATCCATCCACGTAAAAATTCCATAATGGGATATCACCATCGAAGCTTTATTCAGACAGAACTCCATGGTGGAATATTTCTTACTCTCCTCATCATATTTCTGATCCATTTCCTAAGTTCTGGATAATTCAGGTTGATTGGATGAAACTTCAGCTTTCTTTTGAGCTGAGCTCTCTTCCTTAGAAGTCTGATTGGCAGACAAGGGTTATTAGTCAGGAACCTCTGGATATGTGAACTCAATAATAAAATCCGCTAAAGCCTGGCCTTTTAATGAAGACCTTGGTACGTAGATAATATCATATTATCCTAGTTCTACTTCCCAGTACATTAATCTTCCTGACTTCTCAGGCTTGTGGAGTGCTTAACGAAGAGGTAGATCGGTATCCACAATTATAGTATGTTCTTGGAAATAGGGCTTAATTCACCTGAAGGCTTCAATAAGTGCTAAAGACAACTTTTCCAACCGTGGATACCTAATCTCGACTCCTTTGAATGCTTTTCTAGTGTAGTAAACTAGTTTTTGGATCCCATTATCCAATCTAACCAAGGCCAAGCTAATCGCTAATTCTAAAACAACCAAGTATAAGTACAATTTCTCTCCCAAAACTGGTCAGGATAGCAAATATGGTGATCCTAAGTAACTCTTCATTTCTTGGAACGCTTCTTCATTCCACTCAAAAGTCTTTCTCAACACCTTGAATAATGGCAAGCATCTATCCTTTGCTTGGGACACAAATCGGTTTAAAGCTCCCACTCCACCAATGAGCCTTTGTACATCTTTCTTACACGTCGACAACTGCATTTCTATCAAAGCTTTTATCTTTACTGGATTAACTTCAATTCCCCTTTGAATAATTTTGAACCCGAGAAACATTCCTTCCTGTACCCCGAACACACACTTGGTCGAATTCAACTTCATCAGATGCTTTTCCAACTGGTCAGACTTCTGTCTGAGATCGCTGATATGATATGAGGCCTTTACTTTTTGTTATATATCGCCCATATAAACATTCATGTTATTACCTATCTTCTCTTCAAACACCTTATTAACCAACCTCTGGTATGTTTCTCCAGCGTTTTTGAGCCCAAAGGGCATTATATTGTAGTAATAAGTTCCTCGGTTGGTAATGAAGGTTGTACTTTCCCTGTCTTCAGGTTTCATACCCAAAATAAGCATCCATGAATCTTAAAAGCTCATGTACAAACATTGTTTCCACCAATTTATCATTTCTAGGCAATGGAAAACGGTATTTTGGGCGGGCTTGATTCAAATTAGTAAAATCTACACACATCCTCTACTTATCATTTTTCTTTTTGACCATTACAACGTTGGACAACTAGGATGGATACTTAATATATTAAATAATTTGAGATTTTTAAAGCTTTCCCATTTTTTCTTGAATGCTTGACTTTTCTCTGGATTAAAAACCCTACATCTCTGCTTGATCGACTTGGCATCCTTATTGATGTTGAGATCATGGTAGAGGGAATTAGGGTCAATACCAGCCATATTTTCATGGCTCCAAGAAAATACATTTCTCTGTAGCCTTAGGAACATAATAAATTCCTATATAAGGATTGGATCCAGTGTTGAGCCGATTTGCGTAGTCCTTTCTAGCTTGTCGTTGTCCAGGATAATGCTTTCTGTAGTTTCCACAATCTGTCTTTTGAATGACTTTGTCTCATCTCATGAATCTAAAGTTTCAACTTTAGATTCATGGTTAGGCTCAGTGGTATCTACCTAATAAGTTGTAGTCTTTTTTTTTCAAATCAATCAACCCCTCTTGCTCGGCTGAGGAGTGGTAACACTCTCTGGCCACCTTTTGATCTCCTTTCACAACACCAACCCCAAAATGAGTAGGAAACTTCAAGCATTAATGGAATGTTGACGATGCAACTTTGAACTTCTTAAATCCTACCTTGATTAGGATCAAATTATAGGAAGAATGAATGTTTTTATCTATCACAAAAGCATATTTTCTCAATACGGTTCGCTGGCCAGGTGCCAAACAACACTTCTAGCTTGACTGTCCCAAGAGGGTAGACTTTTTCACGTAAAAAACCTATTAACGGCCTGTGGTAATGTTCCAGTTGGTCGAGTTTCAAATCCAAAATCTGAAAGCAAGGAAAAACCATAATATTTTCTAAACTCCCATGAAGCACCTTATACTATTGACTCACTTGAGTCTATATTGTATAAGTGCTCATCTAGTTTGGAAATAGAGACAAAATTGAGTCCCTTCCCTAGATACCAAAGAGCCTCAGACCTTCTATACAATTCATTCCTCTTGTTTGATTGATCAAAGGTATATTCACTATCACTCACACACATTAGGACTTCATACATTGTTTATATATTGCATAATTTGATTGTATGTGTGTTGTGTATGTTAATTTCCCTTAAATCTTTTTTTAATAATATTTTGGGAATTTCTAATGATTTTAAAACAATTTTTTCTTATTTAAAACTAGAATTAAAAAGTTTTGGGGTCATTCTATAAATTCTGGTTATTAGTTTTATCCCTGAAATATTCACTTGGGTAGAAATCGAAAGCGCTAGAGACAACAGGGTGCTTGTGTAATTAAGTTTGAGATGCATATTTGTTATCCGGTATTTTCCCTACACCTGTTGCTTTCCTATTGGCTGAATGTGTGTTTCTTTTATGAGAGAAAACCAGCGTTTATTATCAGCCCTTGGATTAAGCTTATCAACGCTCTGCATGCCTCCTTGTTACAATCCCTGTGAACATCTATCCTCCAATCAGAAGAAATTTAACTCACCGCTTATCTCTATCCGTTGGATGGAAGTCAATGTTACAAGACTTAATCTCAGCCCTTGATTTTGAACCCCTTCTCGATCCTTCTCACCCATGTATATGTAACAACCTAGACTTTTGAGCGACTATTTTATATTATTTTTGCCTGATGGGCTAATTTTATAAAATAGAGAAAGTTGGAGTAAATATTATTTCCCGTGAGTTAAGGGATAATATTTACCATGTTTTGCCTATATACTAGTATGAGAAGGTAAATAACATTATATTGTGTTTTATTGCGTCGTTGTACTTTAAACGACGGTTATGACTTATATTTAAATTTGAGCATAATTAATGAAATAACATAACGTAGGAACATAAAAATAGTTCACGTTACTCCGGATGCCAATTTAGGGGGTTCGGTTAGTTTTGGAATAGTCGAGATAGTCAAAATAAGTGCCAAGTTGTATTTTTGAGTTCCGGGCACTTTTGACAGGTTATGACTCAATTATGTAGTTACGAGTCATTTTAATGGTTTATTAACATTTAAATGAGGGGAATTTATGTTTTAAGCCTGGATAAGTCTCCCAACCCTTTTATTTTTCCATTCTTATGTTATAAGCCAAGAGAGAGAGAGAGAGAGAGATAGAGAGAGAGAGGGAGAGAGAGAGAAGAGAGAGTTGGGAGAAATGGGAGAAAAGAGAGAAAAATAGAAGATTTGAGCTGGAAATCATTGCTACGGGAAGAGAATCGGAGACTACAAACTTGAGGCAAGTTTCTTACTTTCTATATCATGATTTAATGTGATAATTTGCATGTATAGTTAGTTTTTAGCGATTTAAACCATAAAGGGTTTTTTTATGAATTTGGTGTTTAAACCCTTAAAATTTGTAGTTTAATTTGATTTGAGTTGGAAAAATTAGTTAGTTGTTGTGTAGGATTGATTTGGTAGAATTAGTTATTGTTGATGTTGGAGAAAATGGAAGATTTGGGGTTTTGTGATTTTAGAGTTCATACAACCCGTAGCCCAAATTGGGCAATTCTGCAGGGCCGAATCGATTCGCCCATAGGGAAGGACACAGGTCGATTCAGGCTGAGACAGTATGTTGGTTTTACTCACCGAATCAATTCATTTTTGGGCGAATCGATTCGCAATCAGGGGCGAATCAATTCGGCCCTAGGACGAATCGATTCGAATGCCCTGTTTTTGTGAGATTTTTTCTAGTTTTATTTTTATCCCTTTTCTTTTAGGTTCGAGGTTTAGGAACCTTCCTTTGGGAAGTAATGAAGAGTTTTAGAGGTTTGTGTTGGGTAGACAAATGATCTATGCTAGCATGGGGATATTTGGGCTAATCCCAAGGGTTAGTTTATGGAGGTTAATGTTTCGTTTGATATAGGAAGTTAACCTAAAATGTATAGAAGGTGAACATGATAATGTTGAGACTTTTGGGAGATTATTATTGAGGGAGACTCACTTTGATGATTTATGGTATTGTCTTGTACTCTTGGAGACTAGGGTGAGGATATTGGAACTTCGGGTCTTAGGCCATTAAAAAAATATGACTTTAAGAATAAGAAATGCATATTCTGAAACTTGGTACTTAATGGCTAAGTATAAATGGTTTTTGAGAATGTAAAAGTGAATGATTTCAAAATGGGAAAATGATTTTCGTAAATGATAATTTACGTAAACACACATCTCTAAACTTCTATCATAAGGGAAGTTGCGCGCGTGAGGTGAAGACCCCTAGCTAATGAATGCAGGGTGAATATAGTCCTCGGCCATATGACCGGTTATTGTATGTTTATTTTGCGCTAGTGGGGTAATTCCGGGTGTGGTTATGACTCACTCGCAGGTATATGGCCGCTTCCCGACGTATCGCGTTGTAGGATCCCAGGTTGTCTTGGTGATAGGCCCTGGAAGATGATAGCCATATAGGGGCGCGCACAGTGGGGAAACCCGGATGGGCGGTCTTAGAAACGTTATATGATATGAAATATAACTATTCTTAATAATGTGGGACATTGTTGATGTTAAATCATTTTATGATAATAAAGTTTCTTTAAATACATTTCCTGGATGGAAGAAGGGAAATGGGAAGTTATGATATGAAAAAAAGCATTTTATGATAATAAAACTTGCTTTGATTACATTTCGTGGATGGAAGAAGGGAAATAGAAAGATGTGAGATAAAATTGAATGGGTAAACATTTTGTAAATTGAATTGCCATATATGTATTTCCAAAAAAGGAAAAGGAATTGTGCACTTATATTGTGACTAATTGAAATGATGTCTCCTTGAGTAAATGTAGATGAGTTCTCCCATGCTTATATGAATACTGAGCATTATCATTGATATTGCGTTAGGTTGTGCTTTTAGATTGAGAGGTGAGAATTTTTATGTTAATTATGAGAGATAGTTACGTTCATAACTTTCATGCATTTTAGTCACATGGTAATCATATCAAACCGGGCCCTGACCCATATATATCTCTTTGTCTTGCATGCAACTCTTTGTCCGTTCAGGTTCTCCTCCGCAAGGATGCCCGTATTGATCTTTCCATTCCAGTTGTCCTGGAGCTATAACATTTTGCGGATGTTGTAGGATATTTGCTATAGACGCTTCTATTCATTGTACTCTAGTTATGTTCAGTTTATTTATTCGGGCGTGTTGCCCATGCTTTGTACTCATTTATTATAATGTGATATTAATTTGTAATACTCGGTGTAACCAATTTGTATTAGTCTGTTAACCGACAACTTATTCGGTTATTATTTTATGTATCATTGTCGTCTTTTACCCGTTGATTTTTGGTATCCACATCATTTGCAAATTGGATTGTCTAAGTGTTTTTCTTTTAACTTATACAAATTTAAATTTGATTGTCCGTTTTCTAAAATAATTGGTGTTTATCTCGTACTATTATTTTAATGACAGTGATGTTAAGGATGGACCATCTATGATTTGTGTGATTATTGGAGTATCGTGCTGGCCACCTTTTATTTTAGTAGGCGGGTTGTCACAGTATATAAGGAGGCTAACCTTCAGCCTTTTAGAAGCTTTTGCCACTTCGTCATTTCGAGTGAGAAGAGATAAGAGAGAGAGAAACCACAGAGTTAGAAACCCTAACCCTAAATCGTTCCAAACACTTCTTCAAACCCTAACCCTTTTTACCAAAAACCAGTATATACCAAACACCAACCCTGAGTGTTTGGGAGTTTTTGAGTGTTGGTTTGAAAGCTGTTTCGTGCTGTTATCTCTTTGTTTTGAGATCTTGTGTCGAACTTAAACATTAGGCTAGATCTATGTTTCTGTTTCATAGAAATTATAGATCTGAGAATTTTATGTTATATTACACTTAGATCTGCATTCTTAGTTTCTCATCTTGAGAAATCATTTGCTGATTGTTTTCTATAAATGTTTTCATATTCAAAATCAACAAAATCATTTTCTGTTTCTTGTTCTTTTGAAACAAGACCTTTGACCTAGTTGGAATCACACTTAGCGGTTTTCAATTTTAAAAATATTTTTAAAAACCTGAAATTGATTAAGATCTTGAAACGTCTTCCGAGCAAGATAGCCATGGATTCTGGGTTAATCTTAAAGGTCAAATAAGGTTTAAGTTTTCTAAGAAGAGAGAAATTGAAAATCACAGCATATAGCTATGATTTGTAATTTGCTAGGATTGTTTGTAAAAATAAGCGTGAGTGTGTGCATGCATGTGTTAGATCACCATCACAAACACTTACACACTACAACACTGAAAGTGTTGGTAATAAGATCTTGAAACAAGAGTTGACGTAAAGACTGGAACAAAGTGGAAGTTAGAAAACTGGGAGAATAACATCAACAATCAGAACTGCAGAAAAGTTAGAAGGACACTAGTGGGTACATTCCTAAACTTGTATAGGTCTGATTTTTGTGCATGTGTGTTATATAGTTTGTAACTGTTATGTTTTGTTTTAGTGGATTTTTCTTTTTACTCCGTAGAGGGAGTCTTGGATGTTTCCTCAGTTGGGTGAGGTTTTACCACGTTAAAAATCTATTGTCATTAATCTTTCTACATCTCCTCATCTCATTTTTGCTAGTGTGCTGATTTAAAACTATTTTAGTTTTGGTTTTCAAAACTTGTTAACAAATCTTAAACTGATCTCGTACAATTTTTAAAACACATCTTGTGATTAAGTTGATTTGATTTAAAGAAAAGAGTTTCTTCAAAAAACAGTTCGGAGTTACTTAAATAGTTTAATCTTATATTAAACGGCTTTAGTAACAGTTTTTCATCCCATTGTCAATAAAAATCTTGGCGATAATGGCATCCTGGATCCTGAATTTGACGACTAATGGATCATCATGGGGATAAAGTATCCCAGAGAGGTCATTATTGGAAACGCCAATTACCAATTTGTCTTTGTTGACTTTTCTCGGTCGATCATCTTCGTTCAAATTGATTATGTGGATGTAAGAACGGGCCTGGGCCTAATTCAAGTAGGCCTTTCTCTCGACAGTGTGATCTCCTACACATGCATCATCACTTTCAATTACATGACAATCAAATGAAATAAAACTTATCATAGCTACCTCACGCTCTGGTTACTTAGGCTTTATCAGCAGGTCGGGACCATCTTTATAACCATCATTATGATTTCGGTTCTTGTCATCTCTGGGCTTGCAATTACAAGGACATGAAACCCAAAAAAACATGTTAAGAACATTGAATGTTTTATATGTGGAAAACTAGGAAACATATCACAAGACTGTAGAGTGAAACTGAACACTGCCAATAAGAATAATAGGGCCAACATTTGAAAAACACGGGATGATTCAAGTGATTCTAAAAATGAGGAACCTGAATCTTCTGATGTGTTTGATCCTTGGATGTCTTTCTTTGCCAAGATAATATATAATGATGATATGCCTGTGCCTGTGTATGATAATGACGTTAGCAACTCTACTTCTGATGTTATGAATCATGCTGCTACTAGTTTAGATGCTTTAATTTATGAGAATATTGCTAGTTCTACCTTGGGGCATGTGAGTCAAAGGGAATGCGATAATGACGATGTTAATGGGTGCGTGTATTCAGGAATTGAATCCTTAGGGCTCACTTCACACACTGCACTTAGTGATTCGGACACTGAAGTCCTCCCTGACATTCACACACTTTATGCGAAAACTCTTAAGAAAAGCACTAGACTAGAGAAGATAGTGAAAGATCTCACTAAGAAATTAGAAGACCTAAGTCTAATGGTTAAACTTAACGCTGAAGAGTATACTACCCAATGTTTAACTCATGAAAATGAAGTCAAAAATTTTGATAAAAATTGAAGAATTTGATTGAAGAAAATGAAACTCTGGAGAAAAAATATAAAGGGACATTATTAGAATTGGAACAATCTAAAGAAAAGACAGCAACAAAATTTGTAAAATTTGAAAATAATTCAAACTGTTTTGATGGTTTTGTTGCTGATTCAAAAACCAATTCTGATGATCGAATTGGAATAGGGTTTTTCCCAAATTTGAAGACTCAAACTACAAACTTTGAAAAAATTAAGTTTGTGTCAGGAGGCAAAAGACCTATAAAAACTTGTCTAGATTTTCATTCTCTGAAAAATGAATTTGATGAAAAACAATCAAAGTTTGATACTGGGGAATCAAGTTTCTCTAACTGTGAAAGTCCACCTAAGACTAAATATGTCCACCCTTTGTTTAGGAAGAGTGATTCCGCCTTTTAAACTACACTCCCTAGGAATAAGGTTCAACTCCAAAATGTCATGAAGCCTATGTTTAGAGACTTTCCTAAGGAGATACCATCCTCGAATAATCTATATTTCTCTTACTGTGACTTATATGGTCATTCCTTTGAAGGTTGCTACTCTAGACGTTTAGTCAACCCTGTCTATAATACTCCTGTGTAATAAAACTTTAACTATTATAGGAGATGCCGTAACAATTATGTTCTTCCTAGACAATTAGACAGAAACTCTAACTATAGAAAGAGAAAGACCAAACCTAAAAGATCATTTCTAAGAAATATTCCTAAACACTTTTCTAAACCAAATGCTCATACTTTTCATAAAATTCAACCTCATGCGCAAAACATTTTTCAACAGAAATCTAATGCTTGGATATTTTACCAAAAGAGAGCAAATAAGCGCAAAATGAAAACAAGAGCTATTTGGGCTAGAAAGGGTGAACTATTACCCCAGATGAAGTGTAACATTGTGATTACTTCTTTAAAAGCTGAACACACTCCTTTTGGTTGGTATTAAGACTCTGGATGTTCAAAGCACATGACTGGAGATGATACCAAACTTTTAAACAAAACCAGATATGCTGGAGGAAAAGTTATTTTTGGTGATGGTGTATCATCTCAAATCATTGGTAAAGGAACACTCCAAGATGAAGGATTACCTTTACTTGAAAATTTTCTTCTAGTAGAAGGTCTTAAGGCTAATATACTTAGTATCTCGTAATTTTGTGATTCAAATCATATTGTCACCTTTTCAAAGAATAATTGCACAATTTTAAATGAAAAAGGTGGGTGCATAATTATAGGACTCATGACTCTGGATAATTTTTATACTGTCCAGAACAGTGCTGAGGTCTGTAACATTTCCAGAAATGGATGACAATGAAATATGGCATAATCGAATGGGTCACATAAATTACGAAAACCTTATGTGACACCCCACCTAATTAGATACCGGGCGATCAATCCTTTATTAAATTAAAATCAAGGTGAACAGTTGGTTCATTCTTAGCATCACTGTCGCAAAAATAAAATTTCCCAATTTAAACACCCTAAATAATTAAGCTAAGTGTCAAAACAATTTAAAACTTTATTTGCATTTTTATTAAATTCCAATTTGAAAACCTTTTAAATAAACAATAGTTTAAGAATCACATAAGTGCTACGGATAGCAATCAACACAAAAGAATTAATCCACCTAGATTAACAAAACCAAATTTAAACTACAAATGAAATCATCCTGACAAGAGTTAATTCTCAAAGAGTATCGAATACTGAAAATAAATGAACATACATCTCTGACAAATCTATACTGAATGGGAAATGGGTGAAACATATCCTAACTATGAAGAACTATAACAAGAACCGAATCAATGAAGAGGTCGTCTACAACAAAGACCTGTAACTCCCACATAAACTACAACGCGTCCAATCCAAAGAACCTATGCATGACGCCCCTGTGGCTAGGAACCTGTAATATATACATATATATATACAAGAGAGAAGAGATAACAGAAAACGGGTCAGAGTGCGATTGTAAAATAGTTTAAAAATTAGTTTAGCACGTATTTAAAATGCTTACCTGCTAATGCAACAACCATGCTAGTATGCGACACTCTCTTGAGAATTCTCACCTCTCGTCTAATGTGCACGTCTACCGTACTACTAAACCTCAAAAGTCTATCTCACTTATTCTCCATGAATTTTTATCTCGAGAATTAACGGGGTGATAATATTTAGTTTAGAAAATTAATCTCTTCAAGATTTCTTACACTATTTAGAACAAATCGGTACCATTATGAAGTTCCCGAACCCATTAAGAAAGTTGAAACATTTATTCATTACTTAACTACTTATACGCACAGTAGAAAGTTCCCATATAAGTATACATATATATATTAGTCTCCCATATAATATATATACTAACGGCACCCACATAAAAACTATGGTGCTGGCATACTCTGCTATCAAGTCCCTGTATCACACATATTTAGGGAAATCCTAGTTCGGAATCACTCTCGAACTGCATTAACATAAAACCCATACAAATGGAGGCGAAGCATAGTTCCAAGTCACTAAGAGGTCAGCACATACCCTCACGTCTCTTAGGACCGTCTGACTATCAATCAGATAGCCTGTACTAAGGAATCCTATGTTCTAGGGTACGAGTCAATATCCCCCATAAAGGTCCAATAGAGATAAGACTGTCCCGGCGCGAAAACCCCCGTGATAGCAAGTAGCTCGAGTATGATTTTTATACAGATATAATATATGCACAATCACACAGTCATATATATATATATATATATATATATATACACACACACATCCACATTGCTAAATTAGGTGCGCTCACGGCCCATAATTATAATTATCCGTTATTACACATTTTACTCGATTATTTCGTATAACGGACTCGTTATTTGTATTCTCATTTATTATTCACTTCATACTCACTTCTCCTCTCTCGAAGTATTCTAAGTATAATTTCAGTAGGCATTCACTCACTTACGTTCCGGTCTAACTCCCTTACGAGTCATGACCTTTTTATTAAATATACGCATGATTTCTTATACACATGAATCATTCCTTGTTAACGCAAAATCTCATCCTACACTAAAATGTTACTCAACGGGGTCTACCTAGGCCCTACTGGTCATCTCTATATCCCATTATACTCCAACAACAACAATCAAGGGTTCCCATACATCTTAATCGGATTAAACTAACGAATGAGAAATATGCAGTTTTCCAGGAGGGGTCAATCAATCGAAGAAAAGGGGTCGATCAATCGATCGATGCTCTTGGCTCGATCAATCGATCGATCAAGAAGTTCTTGCCCAGAAACTGCAAATTAAACCTACGGGTTTCATCTTCCAATTTCTCCAAAAATGTCATTAACAACTCTAGAATTCTCAAATAACAGTACTACAAGTTCTATATACATATATACAAGATTTCCTACGTGAAACATGTATAAATTTATCAACGATATCGGATTAATGGGGTAAAATTGACATAATCTTTAAGAACCCTAATTCTGAAAGAAGTATACATTCCTCTAATTATTTCCCAAATTTTCATATTTCTAAACTCATAATAATTCGCTGGTAATCCTCTACATATGATGGGTATATCCAGAATATATGGAATCTCTCTAAACATGCGATTTAAAGTCTCTAGATTAACAATTTCTTTCATAAAATATGATCTTGGTAATCCTAAACTAACATGGGTGAGGCATTAACCAAAAATAAAGCAAAATAGATACTTGCCTGAAATTCAAGGTTCTGATTTTATGGATGAAATGGTATGGTTGCGTTCCTCGTCGCGCGATCTACGTTTTGGTGGTGGTGACGGTGCAAGCGGGTGAGTCCTTGGCCTTGAGTTGCTTGGAAAGCTCTCCAACTCCTTCTCTAATGCCCGTTCTTTGATTTTGTGTTTGCTAACCCTAAGAGACAACTCCAAATGGCTGATATAACCTAATTATATTTGTGGGTTTAATTACCCAAAAATGCAAGATGTCCATAATACCCTCCCGGGATGTCAAATAGGCCTAAAAACGCCCCGAGATCCAAACTAAACCCTCGGGTACACTTTTCTGACTATCTCGACCCCTTTCGGACACATTGGCGCACTCAAAATGATCATATGGACAACTTATAATTTATTCACTTTATATAATAATAATTTAGTCCTGACACGACACAGTCCCGACTTAAATTTCCATAATTGTCATTTTATTCACTCGTGACAATTTTTTAACAAAAAAAATCAATTCTACATATTACTTTAGTCAATAAGTAATATCTAACGAATCAACAACTTTCAATAATTACTAATCTCGTCACGCTAACTTTCATTAATTACTAACTCTCGTCACGCTAGTAAATATTTAAAACAACTTTCAGGATTAAAATTAAATTAATTTATCTCAATTAAATTTAATAAATCCCTAAATTTAAAAGCCATAAAAATACGGGGTATTACATACTTCCCCCCTAATAATGGAATTTCGTCCCGAAATTCGGAATATAAGGCCTACCTGGTAAAACACATTTTGGATACCTTAACAGTACCCAACCTATCCACATAGTAAGGCGCTCAATCACTATAGACCTCGCCTCACAAAAAGCTTGTTTAACACTCTTCATTAAAGATACTTCACATTGTGCTCCTATCCGACAACATTCGTATAAGACACACATATACACTATTAATCCCCATTATTTCAATATCATTGGGAGGCCGCACCTCACTACATGACAACTACTCGAATTTATCTAAATACAAAACTCCCATTCTGAGAGAAACCATACGAACATCTGACCACTCTTGTTCGCCTAAAACAGTCATGGAATTCCACCATAGTCATCCGATTATTCTCGACCGATCCAAAATTCTGATTATCCGCTCACCTCTAAACATACGCAGAGAGAGAATAGTTAAGGTTTTTTTCCATACAAAAACTTCAATAAGCACCTTGTTCATGACAAATAGGTACGAGTGCTTCCACGTAACTCTACCATTAGGTAATATCCTCCCCTAATTACCGTACTGTTCCACTTGTTAGCTATAACCATTGTGGAAACGAAATGATCACCAAGATTCTAAAATCACCTTCACGCGGCTCCACTACTCGTTAATCACTGTGCGCATGCTCCTCGGCTATGGGTGATACCTCCTACTCAAAATGAAACATTATCTTCGCTGTTTCCTGAAATCCCATATTGAAGGTGGGATTCATAAATTTCATCCTGATTTAGAAAATAATATCGTGTAGGACCACGTACCGGCGCGATCCATTCCTTTCAAAGGAAGACTGGGGAACACTAGTTAATATTGTAAATCACCCCAAAGGAATGTCATTCACTTCGTTCTTGGGCGACTTACTCCGCATGTTCGGATGAACCCTTGATCTTACCTTGAATATGGTAACCCATTCAATGACTTTACCGACTTTACCGTCCTCTTTCGTTACAGGAATTGTTGATAACCACAAAATTCTCTACTTGATCCCCTTATTCCAACCGATCTCTATCTATGAGTGGTGCATGCAGAGATTACTCACTATGTCCCGCTCAACATCGACGTTCCTTAAAATGTCTCACATTAAGTGACACTTAATACTCCCCTTCCTTCCTTGGTGTATATCGAAAGTTCCGACCCATGCACTTTTCTCCACGATGCGCACTTCTGGATCTTTTATACCTTACTAACGTTATCACTCTTTGTATGCACAACTCGCTCTCAACATTTGACTAATTACAACAACGTCCTGAGTGTTCTCTATATAGTTAAATTCTACCCTTCTCAAGGAATACCCCTTTGTAAGCGACTTCCCACAGCCTTCTAACTAGATTCGATGTGCTACTCTGATTGCACACGTATATATGGATTTATCATCTTTCACACGGTGCTTAATCCACTCTACCACTTTTACTTCGTTATGTTAGTCCCACATATATTCCACATGTTTATTCCCATGTCCCTTCAACTCGGACGATTTTTAACATCAACTAACTAGGATGTCTACACACCCCATAAACCGTGCATACTAGTGTAAGCATCACATATGCTTCACACCTAATAACCAAATCTTTATTTTCCTAGTGCTCACAACGTGATTGCAACACTTGGGGTACTCTCACTCACCCTAGAAATTGAAATTCTAAATCCTCCTTATCATCGTTCCACCCCTCAACTCGTGGTGGTAAAATAAAACATTCAATGCTTTCTTACCATGCAACCGGCTCCACTGGCCTTAAATCATAATTCAACTACCAACTTACAGATATAATTATCTGCTCCTATTACGACCGAGGTACTGAATTCATGGACTAATGACCAAACATCTCCCTACTTCCAACCTTACGCTAAGTTTCATACGTGGGATGTCTCGCAAAGCGAAATCCAAACAAGGAACCCCCCGATACACTACTACCTAGCATTGTCGGTTATCGAAATCCGCCGTCCATAGCATATACCCCTATTTTTCCCGTTTACTGGAAGAAAATTACATCTCCTCCCGAAATTACACTTAACAAAGAACATTTCACCAATTATACTACCGTACAGTATTGGTGGTGATTGAATTCCATAAACCTCGAATACATACAATCGAAATTCTCGAAATCCCTTTCCCCAATCAGAGGGGTATAAATCTTAACTCCCACATCTCTAAAGGATGGGTATAACAATTCACTCTTTCTATCACCAAGTCCTGAGCGCTAAACGTAATACTGAGTTAAATCTTTTCGCTCAACCGTAAACCCGATACGTACTGAATCATAACAACAAAGTCCCTACACACCGGTATCGAATATCTCAAGCCCACTATCCCCTACGAAGTCTCTAGGATAGACAATATATAAGTGTGAGTCTAACCCTCTTGCAGGTGAGGCCTCGCCAGAACAAAACATGTTATACTAATGCAACCACTGCGATAGCCTTGCAATAACTGACTACTATCGTACTGACTATTTCTATAAAGTTGTAATCAATACCATATTATACTCGTATATCACATCACTAAAACGAGTAACCCCAATGAAGTATATACCACTATTAATATACTCATTCATCCTCCGCGGATAGCACTAAGGAAAATCCTGCTACACTAGGGAAAAATATTCACATAATAATATCGTTTGTAGTTATACTCATTAAACTCGTCTCACATGCTAATCTAGTAATGAACAAAATATAATGACTCGCTCGTGTCACATAAAACACGCCTCATCCTCTGAGGATAAAACTTATACTTCTACCTTGCCAATCGTCTTGATTGCACAAATGGTCTCCGGACGTAACACGCCTGCCCAACCAACACAAAACTACTCTAATCGTTGTCTTTTACTAGGCACCATACTCTTATCCCTTTACTCACTTCGGCAAAACGTCAACACGTGCGATTTCACTCTCCACAAAATACCTCTACACATAATCCACTTATCACCTGTCATACCAACCACATTAGGATTTTCCTTCTCTCAGACTTTGGTAGGCTCAATTCATGTTGGCTATAACCCGTGGTTCCCTTAGACTTGTTGGACTTAAAGAACATGCTACTGGCTACAATAGTCCAAACTTAATTCTCCATCGCTTTGGTAAGAATTCAGCTATTCGAATCATTTAAATGGGTCCCCTGATGTGTATCCCCACCCCCTTGTGGTGCTACACTACCATTGTTGCATCCCGTCTTATTCTTAACTGACTTCTTCGATTCTTTTAGCTTCCCACACAAAGAAGCATTAACATATCTATTGTCAAAGCATGACATTGATAACTTCTGAATCGACCATCGAGCATAATTCCCTTTTTGGTGTTATTAACTATTTTTACGAGTCGATCTCCCACTTGGAGTCCTCTCCTCCATTTGTATCTACATCCTCCGATACAAGATTCACTAATGGAATAGATTCATATTCACAAATGGACCTCTGTCAGGTCCTCCTGTGATGAGTTCAGAATAACGTTCACTTCTTATCCTGAACATCTGATGAAGGAACATGCAGTCAAACTGTACCTGAGATTCTTCTACAGGCATAGCATTTAACTTCTAAAAATGGTGGCTGACTCCCACCATTATAACTTCGTTCCGACAAGCTATGAAAAATTTTCTCCAAATTTTCAATTTCAGTTAGCCACACTTCATCCTATTTCTACACCTTTGGATACTTTACCTCCTTTGGCTAACACACACAATTCCCGCATTTATAGAAATCCCACTGACAGTTCTCTACAATGCTTCGTCTGACTTTTCCCAGTCGTGCCACGTTGGGGTGAGTTTACTCTTGCACCTCTTTCGACTATAGCAACATTTGGAAATCATAAGTTGCGCCCTAGTCGTCTTTACAGTCCAGGCTTCCCGTGCCATAATAGGGGTGACCTTAACTACGGTCATCATCCTCGAATATGCTTTACAACCTCAACTGATCCTTGCCTCCTGCTGTCCACCCAACGGTCCTTGCCTGCCATATTTCATTGTTCGAACACGCCCGAACGTAATCAAGAACCACTAATGTACATACGTTATAGCAGGAGAATGGAATATCACCATAGAAAACAATAATCCTAAACATAGGGCTTTATATCAAACAAAGTAACGCTCGAAGCATAGTAAGTCATACAGATCCTAAGGACACTAGAACCTGATGCTCGGATACCACATGTGACACCCCGCCTAATTAAATACCGGGCGATCAATCCTTTATTAAATTAAAATCAAGGTGAACAGTTGGTTCATTATTAGCATCACTGTCGCAAAAATAAAATTTCCCAATTTAAACACCCTAAATAATTAAGCTAAGTGTCAAAACAATTTAAAACTTTACTTCCATTTTTATTAAATTCCAATTTGAAAACCTTTTAAATAGCCAACAATTTAAGAATCACATAAGTGCTACGGATAACAATCAACACAAAAGAATTAATCCACCTAGATTAACAAAACCAAATTTAAACTACAAATGAAATCATCCTGACAAGAGTTAATTCTCAAAGAGTACCGAATACTGAAAATAAATGAACATACATCTCTGACAAATCTATACTGAATGGGAAATGGGCAACACATGCCCTAACTATGAAGAACTATAACAAGAACCAAATCAATGAAGAGGTCATCTACAACAAAGACCTGCAACTCCCACATAAACTACAGCGCATCCAATCCAAAGAACCTATGCATGACGCCCCTGTGGCTGGGAACCTGTAATATATACATATATATGTATACAAGAGAGAAGAGATAACAGAAAACGGGTCAGAGCTCGATTGTAAAACAGTTTAAAAAATAGTTTAGCAAGTATTTAAAATGCTTACCTTCTAATGCAACAACCATGCTAGTATGCGACACTCTCTTGAGAATTCTCACCTCTCATCTAATGTGAACGTCTACCGTACTACTAAACCTTAAAAGTCTATCTCACTTATTCTCCATGAAGTTTTATCTCGAGAATTAACAGGGTGATAATATTTAGTTTAGAAAATTAATCTCTTCAAGATTTCTTACACTATTTAGAACAAATCGGTACCGTTATGAAGTTCCCGAACCCATTAAGAAAGTTGCAACATTTATTCATTACTTAACTACTTATACGCACAGTAGAAAGTTCCCATATAAGTATACATATATATATTAGTCTCCCATATAATATATATACTAACGGCACCCCACATAAAAACTATGTTGCTGGCATACTCCGCTATTAAATCCCTGTATCACACATATTTAGGGAAATTCTAGTTCGGAATCAATCTCGAACTGCATTAACATAAAACACATACAAATGGAGGCGAAGCATAGTTCCAAGTCACTAAGAGGTTAGCACATACCCTCACGTCTCTTAGGACCGGCTGACTATCAATCAGATAGCCTATACCAAGGAATCCTATGTTCTAGGGTACGAGTAAATATCCCCCATAAAGGTCCAATCGAGATAAGATCGTCCCGACGCGGAAACCCCCGTAATAGCAAGTAGCCCGAGTATGATTTTTATACAGATATAATATATGCACAATCACCCAGTCATATATATATATATATATATACACATCCACATTGCTAAATTAGGTGCGCTCATGGCCCATAATTATAATTATCCGTTATTACACATTTTACTCGATTATTTCGTATAACGGACTCGTTATTTGTATTCTCATTTATTATTCACTTCATACTCACTTCTCCTCTCTCGAATTATTCTAAGTATAATTTTAGTAGGAATTCACTCACTTACGTTCCGGTCTAACTCCCTTACGAGTCATGATCTTTTTATTAAATATACGCATGATTTCTTATACACATGAATCATTCCTCGTTAACCCAAAATCTCATCCTACACTAAAATGTTACTTAACGGGGTCTACCTAGGCCCTCCTGGTCATCTCTATATCCCATTATACTCCAACAACAATAATCAAGGGTTCCCATACATCTTAATCGGATTAAACTAACGAATTAGGAATATGCAGTTTTCCAGGAGGGGTCAATCAATCGAAGAAAAGGGGTCGATCGATCGATCAATGCTCTTAGCTCGATCGATCGATCGATCAATGCTCTTGGCTCGATCGATCGATCGATCGATCAAGCAGTTCTTGTCCAGAAACTGCAAATTAAACCTACGGGTTTCATCTTCCAATTTCTCCAAAAATGTCATTAACAACTCTAGAATTCTCAAATAACAGTCCTATAAGTTCTGTATACATATATACAAGATTTCCTACGTGAAACATGTATAAATTTATCAACGATATCGGATTAATGGGGTAAAATTGACATAATCTTTAAGAACCCTAATTCTGAAAGAAATATACATTCCTCTAATTATTTCCCAGATTTCTTGTTTCTAAACTCATAATAATTTGCTGGTAATCCTCTACATATGTTGGGTATATCCAGAATATATGGAATCTCTCTAAACATGCGATTTAAAGTCTCTAAATTTATAATTTCTTTCATAAAACATGATCTTGGTAATCCTAAACTAACATGGGTGAAGCATTAACCAAAAATAAAGCAAGATAGATACTTGCCTGAAATTCAAGGTTCTGATTTTGTGGATGAAATGGTATGGTTGCGTTCCTCGTCGCGCGATCTATGTTTTGGTGGTGGTGGCGGTGCAAACGGGTGAGTCCTTGACCTTGAGTTGCTTGGAAAGCTCTCCAACTCCTTCTCTAATGGTTGTTCTTTGATTTTGTGTTTGCTAACCCTAAGAGACAACTTTAAATGGCTGATATAACCTAATTAAATTCGTGGGTTTAATTACCCAAAAATGCAAGATGTCTATAATACCCTCCCGGGATGTCAAATAGGGCTAAAAACGCCCCGAGACCCAAACTAAGCCCCCGGGTACACTTTTCAGACTATCTCGACCCCTTTCGGACACATTAGCGCACTCAAAATGATCATACGAGCAACTTATAATTTATTCACTTTATATAATAATAATTTAGTCCTGACACGACACAGGCGCGTCCCGACTTAAATTTCCATAATTGCCATTTTATTCACTCGTGATAATTTTTTAACAAAAAAAATCAATTCTACATATTACTTTAGTCAATAAGTAATATCTAACGAATCAACAAACTTTCAATAACTATTAACTCTCGTCACGCTAACTTTCAATAATTACTAACTCTCGTCACGCTAGTAAATATTTAAAACAACTTTCAGGATTAAAATTAAGTTAATTTATCTCAATTAAATTTAATAAATCCCTAAATTTAAAAGCTATAAAAATACGGGGTATTACACCTTAGTAGACTGTCTTCTCAAGAAATAGTTAGAAGTACTCCTAAGATCAAACCTATTTCTAATGTTGTATGTGGATCATGTCGGGAAGGTAAAATTATTAAGTCCCCTCATAAGAAAGTTAAAGATATCCTAACCTCTAAACCTTTGGATCTCATCCATATAGACCTAATGGGTCCTTCTCGAACTGTTAGTCTCTGTGGACACAGTTACATTCTTGTTATGGTTAATGGCTTCACCAGATTTACTTGGGTAGCTTTCTTAAAACAAAAGTCTGACACTTTCCAAATCTTTTTGAAGATTTTACTTCGAATTGAAAATGAGAAAGACTCTCAGGTAAATAGAATTCGTAGTGATAGAGGTGGAGAATTTATAGATACTGGTGTTATAGAGTATTGTGACTATAATGGTTACAAACATGAATTTAGTGATCCTTAGACTCCTCAACAAAACGGTATTGCTGAGAGAAAGAATCGTACTCTTCAAGAGATGGCACGTGTTATGATTCATGCCAAAACTTTACCTAAGTATTTTTGGGTAGAAGCTATTCGTACTGAGTATCACATTATCAATAGGTTCTATCTTAGAAATAATTCTAAACAAACTCCTTACGAACTATGGTGTGGGAAGAAGCCTAATCTTAAGTATCTTAGAACCTTTGGTAGTATATGTTATGTCTGCAAAGACAGAGAACACTTATCCAAATTTGAGACTCGTGGAGATAAAGATATCTTTTAAAGATATTCTCCTAAGCGTACTGTGTTTATAATCTTCGCACTAAGACCTTAATGGAATCCATAAACTTTATTATAAGTGACACTACTATAGAGAGTAAGACTGGAGAACAAACTATTGTGGAAGAGTCTAAAAATGTATTAGAAAATGACTCTCTAGAAATAGTAGATTATTTACTAGTTGAGACACCTGAAGTATCTAATTGGGTTTCTAAAGACCATCCCATAGATAACGTTGTTGGTAACCTTAGTGAGCCTGTACGTACAAGATCTAAATTAAGAAACTATGCTCATTATGCATGTTTTGTTTCCCTTGTGGAACCAAAGAATGTTAATGATTCATTGAATGATGCTTATTAGATTTCTGCAATGCAGGATGAACTTCTTCAATTTGTCGTTCATGATGTTTGGTATCTTGTACCTAGGCCTAATCATAAAAAGGTTATTGGCACATGTTGGATGTTTAAAAATAAATCTGATGAAAGTGGAATAGTCATTAGAAAGAAAGCCAGATTAGTTTCTCAAGGATATTCTCAAATTGAAGGAATAGATTTTAACGAGACTTTTGCTCCTGTTACTCGATTAGAATCTGTTCGTCTTCTCTTTCCTATAGCTTGCTACTTACATTTTACGCTTGACCAAATGGATGTCAAATCTGCCTTTCTTAATGGAATATTGACTGAGGAGACCTATGTAGAACAACCAAAAGGGTTCATTGACCCTAAATATCAAAATCATGTTTTTCGTCTTATGAAGGCTTCGCCAAGAGCCTGGTATGAGCGCCTTTGAAATTTTGTCTTAGACAAAGGTTTAAAGAGAGGTGGAAATGATCAAACCCTTTTTGTCAAACATTTTGACAAACATATCATTATAGCTCAAGTTTATGTTGACGATATCATCTTTGGATCAACTTCCCCCACAGAAGTTAAATCTTTTTCTGAAATTATGCATAAAGAATTTAAAATGTGTCTTATGGGGGAGTTATAATTTTTCTTCGTTCTTCAAGTCAAACAGAATTCAGAAGGATTATTTGTTTTGCAATCCAAATATGCTTTAGAGATTATTAAAAAATTCGGCCTTGAGAGTGCAAAACATGATAAAACTCCCATGAGTACTACGGTCAAAATGTCTAAGGATGAAACTAGGAAATCCATAGATCCAACTTTATATTGTAGTATGATAGGAACCTTGCTATACCTTACTACCTCACGTCCTGATATTATGTACGTTGTTTGCCTATGTGCCCGTTATCAAAACAATCCTAAAGAGAGACATTTAACTTGTGTTAAAAGAATTATAAAATACATTAAAGGCACTCTAAATTTAGGATTTTGGTACACCAATGATACTCCTAGCACTATAATAGGATACACCAATGCCGATTGGGCAGGGTGTACTAACGATAGTAAGAGCACATTAGACGCATGTTACTATATTGGTAATAATTTGGTAGGTTGGAGTAGTAAGAAACAAAACTGCACTTCTCTATCAACTGCTGAATCTGAATACATAGCCGCTGGAAGTTGTTGTGCTCAATTACTTTGGCTTAAGCAAATGCTAAGTGATTATGGAATTAAAGAGGAACAACTACATCTCTATTGTGATAATCAAAGTGCGATCAATATCTCTAAAAATCCTGTTAAACACTCACGAACAAAACACATAAAAATAAGACATCACTTTATACGCGATTAGTTGAGACTAAGGAATTATAAATCAATTATCTTCCTACTGATTTGCAACTCGCAGACATGTTTACCAAACCTTTGGATTACAATAGATTTATTTCTTTGAGTAAATCGATACGAATGGTTTGTGCTGAATAAACTCTTGGATTTGCATAATTTTTCCCTTTGTCCATTTGAGATAAAATGGGGGGGAAATTTGAGTCTTATGACAATTCATTTATTTTGTACATATTCTAAAGAGATTGATCTTAGTGATTATTTGCAGGATTCTTTACAGTTATTCTCAACAGTTGTAATAGGGTATTGAATTGTAATTAGTTGAGTTATGTAATTTTCTTTTCCAGGAAATGGGTAGGTAGAATTTTTGTATAGGAATAGGTTTTTCCTTTTCTTTTTGTTGCCCTATGAGTCCAAGATGACTCGAAGGAGATTTTGTCTCATATTTCCAAAGGGGGAGGTTGAAGCACCTTATACTCTTGACTCACTTGAGTCTATATTGTATAAGAGCTCATCTAGTTTGGAAATACAGACAAAATTGAGTCCCTCCCCTAGATACCAAAGAGCCTCAGACATTCTATACAATTCATTCCTCTTGTTTGATTGATTAAAGGTATATTCACTGTCACTCACACATATTAGGACTGCATACATTGTTCATATATTGCATAATTTGATTGTATGTGTGTTGTGTGTGTTAATTTCCCTTAAATCTTTTTTAAATAATTTTTTGGGAATTTCTAATGATTTTAAAACAATTTTTTCTTATTTAAAATTAGAATTAAAATTTTTTGGGGTCATTCTATAAATTCTGGTTATTGGTTTTATCCCTGAAATGTTCACTTGGGTAGAAACTGAAAGCGCTAGAGACAACAGGGTGCTTGTGTAATTAAGTTTGAGATGCGCATTTGTTATCCGGTATTTGCCCTACACTTGTTGCTTTCCTATTGGCTGAATGTGTGTTTCTTTTATGAGAGAAAACCAGCGTTTATTATCAGCCCTTGGATTAAGCTTATCAACACTCTGCATGCGTCCTTTTTACAATCCCTATGAACATCTATCCTCTAACCAGAAGAAATTTAACTCACCGCTTATCTCTAACCGTTGGATGGAAGTCAATGTTACAAGACTTAATCTCAGCCCTTGATTTTGAACCCCCTTCTCGATCCTTCTCAGCCATGTATATAAGGACGCTAACCTTCAGCCTTTCAGAAACTTTTGCCACTTCATCATTTCGAGTGAGAAGAGATAAGAGAGAGAAGAGAGAAGATAGAAGATAGAGAGAAACCACAGAGTTAGAAACCCTAACCCTAAATCGTTCCAAACACTTCTTCAAACCCTAACCCTTTTTACCAAAAAATAGTATATACCAAACACCAACCCTGAGTGTTTGAGAGTTTTTGAGTGATGGTTTGAAAGTTGTTTGATGATGTAACCTCTTTGTTATAAGATCTTGTGTCCAACTTAAACATTTGGCTAGATCTGTGTTTCTGTTTCATAGAAATTATAGATCTGAGCATTTTATGTTATATTATACTTAGATCTGCATTCTTAATTTCTCATCTTGAGAAATCGTTTGTTGATTATTTTCTATAAATGTTTTCATATTCAAAATCAACAAAATCATTTTATGTTTCTTGTTCTTTTGAAACAAGACCTTTGACCTAGTTGGAATCACACTTGGCAGTTTTCAATTTCAAAAATATTTTTAAAACCCTGAAATTGATTAAGATCTTGAAATGTCTTCCGAGCAAGATAGCCGTGGATTCTGGGTTAATCTTAAATGTCAAATAAGGTTTAAGTTTTCTAACAAGAGAGAAACTGAAAATCAGAGCATATAGATATGATTTGTAATTTGCTAGGACTGTTTGTAAAAATAAGCGTGAGTGTGTGTATGCATGTGTTAGATCACCATCACAAACACTTACACACTACAACACTGAAAGTGTTGGTAATAAGATCTTGAAACAAGAGTTGACGTAAAGACTGGAACAAAGTGGAAGTTAGAAAACAGGGAGAACAACATCAAAAAATCGGAACTACAGAAAAGTTAGAAGGACACCAGTGGGTACATTCCTAAACTTATATAGGTCTGATTTGTGTACATGTTTGTTATATAGTTTGTAACTGTTATGTTTTGTTTTAGTGGATTTTTCTTTTTACTCCGTAGAGGGAGTCGTGGATGTTTCCTCAGTTGGGTGAGGTTTTACCACATTAAAAATCTCTTGTCATTAATCTTTCTACATCTCCTCATCTCATTCTTGCTAGTGTGATGATTTAAAACTATTTTAGTTTTGGTTTTCAAAATTTGTTAACAAATCTTGAACTGATCTCGTGAATTTTTTAAAACACATCTTGTGATTAAGTTGATTTGATTTAAAGAAAAGAGTTTGTTCAAAAACCAGTTCGGAGTTACTTAAATAGTTTAATCTTGTATTAAACGGCTTTAGTAACAGTTTTTTTTCCCATTTTCAATAAAAATCTTGGCGATAATGGCATCCTGGATCCTGAATTTGACGACCAATGGATCATCATGGGGATAAATTATCCCAGAGAGGTCATTATTGGAAATGCCAATTACCAATTTGTCTTTGTTGACTTTTTTGGGTCGATCATCTTCGTTCAGATTGATTCTCTGGATGTAAGAACGAGCCTGGGCCTAATTCAAGTAGGCCTTTCTCTCGACAGTGTGATCTCCTACACATGCATCATCACTTGCAATTACATGACAATCAAATGAGACAAAAATTATCATAGCTACCTCATGCTCTGGTTACTTAGGCTTTTTCAGCAGGTCGAGATCATCTTTATAACCATCTTTATGATTTCGGTTCCTTTCATCTCTGGGCTTGCGTGGAGAATTTGACCTTACCCTTGCTTCTTTGCCTTCTCGTCGATTAATAAACTTGTTTAATTTTCCTCGGTGAATAAGAGATTCCATTTTTTTCTTTAAAAGTGATATAATTATCTATTGTATGTCCATGATCCTTATGGAACTCACAATATTTAAATTTTTCCATCCTATTAGGAGGTGACCTAAATCTTTCAGGCCATCACAAATTCTTACTGTGTTTGATTTCTTCTAGGATATGGTGAATGCTAGCAGTTAATGGAGTATAAGTTCCATACTTTTTGAGCTTGTCATCCTTCATTAGCTTCTGCTTCTTCTACTCTTTTTGGTCCTCCTTATCAAGCTTAGTGGCTAGACTCTATTTTACTACCATTGCTTCCTCGGAATTCATGATTTTTCCAACCTTAGCCATGATTTCAGTCAATGTTTTAGGAGGATCTTTGGTCAGAGCATAATAGAGTTTCTCAGGAAGAAATCCACTAATGAAAGAGGTAATGGCTATTTTTTTCATAGTCAACCACTTCAAATTTCTCATTATCAAAACGAGTGATGTATTCCCTGGGTGTTTCCCCTACTCGTTGCCTTACACTCAAGAGATGAGACACTCTCTTCAGTGTCTTGGATCCAAAATAGAAATTGCTAATAAACAATTCAACAAGATGGTTGAAGTTCGTGATTTGTCCTCGGGGGAAGCTATTATACCATATTTAGGCAGATCCTATAATGGTGCTTGATAACTCTCTACATCTCATCTCACCGGGGATTGAATAAATCTCAGCAGAAGCTTGATATTACTCAATGTGAAGAACTGGATCTTTTTTTCCATCATATTTGGGGGTGACCATAGGAGATTTAAACTTAGATGGAGTTCGAAAATCAACAATCGCTTGAATGAATGGGGATCCTTTGACGAAACTCCTGTATAAAGTATTATTTTCTTTTGCCATTTCTCCCAACCGATTTTTTGATCATTGGATTGATCCTTTCCATGATGGATTGCCTGCGTCAGCTTTATGAAAAGAAAATCGACTGCCCCGACCATGTGTCTGCACTGAGCTCTCTTCCTGAGAAGTCTGCTCAGCGTGTATGGATCGTCGGACACTTGATCTTGACCCGACTGAAACTTCACAGCTGGATGTTGAATGTTTGAGAACGTATGTTCTTGCGTTCAAATGGGACAATTATATATTAAACACCTTTTAACTCAAACAAACCCTAAACATGCAACAATATGTGAATGAATAAGATAATGAACTAAGCAAGAACATTCAAACACATGCTTGTGAGGAAAAATCCCCCAAAGGGGCAAAACCATTTATTTTCATTATAATATTGTAACTGTACAATTTCGGATTACAATGAAAATACAAGTGACTAAGAATTACCCTATGGTGTCGGATTCTGTAGTCGGCGGATGGAAATGTCCCTTTCCAGGAGGGCTGCAATGAAGAAGAAGAATGGTCTTCTCCACAATGGTATGAACAGCAAAAGTGCGTTCCTGGGTTGCAAAGTGATTCACAAGTGTTTGGAAATTTATGTGAATCAAAAACCTAGAGTCTTGGGCTCAATAGGTGAAGACTTAGAGTTTTTGTGCTCTGAAAATCATGTATGGAAGTCTTGCAAAACAACTCCCCCGAAGTTGGTATTTATAGGAAAACAAATGAAGAGATCCACGTTCTTAAAACCTAAAATTCTATCCAGCGTACAGGTACCCCGAACCGGTTCGGGTACCCTGCGAACCGGTTTGCCCCACCGAACCGGTTCGGGCTGGGTTCGGGGACAATGGCTGGTAAAAGGGGCTTTCAGCACTTAAAAAAATGCCAAGGTTTTCCTTGGAAATAACTCCATTTTCAACGAGCAATAACTTGTTCACCGTAGCTCGGATTGAGGTGACGTGTCTTCCAATATCTTTGTTGCGGCAAGCTCTTCAACTTTCCAGTTGATCGGTCCTCCAGACGGTGGTTGTAAAATTACCAATTTGCCCTTGAACATCCCTATCAAGCCTTATTGCACTGTTTTGACTTCTCTTGCGTACCACTTGTATTACGAGCCTAAAATCATGGAACGTGAAGTCGTTGAGGCAGATGAGGGACACATGATGGAGATCATAAATGCTTGATTCCCGGAATTCGGATTGAGGCCGTCATATGAGATCGTGTAGGGACGTGCCAAATGTAACGGCGTACGACATACAAAACTGTAAGATAACAGACATGAGAAAAATGTCCTTACAAATCTCCCCCTATGTCTATGCTGGTACATACATAAAAAATCCGAATTATCGAATAATAACATTGCCTATACAAATCTACCCTTCCATGAACCCAAAACTGGAAAGATAAAAATGAATAAGTCCTCATCGTTTGATCTTCAAATCTTCAATACATTCAAATCTTTTCTCATTAGGGTGTGCAATTCAGAGATCATCAATGTAGTACCTACACACATGAGAACTAGAAAAAACCACGTGACATATCGAGTTTGAAATGAGCTAAACATATATACCAATTTAACATAGATCATTAAACTCCAAAAACTCAAATTCCAAAAACTCCCCCAAAATATGATAATTCTTTCTCCCCCTTTTTATGATGTCCCCAAATAGACAGGTATAGGAAGCAGAAATAGATGTACATGTAGAATGTCACAAGGTAATAAACTGCTATTTTTTAATTTTTTTCAAAATTTTTCATACAAAGAATATATACAAGGAAACACACCATGAACGATCACAAAAACAACCAAGTCAATGATAGCGTAAATGAAGTGGTGTGATCAAATTCGATAGGAAAATCAATGCATACAAACATGACATATGTGCACGATGAATATCGGATAATCCTAACGAATGAACTCAAAGTCTTCCTTTGGTGTAAAAAGGTGGAAATATGAGACATTGACTCAATCAAATCAACAAATCAAAGCTTAAAGTGATTTCCACACCAATAATGTCCAACACTATTTCATGCTTTTTCAGGACTTTCAAGGAAGTGCAAACCCGTTTATATTCTCCAACCAAACTCCCTCAGATTTTTATTTTTTAATAGAGGCTTTCTAAATTCTCAAACTCTGGAGAATTGATGGTGAAACCTAAGTGGCCCATATTTGGCATGAATTGCTTTTTATTGCCTTTAAATTTTTGCGGGCTCTTTTAACCTCTTTGGACCCCGGATAATAAAATTCCTCCATTTTTAGATCCTTTTGAACGGTGACTTTTGCGCAAAGAAGTGATAATGATCTTTCGCAGCCCCTCCCCGTTCTTAAACAAACACTCAGTCTCACAAAAATGTTTTTACATGCATTCCAATCTTGTCAAGTTTTATCGCATATTGTAAGTTGTATAGACATAATTGAGATGGAAACACTCAAGACAACATGTGATAGACAAGTGCAATAATAAAATACATCCATGCATGTGTGCAATAAAGGAGATAGGAGTCAAACATGTAGGAAAATATCACTAATTACATCTCAAGAACTCCAATCAATGCAAAGCACATGGATGAAATGATGTAGCGTCTCAAATCTCTATCAATTAGTCACATGGATAAATGGAAAGAATTTGTGACTTGGCTATCTTAAATGTTCATCCATAAAAAAGGTGCAAAAATACAAAAATCTTTTTGGATTTTTCTCAAAATTTTTATATACAAAAACAAAAATCTTTTGGAGTTTTTCAAAAGAATAAATAAATAACTGTACAACAGAAAAATGATACATATAAAACAAACTAGCAATAGGAAGCATATAATATGAACATGAAAAAGCATCCTATTCTAGACATGGACCAACCCCTCAGTCAACTGTGCAAATCCCCAAAGACTTCCGAAGACTCTCAAATCTAAGGTCATCTAAAGGTTTCGTGAAAATATTGGTTAACTGACGGTCGGTAGGAACAAAGCTCAAGGGTACGACTTTCTCCTCAACTAGCTGTCGTATAAAGTGCTCACGTATCCTAATGTGCTTTGTGCGCGAATGATGGACTGGATTGCGGGATATGTGTATCGCGCTCGTGTTATCACAGGAAATGGTCATGGTGTCCTGTGAAATCCCATAATCCTCTAGCATTTGCTTCATCCACAAGAGTTGCGTGCAACAACTCCCGACGGCTATGTACTCAGCCTCCGCAGTGGACAAAGAGATGGAATTTTTCTTCTTGCTCAGCCAGGAGACAAGAGCAGAACCAAAATAGAAACACCCACCAGAAGTGCTCCTATAACCATCTACATCCCCGGCCCAATCGGCATCTGAATAGGCAGACAAACGGTCATCAGTATCAAAGGAATACCAAATACCGTATGAGAGAGTCCCACTCACGTATTTAATAATACGTTTTAGAGCAAGTAAATGAGACTCTTTCGGGGACGCTTGATATCGCGCAGAGACTCCAACACTAAAGGCTATGTCGGGACGACTGGCAGTCAAGTAGAGAAGACTACCTATCATACTCCGATACAAGGTTTTCTCTACGTCCTTGCCTAAAGTGTCCTTACTAAGCTTGGTCGTGGTACTCATAGGTGTACGTGCATGCTTAGCGGAGTCTAAACCAAATTTCTTCACTAGGTCTCTAGCATACTTGGATTGGGAGATGAACATCCCATCCTCTAGCTGACGAACCTGGAGACCAAGGAAGTAAGTAATCTCACCAACCATGCTCATCTCAAACTCACTTTGCATCTCCTCTTCAAAGTGATGAGCATGTTGAGAGCACGTGGATCCAAAGACTATGTTGTCCACATAGACTTGGGCAACAAAAATTGCACCGTCATCTCTCCTGATGAACAACGTCATATAAACTCCCCCTTTCTTGAAGCCACGGGCTAAGAGATAGGAAGTAAGCCTCTCGTACCAAGCACGGGGTGATTGCTTCAAACCATACAAGGCTTTCCTCAGATAGTAGACGTGCTCCAGGTGCTGAGGGTCTTCAAACCCTTTTGGTTGTTCCACGTAAACCTCCCCCTGTAGAATGCCATTTAGAAAAGCACTCTTGACATCCATCTGATATAACTTGAAGCGCAGATGACATGCAATGGCGAGTAGTGGGCGGACGGACTCAAGCCTCGCAACAGGAGAAAATGTCTCCCTAAAGTCTACACCCTCTATCTATGTATAGCCTTGAGCGACCAACCTAGCTTTGTTTCGGATTATGGTACCATGTTCATCCATTTTATTCTTAAAAATCCACCGGGTACCTATCACATTAGTCTCACTAGGTCGGGGGACAAGTTCCCAGACATTGTTCTTTTTAAACTGAAGCAACTCATCCTGCATAGCAGATATCCAATATTCATCCTTGAGTGCTTCTTTATGGTTCTTGGGCTCGACTTTGGACGTGTAGCAAAGATGGCTAACAACGTTCTCTAGTTGAGCACGAGTCTTGACCCGTAGAGTGGAATCGCCAACAATAGCAGACGGGTCATGACTCTTGCAAACCCAAGCAGGTGTGTCCCCTAACACATGAGTGGGGACCATAGAGTGTGGGTGGGGGATAAGTGGATCACTGTCAGATGTGTCCTCATCCTCACACTGAAGGTTAGGATCAATAACCGTCGGAGGTTCGTCATCTTGCACGGTGACGTTTATTGATTCCATAACCTTAGAGCTCTTCAGGTTAAAAACCCGGTACGCTATGCTATTCGATGAATATCCTAGAAATATTCCCTCGTCGCTCTGGGAGTCGAACTTTCCTAATTGCTCTCTATCCCGTAGGATGTAGCATTTACTCCCAAAAACATGAAAATATGCCAAGTTGGGCTTCTTGCCAGTCCACAGCTCATAAGGAGTCTGAAGTGTGTGTGGACGTAAATAAACCCTATTCACCGTGTGGCATGCAGTAGACACTGCCTCTGCCCAAAATCTCCTAGAAATCTTACGACCTAGAAGCATAGATCTAGCCATTTCCTGGATCGTTGTATTCTTTCTCTCAACATTCCCATTTTGCTGAGGAGTCTTCACAGAAGAAAATTCATGTTTGATCCCAAGGCTATCACAATACAAATCCACCTTTGCTTCCTTAAATTCAGTGCCGTTGTCACTACGTATTTTGTTAATAGTGACTCCGTGTTGATTTTGTAGGACACGGCACTTGGTCGTTAAAAACTCTACAGCATCGGATTTCTCTCTCAGAAAACCTACAATGGAGTACCTGGAGAAATCGTCTACCATCACGAGGATATACCTCTTACCACCCAAACTCTCAGTACAAGTAGGACCCATAAGATCCATGTGAATCAACTTAAGAACACGATAAGTGGAAATGGAATGCAACTTTCGATGGGGACTACGAATTTGTTTTCCCAACTGACAGGGTCCACAAACCGTCGAAGTTGACTTTCCAAGCGATGGTATGCCATGTACTAGGTCCTTTTTAGCTAAGCGATTGAGATCTCTAACGTTCACGTGACCTAGACGTTGGTGCCACAGATCCATATGAGTGATCGTGGCGCTGTTGCAGACAAGTGAGGACGTGGGCTCAGTCCCATGGCAGTTATCCTTTGTCCTTACCCCTTGCACTAATAGTTTACTGGCTTGACTATAGACTTTACAAGTATCCCGATCAAACTTTACTGCAAAGTCAGCGTCGCACAGCTGGCTAATGCGGAGAAGGTTTGCTTTCAAACCTTTGACATACAAAACATTTTCTAGCTTAAGAAATCCAGGTAACTCGACAGTACCTCGTCCTATAATGCTAGACTTCCTCCCATCTCCAAAGGTGACTCTGCCATCCTGATAGTCCTCAAGAGTCTTAAAAAATGAGGCATCGCCCGTCATGTGTCTGGAGCACCCACTATCAAAATACCACTGTCAGGTATTATGTGCTTTGAGAGCAACATGAACAACAAAAGCGTTTTTATCTTTCTTAGGTACCCAAGTCGAGATGACTTTTTGTTTGCCTTTGTTGTTGTTGGTTTTAGCTAGAATGTGAGAAGCATTCACTAACGGCAAAGACATCCGTCGGAATTCTTCCATTAAACTCTGGGTCGTGGCAGCTAAGAACTCAACTCTCTCTCTCAGACTAGAAAACTCATCAGTATGACGTGGTGGATTAGTAGTATGTCGTGTCCGACCCATGCTATAGCAAGACTCCCTAAGGTGGCCTTTTCTTTTGCAATACGTACAAAAGAACACAGTCAAAGACGTACCTTGGTTTGCTTTTCTTGGTCGAACTCTCCTTCGAGGTTTTTGACGATGGCCATAAGGGTTCGTAGTAAACTCAGGAACTGGTCCAGGTGCAATTTGGGACGTGGAGGCACCATCATAACCAATTCCTTGCCGATCACCAAAACCTAAAGCGGGGCCGAGTAGCATCTTTCCCATCTTCCCAGATCTGTCCTCGATTTGTACCTAGACTTCCCGTGCTTTCTCAAGATCATGAGTCAACTGGGCAACAAGGGCTTCAAGTTTCTTTCGAGTCTCCACGGAGGAATGGAGCTGACTCGTAAGACTAGCCACTTGTTTAGTCAAGTCCCCTCTCTCTTTCTCTAAAACACTCTCTCTCTCTCTCTCTAAACGAACTCTCTTTATCGACACAGGCAGATTCTCTCTCTCAGAGGGCGGTGAAGGTGGAGGACTCTCTTTCTGTTGCCTTTTTTAAATCTTCCTCTAAGCCGGTGATCTTAAGAACTAGCGCTTTGTTACGTTTTTTAGTTTTAAAAGACTCAAAATATAACTCAACGTAGGCGCGATGAATATCACTTTCTCTCTCACTTGAGTCATCCTCCCCCTCACTCACATCGATCTCACTATCGGGGTGTCCCTGTGTAGCATCATCTTCATCGTCGTGAAGAGAACTGGGAGTGCTCACTTGACTGGCCATGAATGCGGTGAAGTTACACTCATGCGGTGACTCGTCTCCTGAATCCACCGTCTCGACCTCACTGTCGTCGCTAAGAGTAGCATTAAGGACAGCTTTCCCTTTCTCTCTATTCAGACGAGTGGCACACTCAAATGCTCTATGAACCCTACCATCGCACTCAAAGCATCTCTCACTTTCTTTCTTAGGAGGATTTTTGGAGTCTTTTTCATTTTTCTTTTCAAACTTATTTTTCTCAAATTTCTTTTTATCTTTAAAATTGCCATTTTTCTTAAATTTGAGAATCCTCTTGAAATTTTTTGCAAAAAGAGCCAAATCATCTAAGTCAAAATCACACTCAGAATCTGACGTGTCAGTCTCTCTCTTTCTAGATGACTCTACCCTCTTTCTAGCAGACCCTTCACTCCTTCTCTCTTGGGCATTAAGTGCAATTCCCTTATCTTTAGATTTAGCAGTTTTAGGGAACATATCAATTTCATATGTTTGCAAATCTCCTATAAGTTCTTCCAATTTTAGCGTATTTAAATTACCCATAGAATTTAGCACAGTGACTTTAGGGATAAAACGCTTAGGCAAAGAACGCAGAATCTTTTTAACAACTCTAGCATTAGGAATATGTTCACCAAGATTAAAGCTAGTATTCACAATGTCAGAAAGTCTAGCATAAAATTCATCAAAGCATTCAGATTCATGCATGGTGATGGTTTCAAATTGAATTGTCAAATTTTGCAACTTAGACTCCTTCACAGCATTAGTTCCTTCATGGGTGAGTTGTAAAACATCCCATGCCTCTTTTGACGTGGTGCTCGTCATTATGCGTTTGAACTCATCAGGTGTGACAGACCCAGAAATAGCACTTAGACCCTTATAATTAGAAGATGACCATTTAAATTCTTCTTCAGTCCAAGAAGTGACGGGTTTCAAGTTGATCACATTATCAACAGTCACGGAGAGAGGAGTCCACCCTCTTTTAACTAAAATCCAAACCCTTTCATCTATGGCTTTTAACGCCGACCTCATTCGAGCTTTCCAATAAGCATAATTTGTCCCGTAAAAAACAGGCATTTTATTATATAACTTCTCCATTTGAACACGCGCTTTTTCAAAAATCAATTTTTTTCAGAAAATTGATATGTTAGAAAATTTTTGCGGAAAATAGGAATACGCGATAGATTAGCGTAACCTGCTCTGATATCAATTTGAGAACGTATGTGCTTGCGTTCAAATGGTACAATTATATATTAAACACCTTTTAACTCAAACAAACCCTAAACATGCAATAATATGTGAATGAATAAGATAATGAACTAAGCAAGAACATTCAAACACATGCTTGTGAGGAAAAATCCCCCAAAGGGGCAAAACCATTTATTTTCATTATAATATTGTAACTGTACAATTTCGGATTACAATGAAAATACAAGTGACTAAGAATTACCCTCAGGTGTCGGATTCTGTAGTCGACGGCTGGAAATGTCCCTTTCCAGGAGGGCTGCAATGAAGAAGAAGAACGGTCTTCTCCACAATGGTATGAACAGCAAAAGTGCGTTCCTGGGTTGCAAAGTGATTCACATGTGTTTGAAAATTTGTGTGAATCAAAAACCTAGAGTCTTGGTCTCAATAGGTGAAGACTTCGAGTTTTTATGCTCTGAAAATCATGTATGGAAGTCTTGCAAAACAACTCTCCCGAAGTTGGTATTTATAGGAAAACAGATGAAGACATCCACGTTCTTAAAACCTAAAATTCTATCCAGCGTACAGGTACCCTGAACCGGTTCGGGTACCCTGCGAACCGGTTCGGGCTGGGTTCGGGGACAATGGCAGGTAAAAGGGGCTTTCAGCACTTAAAAAAATTCCAAGGTTTTCCTTGGAAATAACTCCATTTTCAACGAGCCATAACTTGTTCACCGTAGCTCGGATTGAGGTGTCGTGTCTTCCAATATCTTTGTTGTGGCAAGATCTTCAAGCTTTCCAGTGGACCAGTCCTCCAGACGGTGGCTGTAAAATTACCAATTTGCCCTTGAACATCCCTATCAAGACTTGTTGCACTGTTTTGACTTCTCTTGCGTACCACTTGCATTACGAGCCTAAAATCATGGAACGTGAAGTCGTTGAGGCAGATGAGGGACACATGATGGAGATCATAAATGCTTGATTCCCAGAATTCGGATTGAGGCCGTCATATGAGATCGTGTAGGGACGTGCCAAATGTAACGACGTATGACATACAAAACTGTAAGATAACGGACATGAGAAAAATGTCCTTACAATGTTCCTGGATAACGTTCTGGGTCCCAAACGGTCAAAAGGTGAAGCTATGCTTAGCCTTTTAGGAGAGAAAGAATGGCCATCATAGAACTCTGAGGTTCTAATTGATGAACTGACTCCTGGGTGATAAGGTCTATCATGAGATGATTTGGAATAACTGTGTCAGCTATGCCTAGGGGGTGGAGGCGACATTTCTCTCCTTGGTGATGGAATTTCTTGTTGACTGGATACGGTTGGAGATCTAGCTTATATTGACTGTGCCAATCATCTCATTATTTCCTACATAACATTTTGACCCCTAGCAATACTGGTAATAATCTCATTTAGGTCAGTTGTTGTAGGCTGAGCAGATGGAACAGTTGGGTTGCCTTCATTCCTGCCACTGGGCTCTGGATCATTCATTTTTCCTTGAACAAGGATGCATGAGATTGAGAACCACTACTAGACACACGTTCCTACAGACGACGCCAATATGTTGATGTCAAAAAAATGGACTTGATCCAATTTTATAATCACATAAAAAATAGAATTCTAATGAGATAATTAAAAGAGAGACAAAAGGTTTTAAAGTGGTTCGGCTATGTAAAAAAGCCTACGTCCACTATTATGGTATTTATTTCAAATATTACAGAAAGCTAGGTACTCTTCTTAATAAGAATATCCTAGAATCCGTTATGTCTTGCCTTTGATGAAAGGAATATAATGTATTTATAGTAACCCGGAGTTGGAATGTCAAGGGATGGAATGCCTTTATACATTTAAGCATTTACACCCGTACATAATGAATGTGATGGTTGGTTATATGAACCACGTGTGATAAGACCTTTGGTTGTACTTCTCGTGTGGTGGATTTTCATTTATATTGATGGTATGCATTCTCCACATTGGTCGGCATGCTTGCCGAGCAACTTTCTATTGACTAGGATTGATGCCACGTAGGGAGACACTTGTCCACTTATGATTGGTCCACGTAGGTGGATAATTTTTTGTATCAACAATTCCAAACAATTTTTTTTAAACAATTTTAATGTTTAAAATAGTTTTAAAAATGTTTAAAACATATTTTTACACTTTTTAAAAATAGTTTTAAGGTTTAATGTTTAAAATAATTTTTTAAAATTGTTAAAAATGTTTAAAATAATTTTTTAAGCATTGTAGGCAGATTTTTTTAAACAGTTTTTAAAAACTGTTTTGCAAAACTATTTTTAAAAACTCTTTTAATGTTTATAAAAACTCTTTTAAGAAAATGTTATAAAAAATCTATTTTAAAAATGTGTTATTAAAATGTTTTTCCTAAAAAACTTGTTTTTACCTCATTTGGTGTTTGATAGCTTAATGTGAGAAAGACAACACTTGTCTTGGCAAATTTTATCTATGGCCAATTTTACCATGGCAATATTTGCTATGGCATGCACCAAACGGACCCTTAGATGTCCTGTTCTTTTGTCGTATGTACAAATATAGGGTTAAACATATTTCATCTTCTTCATTTGCTTTAAAGGGTTCCATTTTGGTGGATTGGGTTTGGGAGTGTTTATTACTGAGACAAACTTACCAATAGGCTCAGATTCAGAACTAGAAGATTCACCCTCCTCATAGCCTATGCCCTTTTGTCTTGAAAGCTACCCAAGGACAACTTCGAGAAATAACTTCTCCATTATCCTAGAGTTTTCATAAAGATTGACTTTAACCTCACAAGAAGCCTCCAGATCTTTATTTATATTAACAATATCGGCTTCAAGCTTCTCATGAGATTACTAGGAATCAAGAAGATCATCAGACAATCTAGTGATTTTGAATGTCAAATCGTCTCTCTTTTTTTCCACCAAACAAAGTTTCTCATAAAAAACACTTTATCCACCTCGAGTTGACTCACCATTACCTCAATCTCTTTTAGGGCAACCAATTCCTTTCCAAGCATTAACACCTTGATAGTCAATTTTTTATTCCTCTTTTGAATTTTCATAGACTCAATGTATAGCTCAAATAGGAGGCCTTTAGATCACCTTCATCACCATCTCTATCACTGAAACCTTCATCCTTCTCACTATTTTGGGAAGAGTTATAACTAGAGCCAGTACTTTCATGGAGATAATTATCATAATTAGAATGAGACAAACTACCATGACTAGCAGCGAATGCAGTAAAGTTGCATCCAGGAGGAGAACTCTCACATGAATCAATTGACTCCGAGTCTCAACTTGACGTGTGATCAAGTCCAAACCATTTATAGAACCACCTATGCTAGTACTTAAGGCCTACCGATGCCTTTATGGGAAAATCCTTTTTTAGTGGTTGACACTCACCTAATATGGATCACAATACAACCAACCATCGCATTTATTATCACATTTAATTCCATCTTGGGACCGTACATCCTATGTTCAACAATTTTGTAGGCTTTCCTAACTACACAACTCGCACGAGCTTGTCGATAACCATCCTATGCTATTCTCTCACTCCAAGGAGGACTATTTTCATCAAGTCTTCACTATACGACTAGTTAACACCTTCTGATGCATCACTCAGATGTACGTAATACTACCCTGGTGTCTCAACACTGAGTACTCTCTAGAGTCTCACTCCAATCCACTCATCTTAGTAAAGCAACATCGTATGCTAAGTTTCTTAGATTTACAACACTATACCGTATCCTCAAGTCATCATTTTGCTTTTCATAACTCGAGTCACTGACTTCCGAGCCGACCGGTCAAAAGTCCACTAATCCTAAAAATGATCAATACCATTAGAAAATCGTGTGGCCAAAAGCATAGCCACCCGTACACAAAAGTTTATGCAATATCAAGAATACCTCATATGGGCGCACCCAGTTACCGAGTTTCATCGACCAAACCCTATTCACCATGCTCTACCGGCCCCAACCGCACTGTACCATAACATGACACCAATCTGAGTCACCTCATAGGTGAGAATACTGATTCTAGATTATCGAAACCAAAAGGAACATACTAGATTCATAAGGAACAAGTAATCGTCCCGAGGAATTTCACCCATAAGCATCCAACTCTGACTAATGTAAGCGAAGCCACGCCGTATACTTGAAGTCATGCCACTCATTCCTAGAGTTCTTACCGAGCACAATTACTAGCCACATACCCTGACTTGGGTCACTAGCAGTGGTGAATCGAATCGAAACCATTCATTCTCGCAACACGAAAGTAATTAACGAATTGGTGGTGCTTCAAGAGGTTAACGCCCGACTTCCCTTGTTGTGAGCAAGGCCCTACCTTTCACATCCTTGGTGTGCATGAACCATCCCTATTGGGTGACACCTCATTCTCTAGTCTATATTAACCTTGTTCTATTGGTAGTGGAGACCAACCTATTATACCGATGTTATCACCTTCCTTTTCATATCATGATCGAAATCCTACACTCCAGTAGGCATTACTTCGTTAAAGCGTGACACTCACCTTGTCGTGTCTTTTGACTACACGATATTTCCACTATACTTACCTTCGATTTTTACCAACACAGAATTTACGTGACGACCACACCTACTGCCATTGGCATCCTAAAGGTAGTAAGTACCACATTGGGCTACATATACTAACCCGTACCAGCTTGGCTGGACATGCTAAGAACAAATAATTATATTTCTAAGGCTACTCTAGCTTATTTTATTGACATGTCGACATAATAATCGTGTTTCGATGTTACCCCACATCAGTTGCCATTTTCAAGTATCCATATGGCATAATCACTCTAAGTATCGAATACATTTCCTAGTACATCCCGAAACCAAGTATTACTACATCCAAACTAGTCATTTAATGACATCCGAGTATTACTCCTATAATGACACAACTATCAGCCTACCTTAGGGATCATACCACCCATCTATGCCGATTCGGGAAGCTAAACTCTATACGTACACTACACGACCAGTAATATGGTATCATCACCTTACCCTCCACATAATCGTTACTAGAATGCTACTGCCACTTTTTACCAGGCTTAATTAGTTTCCTAAGAGAACTAAACACATCACTTGTAAAAGTCCTAAAACCCGACAAGATTTCACCGTCCATATCTTTATCATTATAGGTGCGCTCTACAAACCTTTAGATACCAACATAGCAATTACTCGGTGCTCCCCAAAACACTAGTCTACAGGATTTTATCTATAGTTTATCTTAACCATTAAACTCCTCAAGGCATCACAACATTCTATCTTTATCCTCAATGACGTCACACATAATTTGCCCTATGGACACCTCAACGTGCCTATGAATTTCTATCACACTAGGATTTCCTTGCACCTAGCCATTACCTCGACGGCTAAAATGAGTCTCTACAACTAGATAAAATCCTTTTCTTTATTCCAAGCGGTCATGACTATAAGTCACGTACAAACCACAACCAACACTGCTACGGGTTGTGGTAGGATATAGGATATCGCTTGCAACTAATAAACCTCAAGGTCTACCCCACCTAATCCTAAACCAAAGGAAGTAATATGTTCTCTCCACATAATCAATACTTATGAATGATATTCGGTAATTTACTCTCCATACATGAGGTACATAACCTTTACGACCAGGTCGTCAAGAACATTGCTTATTGTTACCATTACCGAGGCTACTTTCACCATCAAGTTGTCCTACAATACATCTCACATGAACGATCATGGCTTTGCCACTATTAGCCTACATAACTCCATATGTTCACCAGACGACCATCAATTAGGAGGTCAATGTAACACCCCGCCTAATTAAATACTGGGTGATCAATCTTTTAATAAATTAAAAACCAGGTGAACGGTTGGTTCATTCTCAGCATCACTGTCGCAAAATAATATTTCCAATTTGAATACCCTAAATAATTAAGCCAAGTGTCAAAACCATTTAAAACCTCATTTTTCCTTTATTAAATACCAATATGAAAATCTTTTTAGTAATAACATCTTGAGAGTCACATATATAAAAGGATAACAATAACTACACTACCATTTAAACCATCTAGATAAACCAAACCAAGTTATGAACTATAAATGAAATCATTTTGACAAGAGTTAACTCTCGAGGAGTACTGAACGCTGGAAATATCACAAATCTCTGACAAATCCAACTGGAATAGGAAATCGAGCGACACATGCCCTAACTATGAAGATCTAAAGTAGGAACTGATTCAATGACTAAGTCGTCTAAAGCAAGGGCCTATAACTCCCACATAAGCTGCAGCACGTCCAATCCAAAGAACGTAAGCATAACGCCCCTATGGCTGGGCACCTGTAATACATACATATATATATAAAAGAGAAAGAAATGACAGAAAACGGGTCAGAGCCCGAGTGTAAAACAGTTTAAAATAGTTTATCAAGTATTTAAAATGTTGACCGGTTAATATCACAACCATGTTAGTATGCGACACTCTCTTGAGAATCCTCACCTCTCATCTAGTGTGCACCCCTAACGTACCTCTAGGACATCCTAGTTATAGTTCCCACGCTAACTAGATTAACAGCATGTATCCATTATTTATAGCCCAAATTATTCCCACGTATTAACCTTATAATACATATAATGATGTTATAAACATATATATATCCATTTAGATTCAACATAGATAAGTCCCTTATTAATTCAATTCAACTAAGTGTTTTCATACATACTATCTTACATTTCTACTTTAGCCACATAGTAGATATCATCACATGTATATATATATATACTATACTGCACCCCGACACACAACTGCGGTGTTGCATTACTCTGCTATCTTGTCCCAATACATCACGTCGCTGTATAGGGGACTATAGGTTCGGTAAAGATTCCTTGAACCACAAATATCAAATCACAAATAATGGAGGCGAACATAGTTCTCATACCCACGGGTCATGCACATACCTACATTCCCATAGTCAGCGGACTTATTAACTTCGCGATAAGTCTTTCATAGACCTAAGTTCTCGAGCGACAAATGAAAAATCCCATGGATTCATCAGGATATGACTGCCCTCACGCTCAAACCTCCCGCCGATAGCAAGTAAGCTAGGTATGTCATACACAGATACATAATATATGCACATCACAAAGTCATACACACAAATATTCATATTTTCCAAATTAGGTTCGCCCACGACCCATAATTGTTATTATCCATTTTCAACATAAATTTTACTCAATTATTTCTCATAACGGATTCGTCTATTTTATTCTCATTTATTATTTACTTCGTTCTTACTTCTCATCTCTTTAAGTATTCTTTATCACTAAGTATAAATTTCAATAGGTATACCCTCACTTACCTTCTAGTCTAAATCTTTCACGAGTCTCAATCTTTTAGTAAACGTACGCACAATTCCCAATGTATAAATAACTCCCCGTTAACCCAAAATTGCATCTCATATTAACTTCACTCAACTGAGTCTACTTAGACCTTATTGGTCATCTTCATAACCCATTATACTCTATCAATGATAATCAAGGGTTCCTAAGCATTTTAACTGGACTAAACAAAAAGGATAAAAATATGCAGTTTTCCAGGAGGGGGCGATTGATCGAGTAAAGGGGGTCGATCGATCGATCAAGTAGTTCTTGCCCAGTTTTCTGCAATATTCAACCTACGGGTTCAACCATTTTAACCCCTCCAAACCTCTATAATTTCAACCCAAACTCCTATCAAAGTAATCCAAGTGTATAAGCAATGTACATAAACAAGTTCTAACGTAACGACGTCAATAAATCCTCAACGAATCAATCAAAAAGGAGGTTTAATCTCAATTCTCTTTATAAAACCAATTTTTGCATGAATAATCACCACCCTCTGATTTAATCAAGATTTTCTTCCCAAATATCATAATAAATTCATAGGTAATCCCCTACATATGATCAAGATTTTAGACTACACAGGTTCTCCCTACAACACATATAAATTCTCTTCCAAAATATATAATTCTTCCATTAAAACATATGATTTTCATTCCTAGACTAACATGGAAGGTATATTAACTTGGAATTTAGCAAGATAGATACTTGCCTCGAATTTAAGGGTCTGATTTTTTGATGAAAAATATATGGTTGCGTTCCTCGTCGTGCGATCTACGTTTTGGTGGTGGTGGCGTGAAATCGGGTGAGTTCTAGGCCTTGGATTGCTTGAAAAACTCTTCACCTTCTTCTCAAATCTCTTAACCTTCTTCTCTAATAACTTCACCTTATTATCTAATGGTTGGCTTAGGCTTTGTGTTTATTGACCCCAAGAGACAACTCTAAATGGCTAATAAATACAAGAAAATTCGTGGGTTTAATTACCCAAAAATACCAAATGTCTAAAATACCCTCCCGGGGTGTCAATTAGGCCTAAAAATGCCCCGAGACCCAAACTAAACCCCCGAGTACACTTTTCTCACTATCTTGACCCTTCCAGACACTTAAGAGCACTCAAAATGACTATACGGACGACTTATAATTTATTCTCTTTAATAATAATAATTTAGTCCTGACACGACACAAGCGCGTCCCGAATTAAATTTGCATAATTGCCATTTTATTCACTAGTGACAATTTTAATAAAATCAATCTCTTATATTACTTTACTCACTAGTAATATTCAACAAATTTCCAATAATTACTAACTCACATCAAGCTAGTAAATATTAAAAAAAATCTGGATTAATATTAAATTAATACCTCAAATTAAATTTAATAAATCCCCAATTTTAAAAGCCATAAAAATAAGGGGTATTACATACTTCCCCCTAGTAATGGAATTTTATCCCAAAATTTGGAAAAATAAAGAGTAACTGGTAAGGACAACTCCGGGTATTAATCTTACATCTAATGTAATTTTCGTCGTACCACCCATACAGTACATTACCGAATACCCCCACTAATGTGATACTCCAAGCCTTACCATTTAGTTTAAATTATCTTGATTTAAAATTTACCCAATCCGTACTATACCATCCTCATGGAAAAATTATGGGGAGTAAGGATCCTAAGTCATTAAACAACTAAATCTGGAAGTCACAACTTCTACTTTCATTAACCTCAAGAATACTTACTGTGTCACAAATATGGAAAATACTACAATCCAACCATCCAGGGCGCCCATACAACCAATGCGTGTATATTCCATCATAAGGTCTAAATGAATGTGATTCCTCTGTAAGGTTACCTTTAATTAACTGACTACTTAGTCTATAATCCGTATTTCTATGATTTCCACATTCTCATTTGGCGATTCCATTTGCCTCAAATCACGCTACAACTCATAACTCTCTGATTAATATATATATATATATATATATATATATATATATATATATATATATATATATATAAGGGCAAAAGTTATAAACTCATTTCTAAATACCTAACTTACTTCGACTCCCAACATTCTTTAGTTTCATGCGTGGGGTGTCTCGCAGAGCGAAATCCAAACAAGGAACCCCCCCGATACACTACTACCTAAAATAGTTGGTCATCAAAACTCCTGAGGTCCTTAGTCTATAGTATATAACATCCCAAAAAGTTTTATCTATTTATAAAAGTCTACTTATTCACTCTCGTATCAAAGACAATACGCTGGCTATAACAATCAATCTTGGTCTTGTATACAACAAGTCAATCCATGTCGATAATCACATCCTACTCGGATATGTCTATAAAGAGTAAATCCCCGATAAAATTACACTCACGTTATGATATATAAAAATAATAGTAGGCGTCCCACTACCCATCGGTGAGTCTACATAAATAATAGTGCCAATGACCAAGTCTAGTAACCCTATGGTCCACGCAATTCTAATAGCTACAAATGAATGTGAGGTCCTAATGACAATCATTATGCGCCCCATAATTCTATAGATAGAAAACATACCCTCATTCGTGGGTGGTGGTTGTTGACTCCCACTATTTTAACTTTGCTCCGATGAGTCAAGAAAAAATTTTACCCCAAATTTTCAGTTCTAGTTAACCACCCTCCACTATATGTCCAAGCCTTTGAATAAATTGCCTTCGTTGGGTAACACACCCAATTCCCGCATTTCTAGAATTTCTACTGATGACTCTCTTCAATTTTCCATTTGACCCTCTCCCAAGCGCACCACATTGGATGAGTCTAATTTGGCATCACCTTCAACTATAGCAGCACTTGAAATTTGTAGGTTGCGTACTAACCATCTTTATAGTCCTGGCCTCTCCTGCCCTAATAGGGGTGACCTCGACTACGATCATCATCCTCGAACATACTTCATAACCTCCTAAGTACGAACTCCGCTATCCGTCCAATGGACCTCATCTACCATACTTCTTGTACGAACACGCCTGAACGCAAATAATATTCACTAATATATACGTTATAATAGGAGAACGGAATCTTACCAAAGAAATAAACAATCCTAAACATAGGTCTCTATATCAAAGAAAGCTACGCTGGAAGCATAATAAGTCGCACAGATTCTAAAGGACACTAGAACCTGATGCCCTGATACCACCTGTAAATCCCCGCCTAATTAAATACTGGGTGATCAGTCCTTTATTAAATTAAAAACCAGGTGAACGGTTGGTTCATTCTCAGTATCACTGTCGTAAAATAATATTTCCAATTTGAACACCCTAAATAATTAAGCTAAGTGTTAAAACCATTTAAAACCTCATTTTTCCTTTATTAAATACCAATATGAAAATCTTTTTAGTAATAACAGCTTGAGAGTCACATATATAAAAGGATAACAATAACTACACTACCATTTAAACCATCTAGATAAACCAAACCAAGTTATGAACTATAAATGAAATCATTTTGACAAGAGTTAACTCTGGAGGAGTACTGAACGCTGGAAATATCACAAATCTCTGACAAATACAACTGGAATAGGAAATCGAGCGACACATGCCCTAACTATGAAGATCTAAAGTAGGAACTGATTCAATGACGAAGTCTTCTAAAGCAAGGGCTTACAACTCCCACATAAGCTGCAGCACGTCCAATCCAAAGAACGTAAGCATGACGCCCCTATGGCTGGGCACCTGTAATACATACATATATATACAAAAGAGAAAGAAATGATAGAAAACGGGTCAGAGCCCGAGTGTAAAACAGTTTAAAATAGTTTATCAAGTATTTAAAATGCTTACCGGTTAATATCACAACCATGTTAGTATGCGACACTCTCTTGAGAATCCTCACCTCTCATCTAGTGTGCGCCCCTAACGTACCTCTAGGACATCCTAGTTATAGTTCCCACGCTAACTAGATTAACAGCATGTATCCATTATTTATAGCCCAAATTATTCCCACGTATTAACCTTATAATACATATAATGATGTTATAAACATATATATATCCATTTAGATTCAACATAGATAAGTCCCTTATTAATTCAATTCAACTAAGTGTTTTCATACATACTATCTTACATTTATACTTTAGCCACATAGTAGATATAATCACATGTATATATATATACTATACTGCACCCCGAGACACAACTGCGGTGCTGCTTTACTCTGCTATCTTGTCCCAATACATCACGTCGCTGTATAGGGGACTATAGGTTCGGTAAAGATTCCTTGAACCACAAATATCAAATCACAAATAATGGAGGCGAACATAGTTCTCATACCCACGGGTCACGCACATACCTACATTCCCATAGTCAGCGGACTTATTAACTTCGCGATAAGTCTTTCATAGACCTAAGTTCTCGAGCGACAAATGAAAAATCCCATGGATTCATCAGGATATGACTGCCCTCACGCTCAAACCTCCTGTCGATAGCAAGTAAGCTAGGTATGTCATACACAGATACATAATATATGCACATCACAAAGTCATACATACAAATATTCATATTTTCCAAATTAGGTTCGCCCACGACCCATAATTGTTATTATCCATTTTCAACATAAATTTTACTCAATTATTTCTCATAACGGATTCGTCTATTTTATTCTCATTTGTTATTTACTTCGTTCTTACTTCTCATCTTTTTAAGTATTCTTTATCACTAAGTATAAATTTCAATAGGTATACCCTCACTTACCTTCTAGTCTAAATGTTTCACGAGTCTCAATCTTTTAGTAAACGTACGCACAATTCCCAATGTATAAATAACTCCCCGTTAACCCAAAATTGCATCTCATATTAACTTCACTCAACTGAGTCTACTTAGACCTTATTGGTCATCTTCATAACCCATTATACTCTATCAATGATAATCAAGGGTTCCTAAGCATTTTAACTGGACTAAACAAAAAGGAGAAAAATATGCAGTTTTCCAGGAGGGGGCGATTGATCGAGTAAAGGGGGTCGATCGATCGATCAAGCAGTTCTTGCCCAGTTTTCTGCAATATTCAACCTACGGGTTCAACCATTTTAACCCCTCCAAACCTCTATAATTTCATCCCAAACTCCTATCAAAGTAATCCAAGTGTATAATCAATGTACATAAACAAGTTCTAACGTAACGACGTCAATAAATCCTCAACGAATCAATCAAAAAGGAGGTTTAATCTCAATTCTCTTTATAAAACCAATTTTTGCATGAATAATCACCACCCTCTGATTTAATCAAGATTTTCTTCCCAAATATCATAATAAATTCATAGGTAATCCCCTACATATGATCAAGATTTTAGACTACACACGTTCTCCCTACAACACATATAAATTCTCTTCCAAAATATATAATTCTTCCATTAAAACATATGATTTTCATTCCTAGACTAACATGGAAGGTATATTAACTTGGAATTTAGCAAGATAGATACTTGCCTCGAATTTAAGGGTCTGATTTGTTGATGAAAAATATATGGTTGCGTTCCTCGTCGTGCGATCTACGTTTTGGTGGTGGTGGCGTGAAATCGGGTGAGTTCTAGGCCTTGGATTGCTTGAAAAACTCTTCACCTTCTTCTCAAATCTCTTCACCTTCTTCTCTAATCACTTCACCTTCTTATCTAATGGCTGGCTTAGGCTTTGTGTTTGTTAACCCCAAGAGACAACTCTAAATGGCTGATAAATACAAGAAAATTCGTGGGTTTAATTACCCAAAAATACCAAATGTCTAAAATACCCTCCCGGGGTGTCAATTAGGCCTAAAAATGCCCCGAGACCCAAACTAAACCCCCGAGTACACTTTTCTCACTATCTCGACCCTTCCGGACACTTTGGAGCACTCAAAATGACTATACGGATGACTTATAATTTATTCTCTTTAATAATAATAATTTAGTCCTGACACGACACAAGCGCGTCCCGAATTAAATTTCCATAATTGCCATTTTATTCACTAGTGACAATTTTAATAAAATTAATCTCTTATATTACTTTACTCACTAGTAATATTCAACAAATTTCCAATAATTACTAACTCACATCATGCTAGTAAATATTTAAAAAAAATCTGGATTAATATTAAATTAATACCTCAAATTAAATTTAATAAATCCCCAATTTTAAAAGCCATAAAAATAAGGGGTATTACATACTTCCCCCTAGTAATGGAATTTTATCCCAAAATTTGGAAAAATAAAGAGTAACTGGTAAGGACAACTCCGGGTATTAATCTTACATCTCATGTAATTTTCGTCGTACCACCCATACAGTACATTACCGAATACTCCCACTAATGTGATACTCCAAGCCTTACCATTTAGTTTAAATTATCTTGATTTAAAATTTACCCAATCCGTACTATACCATCCTCATGGAAAAATTATGTGGAGAAAGGATCCTAAGTCATTAAACAACTAAATCTGGAAGTCACAACTTCTACTTTCATTAACCTCAAGAATACTTACTGTGTCACAAATATGGAAAATACTACAATCCAACCATCCAGGGCGCCCATACACCCAATGCGTGTATATTCCATCATAAGGTCTAAATGAATGTGATTCCTCTGTAAGGTTACCCTTAATTAACTGACTACTTAGTCTGTAATCCGTATTTCTATGATTTCCACATTCTCATTTGGCGATTCCATTTGCCTCAAATCACGCTACAACTCATAACTCTCTGATTAATATATATATATATATATATATATATATATACATAGATAAGGGCAAAGGTTATAAACTCATTTCTAAATACCTAACTTACTTCGACTCCCAACATTCTTTAGTTTCATGCGTGGGGTGTCTCGCAGAGCGAAATCCAAACAAGGAACCCCCCCGATACACTACTACCTAAAATAGTTGGTCATCAAAACTCCTGAGGTCCTTAGTCTATAGTATATAACATCCCAAAAAGTTTTATCTATTTATAAAAGTCTACTTATTCACTCTCGTATCAAAGACAATACGCTGGCTATAACGATCATTCTTGGTCTTGTATACAACAAGTCAATCCATGTCGATAATCACATCCTACTCGGATATGTCTATAAAGAGTAAATCCCCGATAAAATTACACTCACGTTATGATATATAAAAATAATAGTAGGCGTCCCACTACCCATCGGTGAGTCTACATAAATAATAGTGCCAATGGCCAAGTCTAGTAACCCTATGGTCCACGCAATTCTAATATCTACAAATGAATGTGAGGTCCTAATGACAATCATTATGCGCCCCATAATTCTATAGATAGAAAACATACCCTCATTCGTGGGTGGTGGTTGTTGACTCCCACTATTTTAACTTTGCTCCGATGAGTCAAGAAAAAATTTTACCCCAAATTTTCAGTTCTAGTTAACCACCCTCCACTATTTGTCCAAGCCTTTGAATATATTTCCTTCGTTGGGTAACACACCCAATTCCCGCATTTCTACAATTTCTACTGATGACTCTCCTCAATTTTCCATTTGACCCTCTCCCAAGCGCACCACATTGGATGAGTCTAATTTGGCATCACCTTCGACAATAACAGCACTTGGAATTTGTAGGTTGCGTACTAACCATCTTTATAGTCCTGGCCTCTCCTGCCCTAATAGGGGTGACCTCGACTACGATCATCATCCTCGAACATACTTCATAACCTCCTAAGTACGAACTCCGCTATCCGTCCAATGGACCTCATCTGCCATACTTCTTGTACGAACACGCCTGAACGCAAATAATATTCACTAATATATACGTTATAGTAGGAGAACGGAATCTTACCAAAGAAATAAACAATCCTAAACATAGGTCTCTATATCAAAGAAAGCTACGCTGGAAGCATAATAAGTCGCACAGATTCTAAAGGACACTAGAACCTGATGCCCTGATACCACCTGTAACACCCCGCCTAATTAAATACTGGGTGATCAGTCCTTTATTAAATTAAAAACCAGGTGAACGGTTGGTTCATTCATAGTATCACTGTCGCAAAATAATATTTCCAATTTGAACACCCTAAATAATTAAGCTAAGTGTTAAAACCATTTAAAACCTCCTTTTTCCTTTATTAAATACCAATATGAAAATCTTTTTAATAATAACAGTTTGAGAGTCACATATATAAAAGGATAACAATAACTACACTACCATTTAAACCATCTAGATAAACCAAACCAAGTTATGAACTATAAATGAAATCATTTTGACAAGAGTTAACTCCCGAGGAGTACTGAACAATGGAAATATCACAAATCTCTGACAAATCCAACTAGAATAGGAAATTAGGCTACACATGCCCTAACTATGAAGATCTAAAGTAGGAACTGATTCAATGACGAAGTCGTCTAAAGCAAGGACCTGCAACTCCCACATAAGCTGCAGCACGTCCAATCCAAAGAACGTAAGCATGATGCCCCTATGATTGGGCACCTGTAATACATACATATATATACAAAAGAGAAAGAAATGACAGAAAACGGGTCAGAGCCCGAGTGTAAAACAGTTTAAAATAGTTTATCAAGTATTTAAAATGCTTACCGGTTAATATCACAACAATGTTAGTATGCGACACTCTCTTGAGAATCCTCACCTCTCATCTAGTGTGCACCCCTAACGTACCTCTAGGACATCCTAGTTATAGTTCCCACGCTAACGATATTAACAGCATGTATCCATTATTTATAGCCCAAATTATTCCCACGTATTAACCTTATAATACATATAATGATGTTATAAACATATATATATATATATATATATATATATATCCATTTAGATTCAACATGGATAAGTCCCTTATTAATTCAATTCATCTAAGTGTTTTCAAACATACTATCTTACATTTCTACTTTAGCCACATAGTAGATATCATCACATGTATATATATATACTCACTATATTATATATATACTATACTGCACCCCGAGACATAACTGTGGTGATGCATTACTCTGCTATCTTGTCCCAATACATCACCTCGCTGTATAGGGGACTATAGGTTCGGTAAAGATTCCTCGAACCACAAATATCAAATCACAAATAATGGAGGCGAACATAGTTCTCATAACCACGGGTCACGCACATACCTACGTTCCCATAGTCAACGGACTTATTAACTCCTCGATAAGTCTTTCATAGACCTATGATCTCGAGTGACAAATAAAAATCCCATGATTTCATCAGGATATGACTGCCCTCACCCGCAAACCTCCCGTCGAGAGCAAGTAAGCTAGGTATGTCATACACATATACATAATATATGAACATCACAAAGTCATACATATAAATATTCATATTTTCCAAATTAGGTTCGCCCACGACCCATAATTGTTATTATCCATTTTCAACACAAATTTTACTCAATTATTTCTCATAACGGATTCGTCTCTTTTATTCTCATTTATTATTTACTTAGTACTTACTTCTCATCTCTTTAAGTATTCTTTCTAACTAAGTATAAATTTCAATAGTAATACCCTCACTTACCTTCTAGTCTAAATCTTTCACGAGTCTCAATCTTTTAGTAAACGTACGCATAATTCCCAATGTATAAATAACTCCCCGTTAACCCAAAATTGCATCTCATATTAACTTCACTCAACTGAGTCTACTTAGACCCTATTGGTCATCTTCATAACCCATTATACTCTATCAATGATAATCAAGGGTTCCTAAGCATTTTAACTGGACTAAACAAAAAGGAGAAAAATATGCAGTTTTCCAGGAGGGGGCGATTGATCGAGTAAAGGGGGCGATCGATCGATCAGGCAGTTCTTGCAGAGTTTTCTGCAATATTCAACCTACGGGTTCAACCATTTTAACCCCTCCAAACCTCTATAATTTCATCCCAAACTCCCATCAAAGTAATCCAAGTGTATAAGGAATGTACATAAACAAGTTCTAACGTAACGACATCAATAAATCCTCAACAAATCAATCAAAAAGGGGGTTTAATCTCAATTCTCGTTATAAAACCAAATTTTGCATGAATAATCACCATTCTCTAATTTAATCAAGATTTTCTTCCCAAATATCATAATAAATTTATGGGTAATCCTCTACATATGATCAAGATTTTATACTACACGGGTTCTCCCTACAATACATATAAATTCTCTTCCAAAATATATAATTCTTCCATTAAAACATATGATTTTCATTCCTAGACTAACATGGAAGGTATATTAACTTGGAATTTAGCAAGATAGATACTTACCTCGAATTCAAGGGTCTGATTTGTTGATGAAAAATATATGGTTGCGTTCCTCGTCGTGCGATCTACATTTTGGTGGTGGTGGCGATGAAGTCGGGTGAGTTCTAGGCCTTGGATTGCTTGAAAAACTCTTCACCTTCTTCTCAAATCTCTTCACCTTCTTCTCTAATCACTTCACCTTCTTCTCTAATGGCTGGCTTAGGCTTTGTGTTTGTACCCAAGAGACAACTCTAAATGGCTAATAAATACTAAGAAAATTCGTGGGTTTAATTACCCAAAAATACCAAATGTCTAAAATACCCTCCCGGGGTGTCAATTAGGCCTAAAAATGCCCCGAGACCCAAACTAAACCACTGAGTACACTTTTCTGACTATCTCGACCCTTCCGGACACTTTGGCGCACTCAAAACGACTCTATGGACGACTTATAATTTATTCACTTTAATAATAATAATTTAGTCCTGACATGACACAAACGCGTCCCGAATTAAATTTCCATAATTGCCATTTTATTCACTAGTGACAATTTTAATAAAATCAATCTCTTATATTACTTTACTCATCTAGTAATATTCAACAAATTTTCAATAATTACTAACTCACATCATGCTAGTAAATATAAAAAAAATTCGGATTAATATTAAATTAATACCTGAAATTAAATTTAATAAATCCCCAATTTTAAAATCCATAAAAATACGACTATAATAAAGTCACCCCAAGGATTAAGTTTGTCTAATTACATCCCCAACGTTAACTACCCATAAGCAACGCAACTAAGGGATATATACCTTTCAACACCAACCATTAGTGCCTAGTTGAGACACCCTAACCATCAACCTATACCGCTGACTATTTGCATCTCGTGCCACTGCCCAATGGGCTCCATATCACTCTATCGATACCTCAAATGTACCTATGTTATTAAAATTCAAGAAGCACCTCACCCTAACAACCACGGTCTCATCACTCTAGGCTTGCATGTACACCCGTAAATTACTACAATTCTAATCAGAAGCACGGTAGCGATTATCACTTATCAACTTGATCGCGTACCACTTGGAACTAACTTAATTATTGTGCTAACCTCTTTGACTTCACCGTCAAGGACAAGAACTAAATCGTCACCAAATTAGCATGACTGGCACAAACCAACACCGACGTCAAAAGATCCAATACCGACCTCACCATGTAACTCCCGAAAGGAACCTTGAACCTAGAGCTCTGATATCATTTGTAATGCCCCGACCCGACTTTATGGGTTACTCGTAGTCAACCCGTTCCAACCCGAGCGTTAGGTGTGAAGTGCAATGAAACAACCAACATAATGTTTCTAGTCCAGTTTTATTTTAATTAACATTTCACCTTTTTAGCACACAATTCCAGTTTCAAAATAAACTACATGAGGGGCCCATGGGGAACACCCAGACGTAAAAGCATACAGATCTACTAACATAAAATAAAAAAAGCGCTTACCTGTATAACGATCTCAAAATACGAAACCGCTCCCAACCTGCCGTAACAAAGCGAGGGTGTGAGCTGATGCTCAGTGGAAAATATACAAATGCAGTATTGAATCAAACGATATAAAGGAGACTCAAATATGTCATGCCTACGTTCTCATGCAACCATATTTTATACATATATATATACATACATATACTCATACTTAATGCATGAAATGGTTTTACTTTCGAAAATCTTATTTATCCAGATTAATTCACCTTAATCTTATAAAAGACTTCCTTTTTACTCACTTAACGTTTTTCACTTTATTCAACACACACGGTTCAACACTTGAAACTAGTAAATTTTGATTTTCCCGATAACATTCCTTTACCAAAATCACCCTTTTTATGTTATACAATACATTTTAGTATTTTTGTTGAAACTCACCACCCTTTCAACACACGTGAACACCATGTTAGAAATTACTTATTTAATCTTTGATAACATTTTACAACATATTCTTGTGTTAATTATGGTCTTAACTATTTATTTTCCTTAATCACCCATTTACCCACTTACTTTACCTTTTTTCTTACTTTATGGACATTGATCACTTTCATGTTTACTTGCCCATTTTAACCTTTACCGAAACAATTATTAATTTATTCAAGTTAGGTTGCATTAACACATTTTACCACACAAACCCATTTCTTGACATGTTACTTATTACTTTATCGTTTCTCAGAATCTTCAAAATACCACATACTTTAACGGGCTCCACATCGCCGACAATGCGCACCATATACTCTGGACAATGGTTTTGGGCTTTTCACCCTAGGGTTCTGGGCCCTTCTTGATTATCCCGATGTCGTTCGATTTCCTTTTAATGTGTTTTAACATTTTATAAATGTTCATATTACCCCACTTTACTTTTACCCAGTCGAAGCCAGAACTTGGGGTTACACCCCAACTTGTGTTACACTTTGAAAATTTACCATTTCATGTTATTTACACTTTAATCTTGATTTTTATTCCAAAAATCATTTTCATTTAGGACCACTTTGAGTAACACCACTTCCAACATTTTTATTTCTAAAAATATTTCACTTTAAGTAAAATTACCAGTTTGCCCATTTGCTTCCAAAATCATTTTTCACTCCATTTTCATAAGTGTTAATGTTTTCCAAAAATACTATTAAGTCACCTACACTAATATTCTTAAGTGTTTTACCACATTAACACATTTTCAACCTTGGAGTAATATTCCTCTTAGTTGAAAATATCTTTATTCCATCATTTCCTTTCCAATTTCATAAGTGTTAATAACATTAGTAAGTTATACACTAACTTTTCCATGTTTACCCTTTAACACTTATTCAATAACTTTATTAGAAATTTCCCAAATTACACATTTCTTTACTTTCTTTATTCAAGAAATTCATTTACATTTAAGACTACTTTCATAAGAAAATACCATTTCCTTTATTTTACATGTAGTCTTACAACTTTTTACTTATCATATTTTTACCCTTTTTTACACATTTTGAAGACTAGAATTTCTACCTTTTTCTTTATTACATGTTTAAACCTAACTAAATTTTCTTTAAACTTGTTTATACATTCAATATCAAAATACTACAAGTTTATATGCATGAGAAGATAGATTTTAAACCTTAAAATAATATTAAATGGTTTAAACATATTTTCCATCCTAGAAATTAATCATACTTGAAAAAATACATTTTTTTGATATATAAATGACATTTAATTTCTTCAAACTCATATAATGTCCATTTTTCATAAAATCTTCATTTTTTGCAAGAAACATTATTTCACTAGTGTTTACTAAAATAAGTCATTATTTCCAACATTTTATTTCATAAAATATTTAAAACCAATCTTTCTAGAAAATACATTGTTTTCATAAAATCCCAACTTTTAATATTTCAAAACATAGAAATATTTATTCATTCACTATTTTCGGCAAAATATTATTTTTCCAACATTTTTATTTCATAAAGATATTTATTAAGTCTGCACATTAATTTCATCATTTATTCAAATGCACTCTACTCATGTAATCTAATTACAAGACTACAAATATGCAAGTATTGTCTTAACACTAAGTGTAAGGTTTTCCCACCTTTAATGGCTCCACTGGTGGTAGAAATATTGGTGTTGGAGGAGCAACCCCCTCAAGGGGTAACCAAATGCATCCTCCAAAATGCTCTAAAATGTTCTCCTTCCAAGCTTCCAAGTAAGACCCACTTCAAACTCCATGGAAGGACTCATCATCTCTCCAAAATTCCTTAAATACTCCTCCAAAATTCGTAGCTCTTCATCAACAATGGTGAAAATGTATTGTAGGCTTTAACATGGTGGAATATTATATATAATATTGGTGGAATGGTGGTGAAAGATTAAAAAGAGTGGAAGACTTCTCCACTCTCTCTCCTTCTTCCATTTTCTTTAAACTAAAAAATGACCCAAATAAACCAAAAAACCCTTTATAAAATCATTCCAAAGGCCAAAAATCCCATTTTGCCCCTTTTTGGGCTGGTCTGATCTCGACATCTCAAAGATCCAACGGCTAAAATTGTGACAGCGCACAAGGGCAAACTGTAATAAACAATCTCAATTTACATCATTTGAATGACAAGCTTAAGTTGTTCGAATTTCTTCTCCATCTTATTTGAATTATGGATCACGCGACCCTTTGCGTGACCTACCTCTGTAAGGTAGTGGCACATGATTTGAAGCCCTGGTTCTCGCAACCTTCTCGTAACCTTCGTGCAACATCCCCATCTCTCTTCTAAGGACATCCCCTGGTCGTTAGAATGACCTTTTTTTTCCTTTTTATTTTATTTTTCTCCAATTTTACCCACAATTCTTCTATAATTATTATTAACCCCACTTCAGCATAATTCATATAACTTTAATTGAATTATTGGGACATGGTATTAGATGAACGTTGATTTTAGAAAATTAGATTTGTCTAAGAAATAGAATGATGATAGAGTCCTTGTTTTTGAGAAAGAATTAGGGGACTTTAAAAATTCTAGGGTTAATGTTTGTGCCATTGAGGATAGTGTTTTGATTAATGATTTTAAATCACTTGAGAAGACTCTTAGGGATAAGTTTTCTTTCATTGAGGGGGAGCGAGATAACCTTCTAGGAATGATTGAAAATATGAATAAGGAGTACCTAAAATTGGAAGAGTCAAATTCTTTGCTTGAGCCTAAAATTTTGATGTTAAAAGATAATTTAAAAGACTTTAGCAGTGTTGGTAGTAATGGTTCTGGCTCACAGGTTTCTAATGCTTCGAGTGTCAAATCCAAGACCATTGTTTGTTTTAGAGGGTCAACCAAATCCAAGGACATTAGAAAAGGTGAACCCATAGGTAACATTCCTCACGTTTACACATGTTCACATTGTTGTAGGAAATGTCACCTTAGGCATTTTTTTTATGATCTTGCAAGAGGTCCTAGGAAGTTGAAATCTAGTGTCCCGTTAATTCCCGAAATCCCTATTCGTCATCTCACATCTATTTGGGTTAGGAAATCGATTTTAGAGGTGCTAGATGCTAGACTAGTTGATTCTCGTTTGTTTGCACATGGTTCTTGTCATGTTATACGTTGATGCAAAAAACTAGACTATGCTAATTAATTTCTCACAGATAAATAAAAATAAGAGACAAGAGATTTTTAAAGTGGTTCGTCTAAAGGGAAGAGCTTACGTCCACTTTTGTATTTTGCCTTGGGATTATTCAATTGCCTCTTTTTTCGTGTTTCCTTGTATGTAGGGTTTATAATGTATTTATAACCCCCAGGGGGTGTACGAGAGCTGGAATATCAAAGGATGAAATGTCTTTATATCATAGACATTTACATCTGTACAATCATTTAATGTATATAACTGTTGATGTTTGCGTGTCGTTATTGGTCGGCATCCCTAATGTTGGTCGGCATCCCTAGTGTTGGTCGGTATTCTATCCTTAATGACTAGGATTAATCATGTACTATATAACAGGTGTCAGTATCTGAATGGTCCATGTAGATGGATAATTTTTGGTATCAATATAAGCCCCAATGTTTCATGCTTGAAGTTTTTTACAAGAGTATCGAGTATTTGTCTCTTAAAGTTTCTCGGGCAATAATTTTAGGCCTGGTCGGATGCTGACTTCCCCTACTTGTAAAAATTTATGGTTTAGTTATGGAAATATAATGCGTGTGACATTTTTGAAATTATCCACAACTTTAACGAATCATTTTTGGTCAAATCCATCTTTTCTGTCTTTTAGTCGCCACTAGTTCAATCGATGCTGCCTTTTAATCATTACTTTTCTAGTTTTCGAGGCAACCTACAAAGAGCGAGAAAAACCACGAACTTTCATTACTTCAAATCTTCTGAGTGTTTTTGGCTACAGTGTCGTCAAGCTTTCTTTTTCTCTCTTGAGCGATCATTTTTTGTTCTTCAGTTCTTGCTGAATCCTTAATTCCTGTAAGAATTCTTTCTTTTCTCTTCTATTCTTTGTCATGGTTTACTCTATTGATTCTCTTGACGAATTCATAAATGAATTTAAGATTCCCTTTTGGGTTGTTTTGGAACACGCTATTTTACCTGCTGATTTTTTCTCACTTACTGAGGGTCACTGGTTTCTATCTATTTTATACCTGAATGTGGGTTTACTTTTCCTCCCAACTCACCGTGCCTTGAATTTTGTCAATACTTTGACATTGTCCTAACAAGGGTAGCCCCCAATACTTGGATGGTTGTGAATGGAGTTTATAGGTTAAATCAAATTCATGGAACCCATCTGAGGATTCCGAAAATAATGTTTTGTTATAAGTGGGTGACTAGTGACCCCACTTTTTATTTAAAGACTAGGGTTGTAAATAAAGCGTTAGTAGTTAATCTTCCAGACTCCAATAGGGATTATTTTAAGCATGGAGTTGTTTTAAAAAACTGTTAATACGCCCCATTGACTGGAAATGCTGAGTACCAGGGGCATAGGTGCCCTCCTTTTGGCAATGGGATAGGTTATTCCTCATTTAACTGCTTTGCCTTGTACATATTTGTTTAAATGTTACACTAATTGTTGCTTTATAAATTTTTATTGTAGTTGATCAGAAGAGAAGGTGCCCAAAGGAAAGTGAAGTGAATCTGAGGGAGTTGAAGTTTATTTGGGAACTTCATCAAAGGATTGTCGAGGAGCGCATCAGGTCTCCATCTTATTTACTGCAGTATAAGAACACAATATCTTCCTTTGTTGCTCATCCTACTCCTTCCCCTATGATTTACCTTGAGCAAGAACCTCCTTCTAATTCCTCCGCCACTACATCTAGCAGTGGTGATCTTTCTGCCCTTTTCCCTTCCTCCTTAGCTTCAAATTTTCTCCTCACTATATCCATAGGGAAAAGGAAGATCCCAACATTTTGGGAGACATAGCTACCAATCCCCCTTCCAAACAAGTTGGTGTTGGGGTGAAAAATAAAAATGAGACTGGGAAGAATCCCCCAGTCAAGAAAATTGAAGGGAGCCCACTAAAGAGAATAAAGAAAAGGCTGCCTTTGAAGTTATCACAAGGTTCTTCTGCTCTTCTCGACTAGCGTGAGTTGGTCGATATATCTTCCTCTACATCTCCAGTGGTCCTTGGCCCTGGATTGGTGAGAAAACTAATAAAGTCTGGGACTTTGCCAGACCACAGGAGTGATGTTGTTACATTACCTCACTCTAAGAGTTCCGACAGGGCTGCTCAAAGCCTTGCTCTAGTATATTCTTTTTTGTGTTCTTTAATTTTCTGTCTTTTGATTTATTTTTCACAATACTAACTTTTCTTATTGTTCTTTTGAAGTTCCTCGTTGACTTTAATAATATGTTTGAGAAATATGAAGCTTTGATAGCTTCTTCCTCTGCTGAAGTTGAAGAAGCTTTCAACGAGTTGAAGAAGTCAGTGCTTGATTCCCAATAAGCATTGGCTAATGAATAAAAGGAATGGGAGGAGAAGATGAAGGATACTAAAGAAGTTGTTGAGAATGTTCGGGGTCTGGTGAACAATTTGTAGAAGGACTTAGATATTGAGAAAGTTAAGTTTGCCCAGCTACAGAAGGACTTGGGTGCTGAGAGGGTGAAAAGGGCTAAGGCCAGAGAGGCTGACTTCAACAAAGGATGGGATAAAGCCTATGGATCAAGTTCTTTGCAAATTGCATTTGTGAAGAAGAAATGCTTAGAGGATGGCTAGTTTGCTGCTCTAGTGGAGGCCGGCACTCCAAAGGATTCTGAGTTATTCTCGCGACATGATCCTGGGACTCTTCCAAAACTGGATGAGGAAGTTGATGATGGAAGTTCTAGTGAATCTTTGGTAATGGTGGATTCTGTCAATCAACACCAAGATGTTGATTCTAATGTGCCTTCTAAAGTTAATCCTCCTCTTCTTCATCTCCCGCGTCTTCTTCAGCTAATCCCGAGGAAAATAAGAAGAAGGTATAAAACTAAGCAACTTTTGTCTTCCCTTTTTCAATAGTTGTATTTTTTTCTTTTTTAAAGATGTATTTGTACTTCCCTTTTTATTAATGAAAATAGAGATATATATGTTCCTCTACTTTTGTTTTTCAATACTTTGCACCTTGTTGATTGATGCCTTTCTTCTTCTTAATAGTTTATGGATAAATTAAAATACTTGTCATCTACTGACTCTGAGCTACTCCAGAGGTGTAATGAGATTTTTAAGGCTGGTCACTTATATCTGACTGAGGATGACCTACTGAAGTTGCTCAGGGAAAGGGTATCTGAGCAAGCCAAAGAGGCCTATATTCATCTGAATTATCTTCTTGATCGGGCAGTAGCCAACAACACTTCCTACTATGACATGATTTAAGAGTTGTAAGAGGACCATAATGAAGCTAAGGCACATTTTCATGAAGATTATGAGAATAAATTCTAGTCCCTTAATGAAGGTTGAGGATTTGAGAAAAAGTTGGATAAATTTTCTTCTCATTTTCGAAGATAAGAATTCCTGCTGAAACGTGAAGTGGATGAAGCAAGGAATATTACCAAGCTTTTAGAGGAAGAGAATAATAATTTTAGAGCTGAACTTGATGACTTGAATTAGTACTACAAATGAGGTTTATTCCTTCTTGGTAGCAGAAAACACAAGGTTGAGTGAGGAATTGAAGGCTCTCAAGAAAATAAAACCTACTTCTTCATCTTCCTGATCTAGAGTCAAACCTGGACGAGGTACTGGCTGGGGTACTATAGAGGAAGGCAGGACCCAACAGGCCCTTGCCAATTAAGATGCACAATTAAAAGATAAAGATTAAGCTATTACTGATCAACTATCCACTAAATCTTCTTAATTACAAGCTAAGGATGAAGTGTTGAAGAAACTACATTCCCAGGTTGACAAATTAAGCTTTCAATTCCATAAACAACTAAGGGAAGTCTGGATGGATGGGTATAATGAAGCTTTGTGGCATCTTGATGATAGTCTCAACAAGCTAAGAATGAGAGCTATAAATGGGGTTGGATAAATGCTTTGACAGTGATGAAAGTGGATCAAAATAGCTCATTATGGGACTAGTATGATTCAGGCTTGCTTGAGCTTGACAATCCTCCTTTTAAATTAGATGTCAATTGCATTCTTGTTCATCGTATTCCTCAATGCCCAATTTCAAAATACTTGGGGGATTACGAGCTTTATAATGAATTGGAGACCATCCGACCTTCTCATCTGCTTGATCATTCTAGTAGCAGCAATACCAGAATGCTTCAGGATTTTAACTTCATCAACTCTCCTTATACTTTAGATGATCATCTTGCTGGAATGAATCATGTTTTAAAAGCTGAAGGGAAAGGTCCTATATAATGAAGCTTTGTACTTTGTTTTGTTAACACAGTCATGTAATTACTTTGATTGAGTGAAATGGAAATTTGATTAACTTATCTTATGTTGAATGTTAATCCTTTCTTTATCATTAATTATATTGATACACTATGATTAAGTTAAGTATCAATGATCAACGAGTGCAGATGTTATACTAGCATACTTAGATTAAAATCTAAATTTAGAGCTAATTAGATGAATACATAGTTTCTGCTAGCATACTTAGATTAAAATCTAAATTTAGATCTAGTTACCCATATGTCTCCAAAGGTTTTACTAATGCACCCAAGTATTGGATTTTTGCATTAAATACAAGTGGTGTGACCAGGTGTTTATGGAATATGTGCTTACATTCCTCTTAAGGAACCTTTGCAACATTCTTTCTATACTTTTCCCAGTAGGATAAAGATCTTGTTCTATCCTTATGTTTGTGGACCAAGTTTCTTGAGGATTTAACATCCTGTTGACTTGGGATTTGTGTATCAACGATCAAGTTTATGGCTGATCCGAGCAACTTATTGCTTCTGTCAAGAAACATTTTGGGAAATATTTACTGAGTCGAGCAATAATTTTCTAAATTGAGTAACAAATTATAACTTTTTATCAAGCTAGTGTAGTGCATAGCACGAGTACTCTCAAGAAAATGAACAACAAAAATGGAAAGAAACTGAAGATTTTATTAATATTGCAAGTTGAAAACTGATTACAACATCATTGATAATACTTTCTAAGATGCTCTGCATGCCATGGGTTTTTTAATTATTTTCCTTCCATGGTTTCAATTTGATAGGTTCCAGGTCGAATTACGACTGAAATACGGCAGATCCCATGCCAATTGGACTCAAGCTTGTTATTTTTCTGCAGTACTTTCTTCAGTACATAATCCCCTTCCTTCAAGTTGGTAGGTTTCATACTTTTATTGTAAAAATAGGTTGTTCTTTGCTGATAAGCCATATTGCGATGGGCATCATCTTCTCTTACTTCTTCTAGCATGTCCAGATCCAACCTTCTGATTAGGTCACTTACAGGAGAGTTAAAATTTAAAAATCTACGGGATGGTAATCCTAGCTCATTAGGAATGACAACTTCAGCCCCAAATGCTAACATATATGGGGATTCTCCAGTTGCTGTTCGCGGTGTTATTCTGTATGAACACAATACAGAGAGGAGCTCGTTTATCCAATTTCCCTTGGCATTATCAAGCCTTTTCTTTAATTCGTCAATCAAGGTTCTGTTCGTAACTTCAGTTTGTCCATTACTCTGAGGATATCCTAGAGAATAATGCAATTTTTGAATATTAGATTTAGCACAGTAATTTGTGAACTCATCATCGTCAAACTGTGTTCCATGGTCAACAATGAAAGCGTAGGGCAGACCATACCTACAAATGATGTTTTTCCATATGAATTGGTAGATCGTTTCATAAGAGATATCTATTAGAGGCTCTGCCTCCACCCATTTTGTAAAATAATCCACGGCGACCACCAAGCATTTGAATCTTCCTCGGGTAGTTGGCAGTGGCCCGAACAAGTCTATACCCTATGTGGAAAATAGCCATGGTGAAGTAATTGGAGTGAGAGCAGCATGTGGAGTTTTGCGAATTATGGAGAATCTCTGACATTTATCACATTTCTTGGCAAAAGTTTCACAGTCTGCTCGCATTGTTGGCCAGTAATACCCTTAAGTACTGATTCTTTGCAATAGTGTTCTCCCTGCTATGTGAGATCCACATGATCTTTCATGCACCTCCTGAATTAGATCTTGGACCTCTGATGGATGTACACATCGCTATAAATTAACTGTAAGTCCTCTCCTGTACAGAGCACCCTTATCTAATACATATCGAGTTGCTTTGTATTTTAACTTCTTTGCTTCCACCATATCTATTGGTAGAGTTACTTCTTTAATGTATGCTCTGATGGGGTTCATCCATGATGCCCCATATCTATGGCAATAAAATTGATCATCAAATCTTCATCTATGCTCCTATTTGCCAAAATCTCAATAAGGATAGTTCGTCGGAGTTCAATTCTGGTAGCCGAGCAAGGACATCAGCTTAGACATTTTCCAACCTTGGGATTTTATTCATTTGAACAGCTGGTAATTTTGCAATGACTTCCATCGCCTTGGATAAATACATGGTTATCAATTCTCCTTTGGCGCCATATAAACCCAGTGTTTGGTTTACTACCAGCTGAGAATCATTATGTGCCACAACTTACTCGGCACTCAATGAGTGGCTAAACTTAGGCCCACTATAAGATCTTCGTACTCTGCTTTATTATTTGAAGCCTGGAATTGAAAACATAATGCATACTCAATATCAATACCACCAGGAGTGTAGAGTATTATACCTGCCCCACTACCAGTTGAACACGATGATCCATCAACATATAAATTCCAGATTGGGACGTTGTTGTCGAATGCTTGATCTGTCAAACTCTCAGAGTGAAATACTTTTCCCTTTGCTTCTTCATACTTATTGGTCATCTACTGTGTTCAGGAAGAGGAATTTGTTAGGTCTGCAATCACTTCTTTTAAAGAAATTTCTTCGGGAGCATTTTTATTAACATTACTTTCTCCCGTTTCTTATTCTGGCTGCTCACTTTGTTGCTCGGGGACCTCAGAGTAATTGAACTTCACTAGGAAATCTTCCACTGCTTGGCCTTTCAAAGAAGACCTTGGCTCATATATGATATCATATTCCCCTAATTCCACAACCCAATACATTAATCTACCAGATATCTCTAGTTTATGTAAAGCTTGCCTTAGAGTCATATCAGTGTAAACTATGATTGTATGAGCTTAGAAATAGGGTTTTACGCATCTCGATGCTTTAATAAATGCCAATGCCATTTTCCCAAGCTAGGGTACCTGATTTTTTCTCCTCAAAAAGCCTTGCTGGTATAGTAGATATGTTTTCAACGTCATTATCTTCTTGGATCAATGTCGAACTTACTGTCGATTCAGAAACAACTAAGTACAAGTATAACTTTTCACCTGTGATTGGTCGCGAGAGAAATGGTGGTGAACCCAAATACTTTTTTAACTCCCCAAAATATTTTTCACATTCTTCATTCCATTCAAAAAAATTTCTGAGCATCTTGAAGAACGATAGGCTTCTATCAATAGCTCGAGACACGAATCTATTCAAGGCTGCTACTCGTCCGGTCAGTCTTTGCACGTCCTTCTTGCAACTTGGAGATTGAATTTCAATTATTTCTTTGATATTGTCAGGATTTGCTTTAATTCCCCTTTGATTTACTATGTACCCGAGGAACATTCCCTCTTACACTCCAAAAACACATTTGTCGAATTCATCTTCATCTCGTTCTTCTCAAGTTGATCAAAAGTCTGACTGAGGTCGGCAATGTGATCGGATGACTTCCATATTCTTGCCTATTTGCTTCTCGAACACCTTATTGACCATCCTTTGATATGTAGCACCTGCATTTTTCAGACCAAAAGTCATAACATTATAATAGTATGTTCCTCGAGGAGTGATGAAATAAGTACTTTCCCTGTCCTCTGGTTTCATTTTTATCTCGTTATAACCAGAATAAGCATCCATAAAGCTAAGAAGCCCATGTCCTGATGTCGCATCCATGAGCAGATCTATTCGGGTCAAAGGAAAGTGATCCTTTGGTCATGCTTTATTTAAATCCATCAAGTCTACACACATTCTCCACTTGTTGTTTTTCTTTTTGACCTTAACTACATTGTCCAATATGTCTAGGTATTTCACTTTATTAATAAAAGTTGATTTCTAAAGCTTTTTGACTTCTTCCTGTATGGCTTGGTTCTTCTCGGGTCTAAACACTCTTCGCTACTATTTGACAGGTTTAACTTCTTTGTTTACGCTGAGATCATGACAAAGGAAATTGGGATCTATCCCAAGCATGTCTTCATGACTCCAGGAAAACACATGATTTCTTTATTTAAGGAAGCTCACCAATTCCTATTTAAGAACAGGATCTAATGTTGTCCCTATCTGAGTGATGCACTCTGATTTGTCATCGTCTAAAACAATGCTTTAATTTGCTTCCACAATTTTTCCCTTTACCAACTCTGTTTCCTTCTATAGACCTAAGGTTTTAACCTCATAATCTTCATCAAGCTCAGGATTATCCACTTGGTAGGTAGTGTTTTTTTATTTCTTCCAAGTCTTCTTACTTGACGAAAGAGTAGTAACACTCCTAAGCTACTTTCTGATCACATTTTAAAATTCCCACACCAAAATTAGTAGGGAATTTTAAACACTGATGAACAGTGGATGGTACTGCTTCAAACGTCTTTAGCCCTACTCTTCCCATGATTATATTGTAAGCTAAATGGACGTTTTTATCCATTACAAAGAAAGAAATCTTCTCTGTTTGGCTAGCTATCCAGGTGCCTATCATCACCTCTATTTTAATGGTTACCAAAGGGAAGACTTTCTCACCTGCAAAGCCTATTAGTGGTTGATCATAGGGTTCTAATTGGCTGAGATTAAAATCCAAATTGTTGAAATAAGGATAAAACATGATATCCACTGAGCTACCATTATCTACTAATACTCTAGTGACAATGATTTCTTCTTTTCTGACTTTGATTACCAATGGGTCGTCATGAGGATACAGTACTCTTGAAAGGTCATTTTTAGAGAAACCAAATACTAGTTTGTCTTTATTGACCTTCCTTGGTCGATATTCCTCTGTAAGGTTGATCCTCTGTATGTACGATCAAGCTTGTACCTCATGTACGTAAGCTTTCCGCTCTGCTGTATGATATCTTCCTCCTACGTCTCCACCTGTAATCATTTGGCAATTAAAAGAACCAAAATTGATACAAAATACCTCATGTTTTGTTTATCATTTTTTTTAAGGAGATCAGGATCATCGTCCTGGTCATCTTCATGAGCTATTTTCTTCTCCTCTCTGGGATTACAAGGAGATTTTGATCTATGCTGACCTCCTTCGTTGTTCTGCCGATCAACGTACTGATTCAGTTTTCCTTTTCGGATGAGAGTTTCGATCTCATTTTGAAGATCTATGCAATGTTCCATCGTGTGACCGTGATCCCTGTGAAATTTGTAATACTTAGTTTTGTTTCTCTTGATTAGGGAACTTCTCAACTTGTCAGGCCAACGCACATATTTATTATGCTTGATTTCCTCCAAAACATGATGAATTACCATGGTTAACAGAGTATAGTCATTGTACTTCTTGACTCGCTCCAAAACTTCTTTCTATCTTGATTTCCTGTATTCTCTAGGATCTTTATGATCTTTCTTATCATTTTTTCCATTAACTCTTTTGCTCAAGCTACGCTTGGCTACCATTGCTTCTTCGGGATTCATGATCTTTGCTACTTTAGCCATCAATTCTGTCTTTATCTTTGGAGGATCCTTGGAAAGAGTGAAATAGAGTTTTTCTATGAACAATCCACTAATGAGGGTATTTATTGCAGTCTTATCCTCATAATCTATTACTTCTAGTTTCTCATTATTAAAATGAGTGATGTAATATCTGGCGCTCTCTCCTTCTTTCTGTCTCACACTAAGTAAGTGTGCTACCGTTTTCACAGGCTTTGATCCAAAGAAAAAATTGCTAATGAATAGCTCGCCCAGTTAGTTGAAGCTAGAAATCTATCCCTAAGGAAGAACATTGTACCAGGCTTGGGCCGATCCAGTAATGGTTCCAGAAAATGCTCTACACCTTATTTCGTTGGGGATGAAATAAATATCATCAGCTTACTGGTATTGTTCTATATGGAGGACTGGATCGGTTTTTCCATCATATTTGGGCATTACTACTGGAGCTTTGAACTTTTCCGGAGTAGGGAAATCCATAATTGCTTGCACAAATGGAGACCCTTTTACAAAACTTCTTTGTAGTGGGTTTCTTATCTTCTCCATTTCTCCCAATCTGTCTTTCAATATCTATATGGAGCCTTTCCATGCATCATTGGTAGCACCGGTTTTATGTGTTACAACTTTATTACTTGTTGAGCTTTCCTCCTAGAGCCATTACTCCGTTCAAGTAACAGTTCGTCGGGCTTTCGATCTAGATTGAGACGTTCTTTCCTTTAGACCAGATGGTCGTATAGTATTACTAGATCTTGCCCTAGGAACATTTTTGATCCCACTAGGTCCCAAACGATCAAAGGGATATGTGCCGCTTAATCTTTCGAAGGCGCTTGGCCTTTTTGAATAATAAGAATACGTATGAAAAGATTTCGATGTCCTGAGTAATGAAATTCACCTTGGATGGTAGGAGACATATCTTGCTGATGTTAAGCGATTGCTCAGACCACCTCTTGGTGAGGGTGGTGGCATACTTCTTTGAGCAGATAGATCAGGTGCCTCGTCTTGAAGGGTTTATGCAAGTTGCCTGATAGTATCTTGCATGGCCTCTTGGCCTCTTGCAAGACTGGCTAAAATTTTGGTTAAATCATTCGCAGATGGAGGAGCAAAAGGAGAATTAGGAATACCTTCGTTCCTGAGATTGAATTAAGGAATTTCAGCCATTTAGATGTTTAATTGAATGAGTTCGATTAGAAATATCATTCCCACAGACGACGCCAATCCGTTGATGAAAAAAACTAGACTAGGCTAATTAATTGATCACATATAAATAAAATAAGAGACGAGAGATTTTTAAAGTGGTCCGGCTTAAGGGAAGAGCCTACGTCCATTATTGTATATTTCCTTGGGATTGTTCAATTGCCTCTTTTTTCGTGTGCCCCTATATGCAGGGTTTATAATGTATTTATATCCCCCAGGGGTTGTACGAGAGTTGTAATATCAAATAATGGAATGTCTTTATATCATAGACATTTACACTTGTACAATCATTTAATGTATAAAACTGTTGATGTTTGCCTATCATCGTTGGTCGACATCCCTGATGTTGGTTAGCATCCTCGGTGTTGGTTGGTATTCCATCCTTAATGACTAGGATTAATCCTCCACTGTATAACACATGTCAGTATCCGAATGATCCATGTAGATGGACAATTTTTGGTATCAACACTATATCTTATGGATGAATGTGTTAGCATGTTTTTGTCACACTCTAGTTGTGCTTTATAATATATGTTTTCTAGTGATATGACATGTAAATCTTTTGTATTATATTTTTTTTATTGAGTCATATTGAAAAATACAAAAAGATTTTTGGTTTCACATGTTTTGAAAATACAAAAAGATTTTATTTTGATAATTTTTTTTGAAAAATGCAAAAAGATTTTTTATTTTTGTGTATTTTAGTTTTACACATTTAGTATGGCATATTGGTGTGTTTGAATCTAATTCATTACGCAATTTTCATGTGGCTAGGACATTTGGTTATGGCTTTAGATGCTTAGAATGATCTTAACCATATTTATAGAGTTGTTTCGAACTTGATTTGCTTTATGGATTCGACTTTGTGTATGCCTCCACATACACATGCACGAGCTTATTAAATTTTGACTTCACTATGTATATTTGAGCTTAGTGAGATGTTCTTCCATCAATTTTATCATTTACATATTTTTTTACTATGGGGAATTTGTGCATGTAAGAACCATTGCAGGTGAGATTTTTTTATTATTATTTATTATTGTAAAAATATGAGTGCACACGAGAAAGGGCTTCGAGAGACAGGTTGACTCGTCATGAAAGTCAACGGTTTGAAAAGAGCCCAAGGAAAAATTAAGGCAATAAAAAGATCACATTTGCCAAAAAGGGGTGAAATAGTTTAGTTTAATTGATCTTGCAAAAGAAATCACTTCAAAAGAAAAGAAAAGAAAAGAATATATGATTATGTTTATCGTTTGAGGGAGTTTAGTTGAAGATCAACGGGTTTGCACAATGATACCTAGTTTTGCTTATTTTGTCATGACGCTATTGATTTGTAGAACCATCAAAATTCGAAGCTTGTGTGTTGTGCTTGTTTTGTTCACTTAGTTCAAATTTATTTGGCATTTGAGGCAAAAGCTTAGTTTGATAAAGTTTTATGGTCAATTATAACTTCTTGAACATATTTGAGTGTTTGTTTTATAATTAATTTGTATCTAGTTCACACCCATTCATTCCATCCCACATGTTTGGACACATCGATACTATGCTAGTGTGTAGTGCTTATGTGTTTTGTGTCATGTTTTGTGGTTGTTTATACCTATATATGTGTGTTGGATTTTATTTGATATATTTTGCATATATTATATATAGTATTAGGTTTTGAGTCTTTGCGGATTATATTTAGTCACTGCTTATCACATGCTTGATCTTTTGGATTATTTAAGCTTGAATTTCCATGTTGCGTTCTTGCTACACTTTACAACGTTGCATGATTTATTCCCATATACCTCGCTTAGTATTCGTATCTTATGATCACTTATTAAGGGGGAGATTCGGTTTTGGGGAGTATTTATTTATGCAATCTTACTTTGTTTATTCCTAAAGAAAAAGGGGTAGCAATGGTATCTTTACCTTCGGGCGAGACGTCTTACCTAGGTGGATATTACTTAGACATTGTTATATTTTTATTCATTTGCATCTTTTTACTTGATTATATTCTCTTTGCATTTGAAGGTGTGTTTAAGTGTGCATGATTACATGTTAAGATTAATTCCATAAAGTTTTTTAATAAAATCAAAGTTACTCATGTTTATGAGTCTGTCAAGCGTTTGTAATTCTTTTCCTTTTGGGGGTTGGGGAATGAGTCATTTTATAGAGAATGACGGCGCATAGGATTTTTTTTTGTTTTATCCTGGAATAGCCAAAGGGGGAGATTTGTAAGAACAAATTTCTAACTCAGTCAATTTGTATGTAATTGGTGTAATACCCCGTATTTTTATGGCTTTTCATTTGGGGATTTATATGATTTAAATTGAAATATTAATTTAATATAAATCCGGAAATATTTTAAATATTTACTAGGGTGATGAGAGTTAGTAATTATTGAGAATTTATTGAATATTATTTAATGGGTAAATATGTATAATTGAATTTATTAAAACTTTCACGAGTGAATAATATGACAATTATGGAAATTAAGTCAGGGCGCGCCTGTGTCGTGTCGATACTAAATTATTATAATAAAAAGTGAATAAATTATAAGTTACCCGTATGGACTGTTCGAGTGCGCCAACGTTTCCGGAAGGGTCGATATAGTTAGAAAATTATACCCGGGGATTTAGTTTGGGTCTCGGGGCGTTTTTAGGCCTAACCGGCACCTCGACGGGCAATTTTGTCATTTTCAAATTTGGCCTTAATTAAATGACGAAAATTGGGACATTATTATCAGATATTAAAAGAGTCTTCTAGGGTTAACACTCTAAAAAAAATAGAACGGCAGTGATAGGAAGGAAGGAAAAGCTTTCCAAGAAATCCAAGGCTAAGAACCAATTCGATTGCACCACCACCACCACCAAAACATAGACCGTAAGACGAGGAACACAACCATATCCTTATCATCAACAAATCAAACATTTGAATCCTAGGCAAGTATCTATCTTTATATTCTTTTTAGTTAATGTTTCACCCATGTTAGAATAGGATTGCTAAACATATGTTTCATGAAAGAATTTGATGATTTAGGGAATTTAAATCATATGTTTTAGAGGAAATAGATATATTCTGGAAATCTCAACATATGTAGAGGATTACCCATGAAATTGTATTGGTTTAGAAGTGAGAAATCTGGAAAAAAAAATTATAATAATAGAAGTTTAATGTAAAATTAAGGTTCTTGATAATTATGATGAATTACCCATTTAATTCAATACATTTGATGAATTTGTACATGCTTCACGTAGGAAATCATGTATGCATGTATATGTAACCAGTCATAAATTTGTTTGGGAGTTTGGGGATCATTAAAGGAGTTTTGGTTGAGGTTGGAGAAGAAAATCCGTAGTTAACAATGGTAGAATTCAGAATACTTGCTTGATCGTTCGATCGACCAAAGAGTGTCGATCGATCGACCCCTTTCCTCGATCGATCGATCCCTCCTAGAAAATTGCTTATTTTCCACTTTTTGATTAATTCGGATAAAATATATAGGGATCCTTGATTATCATTTAAAGAGTATAATGGGTCATGAAGAGGGCCAGTAGGGTCTAAGTAGACTCCGTTGAGTGAAATTTTATATAGGATGAAATTGTGGGTTAACGGGGGGTTTCGTCACACATTGGGAATTGTGAGTACGTTCACTAAAGAATTGAGAGACTCGTGAAAGACTTAGACCAGAAGGTTAGAGAAGGTGTACCTACTGAAATTATAGTTAGTAAGAGAGAGTACTTAGAGATATGAGAAGTAAGTATGAAATGAGTATAATTGAGAATAAAATAAATAGATCTTTTATGCGAGATAATTAGGTAAAATTGTACAAAAATGTGGTTAATAATATTATTATGGGTCGTGGGAAAACCTAATTGGAAAATGTGAATATTTATATATATGGTCGTGTGACTGTGCATATACTAAATATTATATTTGTGAATAGTCATACCCGCACTACTTGCTATCATGGAGATTATTGTGCCGCGACAGTCTTATCTCGATGGGACATTTACGGGGGATATTAACTTTTACCCTAGAACATAGGATTCCTTGGTACAGGCTATCTGAGAATGATAGTCAAAGGGTCTTAAGAGACGTGAGGGGTATGTGATGACCTCTTAGTGATTTGAAACTATGCTTCGCCTCCATTTTGTGTGTATTGTATTAATACAGTTCGAGAGTGATTTCGAACTAGTATTTCTCTTAGTATGAGAGATACAGGGACTTGATAGAAGAGTATGCCAGCACCATAGATTTTATGTGGGGTGCCGATAGTGTATGTATTATACGAGTGACTAATATATATACGTATATATGGAAACTTTCTACTGTGTGTATAAGTAGTTAAGTATTGAATAAATTCTCCAAAATTTATAATAAGTGTTCGGGAACTTAGTAATGGTATTGAGATATCCTAAGTAACATAAGTAATCATGAAGAGATTGATTCTCTAAACTAAATATCATAGCCTTGTTGTTTCGGGAGATAAAACTTTATGGAGAATAAGTAAGATCGACTTATGAGTTTTAGTAGTACGGTAGGCATGCACACTAGATGAGAGGTGAGAAGTCTCAAGAGAGTGTCGCATACTAACATGGTTGTTACATTAGCCAGTAAGCATTTTAAATACTTGCTAAACTATTTTAACATCTTTTTACACTCGGGCTCTGACCCATCTTCTGTAATTTTCTCTCTCTTGTATATATATGTATGTAATACAGGTGCCCAACCAGAGGGGCGTCAGGCATAGGTTCATTGGATTGGACGTGTTGCAGCTTATGCGGGAGTTGCAGGCCCTTGCTTTTGAAGACCTCTTCATTGATTCAGTTCTTTTTTAGGTCTCCATAGTTAGGGCATGTGTCGCCTGATTTCCTATTCTGTTTTGATTTGTCAGAGATTTGTATTTATTTATATTTCCAGTATTCAGTACTCTTTGGGAGTTAACTCTTGTCAAGATAATTTCATTTATGGTTCTTTTACTTGGTTTGGTTAATCTAGATGGCTTAATTCTTTTGTGTTGATTTCTGTCCTTATCATTTATGTGATTATTAAACTAATGATTATTTAAAAAGTTTTTCATATTGGACTTTAATAAAATGGAAATAAGACTTAAATTGTTTTGACACTTATCTTAATTATTTAGGGTGTTTAAATTGGAAATATTTATTTTGCGGCAGTGATGCTAAGAATGAACCAACCGTTCACCTTGATTTTAATTTAATAAAGGACAGATCACCCGGTATTTAATTAGGCGGGGTGTCACAGGTGGTATCAGAACATCAGGCTCTAGTGTCCTTTAGGATTTGTAAGGCTTATTTCGCTTCCAGCTTAGCATTTTTTTATTTAGATCCCTATTTTTAGGACTGTCGTATTCTTGTGTTTATGCTTACGTCTTTAGCTATTTGAGACTTAATGATAACTGTAGACTGAAAAAATTCCTTCTCAATTCAGATGCCTCCAAGACGTGCACCTCGAGACAGTAATGCCCAGCCCGAGCAGTCGGCAACTCAGGCTCAGGGAATGATGAATGGAACTGATGTAGAAGCCATTGTTGCGCACGCGGTGAATGCCTCATTAGCAGTGGTGTAGCAGGCTCCACCCTAGGTTCAGGAAGTAGTGCCAGTACCAGCACAACTTCCCACTAGATAGGAGAGGGTCGGGAATGCCTTTCAGAATGCACATCCCCCGGAGTTCTCGGGTAGTTCGAACATCATGATCGCCAGCATATGGAAGAAGGATATCCAGAGGCATCTTTGCATGTATGAGTGCAATGACGTGCATAGACAGTTACTGGCTTCTTTCAAGAAAGTGGGGACCGTTTTACAGTGGTGGTAATCCACCACCATCTTGGAGGACAGGGACATTATATCGATTCAATCATTTTGGTCGCGATTTGACCGCAAGTATTTCCCATCCGCCGTGCAGACTGAGATGAGGCGGAGGTTACTAAATCTTAAATAGGAGAGTATGACCGTTGTTGAGTACGAGGAGGAGTTCACTAGACTTCTCACTATAGTGTCGGATGAGGCACCCACTGAGGAGAAGAAGATACTGTTGTTTTTAGATGAATTATGACACACCCCAACCCAGTTACTTATAATTAAGTTTGAAAGTCAAAGTGAGTCAAACCATAATTCATTTAACCAACCCATAAAAATTGGTTTTAATTTCAGAGTCATCAACGTAATTCCATATAACTAAAAACCTTTTTACAACATTACACTAGTCATACTTATACAAACTTGCTTGAAGGATAATTTAACTTAATTACATCATTTACATTAAAACAAAATCTTTGTTTCTCCCATTCCTTGCTAACCCAACCCGACTTCCTAGATTTGGCAGTGACATCGTGTTACCAGAAAAAAATGTGAACATAGGAACCGTGAGCAAATAGCCCAGTGAATGCATCACTACTATACTACTGCATGAATTTAAATGCAATAAATCTTGTCCATATAATTATTTATTAACTTATCCGGCTCATTCATAATTAATGATCAACTTTTTCGAATCATGATTCACACATCCTGTCTAAATAGGCAATTCTCCCCCATTCCTGGTCGAGGAGTAACCCCTTATCATTATTAGACAAATCTCCCCCATTCCGGGTTGGGGAGTAACCTCCCATTTCGATAAACCGAAATGAAAAATTTTATATTCATAACATTATGATCATATTCGTAACAGTATACAAATACATCATTCCAGTGAGTACACTCACCTTGGGTTGTCAACTATGTATTTATGTTTTCTTCGGGTGGAGCTGAACTGCGTTGATTAGACCTTAGACCTGTCCATCCAACTAAATCAGTACTGAATCTCAATCATAAGTATTATCCTAACATAATTATGTAACTTTCCATGACTACACAACAACAATATAATTCCACTTCAGTCATATTCCATGAAACATGAGTAAAGACAAAACAATGGTACACATGTTGATAAAGTTATGAACATTCAACTATAGGAAATACCTCACAAGGAATTTGTAACCAAATCCAAGTAAACATGAAACTATACTTCTCAATGTATATACACATGAAACATGTACTCAAAATACTCTTTGGAAAGAGGAGATAACAATATTCTTTCATGGGGTATCCAGTATGGCCTCAGATTATTGCCCTCTATACGCAACCATCCTATATTCCTAAATTGTATAAATACAGGGGTCCAACCTTATCAATATGAAAACATGTATGAATATACTTTCCATTACAAGTGGCGGTTCAATTTTTCAAACTTCCTAGAGCAAGTTATGACCATTTCTTTACAACACAAGAAATCTTCCCTACAAGCTCCTCTATTGTTCCTTCAACTTCCAAGAATTTTCATAATTTTTCTCCAATATAAATTTCCATGATTATCAACCCATTTTCAGTAAACATACTTAATAGTACAAAATCAAAGTTTCATAATTGTTTGACTTCATTTTCTATCTCAAAATCTTGACTAAACTCAGGGCATACCGATATGAAGTATACAAACAGAAACTATGTACCAACTTGAAATAATCATTACGGCCTAACCACAAGGACATAGATTATAATCTTCGGATATGATATGAATATATGAGTCTAATTTCATATCCAAGTGGAATTTATCAATTCCAGTAAGCACACAAAGAGATATGCAAGTTTGAATACAAGGGGTTTCAATACAAAGCAATATGACCTATAAACACCACTTATCTCACACATGAACCGATACATATTATCACAAAGGATGATGGAATTTCAGTCGATAATCCACGATTTATATACTTTGAAATAAGTATAATACAATATTTAAACAATATTAACACATAATTTTACCTTGGAAACACCTTAAGAATTTTCTTGAAATTCTTTTCCTAGCTTTTCCTTGTAATCTTTCTTCCTTAACTTCTACTTTCTCTTTCCTTAAGCTTAAATATCTCAAAACTTAACCTAGGGTTATATTTTCTGAAGAAATAAGTTAAAGGGAGAAGTTTAAGTCGGCCAAGGCATGCCTCCCTTCCATCCAATCAAATTATGCCATTTGGTTTACTAAAAGACAATTTACCACTTAAAGGGAATGGATAGATTTTTCCCTTATTCGTAAATTCGGTATAACTCCTTACTCGGGCATCCGTTTGATGCACCATTTTTTGTGTTAAAACCCTAACTCACATGTCTACAACTATCTAGTTTTTACCTCAAGTCAATTGTAATGTGATAAGGGTCAAAACTAGTCTCTAACAGGAACATTTCTACCGAAAACAACAAAATTTTGTGTTTGTAAATAATTCGACATTTCATGATTTATGAAAGTAGGATTAGACTAAACATAATCACTTAACATTAGATATACTAATAACACATTCTTCATATCACATAACATAAGCATGATTTAATTATAATTTAACATAATTATATCCGGGTTGTCACAGATTAGCCTAGAGGATTTGCAACACCTCATATGAAATCTATCATTAGGTACTTACACTGGCGCACTCAATGCCGCTTTGTTGAACTATCAGGATTACTGCTTCCATCATCAGGGGAGCAAACGAGTAGGGGAGTCCAACCAACAAAGCAGGACAGGGGGAAGTGGTACTAGTGGGGCACCAATAGCCCAAGGGCAGACCCGTCATAGTGAGCAGAGTTTCCATCAGGGGGATCCTGCCAAGTGATTCCAATCAGGTGATTCCAGGTAGGGATTTGGGGGATTTAGACAGGTCCAGTCCAGTCAGCATGGCCAACAAGGTCAACACCGTCAGCAGCATGGTCAGTAACAGGGCCAACAACGCTTTCAACAGGGCTAGCAGGGCTAGTGGCGGGGTGGTAGTCAGCAGGGGAAGAGGGGAGGTAACTTCAAGGGCAGATGTTTTGAATGTGGCAAGAATGGTCATAGGCGTCAGGATTGCCCAAAGGGGGATAGGTCCCCACAGGAGCATTTCCCATTATCGAGAGGATCGGGCCGATGGCATACAAATTGGGGTTACCAGAGCACTTGCACCACATTCACGATGTATTCCACATCTCGTTATTGAGACGATATCTTTGGGATGATATGACCCACACTCACATTGCGATAGAGGAGATTGACTTACAACCCATCAGCTCTTATGAGAAGAGACCAATGGCTATACTAGACCATAGCGAGAGGAAATTGAGGTCGAATGTAGTTCTACTTGTACGAGTTCAGCACGAGGCAGATGTGCGCGAAAGATATCCAGATCTATTTTTATCAGGTATGCCTTATTTTCCGAATTTCGGGATGAAATTTTGTTATTGGGGGGGAAGTATGTAATACCCCGTATTTTTATGGCTATTAATTTGGGGATTTATATAATTTAAATTGAGATATCAATTTAATATAAATCCGGAAATTACTTTAAATATTTACTAGCGTGATGAGAGTTCGTAATTATTGGGAATTTGTTGAATATTACTTAATGGGTAAAGTAATATATATAATTGAATTTATTAAAATTGTCACGAGTGAATAATATGACAATTATGAAAATTAAGTTGGGACGCGCCTGTGTCGTGTCGGGACTAAATTATTATTATAAAAGTAAATAAATTATAAGTCGCCTGTATGGTCCAATGTGTCTGGAAGGGTCGAGATAGTCAGAAAAGTATACTTGAGGGTTTAGTTTGGGTCTCGGGACATTTTTAGGCTTAACCGGCACCCCGGAGGGGAAATTTAGTCATTTCCAAATTTGGCCTTAACTAAATGACGAAAATTGGGACATTATTATCATATATTAAAAGAGTCTTCTAGGGTTAACACTCTCAACAAGATAGAACGGCAGTGAGAGGAAGGAAGGAAAAGCTTTCCAAGAAATCCAAGGCCAAGAACCAAATCGATTGCACCACCACCACCACCAAAACATAGATCATAAGACAAGGAACGCAGCCATATCCTTAAAATCAACAAATCAGACATTCAAATCCTAGGAAAGTATCTATCTTGCTATTCTTTTTAGTTAATATTGCACCCATGTTAGAATAGGATTGTTAAACATATGTTTCATAGAAGAATTTGATGATTTAGGGAATTTAAATCACATGTTTTAGAGGAAATAAATATATTCTCGAAATCTCAACATATGTAGAGGATTACCCACGAAATTGTATTGGTTTAGAAGCGAGAAATCTGGAAAAATAATTAGAAGAATGTAAGTTTAATGTAAAATTAGGGTTCTTGATAATTATGATGAATTATCCCTTTAATTCAATACATTTGATGAATTTGTACATACTTCATGGAGGAAATCATGCATATATGTATATGTAACCAGTAGTAAATTTGTTTGGGAGTTTGGGATCGTTAATGGAGTTTTTGTTGAGGTTGGAGAAGAAAACCCGTAGTTAACAATGGTAGAATTCGGAATACCTGGTTGATCGATCGATCGACCAAAGCGTATCGATCAATCGACCCCTCCTGGAAAACTGCTTATTTTTTCTCTTTTTGTTTAATCCATATAAAATATTTAGGAACCCTTGATTATCATTTAAATAGTATAATGGGTCATGAAGAGGGCCAGTAGGGTCTAAGTAGAATCCGTTGAGTGGAATTTTATATAGGATGAAATTGTGGATTAACGGGGGGTTTAGTCACACATTGGGAATTGTGAGTACTTTCACTAAAGAATTGAAGAACTCGTGAAAGACTTAGACCAAATGGTTAGAGAGGGTGTACCTACTGAAATTATAGTTAGTAAGAGAGAATTCTTCGAGAGATGACAAGTAAGTATAAAATGATTATAATTGAGAATAAAATAGATGGATCCTTTATGCGAGATAATTGGGTAAAATTGTACAAAAATACGGTTAATAATATTATTATGGGTCGTGGGCAAACCTAATTGGAAAATGTGGATATTTATGTATATGGCCGTGTGACTGTGTGCATATACTAAATATTATATTTGTGAATAATCATACCCACGCTATTTGCTATCATGGAGGTTGCCGTGTCGGTACAGTCTTATCTCGATGGAACCTTTATGGGGGATATTGACTTGTACCTTAGAACATAGGATTCCTTGGTACAGGCTATCTGAGAATGATAGTCAAACGGTCCTAAGAAACGTGAGGGGCATGTGTTGACCTCTTGGAGACTTGGAACTATGCTTCGCCTCCATTTTGTATGTATTGTGTTAATACAGTTTGAGAGTGATTCCGAACTAGTATTTCCCCTAGTACGAGAGATACGGGGACTTGATAGCAGAGTATACTAACACCATAGATTTTATGTGGGGTGCCGATTGTATATATATTATATGAGTGACTAATATATATAGGTATATATGGAAACTTTCTACTATGCGTATGATATGCCCTAAATGTACCCCCTCGGCTCAGAGACGTCAACCTCGGCCATGAAAATGATCGATGTTAGAGGGACCTTAGATCAACAACCTGCAGTCTCGTTCGAAGGAAGGTCGGTCGTGGCCAATGTTACTAGATACCTCGGTGGGAGAGGTTTTCGTAATCCACAGGGGCGGTTATCCATCTGGTCATCCAGGGCTTGCAACCTCGGCTTGGTTGAGGCCGAGGTTGCCACCCATCATCATAATGAGACTCGGTTGGGGATCAGCCGACGTTCCTTCTATGCCACCATTACCTCGGCCCAGGCCGACGTCACAGCTCAACATGCCTTACCTCATCTTCCCTTGTGAGCCAAGGTCACCACCTCGTCCTCTTCCAGGACGAGGTTGGGACCATTCACAGTTGGCTGAGCCCTTATCAGCATATGTATTATTGGGAACACGTGTACACAATCAGTTATAATCGAATCATTCCCCTCACGTGGGGGAATATTGAGGTCATCATTATCTATAGAAGATCAGCCAGGTGTCATTCTCATACTGGTTCAATCCTTATGCACATGCTCATTGCATGCTTGGGGGGTACATTACACCCCCCCAGGCACTATATATAGAGGTCATCCTCTACCTTGTAAAGGATCCAAAATTGGCAGCCCTAGCTAAAACTCGGTCTAAATATAGAGTAGAGAGAGAAAGATTGAGAGATTGTATCCATGGCCATTAGAGCCCTCATACAGTGATATTAACCACACACCTTCACAGTGGATGTAGGCCTGATTGGCTGAACAACTTATATGATTGTGTTCATCCTCTTCTCCCCACCTCATTCTCTTATATTTACTATACTTGTGCTTGCATTGTTATGTACTGAATTGAGCTTACCAACACCTTAAAGGGTGGTGCAATTTCCAATCATCATCATTTTGGCACCATCTGTGGGAATCGAGAAGCTATCTCTTCCTCATTTGTTGCTTAACCTCATCGGAGACTCTTGTGGTGAACCAGGCTTCACCCCCTTGCGTGGAGCTGTTTCACCATTGAAAGAGGTCCTGTAAGGTATTAAGCTCATCTACTACACCAGATCTTTAGTGCTAACACATGGCACCAGAATTACCACCACCTCTTTCGCTGCCTGGAGCTGGTGGGCCTAGCTCCAGCCAAGAACCACCTCAGTTCGAAATGGCGGAGGTGGCCGCAGCCTTGAGGTCTTTGGCTGCAACGCAATAATCCATGCAGGAGCAATTCGCACAGCATGTATGGGGTTCAATGGTGAAAAGGTCCATCCGTTGGGAATCTATGAGATGGACGTACGAATGGGCGATGAGTGGCCTAAGAGGTTAACCCGGAAGATCAACTTTTTTATTATGGATGAAAACGTCTTCTAGGCCTATAACCTCATCATAGGAAGAGTAGACCTTAAGGAGTTTGAAGCCATGTCATCGACGGTCCACCAGATGCTAAAATTCCCGACCCCCTATGGGGTAGGGGAAGTGCAGGGTGACCAGACTACAGCACGAGAATGCTACTTCAACTCGACTGAAGAGAGAGAGGCTCATAAGAGAGAAACTACCACATATAACATTGATACACTTGACCCCAGAGATAAAACAAAATTGAAGAAAGGAGAGGCCACAGAAGAGGCGCCGAAAAAAACCGTCCAGGTCGGTAAAGCCTTAAAGGCAGAAATCAAGGAAGAGCTGATAGGCTTCCTGAGGAAGAGGTAGAGTGTCTTCGCTTGGAGTCACGCGGACATTCCTGACATCAGCCCTGAAGTTATGTGCCACAAGCTGAATGTGACTAAGGAAGCTAGGCCAATTAAACAAAGACGAAGAATCTACTCTAGGGAGAAGTACGACGTCATCTGGGAAGAAGTCAGAAAGTTGGAAGAGGCCGAGTTTATCAGAGAAGTCATATTTCTGAAGTGGCTATCGAATGCAGTCATTGTGCCCAAAGCCAATGAAAAATGGAGAATGTGCATAGACTTAACGACCTGAACAAATCTTGCCCGAAAGACAGCTATCCCTTACCTCGGATCGACCAGATGGTAGATGCAACTGCAGGACATGAGCTCATGAGCTTCATGGATGCATACTCAGGATACAACCAGATTTTCATGGATGCCGAAGACTCAGAGAAGACAGTCTTCATCACTGACAAAGGGACGTATTGCTACAAGGTTATGCCCTTCGAATTGAAAAATACGGGGGCAACGTACCAATGTCATGTGAATAATATGTTTGAAGACCAAATAGGCAAGACTATGGAGGTGTATGTCGATGATATGTTAACGAAGAGTTTAAAGGCCTGCACTCACGTAGATGACCTGGAAAAGACTTTCGACACCATGGACTTGTACAAAATGAAACTCAACCCTGCGAAGTGTGTCTTCGGGGTTGGAGCCGGGAAATTTCTTGGATTCATTGTCAACCAGAGGGGAATAGAGGCGAACCCCGAGAAAATCAAGGATTTGCTCGACATGAAGACACCAAAGAGTATCAAGGACATTCAGAGGCTTACTGGAAGAGTGGATGCACTCAACAGATTTGTTTCAAGAGTGACGGACAAGTGTCTTCTGTTCTTTAAGGTGCTTAGAAAGGCCTTCGAGTGGGACAAAGAGTGTGATGAGGCTTTCAACCAGCTCAAGTCCTACCTCGGGTCCCCCTTACTCTTATCTCCGCCCATAGCAGGAGATAAGGTATATATCTATCTATCAGTTTCTAAATCAGCTATAAGTGCAGCCATAGTACGGGAAGACGTGGGGGTCCAAAGGCCTGTGTACTTCAACAGTAAGGCCCTTCGGGGGTCTGAGCAGAATTATCCTCGGATGGAAAAGTTGGCTTATGCCCTGATACATGCTTTTAGGAAGATGAAGCCTTACTTTCAAGCCCATTCCATGGTCATCCTCATCGACTCCCCACTAAGACAGGTCCTCCATAAGCATGAGAAGTCCGGTAGGTTAATAACATGGGCCATCGAGTTGGGAGAATATGACCTTACTTATTATCCTAGGAAGGCCATCAAAGGGCAAGCACTGGAAGATTTTGTCGCAGAGTTCACATGGGAAGAGGTCGAGGTTGAGAATAATTTAGAGACTATTGAAGGGTCAAACGGCAACATCTTTCGACACTTGGAAGAGGTTATGCCCAAGAGAGTCAAAGATGGAATAGTCGAGAATGAGGAAGACCGGTACCTATTCAGGTAGGGAATTAGGTTAGAAGAGGGTTTCTTATCCGATAAAGACATCTGGAACCTCTTCGTCGAGGGGTGTTCTTACAAAAATAGAAGCAGCGCGTGCCTAATACTCTCAGACCCGGATGGTACCAACATCGAATATGCCCTAAGTTTTAACTTCAAGGCGTCAAACAAGAGTCAGAATATGAGGCCATGATAGCAGGCCTCTCCTTGGCAAGGATCGTTGGTATAAGACGACTCCTCCTTCACAGTGACTCAAGGTTGGTTGTTAATCAAGTATTGGGGGTTTATGAGTCCAAGGACGAAAGGATGGCCAAATACCTGAAGAGGGTGAGAACGATACTCGAAGGCTTCGAAGAGGTAAAGATGAATAGAATACCTCAGCAAAATAACAATCATGCAGATGCATTAGCAAGGCTAGCTTCGACAACGAGGACAGATATCAGAAGGATGATCCCTGTTGAGATCTTGCCCAGAGCAACCATTGAAGAAGAAGAAGAGGTCAGTAACCCTTGCCTCAATTTCAACCTAAGGGACTCATGGATGGATCCCCTTATCAGATATATCAGAGAGGGTGTCCTACCGAAGTCAAATTTATAGAGGAGGAAATTGAGGTACAGAGCGGCAAAGTTCTCAATAGTAGGAGATGTCATGTATAGGAAGGAATTCCAACTACCTCTCCTCAGATGCGTTCATCACATAGAATTCCCCCACGTCCTACAGAAGGTACACGAGGGTTCTTGCTCCAGTCACATAGGAGGGAGACCTTTGGGGAAGAGGATTATCACGCAAGGATATTGGTGGCCGACCTTGGCCAAAGATGCTGCAGCCTACGTGAAGAGGTACGACAAATGTCAGAGATTCTCCACTATCCCACATCAGCCTCATCACGTCAATCAATTCCCCTTGGCCATTCGCAGTATGGGGAATTGACTTAGTAGGACCCCTGCCAAAGGCTGTAAATAATTACCGATTTTTTATAGCCGCCATTGATTACTTCTCCAAGTGGGTAGAAGAAGAGTCGATGATCACGATTACAGAGCAGAAGACCTTCTAATTTATTTGGAAGAACATCATATGCAGACATGGCCTCCCAAACACCCTCATTTCGAACAACGGAACCCAATTCAAGAATTCTTCCCTGGAAAAATATTGCGAAAGAGTTGTGATAAAGTAATTTTTCTCTTCTCCTAGACGACCTCGGGAAAATGGTCAAACCGAAGTCACTAACAGAACGATCCTTGACGGGATCAAGAAGAGGCTAGAAAAAGCTAAGGGAAGATGGATTGAAGAGGTTTATGCTGTGCTATGGGCCTATAGAACAACGGTTTGGACACCAATGGGGGATACCCCATTTATGTTATCACATGGCTCAGAGGCCGTCATACCAATAGAGGTAGGACTCCCTACTCATAGGGCTCAGACCTATGACCCTGAGAAGAACGAGGAGGAAAGAAGACTCGACCTAGACTTGATTAAAGAGAGAAGGGAAGACGCAGAAATCAGGCAAGCAACTTACCAACAGAGAACAACAAAGTTCTATAATCAAAGGGTAAAATCAAGACCCATAGCTGTGGGAGACCTAATGCTGAAGAAGACATTACAGAAGGCAAACAAGCTTCACCTAAATTGGCATGGCCCTTACAAAGTGCTTGAGGAGGTTGTACCCGGGACCTACATGCTAGAAAACCTTGAAGGGGAACCTTTCTCCAACCCTTGGAATGCTGATCACCTAAAAACGTATGACATATGATGTTACTAGGGCTTTCATGTAAATATATCATCTTATGAAGAGATTATTAATGAGAAGATCAATTCTTGTGTCAATACTTAGTTCATAATGCTCGAATGGTAAAATTTTAGGGGGATAACACCTTAGTTGATGACCTCATACCCTTAACATCATTAGTTTGGTGAAAGTTATTTACGAGGATAACATCTTAGTTGATGACCTCAGACCTTATAACATCATGATTTAATGACAAGGTCTGAGGTCAGACATCATACTTGGATGACCTCACACCCTTAACATCATTAGTTTGGTGAAAGTTATTTACAAGGATAACATCTTAGTTGATGACCTCAGACCTTATAACATCATGATTTGGTGATGAGGTCTGAGGTCAGACATCATACTTGGATAACCTCAGACCCTTAACATCATTAATTTGATGAAGATTATTCACGAGGATAACATCTTAGTGATGACCTCAGACCTTATAACATCATGATTTGGTGACAAGGTCTGAGGTCAGACATCATACTTGGATGACCTTAGACCCTTAACTTCATTAGTTTGGTGAAAGTTATTTAGGGGGTAACGTCTTAGTGATGACCTCTGACCTTATAACATCATGATTTGGTGATAAGGTCTGAGGTCAGACATCATACTTGGATGACCTCAGACCCTTAACATTATTAATTTGATGAAGATTATTCATGAGGATAACATCTTAGTCATGACCTCAGACCTTATAACATCATGATTTGGTGATAAGGTCTGAGGTCGGACATCATACTTAGATGACCTCAGACCCTTAACATCATCAATTTGGTGAAGATTATTCATGAGGATAACATCTTAGTTGATGACCTCAGACCTTATAACATCATGATTTGGTGGCAAGGTCTGAGGTCAGAAATCATACTTGGATGACCTCAGACCCTTAACATCATTAGTTGGTGAAAGTTATTTATGAGGATAATATCTTAGTTGATGACCTCTGACCTTATAACATCATGATCTAGTGACGAGGTCTGAGGTCAGATATCATACTTGGATAACCTCAGACCCTTAACATCATTAGTTTGGTGAAAGTTATTTATGGGGGTAACATCTTAGTGATGACCTCAGACCTTATAACATTATGATTTGGTGACAAGGTCTGAGGTCAGACATCATACTTGGATAACCTCAGACCCCTAACATCATTAATTTGGTGAAAATTATTTATGAGGATAACATTTTAGTCGATGACCTCAGACCTTATAACATCGTGATTTGGTGACAAGGTCTGAGGTCAAACATCATACTTTGATGACCTTAGACCCAGACACCATTTATTTGGTGAAAACTTATATTGAGACTTCAAGAGCTGAACACACATTGCATGGCAAAGAAAATCATTCAAGAAATATTCAGCAATTAAAGAAATAAAACCCTCCTCAGAGGCTGATATAGATCAAAGGAGTTACAAATTACAAGATAGAAGAGTTTATCAGAAGTTACATCTTGATTTTGAAATCAGATAATTACATAAAGCTTCACAAAAAAAGTCCTAAGGGTTTGAAACCATTGTGTTGGCATCCTCGACCTCATGCTCTTGACCGATGTTGGTCACCTCGGCCAAATCGTCTTGGAGATTGGCGCCTCCAGTTTCAGTAACATCCAAAGGTGCAGTCTCTGCAGAGGCAGCATCTTCCTCTTTAACCTCTTGAAGGGCCTGGACAAATTGAGGGTTGAAAAAGCCCAAAGCAATGAAGTCAGAGGCTTTCAGGCTCCCTAACTCCATCTCCTTTGCAGCCGTTCATTTTCCAGTGGCCTTAATACCCCTTTCGAGGTATTCAAAGCCAAAGCTGATGAATTCATCAAAGACTTTATAATCATCCAGGATCTATCAGAAGCATCCTCAAGGGCTGCCTTCACTGCAACATCAACTTTCTGTTAGAGAACGTCGTCCTTAGCCTTCAGAGCAATGGTATGGTCTTTTTTAAGCTTGGAGATCTCTTTCTCCAACTCCTTAACCTTCTTATCATACCCCTCAAAGGTAGACTTCAGACGATCTACCTCTGCATTCAGAGAGCTCTGCACCTTCTCGGCCTCTTGGCCTTTCTTGATGAGCGATAACTTCTTCAGAGTCCAGTTGGCCAGATGGTGCATAGCAACGAAGCCCTGCAGATCAATAAGTCAAATGAATAAGTTCAAATTCAAAGCTGAGGTTACACTTCTAAATTAAAATCCAAAGTTTTACCTGAATAGACCTGTGAAGGCCAAATTCAACCAGCATGGGGGTATCCATTGAGGGATAAAAGTGCTTATCAGTATCGGTCATAGCAGAGCCGATGGCATCCAGCGCTTGAAAATTGTGGCCTATTATACTATCATTGATTTTCAGCTGCTCCAGACGGGCAGCCAATGCATCTTCAGAGGGTATGGGGATGGCCTTTTGAGCCTTACTTTTCCTCTGATCTTCAGGGGAAGTGGTTGTAGTCTTCCTCTTTCTTGTAGCATCAGCCTTGGACGTACCGACACTCTTCTTCAGTGGAGGAGGAGGGGTGCACTCAAGCCTGCCTTCTTCACCAACTTTATGAGACTTGGGGCAGACATATCCTAGATATCGTCTGCGATGCCTTCAGGACATTCTGCAAATGGAAGGGTGTGAGTTAGAAGATTAAAGACATAAAAATTCAGAGGTTTAACTTGCTGAAATAATAAAATAAGCACTTACGGAGCTCTGTCAGAGGACTACCCCCAAGCCCAGTCTCAGAGAGATAGTAAGGGGTCATTAGATATTTGAACTTTACCAACAGACCATGCTCCCCCTAATCATAAAGGTCTTTCACCTTTTGAAGATTATTTTGGCTTAGCCCAGGTTCGGCCCTGGCAGCCATCGGCACCTTGCCCCATCTCAGGGGTATCCTCGGCTCTAAGTTCAAAGAGGGGACACAAGGGCCAAATTCCCATGCCCCTGAGGCAAAGAAATACCGCTGCTTCCAATTATGGTTGCTAGTTTGGGTAACCTGTAACATCTTCTTAGTTTACATCCGAGCTAAAAAATGATAATAGCTCGGATGATTCCTGGCAGAGGAAGGGATGTATCACCCGGTGAAGACCTGGACAGGAAGGTCTGAGTGGTGGACTGCCTTCCATAGAATTATAGCTCCAATTATCACCCTCCAGGCATTGGGGTATAACTGAGAAGGAGCTAAGTTGATGTAGGAAAGTATGGCCCTAATGATGGGATGAATGGGCAGACGAAATCCTAACTTGAACATTTGCTCATACAGACAGATCTCACCATCTCGGTTGCCGAAAGCCCTCTCTTCCCTAAGAGGTATCCTGAGTTTTATGGAGGGGCTGATGGACTACAAATGCCTAAAGGCAAGAGGGTCGAGCTCAGTGACGGTGCTCTCTATCTCGGCCACCTTAGAGGTGTCAAAATCTCTCTCAGCATCATCATCATCATTCGGTTCAACGTCGGCCTGACCAGACGATGGGGCACCACTTGGGAAGCTCTGAGCGAACTCAGCTCCTGTGACAGCCGATGGGGGAATGGCTTCAAGAATTAGTGGAACAGCAACACTAGGTCCTACAACCTCAACATCGAAAGAAGAGTGCGATGTGCATGAACTCTTGTGGGACGAGGCCCGACTAGAAATCTCGGCTTGATCAGGGACCTGATCCTACTGAGTGGAAAAGTCCATAGCCTCTTGAAAGGAATTCATAGACATAGGGTCTGAGGTGGACGAATCAGACTCAGATATGGGGGTAGGTTCAACTGGGACCTCTGCTGAATTAACTGGTTCGGCTGGCTCAGGGTAAATTAGCTTCAGGGGGGTGTAAAGATAGGTCTGAGGGGGGATGCCTCTGCCCTATGAGCTTCCTCTTGGGCTCTTTCTATCTGCCTAATTTTTTCTAAGGTCTTCTCCCTAAGAGAGGGGAATTCCTCTAAGAGTTGGTAAAGGGGTCTGAGCATATGAGGCAGACCCTACACTTGTGACTCTTCTAAATAAACAATGTTGGTAATTTGACTAAGGATCAAAACTGGGTTTTATATAAGAACAATGAATGAACAGTTCACCAAAAAACTCTTAGGCTGACCGAAAAATGCTTAAGCTCACCGAAAAATTCAATGAATGGAGGAACAAGACAGAAAAATGCAACAAATAAAAAAAAAGGTTGATTGACGATACCTGAGAGAATACGTGAAGAAGAAAGAGAGAAAGTTGCAAGAAAAATCCACCAACAGTTCCTTAAGCAAGCTCTTGTAGAGAGAAAGAGAGTTTCAGGCGAGGGAATGAAGAAGTGAAGAAGAAAGAGAAGAGAATGAGGAATAACCCTCAACGTCCAATGCACGCATCCCAAGGCCCATCATTGTCTTGGGATCGCAAAGGATGCCTGACATCACATGCTTTCCAGGCATGCCTCCCACTCCAGTAATTGATAAGTGTCAAAAGGAACATTGGTACAAGGCAGAAGGGCCTCAGAGTTGTAGACCCCATAGACACTTGTTCCCACATGTAACTAAGGGCTAGGGGATGATTGATATGCCCTAAATGTACCCCCTCAGCTCAGAAACGTCATCATTGGCCATAGAAATGACCGATGTTAGAGGGTTCTTCGATCAACAACCAGCAGTCTCGTCCGAAGGAAGGTTGACAGTGGCCGACGTTACTAGATACCTCGGCGGGAGAGGTCTCCATAATCCACAGGGGCAGTTATCCATCTGGTCATCCAGGGCTTGCAACCTCGGCTTGGTTCAGGCTGAGGTTGCCACCCATCATCATAACGAGTCTCGATTGGGTATCAACCGACGATCTTGTTATGCCACCATTACCTCAGCCCAGGCCGACGTCATAGCTCAACATGCCTTACCTCAGCTTCCCCTATGAGCCAAGGTCACCACCTCGTCCTCTTCTAGGCCGAGGTTGGGACCATTCACAATTGGCCGAGCCCTTATTAGCATATGTATTGTTGGGAACACATGTACACAATCAATTATAACTGAATCATTCCCCTCACATAGGGGGAATATTGAGGTCATCATTATCTACAGGAGATCAGCCAGGTGTCATTCTCATACTGGTTCAATCCTCATGCACATGCTCATTACATGCTTGGGGGGTAAATTACACCCCTCAGGCACTATATATAGAGGTCATCCTCTACCTTGTAAAGGATCCAAAATTGGCAGTCCTAGCTAAAACTCTGTCTAAATATAAAGTAGAGAGAGAAAGCTTTAGAGATTGTATCCATGGACATTAGAGCCCTCATACAGTGATATTAACCACACACCTTCATAGTGGACATAGGCCTGATTAGCTGAACCACTTATATGATTGTGTTCATCCTCTTCTCCCCACCTCATTCTCTTATATTTACTATACTTGTGCTGCCATTGTTATGTACTGAATTGAACTTACCAACACCTTGAAGGGTGGTGTAATTTCCAAGCTTCATCAGCGTATAAGTAGTTAAGTATTGAATAAATTCTCCAAACTTTATAATAAGTGTTCAAGAATTTTGTAACGGTATTGAGATATCCTAAGTAACATAATTAATCATGAAGAGATTGATTCTCTAAACTATATATCATAGCCTTGTTGTTTCTCGAGATAAAACTTTATGGAGAATAACTTAGATCGACTTATGAGTTTAAGTAGTAGGGTAGGCGTGCACACTATATGAGAGGTGAGAAGTCTCAAGAGAGTGTCGCATACTAACATGGTTATTACATTAGCTGTGGCCATCCCCGATCCTCACCGCGGGGCGATGAGAGTGAGGGAGGATCTTGCGTCCCGCGCGTCCCTCTCAGGAGCGCTTCTGCCGACATCATGTGGTGAGGTGTAAAAATGAAGAGAGATTAGATTCTCCAGTCTATTTTACTCAAAATAGACAAAAGAAAAGGGGAAGCCGTCCCGCAGGACAGCATCCAAAGACAAACTGGTCCATATGAAACCAAAATGATTCGAGAAGGGTCCGGAGGCTAAGTTACGAAATGGGAAGGTGTTACGCACCTTTTCCTCCCTTACGGTCTCTCCTGGATTTTTGCTATTTTCCATTTATTTTCCCTGTGATATGTGTGGATGTGTATATATAATGGATATATGAATCCTCAACTTGTATCATGGAAAAGATAAAGCGAGTCATCCGTAGGAAGGTATAAAAATAATATTAGAAAATAGGATTTACGCGATTATCCATACGTTGATCGTTATGATGGAGCGATAATGCATGTGGAATAATACGCTACTAAGAACAAATATATGCATATATATGTAATCTAAGAGAATTGAATTTAGAGAAAATATAAATGAGAAAAGTAGGAATAGGACTCGAGTCTCGGGTTTTACCCCGAGATGCCTACATAGCCTATAGAGGCATCAAAGTCCACGTAGTTCGCATGAAAAATGAGGGGTGGGGTTTATCCCATAAATCCAACTGGGGACTTCTCTTATTTGTGTGTGTGTGTATGTGTGTGTGTAGAAAAAGTATTTTAGTTGTGAGAAAAGTGTAAGAAAAGCATGAGGATCCCTATTTGGAATTTATGAACAAACCCTCTTTCTCTTATTTTTTGGGTTTTTATTTATATGAAAAAAAGAGATGTGCAATAATACTAAATAAAAATTACATTAGGATGTGTGAGATGAGATAATAAAAGTGCTAAGTAATAAAACAAATTATTGCGAATTTATGAGAATTAAAAGAGAGAATTGAGAAAATTGGACCTTCTTGAAGATCTTGAGCTTGATCTTGAATGTTGGAGAGCATCCCTTGCACTTGGATGATGATGGAGGGTAATGAATTCACCAAGTTTGATGAAAAGGAGGATGAAAAGTGAAGGTTGGAAAGGGTTTTGGGTGTGGAAATCGCGCTGACTTCAAGAGAGGTTTTCTGGATTTGCTGAGAGTGATATCTATCAGATCTCGTCTCCCCCCTAAAAATGAGGTCAATGCCTCCTTTTATATGCCCAGGTCAGTGCCAATCGGCATAGACATGGTCCTACCTATCAGCACCTACCGATAGGCAGGGTCTGAAATCTGTCGTTTGGTAGTGTCTTTCAGTCCATTTCAGAAAATCGATCGGAGAGCGTAAGCCGTTGATCTGAATCATGCACGGGGTGGACCATTGGAAAGGTAATTCAGAGACTTTAAAAGTTCTTTGGACTACTCCCGAGTTCGGGACTTGACTTTGGGTCAAATGTGGCTCGGAAGCGCTCGTTGGTCCTTTGTACAGGAGAATTTCAGACGCAAACAGATCGTTCGTCCGCATGGTAAGTCAGAATCGCGCATGGGGTGGAACATTAGAAAGGTTAGGAGATTTACTTCGACATTACAAAGAGTTTGACCCGGTCTGGGGAGTTGACTTTGGTGAACCGGGCCCTAGAAGCATTTGGTGACCTTTCAGAGTAAAACGGATCGTTCGTCTGTATCGTAAGTCAGAATCGTGCACAGGGTGGACTGTTGGAAAGGGGTTTCAATGCCTTTCGAAGATTCATTCAGTATCGATCGAGCTGAAGAGTTGACTTTTGTCAAACAGAGCCCGGGAGTGTCCCGTGGCCTCTATATCAAGTTTTGGGGGAAAATGGGTCGTTCGTCCGCATGGTAAGTCAGAATCACGCATGGGACGGATTGTTGAAAAGGGGTTTCAGTGACCTTCAAAGATTCATTTAGTCTCGATCGAGATGGAGAGTTTCACTTTTTGGTCAAATGGAGCCTGGGAGCGCCCAATGGTTTCGAGGTCAGTACTCGGGGTATGTCCTAGGTTTGTAGTGATGCAGGCAGGTGCTAGGGACCTAAGGAGAGTTTAGGGGGTAATAGAATTGGGTGTCTATGGAGCCCCTATACGGATGAGTTTGGAATAAGCGATAGCCGTCGAATAGACACCGCATGATGCTTTTGAGAGAGTATGACCAATTCAGAGGGTCGAGGTCGATTCTGAGGACCTAAGGGGGAGAGGATGACTAATTAATAGGGTCGAGGTCAATTTTGAGGACCTAAGGAGCTTTATGGGGAGGGTTTAAATGATGATCAGAGGTTTAGGTCGATTCTGAGGACCTAAAGCGATGCTGTGGATGACCAATTCTGTGGGTCGAAGCTAATTCTAAGGGCTTGAAGTTGAGGGTGACTGATTCTACAGGTCAAAGCCAATTCTATGAGCTTAAGTGATGATCCAATGACCGAGGTCAATTTTGACCTAAGAGTGGTGACGATCAAGGACCGAGGTCAATTCTGACCTAACTGAGGTGACGATAGAGGATCGAGGTCAATTTTGACCTAAGAGTGGTGGCGATCGAGGACCAAGGTCAATTTTGACCTAATTGAGGTGACGATCCAAGACTGAGGTCAATTCTAACCTAAGAGTGGTGATGACTGAGGATTGAGGTCAATTATGACAAAACTGAGGTGACGATCCAAGACCGAGGTCAATTCTGACCTAAGAGTGGTGACGATCGAGGACCGAGGTCAATTATGACCTAACTGAGGTGACGATCCAAGACTGAGGTCAATTTTAACCTAAGAGTGGTGAGGACCAAGGACCGAGGTCAATTATGACCTAACTGAGATGACAATCCAAGATCGAGGTCAATTTTGACCTAAGAGTGGTGGTGATCGAGGATCGAGGTCAATTTTGACCTAAATGAGGTGATGATCCAAGACCGAGTTCAATTCTGACCTAAGAGTGGTGACGACCGAGGACTGAGGTCAATTATGACCTAACTGAGGTGATGATCCAAGATTGAGGTCAATTATAACCTAAGAGTGGTGATGATCGAGGATCGAGGTCAATTTTGACCTAACTGAGGTGAGAATCCAAGACTGAGGTCAATTCTGACCTAAGAGTGGTGATGACTGAGGACCGAGGTCAATTATGACCTAACTGAGGTGATGATCCAAGACCGAGTTCAATTCTGACCTAAAAGTGGTGACGACCGAGGACCGAGGTTAATTTTGACCTAACTGAGGTGACGATCAAGATCGAGGTCAAATCTAACCTAAGAGTGGTGATGACCGAGGACTGAGGTCAATTCTGACCTAAATGAGGTGACGATCCAAGACCGAGGTCAATTTTGACCTAAGAGTGGTGACGACCAAGGACCGAGGTCAATTTTGAGCTTACTGAGGTGACGATCCAAGATCGAGGTCAACTCTGACCTAATAGTGGTGACGATCGAGGACCGAGGTCAATTCTCACCTAACTGAGGTGACAATCCAAAATCGAGGTCAATTCTGACCTAAGAGTGGTGACGACCGAGGATCGATGTTAATTCTGACCTAACCGAGGTGACGATCCAAGATCGAGGTCAATTTTGACCTAAGAGTGGTGACGACTAAGGACTGAGGTCAATGCTGACCTAACTGAGGTAACGATCCAAGACCAAGGTCAATTCTGACCTAAGAGTGGTGACGACCGAGAACCAAGGCCAATTCTTACCTAACTGAGGTGACGATGCAAGATCGAGGTCAACTATGACCTAAGAGTGGCGACGAACAAGGATGGAGGTCAATTTTGACCTAACTGAGGTGACGATCCAAGACCGAGGTTAATTCTGACCTAAGAGTGGTGACGACCCAGGACAAAGGACTGAGGTCAATTCTGACCTAACTGAGGTGAAGACCCAAGACCGATGTCAATTCTGACCTAAGAGTGGTGACGGTCGAGGACCGAGGCTAATTCTGACCTAACTGAGGTAATGATCCAAGTCCAAGGTCAATTCTGACCTAAGAGTGGTGACGACCGAGGACCGAGGTCAATTCTAACCTAACTGAGGTGACGATCCAAGACCGAGGTCAATTCTAACATAAGAGTGGTGACGACCGAGGACCGATGTCAATTTTAACCTAACTAAGGTGACGATCCAAGACCGAGGTCAATTCTGACCTAAGAGTGGTGACGGCCGAGGACCAAGGTCAATTCTGATCTTGGCATCCTATATAAAGGGGGAGAATTCCCTTCATTTTTTACAGCTTCTTACTTTCTCTCTTTCTGTGATTTCTCTCTGCGAATCGTTCTAGCATTCTGATCTCTAAGAAATGGCCTCTTTTGTGAGCACTGCAGTGCATAAGGAATGGTTGACTATTGATGACTGTGTGAACGTGGAGTGGAGGGCCAGTGTGCCTCTTGCTTTGGGGAGTGAGAACTCTTTCGATGCATTCGATCCGGTTGCGGATGAGCGTACCTTGCTACAGAAGCCGTCGCATCATCGCTCTGCGAGGGTGGTGAGCCCCGATGGTTATGTAAGTAAAATGACCTCTGGCATTCTTCTCTTTCTGGTGATTCTTCCTTTCTTCTTGAATTTTGACATTATTTTTCCTTTTTAACAGTCTGATGTCTCTTTGAATAACATGCGTGCCCGCGGGACGACGGGGCTTAAGGATGTCTGGGAGCATCTTCCACCTATGGTGCATTGGGTGGTTTCATCAGTGGGTTGTGGGAGGTTAGCGTCTGCACTGGATGAGACGCCTCGTTCGACAGCGATCTTATGCGCTCTAAGGGAGAGGTGGTGGGATACTACCCACACTTTTTATTTCGGCTTCGGGGAGATGATGGTGACTCCCATAGACGTGCAGCAGCTGCTGGGGCTGGATTGTGATGGAGAGAAGATAGATGTGCATCACTCTTTGCGGGTGAGGCCGGAGGCGGTGCGTGCGGCACTTAGTGATGTAGGGAGGATATTGTCTGGGGATTCTATCCGACTGTCCTTGCTGAAGGATTTTCTGTTGAGAAGGGTGATTGATGTGGAGGATGGGATGCAGGTGTGGCAGATGGCCCTGTTGTTTATCTTGTTGGTTCTGGGAGGCTTCATGGTGCCATGGAGTGGCAATGTCGTCCATTTATGGTTTTTGCCATACTTAAGGGTGTTTTTAAACATTCCTTTCTATGATTGGGGGAGTCTGACTTTGGCAACCCTTTACTCTTCTCTGGATGCATTCAGCCGGTGTTGTCGGCAGACTTTTACTGGAGCCACGTATCTTCTTGAGGTATTCTTTATTTTGCGCATTTTCCTTTCATGCATTTTCATTTTCCTTATGCGTCTTTTTTTTATTGCGAATTCTTATTTTTGACAGATGTGGTTCTATGAGGTGATAGGTTGCAATACCTAGCTGATCGCTCTGAAGGACGAGACCGTTGGAGACTTATGTCAGTTGTATCGGTGGCAAAAGGCCAATCGTCAGTCAAAGGGATCTCTCTCTCTGGAGGCAGTGCGTCAGGTCTTGAATGGCCTGACCAATGGTAGGGTAAGACTCTTTCCTTGTAAGTCTTGATTTTTGCATATTTTGATTCTGTACCGACTTATTCCTGTTTGGGGATTTTCAGGTGACCTTTTATCCTTGGAGGACAACCGTTCAGGATACGGGGGCGACTGGGGTGAATGCACAGATGAGGCATTTACTGACACATGAGTTTGGTTATTCTTGGTACCTCGGAGAGCGAGTGGTTCGACAGATTGCCGAGGAGGAGGTGTTAGTGCCACCTGCGCAGCCTCCTATGTCTATAAGGCGAGAGCGGCTGCTGTCGGAGGATGCAAGGATCGCGACTATGATCGGCGAGCCCTACTTATTATATACTGATACGGTTGCTCCGTATGAATACATGGATTTTGTGACAAGCTGGTTGATGGAGCCCAGCATATATGATGCCTTGCCTTTCCCATCTGCGGGTTCAAGTCGGCCAGTGGGGTCCTCCCACAGTGGCGGTGGTCCGGTGACATCTGTGGAGGTGGAAACCTCAGAGGTTCCTTTCATTCGGTTACATACCCCTTCATACAACATTCAGTGGGCTGATGGAGGGATGGTGCCTATGTTGCACCGTCCTCACGCGATGGATCCGGAGGAGTTGGTCTTGACAGAGGAGGTCCTTTATCCTGCGGTATACCTTTCTGTTCTCCTCTTTCTTTTCTGTTTTGATCCTTTCTATTTGATACTGATTTTGCTTTTCTTTACAGCAAGTCCAGGTGTCGACCACTTGGCTTAAAGACATCAGAGACTGGATATCTTCGACGACTGCCCATATTTGGGATGCGATTCCTATTCCTTCTTGCTTGGTGCCGTCTGCTTCGTCCAAAGACAACTATGGCTCGGGTAGTGGTGGTGCGTTGTCTCGCCGCAGGGGAAAGATAGCACGTCGCACGGGTGGAATCTCTTAGAGAGAGAGGTAAAGGGAGAGAATGTGGGTTCGGGTTGAGTCCCCTTATTTTTGCACTTCTTTTTTTTTCTTCTTTTCCTACAAAATTGATGTAACACAGAAAACAAATATATGAAATGCAATGGAGTTTTTTATTATCTTTTGTTAATGGTGAATGAATGCATGCACATGCGCTTTTTACTTTGCTGCTGAGCCTGTAAAAAGAGATATTTTGGGGATTTTTTGAAGAAATGAGAAATTATATAAGGGTGGAAGGGAGACTTTTGAAATTCTGTTGAGAATATCAATTTATTTTTATTGAGTTTCTAATTTTGACAAAAGAGGAAAAAGGGAATTTTCCAAAAATGGGGGGTTGCCGATCGGCAAGCACCTTGTCCTTCCTATCGGCAGTCAAGTCTAGTCCCATTTATTCAAAGCTTTGATTGGTACCCTTTTCATCCTTTGGTACTTTGTGGGGTAGGATTCCCTCTTATTTTTATAGGGATTATGACCCTTGGGAGGTTTCTTAAGTATAAAAGGGATAAGGGTGGAGTGTTTTCATCACACCTTCACACTCTTAGTCTTGCAAGATTGCTCTCCCTGGTAGCATTGAGTTTTCTAACTACCTCGAAGCCTTGGAAGCAATGTGCTCTTATAATGTCGACTACGATGATTTTAATATGCGTCGAGTTTCTTTGTGGCCCAATCGGCCCATTGAGTGGAACATGCTGATGGCGACGGTACAATTTTGGTACCCCGAAGACCATGTATTCCTCTTTGGGTTGGATGAGGTTTGTCCTACCTACGAGGAATTTTCTACCATACTGGGGATAAATCCCTACGTTGCTGTGGCTCTGCCTGAATTTTCTCGTTCTCCCAGGGATTTATTGACTGGGATTCTTCGTATTTTGCCTTCCATGACTAGATCACTGGTTGCTGGAGGAATGATCTCCCTCCCGACAGTGTTGTAGTTCGTGCATTTGCGGGAAGCAGGTGATGCTGGCTATGCTGGAGCCATTGCTCTGGGTCTGGTTTCAAAATTATTGCTAGTGACTGGGGAATTGCTGGTGGATTCGTAACTTGCAACCATTACTTCATGGATGTCATACTGTCGCAATCCTGCGACGGTGATACTGGCGAAGACCCTGAACGGTCTGGATGCCTGGCGAGAAGGTCGTTCTGACTTCCTACAGGGTAGACCCGTGATGCTATTCATGTGGTTGTCTGAAAGACTCTACCTGGTGACTCTTCCAGAATATCCTTTGTTGGTTGTACCCAACTTCTTTTAGCGTCACTTCTTCAGCGCTGGCCTGGTTATTAAGAGATGGGAGAATTGGCTTGTGCAGTATGGGGCTTAGAATCTGTACTGGTCAGTGCCTTAGTGGGGATAGTTGCTTCTTATTCTGGAGCTAGGAGAATACCCGTATGTGTAGCTGGATGGTCTAAGATATACCTCTTTTTATTTCCCTTGGCGGCTTTTGTGCCAATTTGGCTGGGCACATGTCGTGCCACCTCGGACACTAAATTTCTTTCCGTTAGAAAATTTGATCGAGCGTCTGCGCATGCGACTTGGCTCTCTGTGGGAGAGTCGGCTTTCGTCGACCCCTCTCTCTCAGTCTGTTGGGAGATTTTGGCATATCCTTGGGGAATAAATGAAGTGGTTCTGGAGGAGAATAATTAGCAAGATGTTGGCAGTGGAGACTGGACAAAAGGGGCTTGTCTATTTTAACACCATGGAAGGAGGTGTTATGGTTTTTTCGAAGCTGGTTCAAGCTTATCGATCCATGGAGTGTCTGCGACACTCTATTCAGGAAGGGGAAACTTGGGGACCCCAGGATGTAGATGATGATGATGATGATGACGGAGAAGGCTCCTCTGGTAGCTGTGGATGGAAATCTTAAAGAGTTTATTGTGTAATAGGGGATAAATGTGGGGATTTTATTCGGCTTTTTTAGGAGGGTAGGTGGAAGGGAGTTATCCGTTCCTTTTCTTATATAATCTGTACCGCAATTTCTTATTAGTGAAATAAATAAGTTTCTGATCATCCAGCTGTGCCTTTCGATGAATTTTGTATTTTTGAATTATCTATACTGATCGCTAAGGCATACATAATCCTTTTGTTCAAATATATGTTAGAATGAACTGTCGTTCTCGGAGGAAAGAAAAGGAATTAGTTTTTGGGGGAAAAATAAGGGGCCGTGCTCATATAAGATGTATGAGCAGCCTACGTACCTCTGGGGATTTTTAAAATTTCTAATTTTGTTTAAAAATGGTTTTTATAGAGGATCAAGCCCACGTAGTTCTGGGTAGAGGGAAATGAAGAGATTTTTTTAGAACAGAAGGGAGACGAGAAGAGTCGTAGGGTGTCGAGATTTTGGACTAGAGGTAGAATTTCTTGAGACGGTCCAGGTTAACTGGACGATCCATCTCTTCTCCATCTAGATCAGTGATCATGGCAGTACCACCAGACAATATCTTCTTCATAATGTAGGGTCCGCTCCAATTGGGCTTGAATTTCCCTCTAGGGTCCCAGATGGGTTCTATTATTTCTTTGAGGGCTAAATCCCCTTCCCTAACACCGCGGTCCTTGACACTCTTATTGAATGAATGCGTTATACGTTGATGGTACCCTTGTATGCGGTAAAGAGCTTTAAATCTTATTTCGTCTAAGAGGGTCAGCTCGTCAAGACGGCTTTGGCGCCAGTCTTCTTCGTTGACTTTGTTTTCAAGCATGACACGCAGCGAGGGTATTTCCATCTCCACGGGTAGGACTGCTTCCATGCCGTAAACTAAAGAGTAAAGGGTAGACCTAATAGATGTTCGGATAGAGGTTCGATATCCCCAGAGGGCATACGGGATCCGGTCAGCCCAACCTCGACAACTTTCGATCATTTTGCTGATAATGGCTTTGAGGTTCTTGTTGGCAGCTTCGACTGCACCATTGGTCTGAGGTCAGTAGGGAGAAGATTTGTGTCTTTGAATCCCGTACTTGTTGACCACTTCTGTGACTTTTGCCTCAAAATGTAACCCGTTATCTGATACTAGCTCGTGCGGGACCCCATACCAGTAGATGATGTTTTCTTGATGAATTTGGTAACTTTCTTAGCATTCAGCACTGCGTATGACTCAGCTTCGACCCATTTGGTGAAGTAATCAATAGAAACTAGGATGAACTTATGCCCGTTTGAAGCCTTCGGTGTAACCTTCGCTATGATGTCGATACCCCAGGTGGAGAACGGCCAGGGAGAAGTCATGTTGTATAATTTACATGGAGGTAGGTGCTGAAGGTTGGAGAACTGTTGACATTTGAGGCATCTCCGGACGTAGGCGGTGCAATCCTGGACCATGGTGGTCAAGTAGTAGCCTTGTCGGATGATCTTCTTGGCAAGCATTTGATCGTTCATGTGGGGCCCGCATTCCCTGTTGTGGATCTTTTGCATTATCCTTTCAATATTAGCTCATGCAATGCAGTGCAAATGAGTTCCATCAAAGTTTCTTTTGAGCAGTGCTTTGTAATAAATAATGTACTGGGCGGCCAGTCTTCGAAGGGTTGCTCGATCTTTCTTGTTGGAACTTTCGGGATACCTACCATGCTTGAGGAGGCACTAGATATCATAGTACTACAATTGGTTAGCTCGGGATCTTCTATGGTGACGAGCTCAATGTGGTAGCAATGGGTTGGTTTGTCTTGCTTTTGAACTAGGAAGGGGGTCATAGTTATTCCTTCGGGCATGTCGACCATAGAGGCCAAGGTAGCAAGGGCATTGGCTAGGTTATTCTTAGCTCAAGGTAGGTAGTGGAAGGTGATATCTCAGAATTAGGAGGCTATCTCTTCTAAGTGGGCATGGAAGGGTTGGAGCTTCTCGTCCTTCACTCTCCACTTTCTGAGCACTTGACCTATGATGAGGGCAGAATCCCCGTAGACATCTAGGCATTGAATACCTTTCTTGAGCGCGACTTTGAGGCCTACCATTCACACCTCGTATTCGGTTATGTTATTGGTACAAGGGAAATCCAACTTGATGGCGATGGGAGTGTGGGAGCCATCTGAGGCGATCAGAAGTATCCCAATGCCATACCCCTTCTTGTTGGCAGTGGCGTCAAATAACATTTGCCATCGAAGGTTATCTTGAGCAGTGCAGAGGATATTCTCATTTGGGAATTTGGAGATCTAGACATCAGCTTCTTCTATGGGGTAATCAGCAAGGTAGTCAGAGATAGCTCTTCTTTTAATGGCTTTTTGCGTGACGTACACGATATCGAACTCGGATAGGAGCATAAGCCATCGGGCCATTCAGATGGATAAGGCGGGTTTCTCAAGTAGGTATTTGATAGGGTCCATTCGGGATACAAGTTTGATGGGGAAATCGAGCATGTAGTGCCATAACTTTTGGGTGACCCAGACAAGTGCGATACACGCCTTTTTCAAAGCAGTGTAGTTGACCTCGTATCTAGTCAGTTTGCGATTGGCATAATAGATGGCTCTTTCTTTATGGGAATCTTCAAGGTATTGGGCTAGCAAAGCCCCAACTACGGTGTCGGTTATGGTTAGGTATAGGAGCAAGGGAATACCAGGCTATGGTGGCATGAGTACCAGGGCTTGGGTCAGATATTGTTTGATTCGTTAAAAAGCTTCTTGGAAGGCCTCATTCCAGACCTTGGTTGAAACCTTTTGGAGGAGTTTGAAGATAGGTTCGCAGATGGAGGTTAACTGGCTGATGAACCGACGGATGTATTGCAACTTTCTAAGGAAACCTCAGACTTCTTTCTCTATTCGGGGAGGTGGCATCTCAAGTGTGGCTTTCAACTTGGCAGGATCTGCTTCTATCCCTTTCTCATTGACCATAAATCCCAAGAGTTTTCCTTTTGTAATGTCGAAGACGCATTTCTACGGATTGAGTCTCATCTGATACTATCGCAGTCGTTCGAAGAACTTTCGAAGAGCGGTAGCATGACCTTCTCTAGTTTTGGACTTGATAATCATATCATCCACATAGACCTCAACTTCTTTGTGAATCAGATCGTGCAGGATGGTTGTGGCAGGCCTCTGGTAGGTAGCCCCAGCATTCTTGAGACCAAATGACATAACAGTGTAGCAAAAGGTTCCCCATGGGGTAATGAACGCGATCTTCTCTTGATGATCTGGGTGCATCTTGATTTGGTTGTATCCGATAAACTCGTCGATGAATGACTTAAGAGCATGACTAGATATGTTATCTACGATCATGTCGATATTAGGTAACGAATAATCATCCTTTGGATAGGCTTTGTTCAAGTCCCGGTAGTCTACACACATCCGAATCCTCCCTCCTGATTTCGGCACAGGCACTATGTTGGCTAGCCATGTGGGATATTCGATTACACGAATGAAACCTACGTTCAACTATTTGACCACCTCTTCTTTGACATTGAGCGACCATTCGGTGCAGAGTTTTCTCAAATTTTGTTTACCGACTTGTAATCTGGGAGAGTGGGAATCTCATGTCGAGCTATTTTAGGATCGATGCCGGGCATATCGTCAAAGGATAATGCGAAGAAATCCATAAATTCTTTTAGAAATTCTTCGAGTTGTGCATGCTCATGCTCGTCAAGGGTAACCCCTATCCTAATCTCGGGCAGTTGGCTACTAGAATCGAGGTTAACAACAACAGTCTCTTCTTCATTAACTTGAATGAGATTATGTTATTTGTTATTAACCTTAGTTAGATCAGTTAAGAATTGTTCATTTGCAAAATCATCATCATCAAAAGTTTGATTAGAATTTAAAAAATTAATGGAAGGCACAATAAGATACTCAAAATCTTCGTTTATTTCATTGATAGGAAGAACAACATTGAGAACCTCGTCAAAATAGGTCTCGATTACACTTGACCAAGGATAGACAACAGAAGAAGAAATAGGGTAAACATTGGGGTTAGGTGGGATTTCAACAGGTAGAACTGACACAACATGCCAGTTGAGGAGAGGTGTATCGGCAGCTTTAATCAAATGGGATGGATCCTGCCTGAATGAACCATGCAGACTGTCAGCCCCAGTGTCTATAAGTTAAAGGAAACTTTGGAGTCACTTTCCTCAGTCTCTTAGGTATCTTTGATGAACGGTTGTATTAGGTGTTGGTAATTTTCGTCCCATGGGTAGCCGTCTTGAAAGAAGATCTCCATTCTAGGATTTATCTTCTTGTTTGTATGGTCATACCATGGTTCCAGGAAGCCGTAAAAGGGGAAGTCATCGCCCTCTTTAATGAATCGTCCATTCAAGGAGTCTCCTGGGATAGTCTGGTTGCAGTCTAGTCTTCTCTTTGGTCGAGATTGGTGGATCATTCTGAGCTCTTGTTCTGATGGTTGATACCCCAAACCACACGGAAGGAAAGCTTTCTTCAGTTCAATAGGCTCAAGTATCCCTTGTTGTCTTTGCCCTAGCCCCAGTCCGGGCATGAAGTGCATGTTTGTGAACATCTGAATCACGTTGATGTTGCCATGAGGGTCATATTATGGATAAACCCTTTTTTTAAGTCGTCCCCCACCGGGAGGAGAAGTGTCTCAACTCGAAATCCTAATAGGAGCATATCATTTGACCCATGTTGTATCTCAAGAATCGGACTGCTGGTGCTTGCACCCTTGGCATTATCATTATCGCCCAAAATAGTGATGACCCGTCCATCGGTAAAGAACTTCAACTTCTGATGGAGCGAGGAAGACACACCCTTTATACTGTGGAGCCAGGGTCGTCCGAGCAACAGGTTGAAACAAGCTGGGATGTCAATGACTTGGAATTCAACGACAGAGTTTATAGGGCCATCCCCTATTATAAGTTTTATGGATCCCATCACCTCCCGATGGGTATTATCATAGGCACGTACACCATCGGAGGTTGGAGCAAGGTCGCTTTCTTTCAATCCTAAGCACATGAATGTTCTTAGTGGGCAGACATTCAAGGCGGATCTATTATCGACAAGAGAGAGTGGTACAACCTTCCCCATAACTTCGACGGAGATGTTGAGTGCATGATTGTGGTTTGGCCCAATTCTGGAGATTTCTTCTTCGAAAAAGGATAGCATTCGGGTAGAGGTCAAGGATTCGACCAAATTTATCGCTTCTTTTGGTGTGGTTGGAGGAGGAACTGTGGGTCCAGTGAGCAACTTAGCTGAAAAGACATGAAAATCCCCCATAGAGTGATGTTAGCTTGAGTTTTCTTCAGTTGATCGAGGATCTTTCTCTCCTCGATGGTCATCTCTGGCATAGGAAGGTTTTCAATGCCCTTGCCTTTGTCATTGGCTGGTAGTGAGCTTAGAATCTGGTAATGCCTCCCTGATCTGGTCACGTGATTTACTGAAGAAGGGAAGAACATAAACTATGTTTCCTCGTCGATCTCGGGTTGTTTTTCCACCTTGTTTATCTCTCCGAGGAGTTCTTAAAATGATATCATCCCACACATGTCAGCTATCGGGCCACTTTTTTCTGAATCTTGATCTTCATTCGAATCTTCAAATTCTTCCCCCCATTCGGTGGAAACAATTTTGTCTTTCCATGTAAAGTCGATACATTCCATAACTTCTACGACTTCTTCATATAGGTGTTCCCAATCAGTGGGGATGTGTAAGGGTAAAGGGACTAGGTTCCCTTATAGCTTCAAAGTATCAAGTAACTCAGTGATATTGCAAATGTTGTTGGTTTACCCGAATAATTCTGCCATGATCTGGACAACATCATCTAGGCTGACTTCATCTATTAGTACTACCCAACTGTCTTATTCTCGGGCCCATTTCTGCACTTCCAAGAATAGCGTACTAAAACTCTGGAAATCGATACTCATCTGTGAGGGTAATTTCAGCCCGAACTCTAGGAGTTGATTTAACAATTATGACAATTCCATACTTCCATCTCCGGAACGGGTATGGACAGCGATGCATGCTCTGGTAAGGAATGACAGTGCCTGATCAGCGAGGCTGGTAGGGTGTAAGAGGAAATGTGGGAAAGTTTGGAGAGGTTTAGGATAGTATATGGGTGTGATTTGAGTTGAGAGATCAAATTTTAGGTTCTCTTATAAAAAGATGGCATTGGCATGATTTGGGAGTGGGTTGTGAGTAGTATTTGGCTTAGGATTGGCTGGTGGGGTGATGGTACCCCGGTCAATGAGATCTTGGATTATGTTTCGGAGGTGGAAGAATTGGTCAGTGGTATGGCCAGTTGTTTGGTGAAAGGCGCAATGAACATCGGCCTTGAAGTTTTTTGGGACTGGATTTGGCAATGGACGAGGGTCTAAGGGTTTGATAAGGTTTTGGCTTAACAGGGACTGGTAAACATTGGAGAGGGGAGCATGGAGCTCGATGTATTCTTTTCGGACTGGGACAAGACGATTTTTTAGTGCCCATAAGGTGGTTGGTTGAGAGATGTTGTTGATGGTTGAGACAGCAGCACTGACAGGCTTATCATATTTTCTAGGGGTAAATTATCTGGACACTTTCTTTGGGTCAACTTCTATTTTAGCAAGACCTTCCTCGATTTCTACTCTTGCTTCTCTAAGAGCTCAGAAGTGGGGGTAGAATTGTCCTCCCATTGTTTCTCGTACATGGGGTAAGAAGTTCTTCTTCACTATGTTGACTTGTTCTTCTTCGGATGGACGATTGGTCATTGTAGCTTCTTTTTACCTCCATTGGGCTATGAAATTACTAACCGATTCCCTAGAGTTTTGTTTGAACAACTCTAAATCATGGTGGGTGACCTCAAGCTCTTCATTGTATTTTTACTGCGACATGAATTCTCAGTCTATATCCTCCCAGCTGCGGATTCTGGACTCCTCGAGGGACAAAAACCATCAGAGGGCGCTATCCTCCAAAGTTTGCTGAAACAATTGGTCCATCGCTTCTTCAGAAGCCCCTAGTAGAGTCATGGAACGGTGATAACTTCTAATATGAACAATCGGGGGTCCACTTCCTCCGAATTTCTTGATGTTTGGCATCTTGAACTTCTCGGGTAACCTCACTTTAGGATAAGGAGACATGTGGGTGTATTCCATGTAATTTCCTGAGATTCCGACTTGGTTGAACTTCTTAATGAACATTTTGAGATCCTCTTTGACCTTTTTCAACTCCTCTTCTTTCGAATACATGACTATAGGCAAGTTAGCCCCAGGCTGGGCAAGGTTCAGCATCGAAAGCTGGGCAGGTGGCGGCCCATTGACAGGAGGGGCACGTGGAGCATGTTGATACTCTTTGGGAACCCAGATAGGCTTTGGTGGACCCATAGCACGAGGGAACAGGGCCTCGAGCTCTTAAGGAATAGGAACCTGGTTTCGTTGCATCTCTCGAACCTCAGTCTGGAGGTTGTCAATCTTGGATACAAGCTGAGCTAAAACTGCCATCAGATCCGGCTGCACGACTGGTACTTGATCTGTGTTCTCCATGAAAAGCGAATGGATTCCAGACTCGGAAGAAGTAACAGGGGAGTGGACGGAACTCCAGGGTGATTTGACTGAAGACCGAAGCCAATAAGGAGCCAGGCCAAAGTCTTACGATTAACCTGAGAAAGCGTAGAATGGTATTTATTTTTAGAAAAAATAATGAAAATATTTTTTTTTGACATTTTTTTTCGAGATTGAAAGACGAAATATTTTTGGATTTTTGATAAAGAAAAGAGAAATATTTTTGGATTTTTGGTAAAGAAGTGAGAAATATTTTTGGATAAAGAAGGGAGAAATGTTTTTGGAGACGGAACTCAGTATGATTATTATGATTATTATGTTCTCACTTGTATTAAATTATCTTAAATGCAAAAATGAAATGCCGAACGGGACCCGAGCCTGGAAAAATTGGGTTTGTAATATATGCAAAGCTATGGCTGGACTTGTAACCAGGCTCACGGACAGGGTCCCATTTTAAAAATGGGCGAAAATTTGGGCGACAGGCCGACCCTAAATTTCGGCAGAGTTTCGAGTGGAAACCAGCAATCTAACATGTGTGTCCTAGGTTTGACACCTATATGCGGGTATCAAGATGGTTGGGTGAATCAGAAAGGGTTCCCCTCTTTGGCGTGACTTCCACGATATACATCTTGCTCTTGCGGGCAATAGGTACGTGTGTACAAGCCATTTTATATACCTGAGTGTACGTGAATTGCCTCACTATATACCTCATGGGGATGGTAATTGTGAGAACGAATTCGATATACTCGGCGTACATGAACGAGTTCCCTACGATATACCTCCCGTCATGACTTCGATCAAGTGGTACGATCTGGAGAAACAGTTCGATATATTTCGAAGCTACTTGGACAATGGAAGGTGAGAGTCATATCGCTTAGGCTAACTGTGCCATGCCGGACCAACGCCCATCACGAAGTGACCCTCCAGTTAGTGGGTAAAATTTGCTCAATAACAATGCTCTTTGGTGTGTCGTGTGAATCATGCACGATTCTCTTATTAGTATCTTATGATGAGAATGCCTTTCTTAATTATGCCAAACAGGGTGCAAAGTAAAAGTACCAAAGGTACACCAAGTAAGGATGGGTGATGCGTGCAACATGTGGATATATGTGATCCTAGGTGCACATGGTGGTAAGTGTACATGGAGAATTTTCTACAAGTGTGTGAATAGAATCATAAGTATGGGAGATACACGAAAAAGGGGAACATGTAAAAATGGGGGAGAATATAAACAATATAACATCCATGTAAATAGAGTCTAGCCCTCAAAATAAGAGTCTCCAGCAGAGTCGGCACTGTGGCCATCCCCGATCCTCGCTGCGGGGTGATGAGAGTGAGGAAGGATCTCGGGTCCCGCACGTCCCTCTCGGGAGCGCTTCGACCGGCGTCATGTGGTGAGGTGTAAAAATGTAGAGAGATTAGAGTCGCCAGTCTATTTTACTCAAAACAGACAAAAGAAAAGGGGAAGCCATCCCGAAGGACATCATCCAAAGACATACTGGTGCATACGAAACCAAAATGATTCGAGAAGGGTCTGGAGGCTATGTTACGAAATGGGAAGGTGTTAAGTACCCATGCCGCCCTTACAGTCTCTCATGGATTTTTGCTATTTTCCTTTTATTTTTCCCGTGATATGTGTGCATGTGTATATATAATGGAGATAGGAATCCTCGACTTGTATCATGGAAGAGATGAAGCGAGTCATCCATAGGAAGGTATAAAAATAATATTAGAAAATTGAATTTACGAGATTATCCTTACGTTGATCATTATGATGGAACGATAACGCATGTGGAATAATACGCTACTAAGAACAAATATATGCATATATATATGTAATCTAAGAGAATTGAATTTAGAGAAAATATAAAATGAGAAAAGTAGGAATAGGACTCGAGTCTCGGGTTTTACCCCGAGACGCCTACGTAGCCTATAGAGGCATCAAAGTCCACGTAGTTCGTATGAAAAACGAGGGGTGGGGTTTATCCCATAAATCTAACCGGGGACTTCTCTTATTTTTTTTTTTTTTTTTTTTTTTTTGTGTGTGTGTGTAGAAACAGTGTTTTAGTTGTGAGAAAAGTGTAAGAAAATCATGAGAATCCCTATTTGGAATTTATGAGCAAACCCTATTTTTCTTATTTTTTGGGTTTTTATTTATATGAAAATAATAGATGTGAAATAATACTAAATAAAAAGTATATTAGGATGTGTGAGATGAGATGATAAAGGTGTTAAGTAATAAAACAAATTATTGCGAATTTATGAGAATTTAAAGAGAGAATTGAGAAAAATGGACCTTATTGAAGATCTTGAGCTTGATCTTGAATGTTGTAGAGTAGCTCTTGCACTTGGATGATGATGGAGGGTAATTAATTCACCAAGTTTGATGAAAAGGAGGATGAAAAGTGAAGGTTGGAAAGGGTTTTGGGTGTGGAAATCACACTGACTTCGAGAGAGGTTTTTCGGATATGCTGAGAGTGATATCTATCAGATCTCGGATCCCCCTACAAATGAGGTCAAGGCCACTTTTTATAGGCCCAGGTCACTGCTGATCGGCATAGACCTGGTCCTAGCTATCGGCAGCTGCCGATAGGGAGGGTCTGAAACCTGCTGTTTGGGAGTGTCTTTTAGGCCTTTTTGAAAAATCGGTTGCAGAGTGCAAACCATTGATATGAATCACGCACGGGGGTGGTCCGTTGGAAAGGTAATTCAGAGACTTTTGAAAGTCCTTTGGACTAGTCCCAGGTTCGGGAGTTGACTTTGGGTCAAATGTGGCTCGGAAGCGCTCGTTGGTCCTTTGGACGGAAAAATTTCACACGTAAACGGATCGTTCATCCTCATGGTAAGTCAGAATTGCACACGGGGTAGACCGTTAGAACGGTTAGGAGATTTACTTTGACATTCTAAAGAGTTTTACTCGGTCTGGGGAGTTGACTTTGGTCAACTGGGCCATGGAAGCTTTCGGTGACCTTTCGGAGTAAAATAGATCGTTCATCCGTACCGTAAGTCAGAATCATTCACGAGGTGGACCGTTAGAAAGGGGTTTCAGTGCCCTTCAATGATTCATTCAGTCTCGGTCGAGCTGAAGTGTTAACTTTGGTCAAACGGAGCCCGAGAGCGTCTGGTTGCCTCTAGATCAAGTTTCGGGGGAAAATGCATCGTTCGTCCGCATGGTAAGTCAGAATCGCACACGGGATGGACCGTTGGAAAGGGATTTTAGTTCCCTTAGAAGATTCATTCAGTCTCGATCGAGCTGGAGAGTTTGACTTTTTGGTCAAATAGAGCCTGGGAGCGCTCGATGGCTTCTAGGTTAATACTCGGGGTATGAACTGGGTTTGTAGTGATGCAGGGAGGTGCTAGGGACCTAAGGAAAGTTTAGGGGGGTAATAGAATGGGGTGTCTACATTAGCCGATAATAAATTTAAGTACTTACTAAACTATTTTACACTCGAGCTTTGACCCGTCTTCTGTCATTTTCTCTCTCTTGTATATATATGTATGTATTAGATGTTCCCAGCCACAGGGGCATCAGGCATAGGTTCTTTGAATTTGAAGTGCTGCAGCTTATGTGGGAGGTGCAGGCCCTTATTTTAGACGACCTCTTCATTGATTCCGTTCTTGTTTTTGTTCTCCATAGTTAGGGCATGTGTCACCCGATTTCCTATTCCGTTTGGATTGGTCAGAGATTTTTATTTATTTATATTTCTAGTATTCAGTACTCTTTGGGAGTTAACTCTTGTGAGGATGATTTCATTTATGGTTCTTTAACTTGGTTTGGTTAATCAAAATGGCTTAATTCTTTTGTGTTGATTGTCGTCCTTAACGTTTATGTGATTCTTAAACTGAAGATTATTTAAAAAGGTTTTCATATTGGAATTTAGTAAAATGGAAATAAGACTTAAATTATTTTGACACTTAGCTTAATTATTTAGGGTGTTTAAATTGGAAATATTTATTTTACGACAGTGATGCTAAGAATGAACCAACCGTTCACCTTGATTTTAATTTAATAAAGGACTGATCACCTGGTATTTAATTAGGCGGGGTGTCACAATTGGCATAATTCTGAACAAAATGGTATGAGTCATAGGATAGACTTTGAGTTGTTAGTCCCATGAGCCTATGACCTTATTTAATGAAGACGTAGTGCCAAAGCTTCAATGGGTGGATATTCTGAGCCGTGTTTACCGTGCCAAGTTTTTCTTTACATATGTCGAGGATCTCGCATGTATGGACATATATAGTTTATGAGTCCTTAGAATTTTTTAATAAGGGTATTCTATTTTTAAAACTGTTTTTTTTTAAATATGTTTTCTGAGTTTACTGTAGTACGGAGTTTTAGAATTTTATTGAGTTCGTTCAGACGACATCTCACCGTCGTTCAAACGACATACCAAGGTCATTTAAAGTATGTTTTTAAACATACATCAAACGCGGCTTACTATTTTCGTTTTGTTATGTCTGTAGATTCGAAATATCATCTCGTTGGACGAGATCTATATCTCGTTAGAATGATTACTTCATATCGTTCGAACAATGCGCAGCCTTGATTTTTCTATAAAAGGATTTTTAGACTCAGAATGTTGATGGACTCTTTTGCGAAAAGGATTCTGCACCTATTTACAAGAGTTCCAACTCTCAAAAGTTTCACCCGATTTGTTTACAAGATCTAAGATTCATAAATCATATACTTTGAGTTCTTATTTGGGCACCTTGTTTATTTCTTCCATCATTAGAAGAACTTATTTTCGTGCGGTTGACTTTGTACGTGTTGATTGTAGTGAAGAAATGATGGATTCTGTGTTCTGAATCGTAAACGGTTACTGAGTTGTATCCTTGGATACCGAGACATACATGGACTCGTGTGTTGTGGACCTTACATAGGTGGACTCCTGCATTGCACTCTGAAAGAGTGGTTCAAGATAAAACAGCATCAAGACTTGTTGGGGATCGAGTCATTGTGTAAGTCTACTGCCAATGCTTTGTAAAACCATATCATAATGATTCTCCGGATAGCCATCCGAGGTTTTTTCCCTTTGTGTTTTCCTCATACAACGACATCTTGTGGTTTGATTTATTTAATTTATCTTCTATTACCTAGATGCATGTTTAGGGTAAAAGGATAAAATTTGGTAAATCTAGTTTTCATAAGAAAGGTTTAATTGGTGATAAGTTTAATTGGGAGAATTTCGTTTAATCGTTAAATTGTAAAAGCATAAAATATTGAACTTGTGTTTATTTAAACCATCCTAGAATTCTCATGAGATCAAAGGTCATTCGGACGACATTACGCATCTCGTTTGAATGAGAGCACAAGTTGTTCGAATGAGATTTTCATCTCGTTAGAAGCTCATTCGAACGTGATTTGCATCTCATTTGAACGAGACAGAATCTCGTTAGAACGACTAAAAATTAAAATCTTTAATTTAAAACCTTTTTTCAAATATGAAAAGAGTCTCAGAAAAAATCCAATTACATTATTAGAAACTTAAATAAATAGAAATAATATTATACCTTTTGATCTCGATAGCAGTGAAGAATGTTCAAATGTGTCGAACTCAGTATAAAATCTTTTCTTTCTCGGTGCATAGGCTTGAGTAACATTTAATTGACATTCCTATGACCTATGTGTTTTGACCAATGGAATAAGGCAGTACATAAAAATGACTCAATTGGAAATTTGCCCTTACGGACGTTAAACAGGTGACGGTTTCTATTCGTGTTCTCGATTATGGAGTTTAAGATATTAGAATGACGAACAATTCATTGTTAAGTAGCAAGTGGAAAATTTAGTTTCCATTAATCATTCTTGACACTTTTGACTTAAACATGTTAGTAATTTGCGAGTGTCTACGTAGGCCATTAGTGGAAACATCGCGTACTCTAATGTGAGATGCTTTTGCATCAACCTTTAATGATGTGAGGAACCCACTAAGATGTTAATAAAGGTAAATAGTGCCGATTGGATTAAAGATACGAGTTTTTTAAGCCCAACATTGGAGCTAGGTGATTAAAGTGGCATGCCTAAGCAGTATTGATTTTGTGATAAGGGCGCATTAAGTTCCTTTGTTAGGTACGTGCGGATGGTTAATAATGATGATGCAATTAGGCGAACTTAACCCTTTGGGTATTGTCATATCGTGGGTATTTGAAAATTTAATAGGCATGCAGACTCGTGTTTGTTACTACTTGAGGATGTGTACTCATGCTTTATTTGATAGGATACCATCATTATAGGTGAGTGCCTTGATAATTGTCGATTGAAGGATGTATCTCGTAAGCCATGATGAGATTTAAAATCCATTTGTGGTAAGCGTGTTATGTGGATAACGATGGTGATTTGAAGTGACATAGGAGGCACCCTTCTATGGTCCGGTTTTGGAGAACGTGATGCGACATTAGAGGAGTAGGATCCTTCGTGACTTTGGCAGTGTGTAGTTAGAGGCTTATAGGTTGTACACGATGTCCTATATCCTTCTAGAATCCTTAACAGTGTGAGCTTGTGGTTTAATACGTAGTATATGGCATCAGTCACTTGAAAGAAACTTTTTGGACTTTTCATTCGGTCTCAAGGAGAGGGTCTTAGATTGGATCTATGCCAAGATTTTAAAAAATAGGAAATAAGATTTTATGCAAATACCCTACCCCATTTCAACTGCTTAAGCGATGACTGAAAGTGAAACAATTTCGATGTGACTAGCTAAATTTAATAGAACCTCTTCATCGTTAGTATTCTGTGAAAAATAGTCTTTTTCATTCCTTGTCCAGTGGCCATTATGAGTGAGGATCCCTGGGAAAGTTTTTTTTTTCTTTTTTAATAAGGCAATTATCTACTCCATCGACCTTTAAGATCAACTGCATGTGGCGTCTTTGGGAATAAAAGTCGACTTGTCATGACGCCTTGAGGTCTTCAATGATTATAGCTCACCGTGGGTGGAGACTTATAAAATAGCATCCATGTGAGTATATAATAGTAGTGGGATGGATATTGGAGATTTGAAAGAACACTATTTCTATGAGAAAATCATGGGTTATGATATCTTGTCAGGTTTTGGGTGACTTTAACATTGAGGTATGATGGGTGTCGTTAGGGAGCCAATCAAGTTCGGTGTTATGGAGTGAAAGTGTTCTAATGATGGTTGTATTGCGGGATATGTGATGATCTCACGTTATTGGTTAAGTTAAAATAAGTCAAATTGTGTAGCCCTCTGTGATGTCATCAAATTTGGTACTAATAGGTGATTTAACCTTCAAAGGGAAATTGGATATTAATGTCTTAATTGCACATAATGCTCGTTTGTCATAAGATGACTAGTATCAATATTATCGTACTTTACTTTGATGAGTAGTAGGAAATGCATTAGAGAATTGAATTAATGATGTCATGACTGAGGCCTTGTGAATAGCAGTGCAGATGGGATATCGAGGTATGATTAGGGTATCAACACATTCCATCAATGTAAGTTAGAATAACTCTAGTATAGGAATGGCGAGTTCTTGGAAAGTCTTGCAAAACTTGTGCGTATTAGAGGGCATAGGTGTGTGTAGTGCTTATTATCATTACAATATTAATGAAGACTGGCGTGGTTGCCACGTAGATTCAGTTGGGTATAATTTAGATATAGGAGCAGTGATGACCTTGTACCAATGATGGCTATTACTAGGTGAGTGTTTAGCCTAGTTGGGCATTACCTAAGGAGAAGATAGGATGTAGTCACTACACGATAAAGTAGATAGTAACCTAGATGGGTAAGGGTGGTTACAAATCCCCATTAACTAGAAGTAAGGACAAGGTTGGCATTAACGAAGGTATTTGGCATTCGTTAATCGTAGTAGTTTGTGTTTATCAAGAATGAAAGAATAAATCCTTATTCCTAAGGAGGGAAGCACAGTGTTTGATTTCCTAAAGGATAGTAGTTAATATTTTACGTTCTTCTTGCAATGATGAACGGTTTGTGCTTCGATTTGTTTTGACTTATGAATCAAGCCAGGGTGTATGGCTAGGGTCAGATTTGATAAGGAAGACTAGGAGGAGTCGTATACTTTTAGCGTACGATGTAGGTTCACCTTTCGTAAATCATAATCTATTGTGTGTGAATAAGATTATCTCAGAACAGTTGATTGTTCATTTCGATTCTTTGTGACCCTTCAGTTTTGATAGTCGAGGGTTGTGCTCTTTCGATTTTGGTGATGTAGTATTATTCCATATTGATGGTTCAGTCACTACGGGACTTGGCTCAGTATAAGTGAACATGAACCTAGTGTGGTCATTGCAGCTCAGCAACTAAGTGCGCTCTAATTTGAAATATCCTTTTGTTTTCCTCAAATTCTGTATACACATGGCTACGCGTTTTGTCGCACGAATTTCTCGTAGTATCCTCTTTCCTTAGTATTAGCAATCTTATGAATTATATGGCATGGTAATTAATGACTCTAGTTATAAAGAGCAAGGTTATGATTTAAGGGTATCAAAAAGTGTTAAAACTCGAGCAAACATAGCACGTGATGTTTTTTTGCCACTATGAGTGGATGGTGTATTTCTCAGGTGAGTGTACCATAGAGGGACACCCATAGTGGTCCTAAGTTCATCAAAAGACCTTTTTGGCACGTATTAGTCTTATGCACAATTTGTGACTTAGTTGGGATATTGCGACCTAGAGTGAGTGACTATCGATGCGGAGTTAGTATCATGTTTAAGTGAAGTTGCGTAGTAAGGAGGACTCAAAAATTCGAGGTGACTCAGGGTATGTAGTCCTAAGAATTGAGATAATTTACTATAATGGATTGGGTATTAGCTGTATGTCGTTTTGCTCTTGGGAAAGTGTTAATCACTAGAGAGTGTTGCCCCGGTAGATGATCCAGTATGCCTTGGGTGTTAGTAAATAAGCCTTGTGACTTTATTGAGTGTGATCATTGAGTAATAGGAGACTCGACGACAATTATGTGACTTTGATGGCTAGCCTAATGGTGAGCATTAGAATATGTTACATGTCGAGTTGTTTGGTGACAACCCCTTCTGAAAGGGTGTACGATGGCTTCTTAGTGATTGAGGATTTCGATGACCTAGCCATGAAAGATCCCTATGGCTTAGAATAAGAACAGATAACCTTTAGGAACTTGAGGAATTAATGGATCAAAAATTTTTAGGACAAAATTTTCTATGGAGGGAGAAATGTAACACCCGCCCCTATAGTTTTGACTATACCCGTGTAATTTGGTGACTTTATAGGACCGAATTGGGCTTTGAATTTTGTGAGATGGATAATGGATAAATTTTGAGTAATATCGTGGCCTTGGTGCACTTAATTGGATTTATAATGGCGTTATGTTTAATTTGGAGGAATAGTTTTGAGTCGTTCGAACGAAGTGCTTGGTCATTGAAACGATAAGGCTAGGGTAATTCGAATCGCTCTTTTAACTAACTTCGAACAAAAAATATCTTTTCGTATTTCTATCCTCGTTGGAATCCCATTTGAACGAGATGCGATGTCATTCGAATGAGGTCTAGTTCATTCGAACATCCCTTCTAACGAACTTCAAACAATAAAAACTTGTTCACATTTCCAGCCTTGTTAGATTCTCATTGGAACCCTGTTCGAACGATATGCAATGTCGTTCAAATGAGATCTATTCTCGTTGGAATGAGACTGTAGAAGTCAGAGAATTTGCAAAATTTTTGTGATGTCGTGATGAGGGACCTTGGAACAGTTGAGCTCCTAATTTCTCAATGGAGTAGATCATTTCGGGGTTGGCCTTTTTGGGAGACCTTTAATTAATAGGGTTAAGAGGTCTCTAATATATGTGGAAGAAAGAGAGTGGAAAGGTTTCATTTCTATCAGATTTTCTCCTCTCTGTAGTTTCAATCACTCTCCTCCCTCTTGAAGCCTTACCCTACCATCCCTATGCCTTAACCCTCCATCCTTAGCCATATTTACACCATTTCCAATCCTTGTTCATCCATTCCAAGCATTATTGAAAGTAGACGTTGGTAAAAAGGTTCATTTAGGTTAGTTTTGAAGAAGAAATTATGGAGTTTGAACGGGGGTTTCATTGAGCTTTCAAGGCGCAATATTGGTGGAGTTAGGTGACATCTTAAAGGAAACCTTAGGAGGTGGAAGGTTTCAGTCTTCTTTTACATTCATCCATCCATTTTTTGCGCTTCTATGAGGTGGGAAAAACTCTATTTTTGTTAAGTTTGAGATTACTCTATATTGGAATATTTTGGTCAAATATGTTAGAGTCCATAAAAGTACAATCTTTACATCTTTGGGTTGTTATTACTCATGATTTGTTAATAGCTTTGAAGATTTAAGAAATGGGTTTTGAAAGGGTTTGAGAAAAGATGATAAATTTCAAGAAAACCTTGTATTTAACAATTTTACGAAAAATATTTTCCTCGATAAGCTATTTTTAGTATAAATCTTGAGGTTCTCTTGCAAAAATGAAGATTTTATAAATTTAGACATTTAAACAAGTTTGTGAAGAACGAATGTCTTTTTGGTCTTGAAAATCATGGATTTACAAATGTTATAAAACTTCATGTGATAGTCATCTATAAAGCTCATTTTTATGGATTTCTAGACTTAAAATCCATCTTCTCACGTGTATAGATATGTAATAAGTTAATTATGAGCATACAAACATGTTTAATAAGAATTAAAATGGAATTTAACTTGAAATAAGAAAGATACAAATTTCAGTACCAAAAGTGTGTTATGAAATAGGGAGAAAATGATAAATGTGTATTTTCACGACTATATGTGATGTTAAACGAAAAATGGGTATTTTCTAGTGAAAATGGTCCTGAAATTCCAAAGTGATTTCTTTATTAAAGAACATAATGAAAGCAGGAGATTTATAGGTTAGGTAGTGTGTTGGGACTGTAAAGTGACTAAAAGTGTTAATCAAGTTTTAACGAGTTACGACTATTCAAGAGGTTAAGTTAGTGACTTAATAATATTTTGGGGAAATAACACTTATGGAAAGGGATGAATTGCAAGTTTGGTAATAAAAGGATAAAATGATAATTTTACGTAAAGTGGAACATTTTTATGAAATAAAAATGTTGGAAATGGTATTACACAAAATGGTCTTAAAAGAAAGTGATTCTCGGGATGAAGTCAACGTATATGTGTAAAGGATAAGAAATGGTAAATTTCAAGTGTAACACAAATACACGCCGTAATTATCTAGATTTTGGCATTGATTGGTAAAAGTGGAATAATATGGAAATTTGCAAAATATTAAAGCACATTGAAAAACGACTCAGCTGTGATCGGGAATCATTAAGAGGGGCCGAGAGCCCTGGGGTGAAACCCAAAATCATTAGCCAGAGCATATCGTTGCGTAGCCGACGGTGTGGAGAATGTTAAAGTATGTGATTATGTGTTAAACTAAGAGAAAAAGATAATGAGTAAAAAGTGAAATGAGATAAAGAAATTAGTTGTGCTAAGAAAATGAGAAAAGACAATCTTTGTGAAATGAAATCGATAAATGTTCTTGTTTTTGAATGGATAGTTTGGACTGAAAATATGGAAATGACTAAGTCCAAGTAAATCATGAGTTAATGACACAAGTGAAGTGGTTAATTGGTAGTCAAGCAACCTAAGGTGGTTTTAACGCATAATTAAAACAAGAGTGTGTTGTGAACGTTTTCAAAAGGAAAACATGTACTTTTGAACATACAGTGTGCCTATATTGGAGAGTGGTTTTCAAGGAAAGTACTAAAGTGTATTTGGTGCGAGAAAAATCGAGAATTTTGGTAAATAAAGTGTTTTTACCTAAACAAACACTATTTTTTTAAGTATTTAACTGGGTGCATTAAGCGGGGAAATAATTGTCAAGTCACATAAAGATAGGCAAAAGGGTTTTTTATTAAGATTAACGTGATTTAATCAACTCAAGCAAAATTTTGGAATAAACGGATTCATGCATTAGTATATGCATATGTATACATCTATACGATATTTGCATATACACATAGGTGGTATGTTATATAGTCTTTTTTCTGCTATACGATTATATGTTGCATTGTTGTTTATTCCACTAGGCATTCGACTCATTACCTTCCCTTATTATGGTCGGTTATACGCGATTCCATATTTTGAGGGTGTTATACATGTAAGTATTACTTTATTTTGCATTAGTATCTCTGAACACTTGAATTTTGGGGATGCTTCCCACGGGTCCCACACGTATCTTGATATAAATTAGAATCTCATGCTAAACAAGTGAAATGCTAATTAAATAAAATTGGACTAGAAATATTATTTAGGTTGTTTCATTGGACTTCACACCTAACATTCAGGTCCAACCGAGTTTGTAAGAGAAAATATTATGAGTTTCTCATAACTTAGGCATGCATTTGCATTTTGAAATTTTTGGCGTATCCAGTTACAAACCGACATGTACCGTCATGTCGAGATGAACTCCAACATCTCTCAGTTTAAGACACCTCTACATCTCATGAAGGTATAAAACTTTAAGTCTTCATAATTATATTTGGGATGTATTTTTTAAAAAATCGAGGCTACTTTTTTAAGTTAATTTTTTTTGGCCTCGTTCAAACGAGATGGGATCTTGTTCGAACGAAATAGCCATTTCGTTAGATCTCCTTAGACCTTATTTTGAATGAACATCTAACGAGGTGGGACTGTTTTACAGTGTCATCTCGTTAGAAGCTCATTAGATGTACACATCGAACGAAATGTCTTTTTCGTTTAAACGAATTGCTTCCTCATTCGAACGATATGCTATTCTCATTTTCGAATTGGCCGGTTCCTCAAAATTTGCGTGGGACCTATAAATACCTGTTTTGAAAATATTTTTTATGAGACTTTTGAAAAAAAATTGCATATTTGTTTCAAAAGATTTCATAATTTTCATTTCCAAAACACTTTTGATTCACAATCTTTACATCCCATACTTGAATTATGAATCTTTTTAAAACCCTATAGTTTCATATGTTACACAAATTTCATGGAAAATATTCTCTACGGTTGATCATGTGAACCAAGGGTTCACTGCTAAATAAGGAAGAAGGCTCACCGGTTGATATTGAGGGTGGATCACCTCCTATGAATGACTCTGGACTGAGCCATTTTATTTATAAGGTTTTGAAGACTCTGCACATCATACTAAGTTGTTCTAAGTGATTTGTAAGTCCATTATATGTAAAACATCCTAAAGTGTTGAATATATGTTTTGCCTTGTAAAGGGATTTTCCTCATTTTCTGTGTGTGATTGCGTGCGTAGTTGATGATGTTGGGAATCATCATATTAATGATATGTGGAGCTCAAGATCTAGATATGTCAACAATGGAGGAAATTACAGTAATATATGTAAATAAAGAAGGGGATGAGAAAGATAGAAGACATTGAGATTTAAGTGGTTCAACCTTGGCATACTCCACTATGCAAGATGGTGATGGTTTAGTATTTCTATAAGGTAATAAAGGACATTATTACATACACTTAGGCTTTCTCTCTCTAGATTACAATTTAGTAGTGTTTTGGTAGGGTTGTCAATTTTTCCATCATTTGTAAGGAAGATGAAGCCAGATTTTAGAGTATTAGTGGTGCGCAATGCCATCCTCAAGCATGACCATGTGTGCATGAGGTCGATGCACCAATAGGAGAGAACCAACTGTCATGTTCACATGTACATCATGATGATGAAATATTCTCTCACATGGGTTGTTGATCTTCTTTAACAGTTCGGTCCACATGGCTTGGTGATGCATAAGTCACATGATCCATGTGAGGTATTGAAGTAGGTTGCATAGGTCTCAACAAAGCTGAGATCGTGGGGGTAGTCTTGCAAGGAATAAAATCGACTGTGAAACCACGTCAGGGAATCACATGAAGGTATTGACTTGATAGTGTCGTGTGAGGCCGATACATGATGAAGTCATGACTATGGAACTGTCAGGGAACTATATGTAGGTCTCATCCTATTAGTGTCGTGTGAGGCCAACACATGATAAAGCCGTGACTATTGAACTGTCGGGAACTATATGTAGATCTCGACCTATTAGTGTCATCTAAGCCCGACACGTGTTGAAGATGAGAAATAAGAGCACTTGTGTATAGAGAATGATTGCAATTGTTCTGACGATGAGCTCTCGGAGGGTCAAGACTGGTTGACATGAACCTTCGTGCTGTGGGCCCATACGAGGATGAATTCGACTAGCACTTGGAAGGGGTCATGAGGTCGAGGATGAGCCTCACCTAGACGAGGTCACACTTATGTATATCAATCACTGCTAGACCTTAGTATTTAATGTGAATGGGAGGATAAGGTGTATAGTCGTCCGACCCTATAATGAAATGACCCCCAATGTCAGAGGTTGCTTTGGAGACATGAACAGGTTGTGTAGATGTCAGGAGCGTCATTTTTGTATCCCATACAGACATTATGTTCGAGTTTCCTTAACTGGACATATGTCAGTAAATTGATGGCTTGGAGTGTGTGCCAAGGTGCGATGACAATATACTTACTTGGAACTCGTGCCCTATTGATGCGGGCCTTGGAAATAACGCACAATCATTACTCTTTTTAGTTACCCAAAAATTCAATATTTCCTCTTTCTTCTCCAAATTTTGTTCTCCCTCCTCAAGGTTTTTGCAGAAAAACTCCAACCTCCATTTTCTCTCTTCTCACCACTCCATTTCAGGCGAGTTTAGCATCCCTTTTTTCGTTCCAAAGTCTTATCCTCCACCCAAGTAACCCCATTCTCTGAATCTATTTCGTTCGATTTGTGTTCTATTACTTCATTTATATTTTGATTGTTTTCTTAGGAACATTGAGTTTTTTGGCGATCATTTGTAGTTATTCTAGGGTTTGTTTAGCAATCTTGAGGTTGTTTCTAGGTTGTAGAGGGTTGAGAGGAGACTGTTTGAGTGAGAGATTGCATTTTCCATTGTCGGTTTATTTTTTCGACGGTTCTCCTTTCATCTTCTCTGATGGACTTCAAAATTGTTCTTAATTGGTTATTTTCTTGAAAATAATTGAACTCTCCCTTTTGATATTTTAGTCAACTTAGGTCAAATTTATTCCTGTTTGGATGTACAGAAGGTTGTATGAACGAAGTGAACAATAACTCCATTTGAGGGAATGCATACTTAGGTAAATTCATAAGTTTGAGGTCGAGGCTAAAGAAAGAGCCGAGGTTGAGCCTAGATTTAAATTCATCTAACCCCCTTAGCTATATTTCATCCTCCTTCACTTATCACATATCCTACCCCAGCTGAATCTTGGATCTTCATAACCATTAACAGTGACACCAAGTCTAATACCTCGTCTAGTGGTTCTCAATCTATAGCCTATTTTGAGGGCTACAGTCTTTCCCCACCCAATAATTCTGAGGGAGATGACTCTTTCGAAGAGGCTAGGTGATTAGGCATAAATTCTTCCCAATTTATCCCTTTAATTTAGTTACTTTTAGCACATCGAACAACGTAATCGATTTGACTTTATCTCATAATCTTGCTACTGACTTATCCTAACGAGTACACCGAGTTTCTGGTATTTCGTATTGATTTTACAGGTATTTGATGTCAATTAAAGAAAGAAAGAAACCGGGAGAATCAGAAAAGAAAAGAAAAGAAGGAAAGTCAAAAGGGAAAAGTTATCATTTTTACTCGAAATTCGGATGAGGCACCAACTAGAAAGTCTAGAGCTTTCAATTACAAGAACACTGGAAAAATGGCACCTCAATCGGAGTCCCGATGTGAAAGTTATGAGAAGTTAAAGATAGAAGAAAAAGTCAAATAAAGACAGGACCGGTCCGGCCAGAAATTAAAAGAACCGATCCGGACAGGACCGGTCCAACCAGAAATTAAAAGAACTGATCCGGACAGGACCGGTCCGACCAAAAATTAAAAAAGCTGGTCCGCAGTGCCACATTCTAGAGAACCCCGGACCAAAGACGGATCGAAGCTGAAAGAAATTAAAAGAATCGGTCCGCACAGGACCGATCTGCCCAAGAAATAAAAGAATCGGTCCGGATCCAAGCCAAACCGATCCGGAGGAGGACAGGACCGGTCCAGCTATCGAGATTTTATTTTCTTATCTTCCTCTAATGGATAGTCCTAGTGCTGCTAAAACTCCTGAAGTTTTGTAGGGTATAAAAACCCGTTTTATTATCATTCTTAGGACGGAGAATTAAGATAATTTTCCATTCTTTCTGTAAAACCCTAGTTTTGAAGGTAGATTATAATTTTAATTCCAAGAGTGAAGATTACTCATATTTCTCTGATTACAAGTGTTCTTAATTGCTATTTTTACTACTTTGGTAAGATTAGGAGTTAATTTTCTTCAGTCCAATTCATTTCTACATCATTCTACAAATTTTTCTTAGTTTAGTCATGGTTTTCTGCAATTCCAAAATAGTTTTCATTACTTTCATCATGGTAGGCTAGACTTTTCAAGGTCGGGATGCATGAACCCAACCTGATGTGGTAGTTGTATGTACATAAAATTAATCCTCTAAATTTAATGGTTTGATTATGATCGTATTGCATAGAAACACGACAATTGTAGATCTTTAGATCTCGTTTGCTTCCGAGTAACCGGGATGCTTTAGAATACAATTCGAGTGTAACTATTGAAATACCGATTTACTCGTCCTTAGATTAAGTATGATGGCGGCTTGGACCTCATAAACGTAATGCTTGGGAGTACTAAATTCCGGGTCTAATTAATCATTTAAATTTACGATTAGTTTTATAATATCAATACACTAGGGTTGGGGGATTGTATTCCCGTCCTGTTTTTCTTCATCATATAGTTTAAAGTTTTAAATCTTTCTTCATCAACAGTTTAGGTAATTTAGAATAGTTGCATTTTTTCATACTTTCATAATTGCATTTAGTTGTACCCAATTCTCAAACAATTCATCTTTTCCTTTCTTTTTAGAGTCAGAGTTAGGATTTCCTTATCTATCCAACGTCATCACAATTCCATTGTCCTATTTCCCTGTGGATATGATCCCGACTTACCGGGTTTATTACTAACGCGACAGGCTTGCACTTGAGCCTAGAAGAGAACGCACTTCTGAGACACATTCCTAGACGCGTTAAGTTTTTGGCGCCGTTACCGTGGATTTAGGTAGACTTAGGATTAGATCGAGTCAATCTAAAACTTTGACCAAAAATTTCCAAAAATCCAAAAACATAAAAAAAAATTCAAAATGCACAAAAAGATTCATCATCGTCTCTCATAAGTTGTTAATGCAAAATTCTGAACTTACTCCAACTCCCCATATAACTCCAAAGCACATTCACGAAAACCCGATTATTCAGTACGATCCTGATAGCCCTCACACTCCTAACGCTCCACAGTTCTGGGTTCCACCTCCCACACTGTCACACTTAATCTCAAATAACACGTCGTTTTCCTTCTTAGGACACACTTCAGAGAGCACTCCAAGTATACCAAGTGAGGATACCAAATCTTTGAGAGAGAGAGATGTCACAACACGGTAGTGCAGCTGCCTAGGAGGGAGAGGCCCCGTATCGCCCTTTGAGAGACGTCTTATATCCCGAGCGCACTGTCACTCCGGGATGCATTTTACTCCCGTACAATGCTGGGCAATTTCGCTTTAGAAATAGGATGATCCAGATACTTCCCACTTACCATGGACTAGATTCAGAAAAGCCATATGCCCACATTATGGAATTTGAGGAGGCGTGCGAGACACTCAGTGATCAAACTTGCACAAAAGATGTGCTCCGCCTCAAACTCTTCCCATTCTCGCTAAAGGATAAGGCTAAGACCTGGCTATGGTCTTTACCTTCAAACTCGATTTCATCATGGAACGAGCTACAATCCAAATTTCTCAAGAAGTTCTTTCCTCCACATCGAACGAATTCCATCAAGGCTCAAATTCAAACATTCCGACAATTAGAAAATGAGTCATTCAAACGATGCTACGAGCGTTTCAATGAGTTAATTGCCTCGTATCCCCATCATGGTTTTGATAAAACGCAAATCATTTCCTTTATCCATAATGGGCTGAACATTAACTCCAAGCAACTCTTTGAGACTATGGGTAGTGGTCCGTTTGTCGACTTAGACGCCCATGATGCGAAGCTTTACCTGAGGTATGTCGCCGAGAATATCCAATATTGGGATACATCTGACCCTAACGCTCATAATCGAAATTGTCAAGTGACCACCACTCCATCGGTGTCCATCCTATTTCATGTAGAAAATAATTCTATAGTGGACAGTCGACTCAATATGCTTGAGAATGGACTACGAGACGTACGTGAGGTATTGGGAAGAGGACCAAATGGATCCATCCCAAACCCTGTTGAGAAGGTGTGTGAGATTTGTAAGGCGGGTCATTCAATTGAGGAATGCCCGACTATACCAGCCTACAAAGTAATGCTTCAAGAAAAAGTGAGTGGTATTGGAGGATTCAAGGGTGATTTTGGTGCACCCCACGGGAATTCTTACAACCCTTCGTGGAAAAACCATCCTGGTTTTAGCCATGGGCAACAACATGCTGCGATGAATCCTAATTCACATGTTGCCCCTCCTCCACCACAACACTTTCAACAAGCTCCACACATGCAAGGACATGTGCAAGCACCACCACCTCAAGGATCATATATCCCTCCACCGTGGAGAAGTCTCGAGGATACGATAAATCAATTTATCAACAACCAGACTGCAGCTAATGCTAGGCATGAGCGCATGATCCACGACATGAATGTGAACATTTCACAGTTGCAATCATCATTGAGTATCCAAGAGAAGGGCAAGTTTCCTGCCTAGGTCCAAAGACCTCCCCAAGGTCAAACTAGTGTAAGCTCCACACCCCATGACCATCCGGAGCAATGTAGCGCAATTACCACTCTACATAGTGGGAGAGTAGTTGACTTGTCACCTCCCACACACGATGCAACTAAAGACAAGGAGACTTCGCCTGGCACGAAAGAGGCCGAAGATGTCCCCTTGAATGAGAGTGATAAAGAAGGCACTAGTGAGATCGAGGTAGTAGTGAAACCCCCCACCGCTGCCCCATACCCTGAATGGTTGGTCCTGCACTCCAAAGGGACTTCTCGGGATGATGTTTTGGATGTCCTTAAACAAGTAAAGATTAATTTACCTTTTCTCGAGACCATACAGAAAATTCCCGCATACGCTAAGTTCATTAAGGACTTACTCACGGTGAAACGCAAGCTAAAGGTAAATAAGAATGGCTTTTTGACCCAAAATGTCAGTTCAGTTTTATCGAGTGGCCTTCCGTTAAAGTATAAAGATCCGGGTGCACCCACCATTTCGTGCATCATGGGGAAGAACCGAATCGAAAGAGCACTGATAGATTTAGGAGCGAGTGTTAACATTCTACCCTATTCCATCTATAAGAAACTCGATTTGGGATCCCTCAAGCAATATGACTCTCCAGCTCGCGGATCGTTCCGTGAAGATGTCGCGGGGAATCATTAAGGATGTGATCGTCCAAATAGACATTTTCTACTTCCCGGTGGACTTTGTCATTTGGGACGAGGAGCCCTCCATTCTCCCTATCAATCATGTTCCCATTATCCTTGGTCGCCCATTCTTAGCTATGGCTAATGCACTCATCAATACTCGGAGTGGGCGGATGCAATTAACATTTGCGAACATGACGCTCAATATAAATATTTTTAACAAAATCAAGAACGAGGGTGACGAAGGAGAACCGCGAGAGACAGATCATTCAGGAGCAGCACACAAGCATGGGAGGACCCACACGCGAGAGTCGATAGGGGTATGCCTTGTTACATCAAGTGAGAGCGACAATTTAGAGGGCATAGAGAGAAGTGCATATGAGTGATTAGAGGAGAGCGAATGGCAAGACACGATATATATTTTTCTCCTCGAGTACTACCCACCCACACCACCTAATAATTTTGAGATGGAGCGAGGAAGAAAGAATGTGGAAACAAAGCAAGAGAGAGAGCTAGAGGAGTTGAGCCTAACAGGAGTTGAGAGAGAATTCGAACAGGTGGATGAGAGCCTTCGCAACAAAGTCTAACCTCTATTGGACTCATGTAGTCATTTAGGAGAGGGCGAGTGGAAAGATAAAACTGATGAGTTTCTTCGCAATGACCATCCACCCATACCATTTGATAGCCCGAAGGCGATAGAGGAGAAAAGTTGTGTCTCGTCCGACTTAGAGCTCGACCCATGCATTCTAAAAATTGAAAGAAAATTAGGTGTTCCCTCAGAGTCGGTGCACACAAGCTATTCTTTGAGTAAGCATCACAGGGATCCCTTTCCGAGTAGTCACAATGAGTCTCTCGGTCTTTCCTTTATTTATGGGCGAGGTCCCAACTTATTCCGGTTGTTGGTATATGACAGGAAGACGGGAGTGACAAGGACAGCATCGAACCCCAGGAGTGGGGTCGGGTGAGTTCATGGAGAGACGAGAGGTCGTCACACCCCCGACGCGTATGGGGTGATTGTTGTTGTATTTTTGAGTCATGCATGAGTGTCATATAGTGTCTTGTTGCATTTTAATAATTTTTTTTGTTTTATTTTCTCGCACTTTTTATTCGCTTTGAGTTAGATTTTAGTCTTTTTTGCTTGAGGACAATGCAAAACTCTAAGTTAGGGGGGTCACAAGTGCGTATTTCTAAAACTTCACAAATCTTCAAAAATGCCCAAAAATTTCCAAAAAAATCATAAAATTTTGAAAAACCCAAAAATATTTTTGTTCAAAATAAATAAAAATTGGAATTCAAATTTTTCAAAAATATCATTAAAAGTCGGATTAAAGTCTCAAGTTGTAAAATTCAAATACACAAAGCCGAAATTGACTAAAGATGGAAATTGAGTGAAAATTGACGACTTAGCGAATAAGTGTGGAGATTAACAAACCCGGTGAGATTCGAGCCCTTCATCTTTGTGAATATTATAAATCAATCTGAGTTAATTGTTAACTCAAAGTTCTTTTCAGCGCCCTAAAAAGTCGTCGAGGATCTCAATCCTTTCATTTTGATCGGTTATGGAAAACGTGTGTGGTATTGCCTTAAAAAGCGCACTAAAAATCTCTAAACTTAATTAATCTCGAGACGCATATGGTAATGCAATTGGTATTTTGGACAATGAAGTAGGCCCTCGTTTGTCACCCAAAAATATTGACCATAAAAAGATGTGAAAAATTATCCCTTTGATAACCCAAATTGAACCAAATAGATTTTTCCTTTCGTTTGACAACCTGAAAAACCCAAATAGCCTGGAATTGCGAAAAGGGAATGTTCAATAAAGTCCGAAAAGCGCATAAAAAGGGGAAAGAAAAAAAATAGATATGCTCAACAAAAATAGCAAGAAAAGAAAAGAAGTGAAAAACAGGAAAAATAGAGAAAAGGAATAGAAAATGAACAAAAGCCCGAAAAAGCACTAAGGGACATCATAAGAAAAAATTTCCGATTCCGAATTTCCCAACCATTTCCATGTTACCCAATTACACCTTAAACCCGAAAAAGTCCTAACCGAGTCTGAATTGCGAAATTACTTACCGCGTGGAGAGCCAAGACATTAAAAGATAATAAAAAGATATCGAATGCGTAAATAAGAGGCAGTGTTCCCATTTTTAAAACCGTAATCCGTTGATGAGATCCTATCACTATGAAATTTCCGTCTTTCTACTTGTGTGCGTGATTTTGCGTCCATTATATTTACTCTTTATATCACGCATACCGAGAGAATAGTCACATTCCAAGTGATTCGTTTGAGAGAGCATTCCGTGAGAATTTGAATTCAAAACGAATTTTTGAATAAGTAACGAAATGGTCAATCGGTGGAAATCCGCGGTTAAATTTTTGGCTTCGCACACACGCACTATGATTTGAGACATGTAAATATGACTTGATGATGACTATTTTCTGGGAAACTTTGAATTATACAATTTTTGCATATTTTGAATTTTCCTTGAGTCGAATTTTGTGGGTGTATTCTCTGCAAACCCTCACGAGACACAACTCGTCCTGCTAGGGTAACCTAGGGGTTTAAAGGCTTGTTGCATACTCTAAATGCAATCGCTTGCCCGCGAAAAAGGTATTATATCCCAATAAAATGTTTTTCAAGAGTTGAGCCTTGTTAGGATTCTTTTACATTGCTCGGGACGCACAAATTTCTAAGTTAGGGGGGTTTGATTAGGCATAAATTCTTCCCAATTTATCCCTTTAATTTAGTTACTTTTAGCACATCGAACAATGTAATCGATTTGACTTTATCTCATAATCTTGGTACTGACTTATCCTAACGAGTACACCGAGTTTTTGGTATTTCGTATTGATTTTACAAGTATTTGATGTCAATTAAAGACAGAAAGAAATCGGGAGAATCAAAAAAGAAAAGAAGAAAAGTCAAAAGGGCAAAGTTGTAATTTTTACCAGGAATTCGGATAAGGCATCAACTCGAAAGTTGAAGAGCTTTCAATTACAAGAACACTGGAAAAAATGGCACCTCAATCGGAGTCCCGGTGTGAAATTTATGAGCAGTCAAAGATAGAAAAAAAATTCAAAGAAAGACAGGACCGGTCCGGCCAGAAATTAAAAGAATCGATCCGGACAGGACCGGTCCGAACATAAATTAAAAGAACCGATCCGCAGTGCCACATTCCAGAGAACCTCGGATCGAAGATGAAAGAAATTAAAAGAACCGGTTCGCACAGGACCGATCCGCCCAAGAAATAAAAGAACCGGTCCGGATCCAAGCCAAACTGATCTGGAGGAGGACAGGACCGGTCCGGCTATAGAGATTTTAATATCTTATCTTCCTCTAATGGAGAGTCCTAGTGATGCTAAAACTCCTGAAGTTTTGTAGGGTGTAAAAACCCGTTTTATTATCATTCTTAGGACGAAGAATTAATATAATTTTCCATTCTTTCTGTAAAACCCTAGTTTTGAAGGTAGACTACAATTTTAATTCCAAGAGTGAAGATTACTCAGATTTCTGTGATTACATGTGTTCTTCATTGCTGTTTTTACTGCTTTGGTAAGATTATGAGTTAGTTTTCTTTAGTCCAATTCCTTTCTACATCATTCTACAAATTTCCTTAGTTTAATCATGGTTTTCTGCAATTCCAAAATAGTTTTCATTACTTTCATCATGATAGGCTAGACTTTTCAAGGTCGAGATGCATGAACCCAACCTGATGTGGTAGTTGTATGTACATAAAATTAATCCTCTAAATTTAATGGTTTGATTATGACCGTATTGTATAGAAACACGATAATTGTAGATCTTTAGATCTCGTTTGCTTCTGAGTAACCGGGATGCTTTAGAATACAATTCGAGTGTAACTATTAAAATACCGATTTACTCGTCCTCGGATTAAGTATGATGCGGGCTTGGACCTCATATACGTAATGCATGGGAGTACTAAATTTCGGGCCTAATTAATCATTTAAATTTACGATTAGTTTTATAACATCAATACACTAGGGTTGGGGGATTGTATTCCCATCCTGTTTTTCTTCATCATATAGTTTAAAGTTTTAAATCTTTCTTCATCAATAGTTTAGGTAATTTAGAATAGTTGCATTTTTTTCATACTTTCATAATTGCATTTAGTTGTAGCCAATTCTCAAACCAATCATCTTTTCCTTTCTTTTTAAAGTCAGAGTTAGGATTTCCTTATCTATCCAACATCGTCACAATTCCATTGTCCTATTTCCCTGTGTATACGATCCCGACTTACCGGGTTTATTACTAACGCGACAGGCTTGCACTTGAGCCTAGAAGAGAACGCACTTCTAAGACACATTCTAAGTCGCGTCACTAGGCAAGTTACAGAGTTCCGTCTATACAAACTTGGTGTTGCTGAGTCGAGCAATCTGGGGACCCCACAATAACCCAAAGTTCAACAAATATCAAATGACGATGAGTCGAGAGTTGAGGTAGCCTTTAAATAACCACCAATGGCTATTCCAAAATCGACCTTGACGGATGCTGAGTCCACCATTAGATATCCTGGTGGTACAACTACAATTGACGATGAGGATGTTAATGAGGAGGACGTCGAAGAACTTGACACTTCCTATGCCTCAACCTTTCCCAATAATGTCCGAGAGACGGACAAACCTTTGCGGGATAAATCCTTCTATCGGAATGAGAGTTCCATCTGAGGAGGAGAAAGCCTTTAATAGTAGAGAGGGTGAGGTAGTTGTCTACGAGTAGATGTTCAAGATCACTTCAGATTGTCGAACCACCCAAAAGTGAGATCTATCCTCGCCAGTATGGGGCTTTTCCCTGCTCAGCTTTCTCTAAATGCGTAAAAAATTATCCTCGGCTTTATCCAAATGTGGAAATTGGCATTTCAAGTCGATCTTCCAGTAAACATTTTTAGAGCTTGCTATACTGTGTTAATAATGAAGTTTCAACCTTACTGCTTTCATCTCATAACACGAAAATTCGACAAAAAGTTTTTTCTTGTGAATCAAACTTCGAATCATGACTGGAAGCCTTGCTATTTCTTTGTGTTGGGTGCCTGGGAGTTCGACACCAATGCTCCTTCTTGTGCTGACGAGCCGAGAGTTCCCCCAAAATGGGGTAAGGTGTCAAGGTCGTCTAGGCTTGACACCGGCCTAAGAAAAGACTGTTTAGAAAAGATTAATCATCTCAAGACAGGTAGAAAGAAGGGTGGGCTTATCGTCTTCAAACTACTGATAGAACCTTCAGTCTGAGCCAGGTTTGGCCTGGGTGTTGATCCCTTCATCGAGCCGTGTACGCATCTATATAATTTTCATCAACAAATCATATCCTTGAATCCCAGGCAAGTATCTATCTTGCTAATTTCCAAGTTAATATACCTTACATGTTAGTCTAGGAATAAAAATCATATGTTTTAATGGAAGAATTATATATTTTGGAAGAGAAATTATATGTGTTGTAGGGAGAACCCATGTAGTCAAAAATCTTGATCATATGTAGAGGATTACCCATGAATTTATTATGATATTTGGGAAGAAAATCTTGATTAAAATACAGGGTGGTGATTATTCATGCAAAATTTGGTTTTATAAAGAGATTTGAGATTTAACCCCTTTTTGATTAATTCGTTGAGGATTTATTGATGTCGTTACGTTAGAACTTGTTTATGTGCATTGCTTATACACTTGGTTCACTTTGATGGGAGTTTGGGATGAAATTATAGAGGTTTGGAGGGGTTAAAATGGTTGAACCCGTAGGTTGAATATTGTAGAAAACTGGGCAAGAACTGCTTGATCGATCGATCGACCCCCTTTCCTCGATCTATCGATCCCTCCTGGAAAACTGCATATTTTTCTCCTTTTTGTTTAATCTGGTTAAGATACGTAGGAACCATTGATTATTATTTATGGAGTATAATGGGTTATGAAGAGGACCAATAGGGTCTAAGTAGACTTCGTTGAGTGAAATTAATATGAGATTAAATTATGGGTTAACGGGAAGTTATTCATACATTGGAAATTGTGTGTACGTTTACTAAAAGATTGAGACTCGTGAAAGATTGAGACTAGAAGGTAAGTGAGGGTATACCTACTGAAATTTATACATAGTGAGAAAGAATACTTCGAGAGATGAGAAGTAAAAACGAAGTAAATAATTAATGAGAATAAAAGAGACGAATCCGTTATGAGAAATAATTGAGTAAAATTTGTTTTGAGAATGGATAATAACAATTATGGGTCGTGGGCGAACCTAATTTGGAAAATATGAATATTTATATGTATGACTTTGTGAATGTGCATATATTATGTATCTGTGTATGACATACCTAGCTTACTTGCTATCGACAGGAGGTTTGCGCGTGAGGGCAGTCATATCCTGATGAATCCATGGGATTTTTGATTTGTCGCTCGAGAACATAGGACTATGAAAGACTTATCAGAAAGTTGATAAGTCCGCTGACTATGAAAACGTAGGTATGTGCGTGACCCGTGGGTATGAGAACTAAATTCGTGTCCAATTTTTGTGTTGATATTTGTGGTTCGAGGAATCTTTACCGAACCTATAGTCCCCTATACAGCGACGTGATGTATTGGGACAAGATAGCGGAGTAATGCAGCACCGCAGTTGTGTCTCGGGGTGCAGTATAGTATATATATAATATAGTGAATATATATATATATATATATACATGTGATGCTATCTACTATGTGGCTAAAGTAGAAATGTAAGATAGTTATGTATGAAAACACTTAGTTGAATTGAATTAATAAGGGACTTCTCCATGTTGAATCTAAATAGATATATATATGTTTATAACATCATTACATGTATTATAAGGTTAATACGTGGGAATAATTTGAGCTATAAAGAATGGATACATGTGAATAATCTAGTTAGCGTGGGAACTATAACTAGGATGTCCTAGAGGTACGTTAGGGCTGCACACTAGATGAGAGGTGAAGATTCTCAAGAGAGTGTCGCATACTAACATGGTTGTGATATTAGCCGGTAAGCATTTTAAATACTTGCTAAACTATTTTTAAAACTGTTTTATACTCGGGCTCTGACCCGTTTTCTATCATTTCTTTCTCTCTTGTATATATATGTATGTATTACAGGTGCCCAGCCACAGGGGCGTCATGCTTAGGTTCTTTGAATTGGACGTGTTGCAGCTTATGTGGGAGCTGCAGGCCCTTGCTTTAGACGACTTCGTCATTGAATCAGTTCCTACTTTAGATCTTCATAGTTAGGGCATGTGTCGCCCGATTTCCTAGTACAGTTGGATTTGTCAGAGATTTAGGATATTTCCAGTATTCGGTACTCCTCAGGAGTTAACTATTGTCAGGATGATTTCATTTATGGTTCTTACACTTGGTTTGGATTATATAGATGGTTTAATTCTTGTGTGTTAAATTCCATCCTTAGTATTTATGTAATTCTTAACTGTTATTATTAAAAAGGTTTTCATATTAGTATTTAATAAAGGAAAAATGAGGTTTTAAATGGTTTTGATACTTAGCTTAATTATTTAGGGTGTTCAAATTGGAAATATTATTTTGCAACAGTGATGTTGAGAATGAACCAACCGTTCACCTTGATGTTAATTTAATAAAGGACTGATCACCCGGTATTTAATTAGGCGGGGTGTTACAACTGGTTAGTCCAGGAAAGGGAAATTAACTATTAATTATTGATGTTTGTTATTCCTGGACTTAGGAAGGAATGGAGTAAGGCCTTTAACTGATTTAATGTATCCCTTAACTGTTCTAACTGCTCTGTTTCGGACCTGAACTGAACTGTCCTGCCATTCCTGACATTAGGAAAGAGTGGAATAAAGGACTACCTTCCCAATACCTGTGAGCTAATGAGCTAAGCCAATATGAGCTACTGGATTCTATCACCTTATGAATAAGTGTTCAAATCCTTTCATTTCCCCATTTAAGTCTTTTTCATCTATTTTTTCATATTGGCTTAGCTCATAATCACAACAACTTGCATGAGTGAACCTGACTCTCACACCACTTTGACATAAATTACTGAACACACATTAGCAAAAAAATGATTTCTCTCACTCTGTTTCCCTCTCTAATAAAAATAAGCATTAATTAAACTAACTACAATGGAAGTAAGGGCCCTACAAGTCTTTCTCTCTAAGACTCCTATTGAAGGTAATTAACTAAATGAATAAAGACAAATATGGAAAATAACTTATAATTTAATAGTATCTTTGAAAATCAGCAACCAATAAAAATCAATCTTCGGTCAGCCTTAAAGAGGGGCCCACCCTGCTCGTTCACAACACAATTAGACTAATTTTACACTTTTAAAATGTAAGACTTTATGTATTTGATGTTTTCACTGTTAATCAGGATTTAGGTTGCATGATGTCCTTACATGTGTATTGACAGTAATAAATTTTGCACACAGATGTCAGTAATTGATATAAATGGGGGCACTATATTATATCAGAAACATATTGCAAGTGAACTATGTACAGTTGTCATCTCTCTGCAGTTTGAAACGTATATCTTCCACGGATTTAAGAAGAATTTTTTAGTGGTGGCAACGAAGAATTCTTCAATCTTGGTGCTCGAGAGTGACACAGGAAACACACTAAGTTCTGTCATGGTCCACCCTAAGAAGCTCTCTAAAGCTTTATTCATGTATAATTTGGGTAATAAAACTCCACATTCTTCAGATTTTTATATTTTCCATCACTTGATAGGATGATAGAGTTGATATATATAACTTCGTACATGCAAATAACCATCAAGTGTAATCTCTTTAAAAAAAACACTTGTTAAATTATCAATAAATTAATTGATAGATTCATTTGCTTAGCCTTTCTAGATGGACATGATACGTCAGTTAGGGGGTCTAATTATTACTACTATGTACTAATAAAGTTGCTTACATCTATTCCTCGGCACATGCAGTTCAAGTTAAAGACTTTTAGTTGTACAGGAAATTGTGAGATAAACAAAATTCTTATTGATGATACCACTAAAATCCTTTCGTTTGTGCAGGGTGTTAATAAGTGGCACTACAAAAAAGTTCCATTCCCCTTGTTGTTGCTCATCTACATATTACACTTCTTCTTCTGGCCTTGTACTCCTTTTCTTTAGTGGGAAAATTGAGATTAGGTGATGGAAACTAGATGTAATTTCTTAATTTTATTCAATGAGGTATGATAAGTGAGAAATATTTAATAAATGTTATACGAGCTATGGGTCCACTGTATGCAAACCATGGCAAACAACTCCTTTTTAGTTAAGTCACTTTATGGTCCGTGGAAGAAGAAGAAGAAGAAGAAGAAGAAGAAGAAGAAGAAGAAGAAGAAGAAGAAGAAGAAGAAGAAGAATCTTTCTGAACATGAAATTGTTACACAATGTAATGAACGTCCAAGAGTCAACGATTAGTGTCTGATAAATATTCTTCGTAAAATAAATGCAAAGCTTGGTGTGTTGAAATCTCTATTAGTTGTTGAGCATGCTCCTTATATTACCTTTATTTCGAAGGTTCCTACTATAATTCTCGAGATGGACGTGTCACATGGATCTCCTGGCCAGTATGATGTTCCATCTATTGTTGCGGTAGTCAGCTCGAGGCATTGGCCATTGATTTCAATCAGGTTCTAAACATCGAACTTGATCAAATTATTGAGGCCTGCAAGTTCCTAGATGACAAATGGTGCCTGAAATTTATTGTGATTATTGGACAGAAAAATCACCACAAAGTTTGCCAAGCCAGGGGGGACTTAAAACAACAACCTAACGACTTAGATTTATGTACAAACACATCAAACGATACCAAGGTAACTATGGTCATTTGTTATGTATTGATTATTCCCCAATAAAATTACATGTGTGTCAATGGCATAAGAATGTACCATGTTTTTGTGTTATTTACTCATTTATAATTACACATTCACTAAGGTTGATTTTGTTCAACAAGTTCTTATTGGAAAATACGAAGATTATTTTTTGGAGAATGAAGTATACTTTTGTAAGGAATATAATCAAGACTATTTTTGGGAGAATAATATGTGTAGAACTTTAATGATGTTAAACTTCGTTTTAATTTTGTGATTAATAGCTAGATGGTTTATCTTGTACTACATTTTGTTTTGGGAATTTTAATGGTTATGAATGGAACATAGTTTTAGATTGGTTTAATATCATCGAAATGTAGCGTCATTCATTTTGTCAAGTGTGTTTTGGAATTATGTTTTGAGTGAAATTTGAGGGCATTGGTTTGGTTGACCACGCGAGTTATTACTAATGTATTTATATCTATTTGTTTAATGAGAAACTAATATTTTTTTAAAAATATAATGATACTGTTACCAGACTTTAACCATTATAAATAAAAACATCCGTTACAAATATATGACACTCTCAATTCGTTACAATGTATTTTGCAACGGTTTTATTTGTTACAAATTCAATATTTGTAAGGGGTCAAAATCGTTGCAATTTCCTAAATCCGTTACTAATATATGTGATGTGTACCAATGTCAAATCCGTTACAAAATAAATTGCAACAATTTAATCCGTTACAAATATTAAATTTGTAACGGATTTTATCCTAACGATTTCGCCAGTAAAATAAATAACACCAATTTTCTAACGAATTTAATCCGTTACAAATATTTTTTGTAACGGATTTCTCACGTTACAATTGACTTGTTTTCGTGTAGTGGGGGTATGGGGAATGGGATTTTAAGCAACTGGTAGGGGCATGGCAACAGATAATTGGATAAGTGGGTCGTAAAGGGGTGTGTGCGTACAAGGCACATGGTGTGCATAGCAGGTAGGGAGGGAATATGTGGGGGGTGGGTTTGAGCGTGTGTTGAGTGACTATGTATGGGTACTTTGGCAACAGCTGTGAAAGTTGAGATGGGGCTGTGTGAAGTAATAGGTGGTGTTGGATATATTAAAAAGTGTGAAACAATATATATTTTATTTAAATAAAATATCTATCACCTCAAAAAATTTCATATGTTCCCAAATAAAGTTCAGTATTGCAATTGAGTCCTCAAAAAAAATGATTCACCCCTAAATTGTCAAATTTTTCACCATTTTTTTAGCAAGAAATTTTTTATTTGAAGTTCTTAAAAGACTACAATGACCCTAAACATTCAAAGATCCCCCAAACACCAAAAAGTTTGAGAAGTTTCAAAAATTTATTTTATCACACTCCCCCCCCCCCCCCCCCCCACCACACACACACACAAAAAAAAATAGCAACTCGAAAATCCAAATTTCATTACACGTCTTTGAAAATGAGCCCAAATGACAAAAAAATGGCCGTAACTCGATTATGACACCCCAACACCACAACATGCAAAAACAAAAAATCAAAATGATCCCCCAAAAGTTCAACACAAGATGATTTCATGGATTTTAGTAGAAATACTTTTATATTACTGTGAAATCATTTTTTTATAGGTGGAATATGTTTTATTTGCTGGAACTAATTTATTAATGCTGAAAATAATTTTTTATTGTTGTGAATGATTTTTTTGGTGGGAAATAAAATTTCCAGTAATTATTTTAAATATAATTTTTGAATTATTTTTGTTTTAATTTTTCAAAAAATATATATTGTTTATTTGAGTTTTCAAGATTTTTTTAATATTTGTTCTTATTTTCCAAATCTTTTATAAAATTTGTAAAATTTCTCATGTTTATTTGATATTTTTGACGTATTTTTTAGTAATGTAAAAGTAAAAACGTAAATTACATATTTTTTTTTAAATTCTAATTATGTATAATTTTTATAAAAGGGAAAAGGAACACTCAATGTCGGTCTCGGTACGATCATTATAAACAATAGTCAAAGCATCATTCATGGAAGTCAACTTTCACATTCAGTTTCCCCTTCACACCCAAATAACTCTACTACCATTAACGTTGAGAATGAAAATAGTTCAAAAAGGAAGCGAGCCATCCGATAATTCAAAATAAATTCGTTGATCTTATTAAAAAAAAAATTAATTGCATATTAATTTATATTAGTAACATATTTTGCTAATTATTTTGTTTCATGAACATGGATGAAAGGAAATAAAGAACCATTAGATAAATGGAGCGTGGACGTTTTTTTATTGCGATAATAAATATCTACGTATTTGACTATATGTGGAATCGTGATATTATGTTTTCAGAATTGTTCTACAATTTTAATTGTCAAAATTACGATAACAGTTTTTGGCCCTCTAATCATTTTAATTATCATCTTTTCATGTTTGAACCCTTTACGTTAGTTATTACTATCGTAACGTTTAACCCGCGCATAGCACGAGTTTCAACCAATCTTTATACTACTATAAAATGTTATACAAGCAATTTGATCTCCTTAATGCTAAGGATGTCCATGTAGGCATCCATTGAAATGTTGAGTTTTTTTCTTTCTCTCTCCTCCCATTTAAATTTAATCCATCTACGAAACCATGTGGCAGCTCATTATCTCATTTCTCTATCTGTCCCTTCATTTTTTAATTCTCATCAAGTGGTTACGTCTTTTCTACCTCTCTCTCTCTCTCTCTCTCTCTCTCTCTCTCTCTCTCTCTCTCTCTCCACAGTATATAAGAGAAACTCTTCAGTTGTATGTATTCACAACATAAAATTCCTTATATAGAAGACGACGCACATACCCACCAAAATGGTCAAGTCCTCTCTCTCTCAAATTGTTTATATCGGTTTCCATATTTCATGATCTGAGTTTGGAACAATGTTGGGTGTTTTTTTGTGGTGTTGTGGTTATTGGGGTTTTCTATTCGTCTTCGGAGTAGTTATTTGGTAGAGGTAGAGTTTGGTGGTTTATAAAGTTTTGGGTTCGAATATTGGCTGGGTTTTTTCTGATTTGCTAATGTTGAGGATTTATTATGTTTGTTCTGGTAGTGGGTTGATAGCAACGCTCCTCGACAAGAGTGTTATTGGTGATTTTGGGCGATCTGAATCTTTGTTGTTAGTTATATAGGGTGTTTCTGTGTTGTTAAAAAGAAGAAATGGAAAATGGGGTTGGTCCCGTGTTGTTAAAGAGGTTCCAGATCATAGGTATTTTTTTACTTTTCCCACTTGGAATTTAGATATTAAACTGGGTTTCTCAATTGAGTTGCTAACGACCCTCTCACACATAAATATGCAAACAAAACAATGTCGTTTTCTTTCGTCTCTATTCTTTACTCACTCACGTGCATCTTCAAAGAAACAACCATCATAACCCCCTCAATTAACTGTGAAAAGAATTGACAAACAATTTAAATGTGAAAATAATCATTGTAGACAAATTAAAATCTCATCCAAACAGCACACCAAAATAGCCGGGGCCAGGCAACACAAATATCTCATTGTTAGAAGCAACCAAAATGGGACAAACTTATATGGAATTAGAAAAATGTTTAAGACCAAAAGACAAACATGAGAAACAATACAAAACCCTCGACTTCGGAGGAGAATGGGAAAAACAAATCTTGGGACGAGGAGAATGGGAGAGGGTTTTCTGGGTGGGGGATATTTTTTGGTGTAGAAGAGAAGAGAGACACGTGTATGCGGGTTTTGGTTTGATAATGTCACTTTTTTTGTTTGACCAAATAGACAAAACCCCTCTCATATTACCTCTCCTTTCTCTTTTTCATTTGTGAGAGCCCCTGTCTCGCTCTCTCTTGATGGCTACATTTCTAAATATAATTGACATGCTAAAGTATCTTCTTTTAATATCTCTCTCTTTCTATCGTAATTTCTTTCACTATAACTTAAAACCTATCTACATTTTCAGTCCGTTGTTGTAATTTAGGTGATAATTAATTGGTTTATAATTCTTTGATTATTGATTGAACATGTTTTGGTTTTCTACAAGTATAATCTCTTTTGTATCAACTATAATTTCAGATGCCATTATTTGAGATGCATTTATCTTATCTCCAATTTTGTTTATAACAATTAATTTTATTAGTTCACTCTATCTCAACAAGATGAAAGTCTGGTTTGTTTTATTGTATGTTTGATGCGTTGATGGTTTTGAGACTTGTTGTTTTGAGGGTTTGCTTGGTGAATTCTCATTGGTGTTTCTGGAGGCGACTGCACGTGTCCATGGTCTAGATTTATCTAAAGTTTTCCAACCAGTGGTTTGAATTGTTGAGCTTGGGGCTTCATTTGTAGGTTGGGTTTGTAATTGTAGTGAGATTTTTTTTAGTTTTTTTGGCTTAAATGTTTTGTTTTGTTGGTTAGTTGGATTGTGTTTAGTTTTTTTTTTATTTCTTTTGGGCCTGCGTGTCCATTTGACAATCTGTTGCTTTTTGTTTGGTTGTGTTGGCCTTTGAGCTTGGGATGTACTTTTGGGACTTTGCCTCTTTTAATTAATTCACATTTCACCCAAAAAAATCAAATCAAGATTCAGTGACAATGAAGCAATCAAAATGATGGTGATTGTATAACCAAAGAGTTTGGGACAATATTAATATAATCTAACATAAACTATTTTTCCTCCCTCACCTTCATTATATTTCTTTATGTTTAACATCAACTGTTCTATCTTCTTTTAGTACAATTTTAGTTAATCCTTCTTTGAAGAACCCGTAGTTTATTATGCACTTTAGAAAGTAATGTATTTGTTAACGGTTAGCCCGCGCATCACGCGGGTTTACACCTAGTATATTAAAAAAGGGACATATACCAAATAGCCCCTCAAATATTTTTTAATACTCATTTAGTCCAAGCCTTTTTATTTTGCCTCAAAAAGTCATTTGCCACATATTTTGAAAAGGGGGTGCCGCTGGCGCGGATCTCTAAAAATAAGGGAATATTGAGTGCTTAGGGACTAAATGGGTTAAACTAAAAATATGTGTCCTTTTTAAAAAATATATATTTATAGTAGGGACTATTAAATAATTGACCCATTAAAAAATGCAATACATTATTTATTTTCGCTCTTTAGAGAAACTATCCACGTGGCTACTCTTATTTCTCTCCTCTTTACCTCTCTATTACGATGTTTTTCTACCTCTTTTTTCTCTCCCCTCTCATAAACCCACCTCTCTAATTCCTCCTCGTTTCCCTTTTTCTTTTCCACGCTCTCCTTTCCTATTCCCACCATTATATTTTCCCATATATATGCCCTCCGCTCCACTGTTATCTAGGTAGTTTACAAGTCAGGCCCGGTGAGAATTTTTTATGTATGTAATTTCGGTTTTTATATCTACGTGTAAGTTTATTCATATCATCACTGGAAGTCAATTTGAGGTTTTGCTTTTACTTTTATTGAAGAGAAGAAATGTTCTACTTTTACATAGATTTTATGGATGTTATAGATATATGTGACTTAGTTTGTCAATTTGTCAACTTTTTATTATGTTATGAATAAAACCAGGAGGCATTAAATTTGTTCATTCCAAAGCTAATTAGAGAAGTTACGATAATTGGATATGATGACTGCACCTTCAATTGAATGCTTACCGGGTTTATATACTTATTTGTTATTTGTTAATATGCCTGAAAGAATTATAGTATTCCAATGTCACTTTGTGGGGAAATCTCATGTTCAATCTTTTGATCCATTTGTTCGACAAACATTTTTTAATGGAGTGATTAAAAATCATAATGTAGGACATGTTTGATTATCAATTAAAATCTCACTTTTGTGTTTAAATACAATTCTCATAGAAATTTGTGTTTGATATAACTTTTTTAAATATTGAATTATAATATTTATGTGTTAAAATTAAGTTTTTTAGAAAACAACAAAAATGTATTTTCTAAATTTTGTTTTTTATGCGACTGTTTTTTTAATGTGACTATTTATGCGACTGTTTTTCCCCTCAACCTCTTCTTTTTTATATGACTTTATCCAAGTAGTCTATAGGTCTTCCCCTCAACGTCATATTTCATGCAACTTTTTTTTTTCTCTTTTTACAGTGTACTCTATATATAAATTTCATTCTACAGTTCTTGGTCCTTTTATTTTTTTCTTTGTACAATATAATTGTGTGTTTGTTGTGAATACAATATGTGAAAAACTCTTCAGGATTGTTAAAGAAGGTGGCAAGAGGGTTATTAGTATTTACCCTTATTTTTAATAAACATGAAACTATGTTAAATAAGTTCAATCCATGAAAGCCGAATATGACTAATTTTCAAACCGAATGATTATCTTTTATGTCATAATTGGTTTTGGTTTGATGGAGTATTTTACTCACTATTACATGTAAAATAATTATTATATATTATTATTATTATTATTATTATCATTGTGTATTTTTTTTAATAAGCATTCCACTTGGTAAATAAGATGCACAAGTTGAAAACATTTTTTCTCTTTATTTATGTCCTTTTACAGTTTAAAAAACGGCCCACGCATTGGTAATATCTTGACGGTCATTCCAAAATTTCAGTGCTTATTTTTCGTTTAATTGAGATAATTTTTTTTTTTAACTTTGACAAGGGAAATTGCAAATATAGCTTTTTGGACATAATTTTTTGGGCCATTCAATGAAAAGTCCATTGACATTTTTTTTAATAACAACTCACATGTGGTGAAACTAAGTATGTATATGAAAAATTATTATAATTTAATAGTTTGTTATATTGCATCTGTAATGGCAATATTTTTTCAATAAACATATTTATTGTTAATCGCGTGTATACAATCTCGTAGCTCACTTATAGTGTGGATTTACACCCAGTGATATACACTATTGTAGTCTTTTCCCGTGAATAATAGAAAATATAATTTCCTAATTAATAAAGAAATTGTTCACCAATCTGTCCAAACTCATCGAAGAAGATCCATTTGCTCCAGCTGCCTTTTCTGTTGTTTTCTTCCACTCTAAAGCCTTACTCTTCATTTTTTCACCCTTTTCTCCCTCCATCAACTCTCTCACAAGCTTCTCCACATCATCTCTCTTGGAATTAAACTCCATCTCTATCCCAACTCCCCAATCAACACACATATATCTACAATTTGTCTGCTGATCTCCGAAAAACGGCAAACAAATCATAGGCACCCCAGCCGACAAGCTCTCAATGGTCGAACTCCACCCGCCGTGCGTTAAGAACCCACCAACGGACGGATGGTTTAGAACTTGTTCTTGGTTGCACCAGCTAACTATAAGCCCCCTTTGTTTAATTACCTCCCAAAATTCAGGAGGTAGAATTGCTGATTCACCTCTTATCATATCAGGCCTAATTATCCATAAGAAGAATTGGTTGCTATTAGCAAGTCCCCACCCAAACTCCACAAGTTGTTCATTCGACATGACAGCTATGCTACCAAAATTCACGTAAACAACAGAGTTTTGTTTTTTTGAATCCAGCCATTGGAGACACAAAGGTTCTTCTTTCCATAGACTGTACCCGATGGATTTTTGGTTTTGGTCTGATATTTGATCTACAAGTAACTGAAGAGGGCCAATGGTGTAAACTTGGGGAAACATTGAGGAAAGTACGTTCACAAGATCCGGCTCTAACTCCTGAAAAGTGTGGAGAATATTTCCTGAAGCTTTGTTACACCTTTGAGTAGCTTCCATACAAGTGTTAAAACGAACATCCGTTGGATCGGTTGTTCGAGCAGAGTATGGAAGATCTTTGAAACGAATGCCTTCCATACCAGGAATCCAGTCTATTATGGTGTCTAAGAAGCCATTCGTGAGGCTTTCCTCTGGAAATAAATCAAAAAATATATTAGCCAATTACCCTCTCAAAAATTGATCCTGGTCAAATAGGCCTCAAATTGTTTTCAAACCATACAAAGTTTAGCAGCATTGGAATTAATTCCAACGGATTTAAATGGTAAATGGGTTGCCTACCAGTCCCAGACATTTAGTAGAACCTGAAGGGTGTGTTTTGGAAGCAAATTCCCAAACACACCCTAAATGAACTATTATGTTTAGTCCTCCATATACAAATACAAGTGTAGTATTTTGTGGTATCAACACTAAATAGTAATGATTGGTTGCATAACTGAACTCGCTTCACTGAGATGGATAGTTGAGAAACACTCTGCTTTATATATAAAGGGCCAACATGACAAACCAAAAGACTAGAAAAAAGGAGGATCAGTCCCTACACTATATACTAGGGTACTGCCCTTTCTAGCATTTGTCGCCCAAGGTTTTAACGTGCGACCTGTAGGAATTTGGTTTTGATTATGGAGATATAATGACCCGTTTTAAATCTGGCAGCAAAAATACAGACGAGCTTAATTGTGGTTGATTCATAGACGAGCTTGAGATCATGTCGAAGCTTGGTTTATTTACTTAGCAAACGAGACGAGCTGAACTTGAGTATTTTGGTAGTGGTCGATATAATCCCAACTCCAACTGTTTGGCCGCCTCAAACTCAGTGTTAATTAAATTGGAATTCTTACTTTCTAGCACACACATAACAGTCCATTAAGAGTAGTGAATAAGAAAGTAATACCTTTGAGTGGAGTAAGACCCTTTTCCAAGAGAACGCGAAACTGATAAAATCCCATGAAAGCACAGGCGGCTATTGTCCAAAATAGTAGCACAGGAATACCATGTTTTTCAGCAGCATCGATCGTGAACGTCATAAAACCATCTGAGATAATAGCAGCTACCGGTGGATGAATGCTTGAAGAGGCACCATTTTCTAGCTTTTCGAGGAGGTTTAAAAATGGAGCCAAAAAGTTCTTTCTGATCGAAGAGTTAAGAGTAGAGACGTCTTGTGTGGCGTCAATATCAGAGGGTGGGAGACCGTCGGGAATAGTTTCGAATCTAAAATCGGGCAAAGCGTCGAGAGAATTGAGTCCACCCGATTTGAGGAAGCGTTTGTGGTTAAACTCTGTGTTAACGAAGGTTACGTGGATGCCTTTGCTGTGGAGGAGCTTTGCTAGTTTTAGCATGGCCTTTATATGGCTTTGAGCTGGGTATGGAATACATACTGCGTGAGGCTTTTCTCCCATTGAACCCCTCTCTCTCTCTCTCTCTCTCTCTCTCTCTCAATGGGGCTCCTAGCACTCGTCTAGTATTTTGCCTTGTAAAAGCTATAACGTGTGGTACTGAGCAACACTATACCCGCCGTATAGGACAAAAAAAATTGAAGGTTGAAGGGTTTGTTTTTTTTGTTGTTAACTTCGCTCATGTTTTTTGTTTTAATTTTAAAAATATTTTTTTTTCAGAACTAAAAAAATTATTTTTTTTAAATAAAGGTTAAAACCTCCCAAATATACTCAAAATAATTTTTTAATAAAGAGTTTTTAAAAAAGATTTGAGTTTAAAAATAAGGCATGCCGCTGGCGCGGCCCTTTAAAAATAATAGAATATTGATAAATTGGTATTTGAGAAACAAAATGGGTTAAAAATCATTTTTAAAAAAACTAAGCATTTTTTTTATCAAAAACAATATCTTTAGTGTTTGTTTGTCAAAAAGAAAAATATTAAGTGTTTTTTTGCTAAAAATAATATTTTTCATGTTTGTTTGCCAAAAATAATAAGATTCAGTATTTTCTTTGCTAAAACTAATATTTTCTAGCGTTTGTGTGCCAAAAAAAAAATCAGTGTTTTTTTCTCAATTAATAACATTTTGAGTGCTTATTTGTCAAAATTAAAAATATTTATTTTTTTTTGAAAAAAATAATATTTTCACGCTTTGTATGGGTTAAATTAAAATATTGAAAAAAAAATTGAGTTTAAAAATAAGCCGTGCCACTGGCGCGGACCTTTAAAAATAAAAGAATATTAGGTAAATGGGTGTTTAAGGGACTAAATGCGTTTAAAATAATTTTTTAAAAATATAATTTCTTATTAGAATAATCTTGTCTTAAAAAAACAGATTTTTATTAAAAATACAGATTTTTTATTTTTATTGAAACAGTTATAGACATTTTACTTCTTATAAACATTTTTTTAAAATAGTGAAGAAGTTGTTTTTATTCTAAAAATAATATTTTCCAATGTTTGTATTCCGAAAACAAAATTCAGTATTTTTTTTTATCAAAAACAATATCTTTAGTGTTTGTTTACCAAAAAGAAAAATATTAAGTGTTCTTTTGCTAAAAATAATATTTTTCCTATTTGTTTTCCAAAATTAAAAAAAAAACAGTATTTTTTTTGTTAAAAATAATATTTTCTAGTGTTTGTGTGCCAAAAAAATATTCAGTATTTTTTTTTTAATTAATAACATCTTGAATGCTTATTTTTCAAAAATAAAAATATTTAATGTCTTTTGCTAAAAATAATATTTCATGGTTTGTATGGGTTAAATTTTTTTTTTTTTAGTTTACCCTTTTATGTTTTGTATTTGTTTGGAGATATAAGTGAGGCCCTTTTATTTTGTCTTATACCATGGGTATGGTTTTTGGGTACAAGTATTGGGTCCGTTTAGTTTTATTCATTCTTTTGCCTAGTTCAACTTTAGGTAATCTTATCTCTATCTCTATCTCTATCTCTATCTCTATCTCTAAAAAGATGAGCAGAGCTATTACGGCTCCACCATATTCTTTTAACACTTCAAAATTTTTGATAATTACAAATCTATCTTCATCTCTCTCATGGCTCTCAAAATAGAATACAAGCTTCCACTTCCTTCCTAATTCAACCATTGTTTTTTCTTTCTCTACTAACCTTGCTAAAAATCTACATAAATATCAACATTTGCACGAAAATATTCTAATAAAAATTTATAAAATTAAATATTTTTAGGAAGTATAATAAGCAGCAAAAGTAAAAAAAATTCTAAACAAATAATCCCAATAAATAAAAAAACAAGCAAAAGTAAAAAAGAATCTCAAAAAATAAAAAATAAAACACCAAAAGTAAAAAATAATCTCAACAAATAATCCCATTTATCAATCTCAACAAAAAATCTCAAACGTATGAGTTTCCAAGTAAAATAAAAAAAAACTTATAAAATCGACGGAAAAAGTATTCATAAAAGAAAAAGAGATTTGAATCAATCTTTGAGTCGAAGCAACTTTTTTTTTTTGGACTTCTTTTTCCTGGTTATTTAAAAAATCTTTAAAAAAAATTTATTTACACACACAAAAAAAACTAATTTTCCAAAATAGAATGGGCGGAAAATAATTTTTTTGTTGAAACGACATGTATTTTTGTTACTTGACATGAATACAATCCAAGTAAAATTATATTTGTGTTTGGCAAAAAAAATCTTGTAATGGCGGTATGAAATTATCAAAAAAAAATTACTTTTCATAATTGTCCAGTATAATATTGACAGTTTGTCGTGAATTTTCTGGAAAAATTAAACTTTAAAAAATGGTTAAAAAAATTTAATTTACAGAAAAATAATATATTTTCCCAAAATAAAATGGGCGGAAAACAATTTTTTGTTGAAAATCATTTTATTTTGTGAAAAACAGTTTTTGTTTGGAAATTAAATTTTTCAGTAAATTCCCCAAAATAAATTGATTTTCAACAAAAGAAATCGTGTCGTGTCGTGTCAAGTAAAAAAAATTCATGTCGTTTCAATAAAAAAAAATTATGCCCATTCTATTTTGGGAAAATAGTTTTTTTTTTCTCTAAATCAAAATTTTTTAACAATTTTTTTAAATAACCAAGATAAAGAAGTCCCACAAAAAAAAGTTGGTTCGACACGAAGATTGATTCAAATCTCTCTTTCTTTTACGAATATTTTTACAATATTTTTCGTGGATTTTATTAAAAAAAATCACTTTACTTGGAACCTCATACGGTAATGGGATTATTTGTTGAAATTTTTTTTATTACTTTTGCTATTTTTTTTTATTTTTTGAGATTCTTTTTTACTTTTGCTGCTTTTTTTATTCGTTGGGATTATTTTTTCATAATTTTTTTTTCACTTTTGCTGCTTTTTTATGCTTACTGGAAATATTTAATTTTATAATTTTTTGGTGAAATAATTTTGTTCAAATGTTGATATTTTTGCACATTTTTAGTCATGTTTGTAGGAAAAAAAAAACAATGGTTGAATTAGGAAGGAGATGGAGATTTGTATTCTATTTGGAGAGCCATGAGAGAAATGAGGGTAAAATTGGAATTATAAAAAAGTTTGGAGTGTGAGAAGAATAGGGTGAAGCGCTAATAGCTCTTCCCAAAAGAGGGGCTTCCACTATAATGGTATTTTTAACAATTTACCCTCTTACACTCTACAAACCTCAAAATACTCTTCATTTGTATCTTCACATAAGAATCTGGTTCTTCATTTCTCCTGTAAGGACGCAAATTTCCAATTGAGTCCTTTGTAGTTTTGGCTCAATTCCCGACAAAAACGTTTGTGTCATAGGATAAAGTATATTGATCATCTTTCAAGCCTATGACGTGTTTGTTGAAGACGTAGCGGCCAAGTGTATTAAGCTTCATCAACGTCATCAACAGTGGTTACATGCTCCTAAGGTATGAATGCATTATATATATATATATATATATATATATATATATATATATATATATATATATATATATATATATATATAAGAGCTTGGAACATGTTTATATTGGGCGTTAGATTTTTAAAACTGTATTTTATTTTCAGATTTTTTTCTATTAAAATTTATATATAAAGTATATGAAAGTTTCTGGACTTAAAAAGAATTTTTGAACATTCTGTGAGTTCGTTCGAAGTGTCGTTCGAACGAGATTGCCAACGACTTCCCATTATGGCATACTAGAACTTCGTTCGAAATGTCGTTCGAACGAGATGGTCGTTCTAACGAGATTTCTAACGAGTTCATACTGGAACTTCGTGAGAAGACTCGTTCGAACGAGACTGTCGTTCGAACGAGATTTGGCGGGAACAGGTTTTTTGACAGTTTTGCCCACTTTCCCACTTGTTTTACCCCACTATCTTTTTGTTGAATATCTATGTGCGGGAATAACTTTTTCTAACTTAACTTTTCACAACCTACCAACCTCTGTTTGAGAGAAAAATTGTCTTAGGGAAAAGTTCATTGTTTTAAAGTGTCAATTTTCAAGGGAAAATCATTATACACTTTTGTTTACACCCATAGTTTAGTTTATCCAAGTTCATATACATATACATATTGCTTGGAGTTTTGGCACCGGTTTTCTCTACACCATTGAAGAAGAGAAGTTTGGGTTTGCTTCTAAATCCCACAAAGAAGAAGAGGTTTTAGTGATTTAGCCGCTTGGAGAAAGGCTCCTAGTTCGGATGACGGTGACCACATAAAGTCCGATCGGTTGATTCCGAGACCGCGGTGGAGCTCCGAGGTTATTCGCTAAGTGGAGGTGTTTACAAGAAGGAGCGTCGAGGCTTGAGAGGGATCGAGTCGTGTGATGTAAGTCTTTTGTCTTGTAATTGTAAATTTCATACTTAGTGGATTTGAGGCTAGGGCCGTCCGAGGTTATTTCTCGTTGTGGGTTTTTCCTCGTACATCGCGGCGTAGTGTGATTGATTTATTTTTATCTTGCATAATAACTTAGAACTCATGCTTAAGATAATTCAAGATAAAAATGGTTTTGATTGTCAAACTTAATTTAATTGGGTGCTAATTAAATTTTGATATTTGTTTATTTAATTCAAGTCTATTGTTAAAACTGGTTTGGCCTAATTTGGGATTATTTTTTCATAATTTTTTTTTCACTTTTGCTGCTTTTTTATGCTTACTGGAAATATTTAATTTTATAATTTTTTGGTGAAATAATTTTGTTCAAATGTTGATATTTTTGCACATTTTTAGTAATGTTTGTAGGAAAAAAAAACAATGGTTGAATTAGGAAGGAGATGGAGATTTGTATTCTATTTGGAGAGCCATGAGAGAAATGAGGGTAAAATTGGAATTATAAAAAAGTTTGGAGTGTGAGAAGAATAGGGTGGAGCGCTAATAGCTCTTTCCAAAAGAGGGGATTCCACTATAATGGTATTTTTAACAATTTACCCTCTTACACTCTACAAACCTCAAAATACTCTTCATTTGTATCTTCACATAAGAATCTGGTTCTTCATTTCTCCTGTAAGGACGCAAATTTCCAATTGAATCCTTTGTAGTTTTGGCTCAATTCCGGACAAAAACGTTTGTGTCATCACTACACCAAATCTGCCCATTTGTCAAGGTCATTGACCTTGACAAATTCACCTTGTCAAGGTCAATGACCGTGACATTTCGAGGCGAGACAACTTTTTTTATCACGGTCGTGTCACGGTCATTGACCTTGACACAAAACTCGCGTTTTGTGTCACGGTCGTGTCAAGGTCAATGACCGTGACACGTTTGTCACGGTTTATAACCGTGACAAAGCCGTGAAAATTCTTTAAAAAATTGTCACGGTCAATGACCGTGACAATTCTGGGCAGAATTTAAAAAAAATCTGCTGGGCAGTATGGCCGCCGCCACTGCCCAGCAGTATATTTGTACCTGTTATAACAACATTGTACCTGTTCCAAACATCATATATCCAACACAAACTAAAGATAATGCAAATATATATTCATGACAGTATAATCCAAATTTTCAAAGTAAAAATAATATACATGACGATATAATCCAAATATAATTAAAATGGACAAACTTAAAAATAATGTTACTACATGTCTTGGGTAAATGTGAGGAGGTGAGTAGGCCACACGACATACGAATTGACGCACCCACTAATATATGTCGTGCCGCATTGTTCACGCAACCACAGTAGGGAGTTCTCCTTCCCGGGTATGACATGCGTGACGAGCACCCTGGACTCCATCCCTTGAAGCACACGTCCATGGACTATTCCACCCTCGATGATATCCGGGTCCCTCAACCCCCGCCCTATCCGCTGGCCATCAAATATGTCCAATATGAACACGCTCGGCCAACCAATCGTCGATAATGGTCTGTTGGAGGGCGTCAAATAGGTAAGTGGATCGTCGAAGTATGAACGTGTCGGTGATGAAGCAGCGAGGTCCACATCCTCGTCATCCTGCGCCTCGTCCTCCCGTACCTCCTCGTCCTCCCGCACCTCCTCCTCCACCGCCTTCTCCTTCCCTTTCCCTTTACCTTTCTCTTTACGGTCTCCACCCAACGTACGCTTCATGAATGCGTACATATCTTGGACCGTCGCCTCCAAACGGGACAGCTTCGCGTCGTGTGAATCCACCGTTCGAGCCAACCCGGTGTCGCTCGTCTCCAATCCGATGATCCTAGATTTGGCCACCCGCGAGCTCACTCCCCTTGTCCTCCCCTTGCGATCAGAGCCAAGCACTTGGCTGAGTGCGTCTGTGGACAAAGATGCCTTGTCGGCATCAGACTGCGACTCATGCACTTCCTTAAGCTTTGCCTGAAACGACAAAAAGCACATGATTAGTAAAATAAGTAAACTAAAAAATTATAACGTAATTAACAATAATTAAACTGTCGGATTACTTACAATCGTGGCCGCGACGCTCGGGGACACCTCCTTGTCCTTCCCCTTCTTCGTCCGAAGAGCCACATAAGTATCGAGCCTATGTGGCTTACGCCCTGGCCCACTCCCTACCCCCTGAAATAAAATAAAGTAAAGTAAAATTAGTATCGGCCCCGCAAAGTAAAATAATATCCAATAATATATTTCTGTAGTTATAGATAAATTAAATATTACCTTCATCCTATGCTCCACCTCAGCGTAAGAGGTCCGGCCGGAGTAGTGCACGTCCGTCTTTTTAGCCCGATTTTCCCTCCCCGATTTGCGAGATGCCAATTGTCGATCCTCGATCTCATTGTCAATGAACTTTTGCCATTGTGCCAATGAGATCGGCTCCTTGGGCGGGACGGATCCGCGCCATTGTAAAATGGTCTCTCGTGTTTTTCCAAAGTACCGTGTCCGCATATTTTTTTCCACGTCTTGTGTTGCTCCCTCAACTGCTCCAAGACGGAATCGCGTAGCTTTGGATCCAAGTTGAATTGTTCCTGTCCAACAAATACAATGTTAGTTGCGAATAAATATAAATATAAATATAAATATAAATATAAATATAAATATAAATATAAATATAAATATAAATATAAATATAAATATAAATATAAATATAAATATAAATATAAATATAAATTGAAATTGAAATTGAAATTGAAATTGAAATTGAAATATTCATATAAATATTACCTGTAGTGCCGCCCAAACAGCTAACTTGAGCTCATACGGCACCTCCTTCCAACTCATAAACCCCGGGCCGATGATCGTCTTTAGCAGCTCGAGGGATCTCGCTAAAAGCTCCGACTTGTTTTCGACGGTAATCCCAAATTTTCCATATTTGGGGAGCCTAGGGGCGGAGGAGCCCTCGTCGCCTCCGCTACCACCGAACCCAGACGACGACATCATCATAAACAGCATCATCATCTCCGCCCTAACATCTGAAGGAGACATTTTTGCTGTAAAAAAAATGTTATTAGTACAGATAAAAAAAATGTTATTAGTACAGATAAAAAAATGTTTCGTCTATATTATAACGTATGTGTAAGTTTCGTCAATACCACCCCCGCCACACGCACACACACACACACACACACACACCACCCCTACCCACCCCACCCCACCCCCACCCCCGCCACACGCACACACACGCACACACACACACACACACTTGTATTTAAAAATAGTATACAAAACTAGGTGAGATTTTAGAATTACACGTCGAAATAATACATGTTGTATAATAATAATACAAGTGCATGCTTTGCAATCAAAGGTATCTATCTTTAGGGGTTTGTAAATTTAGGATTTATTGTAATATGTATTTTGAAAATAGGACAACAAACATTTTATTTATGATTTTAGTCCCTATTTTTGAATAAAACCGCTGGCGCGGACCCATATTCATAAAACTACATAATCTATTATCTTTATAAGGATAAAATTATCTTAAAATGATTGGTAGGGAATGTCTATGAGGTGGATGATAATTTATTTGATATTTTATTTTATTTCTTTTGGTTAGGTTATTAAGACTTTATTTGAATTGATATCTTAGTAATTATTATTTAACCCAACCCGTTTATTATTCGTGTTGACGGGTCGTGTCATATTCGGGTTCGTGTCAAGAAATCGTCAACCCTAACCCGCTAACTTCGTGTCGAGTTCGTGTCGGGTTATCGTGTCGTGTCAAAAATTGCCACCCCTAATTCCCACCCCACCCCACCCCTCCACCACCCCCTCCCCCACCACACACCACCACACACACACACACCCCACCCCACCCCACCCCTGCCCCCCTCCACCACCACACACTCCCCCACCACACACCACCACACACACACACACACACCCCACCCCACCCCCTCCCCCACCACACACCACACACACACACACACACCCCACCCCTAACCACCCCCTGTCCCACCCCTCCACCACCCCCTCCCCCACCACACACCACCACACACACACACACACACCCCACCCCTCCCCCACCACACACCACCACACACACACACACACACACACACACACACCACACCACCCTCCACCACCCCCTCCCCCACCCTGCCCCACCCCCTCCCCTACCCTGCCCCACCCCGCCCCACCCCCCACCCCCTGCCCCCCTCCACGCACACACATACACACATATATATATACACATACACACAAATATATATATAAATGAAAGAGAGAGAGAGAGAGAGAAAATGGACCTGAAAGTAGAGAGAGAGAGAGAGAGAGAGCAGCGTCGAGAGAGAGAGAGAGAGAGAGAGAGAAATGGAGGGAACGGCGCGAGAGGGAAAAAAGAAGGGGTTAAGGGTTTTTGCTGCGAAGATTGTCACGGTCGTGTCAAGGTCTTTGACCGTGACAAGAATTTAAATAATTGTCACGGTCAATGACCGTGACAATTACTTGTCACGGTCGTGTCAAGGTCAATGACCGTGACATAAAACGCGTGTTTTTTTGTCACGGTCAATGACCTTGACAAGGCTGGCCGGCTGAAAGGTGACAATTTGCCCATTTTGGTGTAGTGCATAGGATAAAGTAACTGTATTTTATTTTTAGAATTTTTTCTATTAAAACTTATATATAAAGTATATGAAAGTTTCTGGACTTAAAAAGAATTTTTGAACATTCTGTGAGTTCGTTCGAAGTGTCGTTCGAACGAGATTGCCAACGACTTCCCATTATGGCATACTAGAACTTCGTTCGAAATGTCGTTCGAACGAGATGGTCGTTCAAACGATATTTCTAACGAGTTCATACTGGAACTTCGTTAGAAGACTCGTTCAAACGAGACTGTCGTTCGAACGAGATTTGGCGGGAACAGGTTTTTTGACAGTTTTGAGCAGTTTTGCCCACTTTCCCACGTGTTTTACCCCACTATCTTTTTATTGAATATCTATGTGCGGGAATAACTTTTTCTAACTTAACTTTTCACAACCTACCAACCTCTGTTTGAGAGAAAAATTGTTTTAGGAAAAAGTTCATTGTTTTAAAGTGTCAATTTTCAAGGAAAAATCATTATACACTTTTGTTTACACCCATAGTTTAGTTTATCCAAGTTCATATATATATACATCTTGCTTGGAGTTTTGGCACCGATTTTCTCTACACCATTGAAAAAGAGAAGTTTGGGTTTGCTTTTAAATCCCATAAAGAAGAAGAGGTTTTAGTGATTTAGCCGCTTGGAGAAAGGCTCCTAGTTCGGATGACGGTGACCACATAAAGTCCGATCGGTTGATTCGGAGACCGCGGTGGAGCTTCGAGGTTATTCGCTAAGTGGAGGTGTTTGCAAGAAGGAGCGTCGAGGCTTGAGAGGGATCGAGTCGTGTGATGTAAGTCTTTTGTCTTGTAATTGTAAATTCCATACTTAGTGGATTTGAGGCTAAGGTTGTCCGAGGTTATTTCTCGTTGTGGGTTTTTTCTCGTACGTCGCGGCGTAGTGTGATTGATTTATTTTTATCTTGCATAATAACTTAGAACTCATGCTGAAGATAATTCAAGATAAAAATGGTTTTGATTGTCACACTTAATTTAATTGGGTGCTAATTAAATTTGGATATTTGTTTATTTAATTCAACTCTATTGTTAAAACTGGTTTGGCCTAATTTGGAATAATGATAAATATGACTTAGGCAAATTTTAGGACTTGGATGAATTAATTGTGTTTAAGTGAAAATGATTTAATGAATTAATTTAATTTCACTTGGTTTAATTTTAATTTGAAATAGAAATTAAAATTTGGTATTCGTTTGTTTTGTGAACCATCTTACGCTTCCGCATCTCAACAAGGAAATTGAATTTTAAAAATAAGTTTTAATTAAAATCGGGGGCCCTCCGGGAGACTTCAAATTGGTATCAGAGCCAAAGCGATAAATTATTTCGTTAAAGATCCTTTAAATGGAATTTTTCCCATTTTCAAAATTTCCTATTTTCGATGGTTCTAATTACGCGTATTGAAAAGCGCGTATGAAATCAGCACTAAAATCTATCGAAGAGAGAGTTTAGATACCTACTCAGTTAGTAGATAATGAGGGTGTTCCCAAATCGGTCGATAGATGGAGTGAGGGTGAATTTAAACTTTCTAATTTTAATTCCCGTGGTTTAAATGCCTTATTTAGCGCTGTCACACCAGATGAATTCCGACGCATTATGACGTGTAAGATCGCTAAAGAAGCTTGGGATATTTTATAACTCACTCACGAAGGTACAAGTGTCATTAAAGCTTCGAAACTCCAGAATCTCACCACTCAATTTGAAACTATCAAAATGAATGAAAAAGAAACTTTTGATGAATTTTAAGCTAGACTTTCCGATATTATTAATTCATCTTTTAATTTGGGAGAGAAAATACCCGACAACCGAGTGGTAAAGAAAATTTTAAGGTCCCTACCCGATAGATTTATTCCAAAAGTGACCGTTTTAAATTCTTTACCAACTTTAGCCTCTACGAAATTAGAAGAGCTTGTAGGTGATTTACAAACCTATGAACTAGACATGTTTTTCCCTAAAATTGAAAAGAAAAATGAAAGGGGCGTTGCTTTAAAATCCCGAAAAGAGGTCAAACAAGTAGTAGAGAGCGAGAGTGATAGTGACTCGAAAGACATGGCTTTGTTTGCTCGAAAATTTAGAAAATTTCTTAAATCTAACAAAGATAAATTCAAAAATGATTTTAAGAAATTTGAAACTCCTAAGTATGACAAAACTGAGAAGATCCCTAAACGTATTAATGAAAATTTAAATAGGGACGAGTCTAATAGGTGTTTTGGTTGTGAGGGTTATGGCCATAGGTCTTCTGAGTGCCCCACTAAACTAAGAAAAGAGGGTAAACGACCCATTTCATATAATGCGACCCTTAGTGATAGTAATAAGGAAGAGGGACCCGATTCCCCCACTAAGCCAAATTTTGTGGCTTTTATGGCTAGTCATGTAAGCACCGAAAGTGAATCTTCTCATGAAGATACTCAAACTCATGACACTTTCGAGGTTAAAGTTTTTTATTCCCTTGTTTTTTATGATAGTGAGAGTGGAGAAGAAAGAGAGAGTGAAAATGAAGAAGAGGTTAATGTGAGTGAACTTCAAAATGCTTTTCAAGAACTTTATAAAGAATCTATTAAATTAAAAAGAGCTAATTTGAAGTTAGAAGCTAGTTTAAGAGAGAGTGTCAAGATCGTTGATGATAGTATGTTGGTTGAAGACCTTAGGACACGAGAGAAAGGTCTTATAGAGAAGCTTGAATATATAGAAGGCGAGAGAGATAGCCTTAGGAGTTTAATGGAATCCTTGAAAAAGGAGCTTCTTGCTTTTGAAGAGCGAAATGTTTTATTAGAGTCTAACATTTTAGAATTGCAAAATAAATTAAAAGACTCTAGTAATGTCAAATTTGATTTGGAGTGTCGTTCGAAAAAATTAGATAAAATCTTAGGAACGGTCCAAATTAAAAATGACATGTGTGGTTTAGGCTTCAATACTTATAATGAATCTACTCATAAAGCCAAAACCAACATTTTAGGAGAATCTACTAGGAAAGCTTTTAAAGATCACTCCATAGGTAAATCTTTTCGACATGTTTTTACTTGTACACATTGTGGTCGAAAAGGTCATATTAGGAAATTTTATTTTGATCTTAAACGAATTCCTAAAAAATCCCAACGTAAAGTAACCAATGTATTTAAAATTCCTACACCCCAAGATAGTTATTCTTTATTAATTTGGGTTAGGAAATCCGACTTGGTTGCCTTGAAAAATAGGGTTTTTGATTCTCATTTACTTTCACATCCTTCCTCCCTTGCTAAATCTAAAGGATGAATGTGTTTTTGTTTGCATACTTTAGCGTTTTGTACTTCACGCTATATTCACATGCTAAATGTATGCTTGTTTAATCATTTTCTAGTTTATGCCCCATGCTTAATCACATGCTAGAATAATTATTTTTGTTTATCTTTTGTATGTTATTTCTTCATTTTGTTTGCATTAAATAAAAAAATGCAAAAAGATTTTTGTTTATCATTTGGATTTTATCTCTTGGTAATTTAAGCTTAATAAAAAAATTCAAATGATTTTTGTTTGTCTTTTGAGTATATATTTTTATTTTTGGTTAAAAATGTCAAAAACTCAAAAAGATTTTATTTTGTGTGTATTTTGGTTTCACACATTTTAAGTGGCATATACTTGTGTTTGAATCCCTCCTTTAACACTCTCATGTGGCTAGAACTTATGGTTTAGATTATCAATCCTTATTATGTTCTTTACCATGCTTACATGGAGTAGTTGGATTTTGTGTTGTTTAAATGGATTCTATTTTTATATCCCTCTATTCACACATGCACGAGCTCATTTGAAATTTTAATGTCACATGTTATATTTGATCTTTGTGAGATGTTCTCCTACCAATCTAGTCATCTATATATTTATGAACCAGGAGGACTAGTGCATGTCAAAATCCATTGCACGTGAGATCTGTGAGGCATAAAAAAAATTATATATAAATGTGCACGGGGAAGGGCTCCGAAAGGAATAATAATCCTTTGCGATTGTAAGCCACCGTTTGAAATGGACCTAAAAGAAATACGAAGGCCTAAAAAAAAATGGCACTAAAAGAACAATAATTGCCAAGGCCTATGTTTGATTGATATATTCATTCAAAATTAATATAAATGCTTATTGAGGGTGATTGGATGGTATATCAACGGTTTGCACAATGTCCGTTTATCGTAGTTGCGTACTTCATGTCATGACTCTATTGGTTTGTCGAAACATCAACATGTTAGGCTTGTATGCATTGTGTATGTTTGTTCATTGAGTTCAATTTATATTATCACATGAGGTTATATTCAAATGTGATGAAGTTTGCAATCAATTGAGAACTCCATGAACATATTTTAAGTGATTGGGTCTAAATTTAATTGTTACTAGTTCACACCCCAATACTTCCGTTTCCATATGACACATTTTTGCCATATGAGTGTGAAAGACTCCGATTATATTTTGTGTGTGTCATTTGTGTGTTTATATCTATATATGTGTACTTGAGTTTCTTTAGTATATAGTATGTATACATATATTTGATATTTTTGTTTAGTCGTTGCCTTGATTTCTAATTCATATATGCTTTAATTCATACTTGGTATCCATCTTATTGCATTCTTTGTTGATATCACATGCTTAAAATTTTATATATCGTATTGGTATCATTTTGTTGCATCCTAGTTGGTATCCGATGTTATTTGTTGGATTAGTTGAATTTTTGTTGCCCACATGCTTTAACGTTCTCATCTCTAAACGCACAATTACCTATTTAATGTTTTGATTCTTTAGCCTTTGTCTATTCCTGAACAAAAAGGGGGGGAATGATAGGGGAGAAATGGTATCTATTCCTATTATTATCGTATCTTAGATTGAGGGAGATTTATCTTAGGGGGAGACGTCTTTCTAAGTTGATCAAAGGGAGAGAATTAGTTTAAGGGGAGTACTTACTTTACTTGCATTAAATATTTTGATATTCCCTATGCGTGTAATGTGTTTGTTAAAGTGTGCAGGAATTATTTTATTTGTGATCCTTGGGTTGTTTGAGTCAAGCATTGTATTTTATTTTGGGTGGGACTTTTTATTAGTCTAGCAGAGCTTGACGGCCCTTTAGGATTTTTATTTGGTTTTTGTCCCGGAATAGCCAAAGGGGGAGATTTGTAAGGACGCAAATTTGCAATTGAGTCCTTTGTAGTTTTGGCTCAATTCCGAACAAAAATGTTTGTATCATAGGATAAAGTATATGGATCATCTTTCAAGCCTATGACGTGTTGTTGAAGACGTAGCGGCCAAGTGCATAAAGTTTCATCAACTTCATCAACAGTGGTTCCATGCTCCCAAGGTATGAATGCATTACATATATATATATAAGAGCTTGGAACATGTTTATATTGGGCGTTAGGTTTTTAAAACTGTATTTTATTTTCAGAATTTTTTCTATTAAAACTTATATATAAAGTATATGAAAGTTTCTGGACTTAAAAAGAATTTTTGAACATTCTGTGAGTTCGTTCGAAGTGTCGTTCGAACGAGATTGTCGTTCGAACCACAAGTCGTTCGAACGAGATTGCCAACGACTTCCCATTATGGCATACTAGAACTTCGTTCGAAATGTCGTTCGAACGAGATGGTCGTTCTAACGAGATTTCTAACGAGTTCACACTGGAACTTCGTTAGAAGACTTGTTCGAACGAGAATGTCGTTCGAACGAAATGTCGTTCGAACATGATTTGGCGGGAACAGATTTTTCGGCAGTTTTGCCCACTTTCCCACTTGTTTTACCCCACTATCTTTTTGTTGAATATCTATGTGCGGGAATAACTTTTTCTAACTTAATTTTTCACAACCTACCAACCTCTAGAGAGTTTTTGAGAGAAAAATTATTTTAGGGAAAAGTTCATTGTTTCAAAGTGTCAATTTTCAAGGAAAAATCATTATACACTTTTGTTTACACCCATAGTTTAGTTTATCCAAGTTCATATATATATACATCTTGCTTGGAGTTTTGGCACCGGTTTTCTCTACACCATTGAAGAAGAGAAGTTTGGGTTTGCTTCTAAATCCCACAAAGAAGAAGAGGTTTTAATAATTTAGCCACTTGGAGAAAGGCTCCTAGTTCGGGTGACGGTGACCACATAAAGTTCGATCGGTGGATTCCGAGACCGCGATGGAGCTCCGAGGTTATTCGCTAAGCGGAGGTGTTTACAAGAAGGAGCGTCGAGGCTTGAGAGGGATCGAATCGTGTGATGTAAGTATTTTGTCTTGTAATTGTAAATTCCATACTTAGTGGATTTGAGGCTAGGGTCGTCCGAGGTTGTTTCCCGTTGTGGGTTTTTCCTCGTACATCGCAGCGTAGTGTGATTGATTTATTTTTATCTTGCATAATAACTTAGAACTCATGCTTAGGATAATTCAAGATAAAAATGATTTTAATTGTCACACTTAATTTAATTGGGTGCTAATTAAATTTGGATATTTATTTATTTAATTCAAGTCTGTTGTTAAAACTGGTTTGGCCTAATTTGAAATAATGATAAATACGACTTAGGCAAATTCTAGGACTTGGATGAATTAATTGTGTTTAAGTGAAAATGATTTAATGAATTAATTTAATTTCACTTGGTTTAATTTTAATTTGAAATAGAAATTAAAATTTGGCATTCGTTTGTTTTGTGAACCATCTTACGCTTCCGCATCTCAACAAGGAAATTGAATATTAAAAATAAGTTTTAATTAAAATCGGGGGCCCTCCGGGCGACTTCATCTCCATTTACTTTCCTGTTCTTTTTAATCGTCCCAAATGGGATTTCATTAATGTAACGTATGGTAACAAACAAGAAGAACAACATAACTCAAGCAGGCTCGAGTTAAGTAGAAAGGAGAGAAGAGAAAATAACGTAGAATAAACAGGAAATTTAGGACAAAGCCTAAAAAAAGACTTAAACTACAACCGACAAGTTTTGGGGTCTGCACACGACAGATCCCAGTAACAAAACCAAGAAACTGGTACCGAAGGTACCAGAGGGGGAGTCGTTCTGAACAAAGTCTATGCACAAGGCAAACAGACGGAGGAATAATGTCAGACAAACACGTCAAAAACATCAGCGCCAAGGAGAGAGGCTCAAACTCTAAGGGACCTAAAAATAGGCGAACCTTAGTTAAGGTGGGAGAAATCCAAAAAGTCACGGATACCTTCTGAGTCTCAACCCGAGAGGAACAACCGCTGGGACAGTTGAACCAAAACCCCCAAAACCTCACAGTTATACCAAAAGTGGATAAAATGCTCACAAAGGAGACGAAAGAAAAAGCTCCAAACGGAGCCTGCAAGTACAATAATAAATAACAAAAACTAAAAACATAACCAAACAACATATCTTCAAAATCACGAGTTCGATATACCACCAAAAGGAGAGTTCTTGTCGTAACCAATCCGATATGTTCTTTGAATGGATCTTTCACAGCCGATGACATCTCAACGACTGACCAAATCGGGGGAGACCCATAAGACGGGTTCGGATTTTTTGGAACGCTGCTTATCCTCCTTTTGGATTTGAGGGACTCTTGCGAGCCTCCCCATCTCTCGCCGAAAGTGAGAGGGGGGGGGGGGTGGCCGGATCAAGAGGAGAGGGGTGGGGGGTTTTAGGGCGGCTGTTATGGCTTTTTTTCTAGAGAGAGGTGAGAGTTGGAAAGATATTTTAGACATTCCTGTAAAATCAAAATTTCTCTAGTATTGTACTACTTAAAACTCTACAAAGGAAGCCAATATCATGCTTTCATGTAAATATAAGGGTTAGTTCGCCCTCCAACTCCTGATCTCTTCACCTCTTCATGCTTCAGCCACCTGCACAAAAAAAAATTCCATTTACTTTTTGAGTTCCTCACTTCAGCCCCTCATTTCCTTCGTTGATTATAATGGCAGATGAAACAACAAAAGATCAATTGACATCAATGGCAGCTGAAACATTAGGAGGTCAATTAACATTAGACTATTTATTTAAACTCAAATAAATACGATTTTGAATTTCAATATATGGAATCTAAGTCACATTTTTATTTAAAGTTTGCTCTATTTTCAGCATCCTTTTATAGATTTCACGAATGAAGCTATTTGTTGCAATAGTTTTAAGGAGTGCCCTTTATTTTACTTTAGTCTTATAGGCTGTGTACTGAGATTGGTGTATTTTTTCCCAAATCATTATAGAATATATAATGGTGGGGCACTGGCTTCATAGATATTTAGGGATGAGTACACTTGAATATTGAAGAAAATATAATGGTGGGGCACTAGCTTGAAAATAATTTATGGATGGCTAATGTGATTTTTTGGTGGGTTTTGAATTCATTTTCAGATTTGAACAGAGTACATATAAATTATTGCATTGTTATCAAATGTTATTCTTTATAGTTGAATAATGTTCAATGTGTTTTAATTGACACGTGTTGCATTTTGGTGGTTATGTTATTTTAAGTAGTTAATACCATATGTAAAATGTTTCCTATAATTTAAAATTTATAATCTCATATATCTCCTTTTAAACATTGTAGGATATTGCCAAAATTGGTTGTAAAATCTTAGATATAATTTAAAATTGATACGCTCATATATTTCCTCAGAAAGGATATTGCAAAAATTGTTGCTGGAATCTTGGACTGTGAATGAGAGAGTGGAGGAATTTCTCTTTTCTTTAAAAGGTAATTTTAATTGATTAATATACCACTGTTATCGACTTTGAATGTTGATGATCATAAATTACTTTATACAATACTGTTTTTAGTTATACACAAGTTATATTGCAATTATTACTGTAAGAATACACCCGTGCTTACAATATGCTTATGAAAAAGATAATAGAATCACATTTTGCATTTCCATGACTTTTAGTTTTGTATCTACTGTATTTGCGAATTGACTGACACCAATCTTACTTGAGAACCCAAACCCCCATTGATACCCAATATGTGAATATGTAAGTCTAAAACTATTTGATCATGTATATAAAGACACTTTGACATAAGCTTAAACTTTGTGAGATATCAGAACAACTAATGATTATAAAGTCCATTAAACTATTTGTCCGAAAACTTATGAGTTAATTATTATTCCAAAAATCCATCGAACTCTGTTTAATAGTACTCTTATTCTGAAAAAATATCACCTATATTTCAAGTGAAGAAATAACCTATATTATAAATTTGCAACAAACTACAATTATAAATAATGGAAATAAAATCATGTGTATCTCTAGAACAAGGAAATCCACATCTTATTATGTCGTGGACACAATGACATAATGAAAGTCACCCAGAATGACCCAACAAATACTAACCATATTATAACTATTAATCTTCAAATACCTCCATAAATGCCTTCTATGAATGTCATGTACTTGCGTAGATCATAGTTGGAAAAGAGCAAAAGAGTTGGCACTATCAATATGTGCAAAAATAGAAATCTGTTGAATGGAATTGAACATCACTTTGGGCTTTGAAATGTTTTAGAATTGGTCACCCCATACGTTAGGAAGAGAGGAACCTCTATTATCGTCTAACATTTAAGGGAAACCTTTTGAAATACAAAATTTATGGGGAAGAGAAGAATATTTAATCATAGGTTCTACCAAATATAAAATATCTGGCTCATGGACATAACACATATCAACCGAGGGTCTTTTTGGGTGTGTCTTTGACAAACCCATAAAATTCCATAAAAGAACATTCATTTATACCTATGTTGAGATCTTGAGTTGAAACTACCATATTTTTTAAACCTCCATAGCCTTTATCATTTGTAACTCCAAAAAAGCCTAAGCTTTTTAGATTCTGCAAAAATGGCATCCTCTACATTTTGGTAATTATTTCTTAATCTTTTTTGGGATTTAGTTAGGAGTTCCTGAAAATATCCATCCTCGTAGGATGAAGGTTGACCTTGTGCTTTAGCTGATGGCGACTGAACCATTTCTAAATTGTGTTCATAAGATTCATCATCACTAGATATATCATTTGCTTATGATCTTGCCTTTATCTTTTTTTACTTTATTAACATGAATCGACTTTGCAGTTACATTACGTAACTAAATGACCTATAATCCCACATTGCACAAAAAATATTATAAAAACATTATAAAATTTGGTCAATGTAGGAAAATTATAGTTTTTAAATTGCATTATCACATCTATTATCTCATCAACTAAATTTCCTACATATGCAAAATGGGATTGAGGACCTTCGTAGCCTTCCACTATTATACAGATAATGGATACAAATAGAATACCAAGTAAATATGCACAGCCCATTGTATGCTAAGATCTTTATAGAAAAACCACGCTTGAGAAAGAAAATGAACTGGAATTATAACATACCCAACCGAATTGGCTCAAATGTTTCTGTTTGGTTTGATTACCTATCATTCTTAATTCAATTTAGGAAAACATTGGTTGAAACTTAGACAATTGAGTATCCTCACTGAACGAACAAGGCAACATTTCATTTTCTCTGGCCCAATTAGAATGAACAACTATTTTAGGGTTGTTAAAAAAATTATCTATATATAGATCCCTCCCATCACCCTTATGTTGTCTACTTTCCAAGTTGTATTCCATTGTTACATGTCATGTTTTACATCACTCATGACTGTCTCGAGTCTCCCCATCAAATTATGCTGCTTTCTGAATTCATTTGTATTTTATCTCTTTTTTTCGACAATTTAAGAGAGAACATTGTATGTCCCGTATTTTAAGAATAGATTGGATTCACATGGATGCTGTCATCTTATCATATTTTTTGGATATTATGGATGATTTTTTCACACGAATAATTAGCACCACTATAGTGGTGGTGACCCAAGTTTGGATTCTAAGCACATGGATTTAATTTTTCCAAACAGCACACACGTTGCGCTGAAGAGGGCTGAATCAAATAAATCCTCAAACTTAGGAACTACTTCCGTTATTAGTAGTGACCTTAGGAGGGGACATGCGTATGGTGGTAATGACAATTTTGGTGGATTCAACCGCTCATATAATAAGTTTGGCAATGATGGTTTTGTCCCTTATCCACCTCTTTATAGATCATTTGGAGGCAATGGTATTTCCAGTAGAATTTTCGGTCCAAGCACTAGATGTGTTCGCAACAACACTATGACCTCAATTTATTGAAAAAAAATATAAATGTTGAATGTAATTTAGGATCAGGCCGCTTATATGATGGTCATCATGGATAGTGTTCGATACCTGAGGAAATTTCACATTAAAACCTACTGCAACTATGCAGCGCTTGCATCAACTATTGAGAATATATATTGCATTATACCTCACATCTAACATCTCATCAGCAAAATTTCCTACATATGCAAATTGGGATTCACGTCCTTTGTAGCCTTTCACTGAGATCTCAGTTGGTCTTGACCAGTCGACTGCTACTCCTGATTTCTTCCTAACCATGGTTCTCCCAAAATTCAACATTATACGCATTTTTAGAAATCCTGGCATATACCACATTAATTCCCACTTCTTTAGGCATTAAAGGATGCTCTAAAATCACAAACAAATTTTTACCTCCATCAAATTTTGATTTGTAATTTATACCATGCCTCCCAAAGCACAAGATCGTATTAGAATTATTATGTGAACAACCCTCAAAATTCAAAGTATGTCTTAAAAACTCCATTTTCTTCTTTTATGATAGGGTATGAGAAACTTTAACTACCAATGTTTTGATATAATTCTTACTAACAATTCAAATTCATACATAAATTCAATACGCTCGATACTAATTATGTATACTTAGTATTCATATTTATTATTTTATTCGATAGGGAATTATGCAGTCAAACTATATTCGAAAGTTATATACATGCATTGGCAAAATCTACAGATTCTACATTAAAGGGAAATCGATTAAAGATTCGGACTGAAATCTTGCACGTTTTGTCGCTCATAAAGTTGAAGAGAAAGAAGAAACACCGAATCCAAACAAACGTCAAAAGCAGCATATTTGATGTATACATTTTTATTTTTTAGCATTACATATTGTAATTATCCCCCGTCTTCCCAAAATAAAGTATCTATTGCTTTCATTTAACATTTCTATAATGCGGATTCATTAATAGTAATTTTTACAATTTCATATCATTTCTTATCTTGTTACATCATTGTCGCTACATTGTTTCACACAAATCATTTACTTCAGTTCGTTACCTGTGCATAATTTGTTATAGGATTTATGCGCTACATAAATGATAAGCACCCAAAAGTGTATATTTTATATCCCGAATAGACAATTTTTAGTTTCAAATTCTCGACAATTTGAATCTTATACGCGTAAATGTTTAATATGCACGCTTGATTGCAGTTGTGGTGTCAAAAACGTTATTTCAAGGAAATTGCATCAAGAATGGAGCTAATACCCTGTCCCCTAACCTTACCCGAGCCTAAACCAGTCCCTACACCTACCCCGAAGCCCGTGTGTGTTTAGTTTGTGCTTTTTTAATTTTTTTAGATTTTTATTTTGTGTCGTTCTATTTTTAAATTTTATTTTAGATTTATTTAGAATTTTCTAAGTTCTATTTTCTATTTTTATATTTTTTTATTTAGTGTAGTTTTATTTTGATATTTATTAGTTTTTAATCTTTATTTTATTTTATTAGAATTAGTTTTTAGTAGTTTATTTTTAGTTTTACTTGATTTTATATTTTTTAGGACATTAGTTTTACTTTTATTAGGTTTTTATTTTTAGGATTTTAATTTGGGTCAATTATTAAATAGTCCCTACAATAAATATATATTTTTTAAAAGGGACACATATTTTTAGTTTAACACATTTAGTCCCTCAAGCACTCAATATCCTCTTATTTTTAGAGGTCCGCGCCAGCGACACTCCCTCTCCAAAATATGTGGCAAAGGACTTTTTGAGGCAAAATAAAAAAATTTGGACTAAATGGGTATTAAAAAATGTCCGAGGGACTATTTGGTATATGTCCCTTTTAATTTTTAGTTTTATTGATTTTAATTTTTAGTTTCATTTAATTTTTTTTGTTAGTTTTATTTTTATTTTATTTTTTTAAAAGTGTCCAAATTAAATACACACGTAATCAACAGCGCATTGACACCTAACACACATACACCTCAACACACTCAATCCTCACCCATCTTCTTCAACCTCCACCCACGTTCTCTCTCTCCTCCCTCCATTACTAAACACACACACCCAACAAACCCATCTTCCCTCTCATCTCTCTACACCCATTCAACCAACCACCACCCAATCCCATTCCCTTATTCCCCCAAACCACCATACCCGCAACCCATAAACCCACCTCGCCGGAACCACCAGTTTTGTCCTGCCCAGCCACGCACCTACTCGCTACCACCAGCAGGTGGTGGCTTGAACCTAGATCTGCCCTGTCACCATCCGTATACCCACCTGCGATCCAACCAACTCCGGCCTTAACCCGCGAAACCACCCGACCAACTCGAGCTCCGGACCAGCACACCAAATTCGACCTTATATTTATTATGCCCCATTGAATATTAATATCAAAATTTCACAATTAATATTTACCCCTCGAGAGAGGGTGAATTATTTTCGAGAAAAAATCAAAATTCAGATTATAATATTTATTTATCAATTAAACTAGAGATAGGCAATTTTTGAATGGTATTATAGTTTGAATTTCTCTACTCTAAAAACGTAATTTTTTAGGGTTTAAAATGCTTTTAGTAAATTTTCTCTAGTGGGTGATTTATTAGAAAATGTTTTAATCTAATTTTTGGGAGTATGTGAAATTGAAATATTAATCTTCTAAAATGACTGTATGTAACTTCACATTTGCAACGAGGGTTGATTTGTGAATTTATATATATTTGGGGTATTTCAAATAGACAAACTAATTAATAAAAATAAATAGGTTAAGTGGTGAAGTTTAATCCCTTGAATTTATCTCATAATTATTTTCTCCTCCTATTTATCTCACTTAATCATTTTCTTTACTTATTAGTGTAGTTTCAATTTTAGTTCATAATTAGTAGTACAAATATCCCTTTAAATTATTTTTAAAAAAATCATACTTGTTTTCATTTTGCTTTTGTTCACATTATAGAGCGCGGATTGACACCTTACTTGTTAATATACATTTTAAGTGTGTTTGAAGGTACAAAAGGGATTTTTTATTGACCATCTTTACTTTACAATAATATACACAAAAGGCGTGTTATCCAATGGCACCGTTGCCGGCTTTTTAAGTGTTGGACCTTTGCTCAAACTTTGGCGATTGACTTTTCACGAAGTGTCATTGCCGATTTTTCGAGTTGAGGAGCATTTTGAAGACTTCTACATTTGTTCATTTGTATATATTTTTATTTTTATTTCATAGATTGTTTGTATTAGGATATTGAGGCCTTGTACATTTATTTGTGGTGCTTTGGGCACCAATTATTTGTATTAATTAATTAAAAATAAAGCGAAAAGGGAAACGGGACAAGGTAGAGAGAGAGCACTCTTGGAGTGGAATTTTGAAGCCTATCTACTTTGGGTCCGTAGGACTCCCGGGGACGAGTGAAGTTAGGCGAGCTTCCCCCCGGTCGACTCAGCTTGGTCTTCACCCTACGTGTGTAAAAGCCGTAGGAGGTACATTTCTTTATCACTTGCGCATCTCCTGTTACCGAGTCCATTTATTGTTTGACTATATGCTCTTATGTGAATCTATTTTTTCCATAGTCTTACTTTGAAAGGTTTGATGAATTAATTGGACTTAAGACCTAGACCCGGTCATTGAAATGAAAAGGGATTTCATCACCCGACTCAATCACTTAACTCCACTTTCTTGTTGACCCGTGCCATCACTTAATTAAAATCAATAAACTAGCAAGCCAAGTAGGAGCACAATTTTCCAAAGGTAACATATAAGATTCCGTGCTTTTCTCACCCGCGGAGTAATTAAAATTTGACTACCCATTCACCTAATTGAAGATAACAATTGGCAGCGTGCCAGTTAGAATTTTTCCTTTGCTTGTACGTGTCTAATTCCAATCCTTTGGTAGTCGGTTTTGCGTGCTCCATCCAAGTGTGTTTCATACCGAGTCCACTTTTTTCCCTTTTTCAAAAAAAATCAAAAATATTTTTCATATTGTTTCCCACAAAAAAATCCAAAAATATTTTCTTCCTTTATTTTTACAAAAAATTCAAAAAATGTTTTTTTTCCTTTTGAAAAAATCAAAAAAAATAAAAAAAATATATATTTTTCTCGTCATGGCCGAAGAACGTCCTTTACGGGACTACTTTGGCCATTTCTCATTCTCTCAAAGCATGTTTGAGGTTACGACCGAGTCGAACCTCCATACCTTACTTCGTGGCTTTAACTCTCAATCACACACCATTGATATTCAAGCATCATCCACGCACGCATCTCACATTTTATCGCCTCCGATGACGAGTATCAACGAGTCACATGCATTGTTGTGCACACATTGTTTTCACGTCGATCACTTGTTCCACGAGTGTCCATATCTTCCTTATCCATCCGAACCCACCATGGAACATGTGTATCCATATGACACTGTTTCGGAACCCACCTCGGCCTACTATCCCGATGTATCCAATTCCGAGTCGTGTGAGTACCCCAACTATTCGTGGAGGCCTGATCACCCTTCCACGCAATATGAATCTCAACCCGATGTTGTGGATCCTCACACGCTCCCACAATCTTCATGGCAACCTTGTGTACCTATTCATGATCAGTTCCCCCACTACACACCCCATGAGTATAAACCATTTGTTCATCACGAAAGCGATCCTTTCGTGTATGATGAACTTGGCCCCACTCCACAAACTTCATTTGAGTATTCTCCGTACAATCATGATAGTAGCGAGTTGTGTCCACCTCATCCATCGCCCCCACCCGTCACTCCTCCACCACCACCACCACCATCCATATCCGCTCTTGAAAGCCTCTTGCAAAAGTTCATACTCGAGCAAGAGAAAGCCACTCAAATTCAAAATGAAGCCCTCTTACAGCTTGAACAAAGGTTATATGAAATTGAGTGTGAGCGAGAGTCGGATTTCACCCCGCGTCAACCCATTGTTGCAACCACGTGGAGTGATGATGCGTCGTCTTTTGCCACCGATTTTGAGTGTGACCAACGCTACCATCCCGAGAAACCCGCTGTTGATGCCATTCCATGGTCCAAGTCACAAGTTCATAATTGTGTTGACATACCCATCTTTAGTGAGACTGATTCATACCCTAATAATCCAAAAGAACCTAATGTTGAGGTTCGAACTTCCCTTCCATATACAAATGAACCCACCATCAAGGTTCCTATTCCCCCACCCATTATATCCAAAAATACGCCCGAGTTTATACATGTTTCACCCATTGAGTGTGTACTTGAGACACCCATTCCTTATAGGTTAGCTCCGGCTACGAGTGCTCCCCATTGCACTAAGATTGAATCGAAGTTGGTTTCCACCTCCCTTTCTATGGATCCTCTCCAGAGTTGTTTGGCTCACTTTGAGTCTGATATTGATGTTGATTCATATATCACAGATCTTAATGCCTCGTTAGACCCTTTCACCATTACGGATGGTGACACATTGGTGGAGAAGTTGACCACTCCATCTTTAGACACCACGCTCCTTTTTGAGTATTACTTTACTCCTCCCCATGAGTGTGTGTCCCCTGTACTTGAGTTGGATCATCTTCCCCCACCGTTTATCCCACCCGATACAACCTTTTTCCCACCCGACCCTCCCATTGTTTCTTCCACCCCACCACCTTGTTTGGACCTAGTCATTATACCTCCACAGTTCACATATGTTTATTTAGGTCCTTATTTCCATCCTCCACCCATCGTCCATCCCACCATCTATGAGAGTATATGTGGTGATACTCTCCTCTTCCGTGACATCGAGCTTGTTCCTCCATGCCCACCACTACCTTGGGGTGTTGAATTTTCCCATCGACAACTCCCTGGCATGTCACGTCGCGAACATTATCATCGCCCACTCATAGAACGGTCGTGTAATTCTATGAAGCCCACCTCATTCCACTTTCCCCACCATATTGCCTCCCTCACCAATTAGAGCACCATGCTTATAGGGCCCTTGTTGCCCTCACTTTTAAGCTAAATAAGGTCCGTGACCGGTGCCTATTCACCCTCACCCTACTCCCCGCCCACCCGTGGTCCACCGATGCTTTGCATCACGTGATACACTTTGCCATACAGGTGCATTGATCCTTTTAGCTTGTATCCAACAAGACTGACGCTTCAGTCTTGTTTGGGGGTGATTCTCATGACCCAATTTTTCTGCCACCCCGTGTTTTCATAGATTTTATCTTTAGGGTGGGAATGGTTCGGTCTGGCCGAAGACATTAAACTTAGCGCTTTTGGGAGGCAGACGTTGTTTCTTATACTAGTCTCATCTTGTTTGGGGGTCGTATTTCATACCACCCAATGCTTTATTATGTTTATAGACTTGTACACATTTTTTTCTTGGCTTCATTGGTCCACTTCATTAGCGGTTGATTCTGGTAATCTCTTTCCTACCTTCTGCTCTCAATTTTAAAAATTATTATCCTTAACATCGAGGGCAATGTTCCTTTTTGTTTACGGGTGGGGAATTTTATCAAAATCGTACCTGTTTTGAATTTTTTTAATTTTTGAACCTGATTTTTAAAATTTTCGTGCAGTTTCTTTCATCTCACTCATTGACGTGAATTTTCTATCATCCAACTTTTAAGTCTTGGAATCAAACTAGATATCTTAATATAAATAGCTTATGTAATACATATAAGTGCATTTTGTACCATGAATTTCTATACTCAACAAAATTTGCGCACTTATTACGTCAATACAGTTTCGAGTTGAAGAGTACTATAATTCTCAAGAAAACCTTAAGGATCACAAGTGGAGACTTTAGCTTGTGAGGTTCGTGCCTTTCACCTTTTAAAGAGTTTTACGCAATCTCCCAGTCACAAGTTGATTCAACTTTCTTTGGGTCCGCACTTAAATCTTTGTATGATCTCACTATTCTTTATTAAAATTTTTGTCTTAATCACTGAGAATGACACCACTTTCGAGTTGTAAGAAATGCGTGTCTTGAAATTTGACCCGATCTCTAGAGTTCAATCCATGCACCTACCAATTTTCCACATCACACTCCCATATTCTTCCATATTCACATATTTCCCACATCATCCATATATTATCTCCATTCACATATCATCTTTTATTTTTGAGAAAAAAAGTGTTATTTCAAATGTTAAATGTCTTCATTGTGGATTTAAAAAGAAAAAAAAAAGAGAGAGAAAAAAAATAGAGAAAGAAAGAAAAAATAGCAAAAGAAAAAGAAAGTTTGTAGTTAGTTTTTATGTAATAAAGACATTTGTTCATCAAAGTGTAGGACACTCTTATCGCATCCATTTTTCATCCATCATCCATACAACACCTATCCTATCATCACATCCTTCTCATTTAATTTCCCCTTCACCCATATACATACATATTTCCCTAGGTGTTCGGGCAAATAAAACTCAACGTGGTGAATAACTAGACGTTCTCACTATAGTGATTAGCATTCTTTAATGAGATCATTTTTCTTTCTAATTGTATGTTCTTTCTTATGTGTGTGTGAGACATTTGAACTTGCTTACATTTGCTCACCTCCTCACACACAAGAGCGATACACTTACCCAAATCTCGAGAGTTCGTTTGAGAGAGTTATATTCGTGAGATTTTGAAGTTGAAGCGTTAATTCCTAAAAGGCAATCTAGAAATTACTCTATGATACTTGACCCGTTTTGACTAATTCACACTACACACGTTGAGTTCTAAGAAGGATGTGCCTTGTGTATTTACTTAGATAACATTTTCTACACTCTAGCTTGTATTTCTGAAATTATTTTTTTCATGATGGATTGTGCAATTATTCTACGTCTAATAAGAGATTGACTGCCGTTTGAAAATAAAGAATTTTGTGGGTATATTCTCTGCAAACCCTCACGAGAGACAACTCGTCCTGTAGGGAAACCTATAGGTTCAAAGGCTTGTTGCACATGCTAATGTAATACCCCGTAATTTTAAATGACTTTTAAAATGGGTTATATTTTAAATTAATGGATTAATTAGATTTTATTATTAATTAATTCATTCGGGTTTTATCCGGACGGTGGATGTTAAAATGGATGATTCTGAATATTACTTAAAGATATTTAGGTAATATATGAATGTGATGTCATTGATAGGACTGTATGATATAAATTCGATAATTTGTATTTTTAGTCAGACGCGGTATGGGACGTGTCGGGACTAGTTTATTAAATTAAAAAGGAAATTTATTTTCTATCGATCTAATAGTCATTTCGACTGCGTCGTTGCGTCCGGAAGGTTCGAAATAGTCAGAAAAGTCTATTTGGATGTTAATTTTGAGTCTCGGGTCATTTGGAAATGAATAGACAACCCGAAAGGGCATTTTAGTCATTTTTCTAGGGGGATGAATAGTGATTACGGATTTGGCACTATTATAAGTATTGGTAGATTAAGTGTATGGGGGTTATTCATCTCCTCTTCACAAATAAGAGCAACCATCTTCCTAGAGAGAGTGTAAGAGTGTTTGGGAAGGAAAAAGCCACTTGGGAAGGAGAAGAACAAGAACTAAGGTTCACCACCACCAACCACCACCGGAGTTTGACCGGAGAAGGAACAACCAACTAAAATAAACTCCACGAAAGGATCAGACCTACAGTAAAGGCAAGTGTTTGATAATGGCAATTTAAGTTCGTATATTGTCCATGTTAGAATAGTATGAAAAGAGAAGATTATTCATGTTTGGAAGAAATAATGGAATGATTAAATGGATTTCTGGAAACTGAAATGATATAGGAATTGAAATTATGTTTTAGGATGATATTAATCCATGAAATAGTCATGAATATGTTGAAGAAAAATCTGAAATACCATTGTAGTATTCTTGAAGTTAATATGTTGATGAATTTCTGGAAATAAGGAGATAAACATGCTTTTTAATCCAATCCCTTGATGATTCTAGGATGTTTAGAGTATTGGAAATCGTTCATATATGTTGGGATATCATGTAGAAATAATCATAACTCATTTTGGAGGTTAATATGAAGGTTTGAATGTGTAAAAATGGTGAAATCCGTAGTTGCAAAAAATGCAGGAAATCAGGCCTGGACCTGAGGGATCGATCGATCGACCTCCCCAGTTTAAGTAAAGTTGTTTCTTTTTAAATGCTGATTCTTATCGCAAACCTTTTGTGGATCTTTGGTGATTATTATTTGGAGATTATGGGACTTAGAAAATATCAGTAAACCCTTGATAAGATTTGAATTAATTGTGAATTGGATTTAAGTGATTAAAATGATGAAAATTATATTGAATGGAATTTCGGTTGCTAGATTCATTTGTTAAATTCTAAATGGAGATGTATGAGGATTAAAGATAGGACCAGTAGGGGTGATTGAATATAACACCTGGGTATCCTTAGGTTTACAATAGGGTTAATCCTAAGAGAAAGAATATGTGTTTATAAGAGATTTGAAACTATCGATTTTAACCTTAATGAAAAGGAGAACTAAACTCATAGTAATTCGGGATAAATGATGTTATGGACCAGTAGGATATTAGTGATTTCTTACTGAATATAAGATGAGGAAAATCCTATTTGAATCTTGTGAGATGGGAGTTTAGAACACATTTGGTTGAAAGAGGTATGAGGTTATCCCGATCGCATAGTTGTAGATGTCGAACCTCCTCGATCAACAAAGTTAAGTAGTAGTGTATTGGAGGGGTTCCTTGTTTGGATTTCGCTTTGCGAGACGCTCCGCGCATGAACCTTAACGAAGTCGGGAGTGGAGAGATGTTATAGGATGCGAGGATAATTAAATAAAGATATAATATGTTAATACATGGGATTTAAAAGGGATATAATGCTACGTATGGTAATTATCTTAGGGTAGTGGTATTACCTTATTGATATTATATTATAGGTATGATAATGCCTATTTGATTGATTAATGATTATGTGTTTAACATACCTAGCTTACTTACTATCGGTGGGAGGTTTACGCGTGAGGGCAGTCATATCCTGATGAATCCATGGGATCTTTGATTTGTCGCTCGAGAACATAGGTCTATGAAAGACTTATCGGGGAGTTGATAAGTCCGCTGACTGTGGGTACGTAGGTATGTGTGTGACCCATGGATACGAGAACTATGTTCGCCTCCAATTTGTTTGTTGATGTTTATGGTTCGTGGAATCTTACCGAACCTGTAGTCCCCTATTCGGCGACCTGCGATGATGGGACATGATAGCAGAGTAATGCATTGCACCGCAGCTGTGACTCGGGGTGCCGTAATATATATGAATATATATATATATATATAATGGATTAAATGATTGAATGTATACATTGTGGGTAAATCTATCTACGGTGATAATTGTAGATAACGGTGAATAGAGAAAGATAATGGAATTAAGTTAATGAATGTTTATGCTTATAGAATTGAAAAGCTTAACTCATGTTAATGAGAAATAGTTCATATTAATGTGTAATGATTCATGTTAATGAGGAACTAATCATATAAAGAAGAAATGTAAATGCATAATAATGTGACGTATGGTATGGGACATACGGGGATTATTATATGGGAATGGAATTATAATATGGAGACTAGAAAAGAGGAACCATTAACTAGGAGGTTAATAGGAAACGTTAAGTGTGCACTCTAGTTGAGAGGTGAGAATTGCAAGCGAGAGTGGGATCTAACATGTACATAATAAATGCTTTATTGCACTTGTTAAATACTTGATGTTTTAAAAATAATCTACACATTCGGGCTCTGACCCATTTCCTTGCATATTTTCTCTTCTATTATATCTCTATATCAGGTGTCCAGCAACAGGGACGCCAACCATAGTTGATTGTGACGAGCTATGGAGCTATGGAAGTTTTGCTTAGACGCTTATCATCTTTTTGATTCACAGTATTCTTAGTTCGGGCATGTCGCCCAAAGGATTCAGTTATCTTTTCTATTAAGGTCAAATTCTATTGTATTCGGGACTTTTTAATACATTTAATATTGTTGGGATTATTGTAAAGGATTCATATTATTTGGGAATGTTTATTCCAGTTGCATTTATATTATTTTGTGATACTTATTGTGTTATCATTGTTGTAAAATAAATGTGTTGTGTTATTCTTAAAATGGAAAATTGTTTTGTTGAAATTTAAATTTGGAAAAGTTTTTAACACCAGCTTAATTGGGTATTGGGTGTGTTGTAAATTTTTTCGACAGTGATGCTAAGAATGAGCCAACTGTATATTCTATTTTAATTTGGTATGGGACTGGCCACCCGGTATTTAATTAGACGGGGTGTTACAGGTGGTATCAGAGCATCAAGTTCTAGTGTCCTTTAGGATCTGTACGGCTTACTGTGTTTTTAGCTTAGCGTTCTTTGATATAGATCCCTATGTTTAGGAATGTTGATCTCTTTGGTAAGATTCCGTATATATCCGTGAATCTTATTTACGTTCGGGAGTGATCGAACATAGAAGTATGGCAGATGAGGGCCATTGGACGGATAACAGAGATCGTGCTTAAGAGGTTATGAATTATGTTCGAGTATGATGACCGTAGTCGAGGTCACCCCTATTATGGAAAAATTGAGGAGAGTCATCAGTAGAAGTTCTGGAAATGCGTGAATTGAGTATGTTCCTTAACAAAGGCAATATATTGAAAGGCTTGGGTATATAGTGGAGTGTGGTTAACTAGAACTAAAAATTTGGGGTAAAATTTTTCTTGACTTATCGGAGCAAAGTTATAATATTGGGATTCAACAACCATCACCCGCAAATGAGGGTATGTTTCCTATCTAAGGAAGTATGAGGCGTTTTGATTTTTGTAGTGATTGATATTGTGAGGGCAAAAGGGTTGTTAAACTTAGCCTATGGCATCGTTATTTACGTAGGCTCACTAAGGGGTGTGGGACACCTTTATATTACATGTTATCACGTGGGTTTGATTTGTATCATAGGATTACTTACCTTGAGCATGTCCGAGTGTGATTTGACTATCGGCGTGCATTGACTTGTGGTATATGAGAGCATATGTCTGCATCTTGTCTTCTATAAAAGAGTAGATGCGTAGACCTTATTTGAAATCGATAAAACCTAAATTTTTGTTTAAATCAATAAACCTGATATTTTTTTTTATAAACAAAATTTTTATACATTATTAACTAAGGACCTTAGGAGTTTCGATGACCGACTACTTTAGGAAGTAGTGTATCGGGGTGGTTCCTTGTTTGGATTTCTCTTGCGAGACACCCCACGCACGAAACTAATAACCGTTGGGAGTCGAAATAAGTTAGGTCTTTAGTATATGAGTTTATAACCTTTGTGACAAATATTATAATGAAAGTGGTACGACAGGGTGTATGGGCGCCCTGGATGATTGAATGGTAGTAATTTTCATAAAGGTATAAGGTAAGTAATTTGAGACTTCAGGATTTATTTGTTCCCTTCGAGAGAATAATTTTTTTCCTAAAGTTTGTCACGAGGACGGTATAAGGAATATTGGGTAAAGTTTAAATTTGATTCAGTTGAGACTATACGGTGAGGCTTGGTGTATAACATCGATAGGGACTTTGTTAATGTATTGTATGGGCGGTACATCTTGGATTTCTCGCGATGTGAGATTTATACTCGGAGTTGACCTTACCGGTATGACTTATATTCCTAAATTTCGGGACGAAATTCTGTTATAAGGGGGGAAGTATGTAATACCCCATAATTTTAAATGACTTTTAAAATGGGTTATATTTTAAATTAATGGATTAATTAGATTTTATTATTAATTAATTCATTCGGGTTTTATCCGGACGGTGGATATTAAAATGGATGATTCTGAATATTACTTAAAGATATTTAGGTAATATATGAATGTGATGTCATTGATACGACTGTATGATATAATTTCGGTAATTTATATTTTTAGTCAGACGCGGTATGGGACGTGTCGGGACTAGTTTATTAAATTAAAAAGGAAATTTATTTTCTATCGATCTAATAGTCATTTCAACTGCGTCGTTGCGTCCGGAAGGTTCGAAATAGTCAGAAAAGTCTATTTGGATGTTAATTTTGAGTCTCGGGTCATTTGGAAATGAATAGACAAACCGAAAGGGCATTTTGGTCATTTTTCTAGGGGGGATGAATAGTGATTACGGATTTGGCACTATTATAAGTATTGGTAGATTAAGTGTATGGGGGTTATTCATCTCCTCTTCACAAATAAGAGCAGCCATCTTCATAGAGAGAGTGTAAGAGTGCTTGGGAAGGGAAAAGCCACTTGGGAAGGAGAAGAACAAGAACCAAGGTTCACCACCACCAACCACCACCGGAGTTTGACCGGAGAAGGGACAACCAACTGAAATAAACTACACCAAAGGATCAGACCTACAGTAAAGGCAAGTGTTTGATAATGGCAATTTAAGTTTGTATATTGTCCATGTTAGAATAGTATGAAAAGAGAAGATTATTCATGTTTGGAAGAAATAATGGAATGATTAAATGGATTTCTGGAAACTGAAATGATATAGGAATTGAACTTATGCTTTAGGATGATATTAATCCATGAAATAGTCATGAATATGTTGAAGAAAAATCTGAAATACCATTGTAGTATTCTTGAAGTTAATATGTTGATGAATTTCTGGAAATAAGGAGATAAACATGCTTTTTAATCCAATCCCTTGATGATTCTAGGATGTTTAGAGTATTGGAAATCGTTCATATATGTTGGGATATCATGTAGAAATAATCATAACTCATTTTGGAGGTTAATATGAAGGTTTGAATGTGTAAAAATGGTGAAATCCGTAGTTGCAAAAAATGCAGGAAATCAGGCCTGGACCTGAGGGATCGATCGATCGACCCCTACCTTCGATCGATCGACCTCCCCAGTTTAAGTAAAGTTGTTTCTTTTTAAATGTTGATTCTTATCCCATACCTTTTGTGGATCTTTGGTGATTATTATTTGGAGATTATGGGACTTAGAAAATATCAGTAAACCCTTGATAAGATTTGAATTAATTGTGAATTGGATTTAAGTGATTAAAATGATGAAAATTATATTGAATGGAATTTCGGTTGCTAGATTCATTTGTTAAATTCTAAATGGAGATGTATGAGGATTAAAGATAGGACCAGTAGGGGTGATTGAATATAACACCTGGGTATCCTTAGGTTTACAAGAGGGTTAATCCTAAGAGAAAGAATATGTGTTTATAAGAGATTTGAAACTATCGATTTTAACCTTAATGAAAAGGAGAACTAAACTCATAGTAATTCGGGATAAATGATGTTATGGACCAGTAGGATATTAGTGATTTCTTACTGAATATAAGATGAGGAAAATCCTATTTGAATCTTGTGAGATGGGAGTTTAGAACACATTTGGTTGAAAGAGGTATGAGGTTATCCCGATCGCATAGTTGTAGATGTCGAACCTCCTCGATCGACAAAGTTAAGTAGTAGTGTATTGGAGGGGTTCCTTGTTTGGATTTATCTTTGCGAGACGCTCCGCGCATGAACCTTAACGAAGTCGGGAGTGGAGAGATGTTATAGGATGCGAGGATAATTAAATAAAGATATAATATGTTAATACGTGGGATTTAAAAGGGATATAATGCTACGTATGGTAATTATCTTAGGGTAGTGGTATTACCTTATTGATATTATATTATAGGTATGATAATGCCTATTTGATTGATTAATGATTATGTGTATGACATACCTAGCTTACTTACTATCGGTGGGAGGTTTGCGCTTGAGGGCAGTCATATCCTGATGAATCCATGGGATCTTTGATTTGTCGCTCGAGAACATAGGTCTATGAAAGACTTATCGGGGAGTTGATAAGTCCGCTGACTGTGGGTACGTAGGTATGTGCGTGACCCATGGATACGAGAACTATGTTCGCCTCCAATTTGTTTGTTGATGTTTATGGTTCGTGGAATCTTACCGAACCTGTATCCCCCTATTCGGCGACCTGCGATGATGGGACATGATAGCAGAGTAATGCATTGCACCGCAGCTGTGACTCGGGGTGCCGTAATATATATGAAAATATATATATAATGGATTAAATGATTGAATGTATACATTGTGGGTAAATCTATCTACGGTGATAATTGTAGATAACGGTGAATAGAGAAAGATATTGGAATTAATTTAATGAATGTTTATGCTTATAGAATTGAAAAGCTTAACTCATGTTAATGAGAAATAGTTCATATTAATGTGTAATGATTCATGTTAATGAGGAACTAATTATATAAATAAGAAATGTAAATGCATAATAATGTGACGTATGGTATGGGACATACGGGGATTATTATATGGGAATGGAATTATAATATGGAGACTAGAAAAGAGGAACCATTAACTAGGAGGTTAATAGGAAACGTTAAGTGTGCACTCTAGTTGAGAGGTGAGAATTGCAAGTGAGAGTGGGATCTAACATATACATAATAAATGCTTTATTGCACTCGTTAAATACTTGCTGTTTTATAAATAATCTACACATTCGGGCTCTGACCCGTTTCCTTGCATATTTTCTCTTCTATTGTATCTCTATATCAGGTGTCCAGCAACAGGGACGCCAACCATAGTTGATTGTGACGAGCTATGGAGCTATGGAAGTTTTGCTTAGACGCTTATCATCTTTTTTATTCAGAGTATTCTTAGTTCGGGCATGTCGCCCAAAGGATTCAGTTATCTTTTCTATTAAGGTCAAATTCTATTGTATTCGGGACTTTTTAATACATTTAACATTGTTGAGATTATTGTAAAGGATTCATATTATTTGGGAATGTTTATTCCAGTTGCATTTATATTATTTTGTGATACTTATTGTGTTATCAGTGTTGTAAAATAAATGTGTTGTGTTATTCTTAAAATGGAAAATGGTTTTGTTGAAATTTAAATTTGGAAAAGTTTTTAACACCAGCTTAATTGGGTATTGGGTGTGTTGTAAATGTTTTCGACAGTGATGCTAAGAATGAGCCAACTGTATATTCTGTTTTAATTTGGTATGGGACTGGCCACCCGGTATTTAATTAGGCGGGGTGTTACAGCTAAGTGCAATCTCAAGAGCCCGCGAAAGTGGTACACTTTTGGTTTCTTATCTTTCTCTTTCTCTCTATTGTGACACCCTGCCTAATTAATTATCGGGTGATCAATCCTTAATTAATTAATTTCAGAATATAAAGTTGGTTCAGATAATGCATCACTGTCGAGAACTAAAATTTAAATTTAATAAAACTAACCACCTAGTATTTAAAAAGGGTGATGTCCAAATTTTATCTTGTCATTAACTACTACTAAAAGAATACCAACAAATATCATGCATCACAGTAAAATAAGTAAAGTCTTACTAAAGTAAAATAAATGGATGGAGTAAACATCTCCAAATACAATCCCATACAATAAATCCAAATAAAGAAATCAAATATAAGAGAGTGTTTAAAATGACTAAATCTCTGAAAGTAAACATAAGTAAGGATGACATGTCCAACAAAATGGATGGCTGAAAAAGGAAGGATAGGCTGAGTCCTCTACTAGCAATAATCCTGCAGCTTCCACAGCAGCTACAGCACGACAACTGAATAGAGTCTCCTAAGGATGGTGTCCCTATGGCTGGGCACCTAAAATAATGGAATAATTGAAAGATATACAGGAGAACGGGTCAGAGTCCGAGCTGAAAATAGTTTAAAATAACAAGTGCTTAAATTGATTCAATTAGCACAATTATTCTTCAAGTTAACTTAGCGTACTCACTTGAGATACTCACCCCTCGATATAGTGTGCACGTCTAACGAGCCTAAATATCCCTACTAGTCATGATACCCTGACTGACTACTAAGTGTATAATATGGTTGAAAGTCTCCCTAAATAACACAAAGCCGACGTAATTATAATTTCGTCATAATTTTAGGATTACATTAGCCTATTCTCATATTCTTCTAAATGCCCAACAGATAATACCATAAGTGTACATTTAAATATAGCGTCATCAACATAAGACACGAAACATGATTCCGGTATACACACATTATTCGCTTTATGTATACATATTAATTTATATAAATATAGCAATATTTCACGCTTGATTGAGAAACTTTTAGTGCTACGCATACTCGGCTATCTAGTCCATTTGCAAAGCTCACGCATAGAGAACAATAGGTTTAATCTCTCGAGAACCAATAAAAACATAAACACCTATTGGAGGCGAACATAGTCCCAAGCCGATGGGCTACGCACATACCTACGCACCCATACGACCGTTATCACTATCATTCTCACGGATAGCCTATACCTAGGTTCCATGCTCTAGTGGTGCAACTCTAAATCCCCCGAAGGCACACAAGATTCGATCGTCCACAACGCACTAACCTCCGTTCGATAGCCAGTAGCTAGGTATGTCATACACATAATATATTGAACAATAAGCATGCACACAACTTATGTAAATTCATTAGCTTTCCCACAGTCTATTATTTGCAGTACGAATAATATGTATCCCCTATTATACCCCGCACCTTATTCATATATATCCTCCCTTGTATTTTCGTATATTTTTAACCCTATGAGTTTTCATATCTTCCGAGGGTCGACATATTCTCCGCTCACTAAAAATTATAAATTTAAGTCACTCGACAATCATACTGGTTTAACACTCATTTAAATAAGCCTACGAAAAGTTCGAAACAAAACCGGGCCTAAAAACTCATTTATGGAATCTCGTTAGAAGACCCAAAATTCTCGTTCGAATGAGGGTCGTTCGAACGAAGGTGCTTCGAACGAACTACCAAACTCGTTAGAAAAGCTATTGGAATATCGTTAGAAGTATCGTTTGAACAAGGTCTTTCGAACGACCTAAATTGGACTTCTAACGAAATTTTTGAAGTCGCCCAGTTCATCTCCAAGGTCCATTTTTCCAGATTTTCTCCACTCAAATCTCAACCTAAATCCATTCCAACTCAAATGAAAGGTTATCAAACTACTCTAAGTCACCTTCGAACACTCCTTAGCATAGTTTTGGGGTCAAATCCTTCTAGTCATCATGTAATTACTATAAATTCCCAAATTTTAACCATAAACCATATTAACATAAACCCAAAATTATTTGTCTATAAAAACTCCATTTGTATTTCTTGATTAACATCTAATTCACCAAATTTCACATTCCAATTAAGGGGAAAAATCCTCTACATGCAAACCCCCATCAGATTTCTAAAATTCTTACACGATTTCATCATAGGTAAACCCAAATTGGGTATTAGTTATTCTAAAATCTCAACACATGTTAACAAGAGTAATAATTGCTAAGAGATGAGCAAGATAATCACTTGCCTTAAAAATAAACTTCTGATCCGCGGGTTGAAATTGGTATAGGAACGATCCTCCTGACACGATCTATGCGCTGGTGTACTTTTTATTATGAAAGGTTGAGTTCTTGGCTTAGGGCTCTAATGGAGTCTCCTTTTTCTTTCTTGGTTCTCTCTCTCTGTTCCTCTCTTTTCATGTAGGTTGAAACTGACGACCACTAACCCTAAATGATTTTTAATTAAACGCAATTTTCGTCCATTTAATTACCCTAAAATTCCTAAAGACCAAAATACCCCTCCGAGTTGTAGTTTTGGGTAAAATATCCCGGACTCCAAATAAAATACCCGAATAGTATTTTCTGACTATTTCGACCCTTTTGGACACTCTGGCACACTCAAAATAGTCTTCCGAGTTATACAAAAATAAATTATCTTTTAACCTCCCCAAATATATACAAATGATGCGACTCATACGCGTTCCAAATATTTATAACATAACTATCGTGTATCTCATTCCCGACCATATTTTTATTTCAATAATTACTAACTCTCATCCCGCTAGTGGTTATTATCATAAAATCAAATTAATTGCAATTAAAAAAATTTCTCTTCTTTAATTTAATTAATCCCCATTTTCCATAAAACATAATTGTGCGTAAAAATATGGGTATTACATACTTCCCCCCTAATAAAAGAATTTCATCCCGAAATTAAGAAAATGATATATATACCTGGCAAGAATAACTCTGGATAACGTTCGCGCCTGTCATCCTCGCGTTCCCAAGTTGATTCCTCAATATTATGGTGCCGCCACTGAACACGTACTAGTAGTACTACTTTTGACCTCAACTTCCTTTCACAACGATCTAGGATAACAATCGGCCCCTCCTCGTATGAGCTATCAAGCTGTAAGTCTATCTCGTCTAACGTAATGTGAGTATGGGCCAAATCATCTCGAAGAAATCTCCTCAGTGAAGATATATGAAACACATCATGGACTTTATGCAAGTGCTCCGGTAACCCAAGTCTATAAGCAACTGGCCCAATCCTCTCGATGACGGGAATGACCCTTTGTACCTAGGCGCCAACTTTACCTTCTTTCCAAAATTCATAACTCCCTTCATAGGAGATACCCGAAGTAATACCTGATCCCCAATGATGAATTCTCAAAAATAACGTTTGGCATTAGCATAACTCTTCTACCGATCCTGAGCAACTCGAATACGACTCCGTATTAACTCTATCCTCGCCTAAGTATCCTGAATCATCTCTATGGCGAGTAAATTATTATCCCCCACTTCTAGCCAACATGTTGGGGAATGACAAGGTCTGCCGTACATGGCTTCGAATGGAGTCATACCGATAGTAAACCGGTAGGAGTTGTTTTAGGCAAACTCCACCAGTGAAAAATACTGTTCCCAACCTCCACCAAAATCAATGATGCAAATCCGTAACATGTCCTCCAACATTTGATTCGTCCGCTCTGGTTGACCATCCGTCTGCGGGTGATAGGCTGTGCTCAGCCGTAACTCTGTACCCAACGCCTCCTAAAAACTTTCCCAAAATTGAGAAATGAACACTTTATCTCTATCAGACACGATATTGAGAGGTACTCTATGGAGTCTAACTATCTCTGCTATGAATAACTGGGCATACTGTCCCACGGTGTAGTCTATTTTGACTGACAGAAAGTGGGCTACCTTAGTCAGTCGATCCATTATCACCTATATCGAATCGTGATCCATCTGCGATGTAGGTAATCCCGTGATGAAGTCCATAAAAATGCTCTCCCATTTCCACCTAGGAACCTCTAATGGTTGTAGAAGTCCCATCGGTCTTTGATGGTCACCTTTACCAATTGACAAGTGGAACATTTTGAGACAAATTCGGCAATATCCCTCTTCATTCTACTCCACCAATACTATCTATGCATGTCCTGGTACATCTTATCCCCGTCGGGATGCACTGCAAATCAGGAACCGTGTGACTCTGTCATCACCTTGTATCATAATTCTTCACCCTTGGGAACAACTAACATCCCATTGAAGCGTAAACCCCCGTCTGAATCCACGGTATAAGACTCGGCTCCATTGGCTAGAAGCTTCACTATTTGATTTTGGCAGAACGGATCATCTACCTGAGCCTGTACTACTTTCGTAATAATCTAGGGCGTAATCGTCATTACAGGCATAAACGATCAAGCCACCGCATCCTGGTTCCCTAACTCCTTCCATTTCGCTTTCCACACCTCGGCCACCTCACCAACTGGCCTACGACTCAATGCACCTATTACCACATTAGCCTTCCCCGAGTGGTATTGGATATCAAATTGATAATCCTTCACGAACTCAAGCCACCGACGTTGACGTATATTTAACTCTTTCTGCGTGAAGAGGTACTGTAGTGATTTGTGGTCCGTGAATAAGCGAAATTCTCCCCTAGTGGATAGTGTCTCCAAATTCGAAGTGCGAATACAACTGCTTCTAACTCCAAATCTTAGGTGGGGTAATTCCTCTCGTAAGGCTTAAGCTTATGGGAGGCATAAACTATAGTCTGATCTTCCTGCTTAAGTACACCTCCAAGTCCTAATAAGGACTCATCAGTGTAGACTAGATACTCCACTCCTGGCCTGGGTAATGCTAACACTGGTGCTGAGGTTAACTTTTCTTTCAACTCATCGAAGGCTAACTGACAGGTGTCACTCCAGATAAATGTAACCCCTTTGCGAGTCAAGTGCGTCAACGGACCCGCTATCTTTGAAAACCCTCGAATGAACCTCCTGTAGTATTCGGCTAAACCCAAGAAACTATGTATCTCAATCGATGTTGTGGCTGTCCCCACTCCCTCATCGCTGACACCTTCCCCGAATCTATGGATATCCCTCTATCGGAGATGATATGCCCCCAAAACTGTACCTCCTTTAACCAAAACCCATATTTCTCATATTTTACGTACAACTGATGCTGGCGTAATGTCTGTAAAACTTGCCTTAAGTGCTCGGCATGGTCCTCCTCGATCTGTGAGTAAACCAGAATGTCATATATGAATACGATGATGAACTGGTCCAAGAACTCTCTGAACACCCTGTTCATCAAGTCCATGAACATGGCTGGGGCATTGGTGAGCCCGAAGGGCATAATCCTGAATTCAAAGGAACCATATCTCATAAGGAAAGTAGTCTCCGACACATCCTGTTCCCTAATACGTAGCTGATGGTACCCCGATCTCAAATCAATCTTTGAGAAGAAATCTGCTCCTCTCAATTGGTCGAATAAGTCATTGATTCGAGGCAACGGATATTTATTCCATATCGTGACTTTATTCAACTCCCGATAATCAACACATAATGAAAATGATCCATCCCTCTTCTTAACAAACAATACGTGAGCACCCCACGTCGAAGTACTCCTACGAATAAACCCCTGCCCCAACAACTGCTTAATCTGGTCACGCAACTCCCTCATCTCTGCTGTAGCCATACAGTAAGGTGCGCGAGCTATCGATCAAGTATCTGGCGCTAAATCAATGACAAAGTCTATCTCTCTACTCGGTGGTAACCCCGAAATCTCCTGAAACACATCGGTAAACTCTCAAACTACAGGAATCGAATCAAGCGGTACCATAACCTCCGTAGAGGTCTCCTCTTCTATATAGTATACATGAGTGGATGATCCTCCCTCAGAGCGAGGCATCGCCATCAGGAACATCTCCTGCCCAGGTATGGAAAAGACTATACTGTTACTTTAACAATCAATCATGGCCATATGACAAGCCAATCCATACCCACAATCGCATCATACTCGGACATATCTAATACGAGTATGTCAATGGGTAAGATAAATCTCCCAATCTCTATACCTACACCCTGATAAATAAAAGAAATAACGGAACCCCTAATCAACGGTGAATCCACACAAGTCGTCGTACCCTCTGCTGTATTAAATAACCCCATAGTACGCACAAACCCGATGGAAATAAAATAGTGTGTGGCTACCGTATCAAATAAAATGCGCCCCAAAGTCCCCTGGATAGAAAACATACCCTCAATCGCTGGTGGATCCAGCGGGACTGTGACCTGGTGTAGATTATAAAATCATCTATATTGAAGCTTCCCTTGCTGAACTGGGGCGGTTGGGATGGGCGACAATTCGGTTATCTGTGGAGGTGCTGGGAGGGCTGCGGGAAATAACGGCCTCTAGGGTTCCTGGCGAACACTCTGCTGCTGCTGCTGCTGCTGGCCCCTACCCTTCTGAAGGCAGTCCTAGCATTTGTGGCCAGTGTTGCCACATGTGAAACATCTCCCTGGGAAAGGTCCTCCCCTCTGTCCCCGGCCCTGCTGGCCGTTACCACCCCGCCCTTGGCCATTCTGGCCCTGTTGAAACTACTGATGGTCCTACTAGACCTGATGGCCATGTTGGCCCTGATGGCCATGTCGAAAGCCTCCCTACCTATAACTAAAACCTCCCGACCTGAACCTCTTAGGATACCCTTACTAGGAATTCTGATCACTGTGCCTATGCTGGGCCTGAACTGTCTGTGCCCCACTGGCACCACTTCGTCCTGCCTTGCCCTGCTCGTTGGGCTCTCCCACCTTCTTAACCTTAGATAAATGGAAGCGGTGGTCCTGGCAGTGGATTAGTGCTGCGTTGACCACATCTGAATAGGTATCCAAGGAGAGATTGCCTATTAAATGCTGGTGGATCCTCCATGTCAACCCATCCATGAAACGCTGAATCTTTTTCTCTTTGGTTGGAATCTCACTCGGTATAATGTTGAGAAGATTAGTAAACTCTGCCTCGTATTCTACCACGATCCTTCCCTCCTACTTCAGATTTGCTAACTTTCGACTCATCTCTGTCTGGACAGCCGAAGGAAAATACTTTCGGTCGAACCACACGCAAAAGTCTCGAATACTGAGTGTGTCTCTCTCCTCAGCGGTGGTTATGGACTCCCACCACTGCAGTGCTGCCCCCACTAGTTTGAATGTGGCCAAGATCTGACTCTGTACTTCTGTGCACTCATGCATTGTCAGATGCCTTTGTATGTCCTTTTTCCATTAGCTTCCTACGACTACATCAGAGCTCCCTAAAAACTTCAGAGGATGCTCCTTCTGGAAAGCACCCCTAATACGCTCCCAAGTATATGGGAAAACCTGGGCCTAAACTGGAGCCACCACCGGTGCCTAGGGTGGTGCCTGCTGCACTATGGCCAAAGCATCATTGATCGCCTGAGCTACAATGGCTGCCACTTCTGCGACATTCATCATACGCTGAGCAGGTGCAGGCATCTGAAATGAGAGAAAATTTTCATAAGTGTACAGTTATATTCTCAAATTAGCAGAAGAACATAAAACGTATGAAGAGTACAGCAATCGTAAAATATAGGGCTCTATACCAAATGACGCTATGCGAAAACATAATAAGCCGTACTGATCCTAAGGACACTAGAATCTGATGCTCTGATACCACCTGTGACACCCCGCCAAATTAATTACCGGGTGATCAGTACTTAATTAATTAATTCCAGAATATCAAGTTGGTTCAGATGATGCATCACTTTCGAAAGATCAAATTTTAATTTAATAAAACTAACCACCTAGTATTTAAAAAGGTTGATGTCCAAATTTTATCTTGTTATTAGCAATATAAAAAAGAATACTAACAATTGCCATACATCACAGTAATATAAATAAAGTCTAACTGAAGTAAAATAAATGACTGGAGTAAAACACATCCAAATACAATCCCATACAATAAGTCTAATAAAATGAAACCAAATCTAAGAGAGGATTTAAAATAACTAAATTTGTGCAAGTAAACAGAAGAAAAGACGACATGTCCAACATAATGAATAACTGAAAAAGGAGAGTATGAGCTGAGTCGTCTACAAGCAATAATCCTGCAGCTTCCACAGCAGCTACAACATGACAACTGAATAGAGTTTCCTAAGGCTGGTGTCCCTGTGGCTGGGCACCAAAAATAAGGATCAATAGAAAGATATACAGGAGAACGGGTCAGAGCCCGAGTTGAAAACATTTTAAAATAGCAAGTTCTTAGATTGATTCAATTAGAACAATTATTCTTCAAGTTAACTTAGCGTTCTCACTTGAGATACTCACCCCTCGATCTAGTGTGCACGTCTACCGAGCCTAACTACCCATACTAGTCATGATGCCCTGACTGACTACTAAGTGTATAATATGGTTGAAAGTCTCCCTAAATAACACAAAGCCGACGTGATTATAATTTCGTCATAATTTTAGAATTACATTAGCTTATTCTCGTATTCTTCTAAATGCCCAACTGATAATACCATAAGTGTACATTTAAAGATATAGCGTCATCAGCATAAGACACCAAACATGATTCCGGTATACACACATTGTTAGCTTTATGTATACATATTAATTTATATAAATATAGCAAAACCCTTGGTTGAGAAACTCTTAGTGCTACGCATACTTGGCTATCTAGTCTATTTGCAAAGCTCACGCATAGGGAACAACGGGTTTAATCTCTCGAGAACCAATGAAAACATAAACACCTATTGGAGGCGAACATAGTCCCAAGCCGATGGGCTACGCACGTACCTACGCACCCATACGACCGTCATCACTATCATTCTCACGGATAGCCCGTACCTAAGTTCCATGCTCTAGTGGTACGACTCTAAATCCCCAGAAGGCACACAAGATTCGATCGTCCATAACGCATTAACCTCCGTTCGATAGCCAGTAGCTAGGTATGTCATACACATAATCTATTAAACAATAAGCATGCACACATCTTATGTAAATTCATTAGCTTTCCCACAGTCTATTATTTGCAGTACGAATAATATGTATCCCCTATTAGACCCCGCACCTTATTCATATATATCCTCCCTTGTATTTTCGTATCTTTTTAACCCTATGAGTTTTCATATCTTCCAAGGGTCGACATATTCTCCGCTCACTAAAAATTATAAATTTAAGTCACTGGACAATCATACTGGTTTAACACTCATTTAGATAAGCCTACGAAAAGTTCAAAACAAAACCGGGCCTAAAAACTCATCTCTGGAATCTCGTTAGAAGACCCAAAATTCTCGTTCGAACGAGGGTCGTTCGAACGAGGGTCGTTCGAACGAAGGTGCTTTGAACGAACCACCAAACTCGTTAGAAAAGCTACTGGAATATCGTTAGAAGTCTCATTCGAATGAGGTCGTTCGAACGACCTGGTCTGGACTTCTAACGAAATTTTGGAAATCGCCCAGTTCATCTCCAAGGTTTGTTTTTCCAGATTTTCTCGTCTCAAATCTCAACCTAAATCCATTCCAACTCAAATTCAAGGTCTAAGTCACCCTAGAACACTTCTTAGCATAGTTTTGGGGTCAAATCTTTCTAATCATAATTATTTATCTATAAAAACTCCATTTTTATTTCGTGATTAACATCTAATTCACCAAATTTCATATTCTAATTAAGGGGAAAAATCCTCTATATGCAAACCCCCATCTGATTTCTAAAATTCCTACACGATTTCATCATAGTTAAACCTAAATTGGGTATTAGTTGTTCTAAAATCTCAGCACATGTTAACAAGAGTAATAATTTCTAAGAGATGAACAAGATAATCACTTGCCTTAAAAATGAACTTCTGATTTGCGGGTTGAAATTGGTATAGGAATGATCCTCCTGACACGATCTATGCGATGGTGTACTTTTTGTTGTGAAAGGTTGAGTTCTTAGCTTAGGGCTCTAATGGAGTTTCCTTCTTCTTCCTTGGTTCAATTTATCTCTCTTTTCCTCTCTTTTCACATAGGTTGAAACTGACGGCCACGAACCCTAAATGCCTTTTAATTAAACCCAATTTTCGTCCATTTAATTACCCTAAAATTCCTAAAAACCAAAATACCCCTCTGGGGTGTTGTTTTGGGTTAAAATGTCCCGGACTCCAAACAAAATACCCGAATAATGTTTTCTGATAATTTTGACCCTTTCGAACACTCTGGCGCACTCAAAATAGTCGTCCGAGTTATACAAAAATAAATTATCTTTTAACCTCCCCAAATATATACAAATGACACGACTCATACGCGTCCCAAATATTTATAACATGACTGTCGTGTATCTCATTCCCGGCCATATTGTTATTTCAATAATTACTAATTCTCATCCCGCTAGTGATTATTATCATAAAATCAGATTAATTGCAATTTAAATTTTTTCTCTTCTTCAATTTAATTAATCCCCATTTTCTATAAAAAATAATTATGTGTAAAAATATGGGGTATTACACTCTCCGGCTCTTTTATTCTGATTCTTCATTTCATATAATAATTTTTTTCCAGATTCTCCAGCTCTATAATTTCCTGATTCTTCAGTTCTTCCTTTATTCTTTTAAATTGCATCCCTTTAATTATTAAGCCCAAAAATGTTTAAAATTATTGAATGGGTGTTCATTGTCAAACATCAAAGAAACCATCATTTTGAGAAGCGTTGAGTAATCAAATCGCATAAGTCTATAGGGGTGTTCGCGGTCCGGTTCGATTCGGTTTTTAATGAATTTAAGGACCCGACCGATTAAATCGGTCCTAAAAATAAAAGGACCAAGACGGGACCGATTAAACCAGTTTTTCGAGCTTAGTCGATCTGGTTTTTTTTATGGCCGGTCTGGTCAAAATTGTTGGTCCTAATGTTATTGAAATAATCTTTTTAAAAATAAAAACTACCTAAATTTATTCGAAAAACTGCCCAAATTTTATCCAAAAACTGCCCAAATTTTATCCAAAAACTGTCCAAATTTTACCATAAAAATTGTCCAAAATTTATCCAAAAACTGCCTAAATTTTACCATAAAAACTACTCAAATTTTACCATATTGTCATGGCCCAAATTTTACCTTAAAATCTACCTAAATTTTACCTTAAAATTTGCCCAAACTTATCCAAAACAATAACATATCGTCAAATTTTTGCATAAATAAAAACTGTCCAAAGATGCCCAAATGGCAAATAATACAATCACAACAAGCCGTCATAAACTACCCAAATTTGGACATATGAACCGTCCAAATAACACAAAACAAAGTTGTCCAAATTCAACCACAAGGTTGTCCATAATAATACAAATTAATAATGCGCCAATGAAATGTCTAAATTAATAAATATGAGCCGAAGTAACTGCAACATCCAAAATAATGCAACCATCCATAATGCTTCCCAAAACAATCTACTCCATAAACCTGAAAATGATCACAAATAATTTTATAATAGATAGAAAAATAGTCCAAATAAAATGCAACCATGAATTTGAAAAAAATATAAATTTTTCACTTTACCTCAATTATACAAAGTCAAATTGTCAATCCACAATTGTTGATGTTCCCAACAAATATGTAAAAATAATATGATAATGATTTAAAAAATAAATTGCACCTAATAATTTAATAATTTAAAATTATGATATATGTTAGTTACCTCCATCTAATTGCTCAAGTTGTTCCACCTCATCCATGGCATCTCTAAGGCTAATTGATTTTGATGAAGACTTGAGCCAATTTTGGGTACAAACAAGCGCTTCCACCGTGTTAGGGGAAAGTGAACTACGAAATTGGTCAAGGATATGACCCCCCGTGCTAAATGCCGACTTGGAGTCCACGGTTGACACCGGAATTTCCAATAAATCCCTTGCCACACGAGAAAGAACTTGATACCTAAATGAATTACTCTTCCACCACATTAATACATTAAAGCTTTTGTTGGTTGCATCGTCATTAGTCTCAATCAAGTACTTCTCCACCTGCGACTTACTACGTCGTACACTATCTCCTGACTCTAAATATTTTTTAAATTGGGTAGATAAAAAGCACGCCCATCAACCTCATCATCTCCACCATCAACTACTAATTTAACGACGTCACATGGTGATGCATTTTGTGATGAACCATTTTGCACATTATTATCACCATACCACTCATACAAACGCACAAGTACATTTTTTGCTCTCCTTTTCATCTCTTTTGCCACACTACTTTCATACATGCTATCAAACCAATATGACACATACCCCAATTTATATCTAGGGTCAAGGATGACTGCAACAAGTAACAACAAGTTTATCTTTTCAATATTCCAGTATTTGTCCATTTTCTTAACCATGTTATCCGCCATCGAAGATATGTGATAATCTCCACTTCTTTTCAATTGGTTCAAATTTTTTTGTATTATAACAAGCTCATTGAAAAATAAATTTGAAGTAACAAATAATGAACCCGAAAATCTCAAAGTTGCATTATAAAATATCTTTAAAAATTTCACAAGTGCCCTCACTTTCTCCCAGTCAACACTCAAAGGAGGCCCTAACATATTCCTCCCGCCCCTAACCCTGCCCCTCACTTCATCATCCTCTTGTATTTCAAATTCTCCATTAAAGTAAGAAGCATAATTTTTTTCCTCCTCCCCTAACCTTTCAAAATCTTTCTCAAATTTTTCGGCTACATCTAACATTAAATAAGCGGAGTTCCACCTTATTTGAACATCCAAACACAACATACCCTTACTCTCAATTTTCTCTTTCTCTACACACATTTTGAACATTAACAACCTAGAAGGGGAGGACCTCACATACCTCACTGCGTTGCATAGTTTAATAACCGACTCATCCATTTCTTTTAACCCATCACCCATAATTAGGTTTAAGATATGACCACAACATCGCATATGCAAATACTCATATTCTAAAATAGTACCTTTCTAAGATTTGGTTTTTCTTTGCAAATATTTAATGGTACCATTATTACAACTAGCATTGTCAATGGTTACGGTGGAAATGGTATCAATCCCCCATTCCACTAACAATGATTCAATAACCTTCCCTAGCATCTCCCCCTTCGGACTTGACAAAAGTTTAAAATCTTTTTTGTAACTTCCATTCATCATCAATATATTGAGCCATGAGGCACATGTAATTGATATTTTGAATAGAAGTCCATGTGTCCGTTGTGATGCATATTCTTTTACCCTTCAAATCACTTTGTAACTTTATTTTCTCATTCAAATATATTGTCAAGCAATCTCTTGCAACCGTAATACGACTTGGGATTTTTGTAAATTTTGGTTGAACAATTCTCGTAAATTGTCGAAATCCTTCACCCTCAACAAACCGAAAAGGCAATTCATCAATGATTAACATCTTAGCAAGAGCATCACGACAAGCTTCTAAACTAAAACCAATTGCTACAAGACTAGGACACTCCCCATCTTCTTTTTTAAATGACAATTTTTTTTGTTTCTCATCACACCTTCCCGAAAACTTCTTACACTTGTTGATGTGGGCCAACATGTTTTTAGTTCCATTCTTATTTGGATCACAAGCATATGTTGAGGGACAATAATTAAATTTTGCCCTACGTTTGTTTGGATCACATCCTTGAATTTTCGTAAAATGCTCCCAAACATTCGATTTTTGTTTCGAACATTTAACTTCTGGATTTATAGGGGGTTTAGGAGGGGCATTTGTACGTTGCATTACGGCTTGGGTAGAGGGAATCCCACCTTCATTTTCATCCATTTGGGCGACCATTATCTACAAAATATACCACATAAATTTAAACAAGTTATCATACTATTTTGCTTAATTTTTAAATTATATTAATTACTAAACAAAAAACAAAAAATAAGTTTCTACACACACTGACTCAGCAGCGACATTCCTTTTTTTTCATTTATATTAATTTATTTTTTGTAAAAAATAATGAACAAAAGTAAAAGATTTTAAAAACAAAAAATAACTCATGTGATCAGTTCCATTTTTGAAAGATTTGAAACAAATAATGAACAAAAGTAAAAGATTTTGAAAACAAAAAATAACTGATGTGATCAGTTCCATTTTTGAAAGATTTGAAACAAATAATGAACAAAAGTAGTGAACAAAACAAATAATGAACAAAACAAATGATCAGTTCCATTTTTTACCACAAGTAGCAGCGATGGAGATCAGAGGAGATTTGTCGGCGCAGCGGTGTCGGCGAAGGGAAAGCGGCGCAGCGGTGTCTGCGTAGGGGAAGCGATGCAGATCTGTCGGCACAGGGGAGAGGAGATCAAGCCGCCGGTGTGAGGTTGGAGATCAAACCACCGGTGTGAGGCTGGAGATCAAACCACCGGTGTAAGGCTGGAGAGCAAAGCAAAGCAAAGAGAGAGGAGAAGTAAAAAAAATAAAGTGTGCGTGTATGTTTGTTAGATTTGATTAGGGTTTTTCTTTATTTCTTTCCTTTCTTTTTTTTGGACCATCGTACCCCTTACTAGTACCAACTTAACTCTAACTCTAACTTAACTTGTGTGTGCATGTTAAATATTATATATGTATAAATATAATTAAATGCATATATATTAGAGTAACCGGTCCGGGTCGGTCCAGATCGGGTATTTATTAAGGGAGACCGAGGACCGGACAGGTTAGATCGGTCTGTAAAAAAAAACCTGGACCAGACCGATTAAAAAAAACCTAAAAAAATTATGATTGTCCGGTTCGGTCCGTCGGTCCGTTAGATTTTCTAAACACCCCTAAAAGTCTATATTGGTGGGGAGACTGGATTCTTTGTACACTCATTTTTTAATTTTATCAGATTCTTTGGTACCTTTTACATGGGTAATTTTTTAGTTGGCATGGTCTGTTTTGAATAATTATATGCTATATCAGATAAATTTCAGATGACTTGTTGCAGGATAAATGATGGCGAGGACTTGTGGGGAGAAGAGTCGCTCATATCTCCATGACTGAAAAAAGTTCCCATCATATTTTCAAGGCCATGCATGCTTGAGTCAATTTTTTCCAGGAATTGGTGATGTATATAAGTCGAAAATAAGTATTCAAGGATCTGACGTTTCTTATGATTAATCATTAACATTAATTATGGTCAAAGTTTCTTATTTAGTAGATAAAAATGGACATTCCCAGGAAACTAGCAATATGTCAATAACTGTTGCTAATTCTAGCGGTGATGTGTTTGGTGGTGATGTGATTGGTCCACTTATTGCAGGAATACCCGTTAAGGTTACAATGGGTTCTTTCATTGTGTACTAACTTTGAAGTTGAAAATTAGTTTGTTTTTACTACCTGATAACTTAAAAAAATTATTCATGATGGTTTGGTGTGTTTTGTGTTATTCTTATTCCTATTGGTAAGAACACAATACAAGGAAGATAGTGTTTTGCGACGTATTAAATGTGTCGCCTTTGTTTTTAGCTCATCGCAAATGACTTTTCGCGACGCACTACATTCGTCGTAATTTTCGTCCAAAAAGATGGTTGCTACAGTTCTGTTAGGATGAAGCGTAGCTGCATCGCAAATGATATTTTGTGACGTGTCAATTCATCGTTATAAATATATGAAAATCGTCGCTAAATCATTTCAACCACTTAATTTGACCTTTTTTGGAAAATATATTCATCGATATTTGTAATTTATTCATCGCTAAAGCTTGTTCTTTTGATGATATAGCGATGAATATGATTCATCGCACAATATTTTTTACGATGAAGAGGATTCATTGCACAATACTGGTTTGTTACGAAGAGTTCATTCGTCGCAAATGATATTTTGCGACGTGTCAATTCATCGTTATAAATATATGATAATCGTCGCTAAATCATTTGAATCACTTAATTTGACCTTTTTCGACAAATATATTCATTGCTATTTGTAATTTATTCATCGCTAAAGCTGGTTCTTTTGATGAGATAACGATGAATATGATTCATTGCACAATACTGGTTTGTGATGACGAATTCATTCGTCGCAAATTACTGATATCAGCTCATCATATGGAATTGGCCCAATTAATTATCACTCATTAGGACGAACTTATCAGTCGCTAAAAATAAATTTTATTCATAAATTGTATTCAAATTATGTCATCGTAAACGAAAAGAAAATTAATTTAAAACTATGATTACTTCAACGGGGAAGATTATGTATATGTTAAAATTAATTTAATACATAAACGTAGTTAATGGATTTATCATAAAATAACAATAACAATCAATTAATCTCTATGCCAAATCATGTTAGTAAATGAGAGCATATTAAAACAGAAAGGAAATATTCAACTCTAACTAAAGTAAAATCTTGGTTTACTTGATAGCATAAAAGTAAACTAACAAAAACTAAAAGAGGTTCTTTAAGGGGAAAAATTCCTAATCTAAGAAGATCCATCCATTGGGCCAATATGGGCCTCCGCCCATGGCTGAAAAGCCATAAACTTCTGAATCATTACACCCTGATTCTCCACAATGTCATTCAAATGAGACACTTCAGATTTTAGAGTCTCATTATCCGCATTATTATTTTCCCTATACCGTGATCCAAATGTATCGGGTCGGGGACCAAAGCCCAATCCTATAACATACCCCGACCTCTTTCCAAGGACTTGCTTACAGACTTATGTCTCTGTCATTTCTGGATTGCTATGGTGCAATTCGACCATTGTATTCTACAAAAGGAAAAATTTATTATAATGAAAGAATAAAGTAATAGTAGACTAATAAATTTACATTTGGTAAAACGATATACACTTGCATTTGAAAGTTAAAATGTTTAACAGATTTTAATAAAGAAGGATAAAAATCTCACAATATTATAAGTTTAGTAGACTTTTAGCACGTTGATCCAAAACTACAAAAATAGAAACTATAAACCTAATTGAACAATGCGTTGTATGTTTTTTAGAAAAGTAATAATATTTTTATGAATATTTTATCCAACATATATTTAATATAGTCACCAACAAACTCCAAAATTATAAAAAGAAAAAAAACTCCCACACATCTATCATAGGTCACCTACAAACTCTAAACTGGAAGAATAAATTAACATATACAAAGTACTGTATATATTATAGCAAGATGACAAAAGGAATTCGCAGTTAAAATTAGTATTGTTCAAACAAATTTTTACCCACTTCCTCATCCTTTAAAGTTTTAATTTACCAACAATCAAAATATTTGTCATTTTAGGTATGTTTATAAGCAAATTCATTTTAGGCATCTTCCTATATATATTTAAAGCTTAGGCTAAATATTAACAATATATAAGTCTAATAATTAATAGTACCCAATGTTATCAAAAATGGAAAAAAAATAAGATGGTGCTAGAAATGCTCTATGGAAGCATAAATATATGAAATAATAAAAAAATATACTTACATTGGCAGTTTCAGCCTCTGTGTTGATCCACCCTCCGTCACTGTTGTAATGTGTGTCATGAAAAAGGTCAATACGCCCCTTTGGTGTCTCTTTTATCTGACCATCATCCTGCAATAAAAAATAAAGAAGAAAACCCATATAACAGTTATATAAAAAAATATTATCCAAAAGTTAAAAATATTTTCATTCATAAAAAATGGTCCAAGACCTTACAAAGGAAAAAAAATAAGTAAAATTACATTTTATAAATAATAAAAGATAATTTTGTAACCAAACTCGATCGAATACAATAAGATCACAACTATAAAATTATATTTTGAACCCACCATTGATCCAAAGAGTTTGAGCAATGAATTATCACATTACCTCCTCGTATGCGTGTTGCACAAATGATTTTGATCCCACCACGATGATTAAATCGAACTTTTTTGCGACTTTCAACACATTTGCGTGAACGAGTCTGAAATAGTACAACATATAACTTTTTAAGAAACTTTTAATGGAATAAAAATGGAAACAAAACTAAACAAAATATATTTGTTATATACCATAAATTTCGGACTGATCCAAAGTGTGCATAGAAAATCCCAATCTTCTTTTGACGAAACCTTTCGATGTGGGTGATCCCGCACCTCTTCCAAACTGAACTTCTTGAAATGCTTCTTAAGACGGTAGCGATGATCATTATATCGAGAGGACATTCTATTGAATACATATCTCGAAACAACCCGGTTTAACATGTCTATACCAAATTTTGTCTGCAAAATTGGTATATACAAATATGTTAACATGGACACACAACGTGAGATAAATGAAAAATGAGATGCAAAGAAAACTAACACATATTTGATGTTTGACAGATGAAAAGAAAACTTATTCTCACTGCACATAGATGAAATGAAGGTTTTGACACTACAAAAAGCTCAATATTAATCCCAATTAGGAAGTTCAATTCCCAATAAACACCCTTCAGTACATAAAACAACAATATTTGCATCATAACAGAAATATCAACCAAAATCTGGAACACTTTGATGCTAATAGGTTAAATTTTGTCATTCCATTATTTTACCCTTCACTTTTTTATTCGAATTAGCATAGAATAACTATGCATGTTACAGAATTGAGCAATAAGTTACTAAACAATTAATTAATTTGGATACAGGAAGGGGGTAATACTAGTACCTTCTTGGTTTTGAGCTTTAAAGGATCTCTAAAATGCAGCATCGTGGTCTATCTAACTGGACCACTTAAAAACCTGCGAGACCAACAAACTCAGACTATGAATGGGTCCTATATTGGTGATAGGTCACTTATGAGGGATCTTGTATTCATTTGAAGAACTATACGCATAAGTAGATCCGTATATTGGAAAACAGGTTAGTTAAGAGGGACCTTGTTGTCCTTCAGAGGTCACGATCGCTTAGGGATCCTTCCATGAATCCACCCTCAGGGCATTCTCCTTCTGCCAATGATATGCTACCCAGAAGAGTCTATTAAGAATATGATATCTCATAACTAAGATATTTATGAGATATCTGTTCAAGGCTACATGGTCAACAACATGAGCTATTCAAAGTTTGCAGCATCTTAGGAGAATTGTTAGTAACAACTAGTTTGTTACTAACAAACTAGAATCACTATTTTGTGTTTGTTTTTCTCCAATCATTGGGTTTTATGTTGATATAGGCCTTTTGATTCACATTTACAACTAGTTTTTCCCCAATAGGTTCGGTCGTAATTTTATGTGTCATCTTCCATCATTGCTAATAACATTAAAAATCCTTATGTTATTGGAGGAAAGTTACAAAAGTTTTTTTTTTGATAAGAAGTTTCAAGGATTTCATATACCAAAATTTATACTTTTTAAAATGTCAAAAACACTGGACAAAATTCAGACTTCAAGCAATGTCCTCAAAAACTAACAAGAGAAAAATTACCAACTGTGGTAAATGCTAAAAACTTCATATGTCCAAAATCTACTCTCTAAAATCTATGCACTATCCATCGCCCCACCACTCTTCATCTGATCCTGTGAATCACGTTTGTATGGGATTACCATATCAGGTTTTGGGGTGGAAAATGGAGACACCCAACTCATGGATTTCGAAGTAGGAATGGGTCAATTACCTACATTGTAGGGTGCTCCACATTCAATAGTCCTCTTCACCATCACTGTATCAGGTTTTGAGGTGGAAAAAGTACCTGTCGAATTCATAAGCTTGGACCCATAAATGGGTTCATTTTCTATATGGGCATGTTTACTAACCAATTTCTAAATCATCATCTCATCAGCATTTGACTTCGTGAAGGGAACTGATGGCGACCATGAGTAGGGAATGGTTGCTAAACTAACATGGGGATTATTTTCATTGGTCAATTTCTTAGTCACTTCAGATGTTGAGTTAGGCAGGGGAACTGGTGGTTGACAGGAGATAGGAGTGTAGTTACCACATAAAAAATAATACCGACACCTTTAAATCGTACTCATCACATTCTTCTCCTTCAAACCTCTCAAAACCCCCTTCCCCCTTTCCCTATACTCCATCTCCACAAACGAATTCCATAAAACCTCAATCTTGGGATTTCTCAAAGCTCGGTTCTGCATTATATTTAATGTTATAAACTCATCTCTCATCTACTTCACTATTAACTAACAACCTCCACTCTGCCTTCATTTCTCAATGGCAGCTCAGAAGCCACCCCCACGCTTTAGAACTATAGGATTAGGAATAGAAACAAGAAGAGGTGAATGGTTCGAACAATGTTTGTTCAAGTGATTAAAAGAAGAGAGTGTGAAATAATCTAAGTAAGTTTGGTTTATGAGGCCCCTGTTAAGCCTTTAAAGCAGTAAGGAATTATTAATGGTTAGTAACCCATATCCATCAGGAATCTATCTTGAATACATTAACTGAAGTCAGAAGCAACCCCTAAAATCAATAGCATTACTACATATTCTCTCTTTTAAGTTGTATACCACATTAAAGTTTCCTAATACCAACATTAGAAAATCTTGATTAGAATTGGAGCTATTCTTTATAGAATCCCACAAAGGTTGCCTTTTTATTCTAGTGCATTTAGCATACACTATGTTAAATCTAACGGAGGTTAGAATAAAGGAATGGACTATGTGAAAAAGTATACTTTGGACACTATCATTTATAACATTGCATTATATTCCATGTCTTCAGAAATGGCATGCTTTAGTGGAATTATTAAAAACATTTCCCCTAAAGTTTATGGCTACTCTGAATTCATCAATTTTATCACCTCCTATCATAGGTTTTAAAATAGCCAAGAATGACAGATTTTAAATCTTATATACGTTTTTTATCATTCTTTTTGTAGGCTTGTTACCTACTCCTCTAGCATTACATATCAGAGAATTAATTATTGGAAACTAGATTGGAGGACTGTAGAGTTCACTTGACCAGAAGATCTAGTGTTCTTTTTTATTATACCAACTAAATTAAGAGTTTTCTTCTCGTATTGCCTCTTCTTCTTCACCACTGTAATAAATTCTTGCTCTTCATTATTAGGATCCTTCATAGCTCTGAGAGAATCTTATTTGGCTCTTCTGTGGTATTTTATCCTTTCAGCAAGCTTTGAGGAAAATGACATAAGATCTTCAATAAGGGGGATATAAGTACCCTTATATTCTTCAATATCATGGATAAGATCATTAGAGTCTAAGAAGTATTTGATCAGCCTTTCCTTTGAAGCATCTCTTAAATTTCTAAGCAAATCTTTAATTTCTCCTTCTTCCAGAGAATCTTGATCACTTATTAAGAGCTTATTATCCTCTATCTCATTTTTTAAGAGCACTAACTCCTTTTCATTATGAAATTTATCTTCACTTTTACTATCTTCTACTAATTGATTTGCTTCCTCATCTTCTGTTATGTTCACTGCCTCATTAACTATATTATTTGAAGATTGTCTCTCATCTGCATCTTTAGCTCCCTTTACTTTAAAAACTTATTTCAGACGTTTGGTTGCTTCTTATGAAACCACTTTTCTACAATTTTTTATGTGATTAACATTTTCTACTTGATGTCTATTATCATTCTTAGAAAATAAGCATTGTTCCTCATTATGTCCCAACTTGTAGCAGTTAGAGCAATATTTAGGCATTCCCGCATAAACTATAGGCTACCAAAAATCAAATTCACTATAGTTTATCAAAATTCTATTTGGATGTTTATTCATCACATCAATTTCAATACATACTCTAGATATGTTAGTGACATTAATTATGGCATTATCAAGTTTTAGAGGATTACCTGCTGCTTGTGCTAAGGAGAATAGGGCTTCTTTATAAAATAGATGAATGGGGAGGCTTGGAAAGCATATTCAAACTAGGACTCTAGAACTTTCTTAATCTATTCTAAAGGGGAGACCATTTGAACATCCTTATTGGACTCTTGCCTACGTACCATTGATTTCAGACATTATCAGAGCTTCCGAAACTCAGCCTTCACTGCCCTATAAGATAGAGAGGTAGAAAGCCAGTAAACTGTTTCAAAAACTCAACCTTCTCTATGGTGGTGTGATGTAATACGATGCATCCATGAAGTGTGAATTAGTGGGGAAAAAGAATGCATAATTTTGGGATTAAAAAGTTGAATAATTAAGCTACTGTTTAAAATAAAATAAGATTAAACACCGAGGGAACATACTGGCAGCCTATTAACTAATTCATCCCTCTCATCATCAGTTATCTTAGGCCAATTGTCTGCCTTTAGAGGCGCATAGCTCCTCACTACAACACCAATCTCAGCAAAAATGCCTTGCGATTAAACCCATAAGGTCTCCCATGTGCAAACTCCACACGAATCTTGGTCCTAGTCGCGACAAATATTTTTTCAGCAGCCAAGTTTCGAGAAATTCCACGAACTCTCTTTGGGGCAGTGGTTACTGAAAAAAACACAATACATTACATATGCAAAATAATTCATATAATAAAAAAGATGTGCACACAATAAATATAATAGGTATCAATACCATTTTCATCAGTTGACGGTGACCTAGAGTGATTGATTTCCCTAAAAATGCATCCTCTCGCTATAACAGGTGCCATGACAATTTACTGCAACAAAGTTCTAGCAAGTAATATTTGAACACAATATTAAATATTAAAAAAATATTTTGTCCATTCTCCTCATAGAATGTAACAATTAAAAGCAGAGCATAATAGTTAACTTAGAGCAGTTGTTCACTATGTGTGTATATTTCATCTTGTAATCTGAATTTCAAATAAAACCATGAAAAAGTTATTCACGTATGTGTGTATATATTTCATGAATTCAGAAAACCACATACGCAAAACACACCTCAAAACTTTTGAAATGAAAATAAACAAGTGGAAGTTTATCCTTTGCTAAACATAGGTGGTTCAATTAACTACCAACAAAGTAAAACAGAGATAGCAAAGCATATGTAAAATGGAAGCAAATGAAAGAGAGTACAATCAATTTTATTATTTCAACTAACATCTAACTACTGTTATCAATGACATTATTTTTTCAAAACAAACGCTAAGGGTCTTCTATCAATCACTGTCATCATCGGTGCTCGCTTGGCTTTCTTGGCCATCACTGCAATATTATTCTAACATGTCATCTTCATCTCCAATGTCATCATAAAATAAAATATCATCATTATCAAGCAAAATATGTGTCAGAATTATCTCATCAACGCCATCATTTGGTCTAACCGATTGTACTGCGTTGAGATTTTCCTCTTGAACAGGACACTGAATATCAGAAGAATCGTCCTCTTGGTATGAGTCATCAATTGTACTATCAACATTATCGTTTACATTATCTTCTTTTGGGACATCCCAAATATGCATGTGTTGCACTTTCTGTACTACTTTCCAATTGGGTCCGAACTTGTAATCATCCAAGTAAAATACTTGAGACACTTGTGTTGCTAGCGCAAAAGGATCATTCTCGTACCATGTATTACTTACATTAATATAAGTAAGGCGATTATCCACTTGTAGTCTCTTCCTCTTTGGATTAGTATCATACCAGTTACATTGAAATATAACAGTGTGATACCCCATTATGTAGTTTAATGCAATAACGCTACATAACCATCCATAAAAATTGATAACTTCATCTGCATGCTCCCCTGGTACAACTATCCCACTGTTTTGAGTTGTACGATGATCATCACGATCTTTTCTATGGAATCGTACCCCATTAACAATGCACCCGGTATATGTAATCACACGAACATCAGGACCACATGCCAATGAATAAATTTCATCCGTAGCCTAAGGAGATCCTTTACGATGCAAATTATTTATCTATTATAGATAAAAAAAAAGTTAAAGTCATTATCAATCATCAAATTCTATAATGGTTAATTATCAATTACATCATCATAATAAACTGTCAAACTAAATGTACTTACGCAACTTTTGAACTACTTTGAAAATTGTTGTGTATGCCTTTGATATAAGTTTTCCGGAGATTCCATCTCTAATAGTGCTATATGTTCGCTACATATTCAAAGTTGAGCATTTTTATTTTTGAAAACAACAATGAAAATATAATTATCTTATGATATAATAACATGATACTTATTCTCTATATGATTTTATCTCAGTGAAGTTGTTTAGGATGTACCAAGAAATCTTGTCTATATCTCCATGTGGTAACATTATGAGCTATCTTCCACCAAAGGGTTGAACAAGCTGAGAGAAAATAGATAGTGAGCCTTTGTGTTGCGCTGACAATGCATCATTGTTATGATCTTCTCGATTAAATTTGGTTTTGATCCCGTGAAGGTACATTGAACAAAATGTTAATGATTCTTTAACAATGTATGACTCTGCGATGAAGCCTTCGGGTCGAGCCTTATTATTGACATTACCCTTTAACGTCCCTAGATTTCTATTAAGATAAAAGAATGTCAAATGGATAAAATAAAAGAAAGTATCACTCAAATTGAAAATATAAACTAATATAATTACAAAGTACCTCTCAAATGGAAACATCCATCGGGAATTCACTGGTCCACCAAGAATAGCCTCACGTGGTAAATGTACGACCAAATGGATCATAACATCAAAGAAAGCTCGATGAAAGATCCTTTCGAGTTTACACAGTATAAGAACAATTTTTTCTTTTAATTTCTCTAGGTCCTTTACAAGCAACGTCTTGGCACATAATTGTTGAAAGAAGTTGGATAACTCTACCAAAGTCGCACAAATATTTTTGAGCAAGCACCGACGTATTCCAACAGGAAGAAGTCGTTGCAACATAACATGACAATCATGAATTTTCAATCGTGATATCTTACCATCCTTTATACTCACATTTCTTCATATGTTGGTTACATATCCATCGGGAAATTTAATAGATTTTAAAAATGTGCAAAACTCGTTTTTCTCATCCGGCGACAATGTATACGATGCACGCGGCTTCAACCATTTGTTACCATTCTCTTTCATGTGCAAATACCTTATTATGTTCATGTCAGCTAGATCTAATAGAGATTTATCTGTATCTTTATTTTTACCTTCAATACTCAATAATGTTCCAAGCACGCTATCACATATATTCTTTTCAATATGCATGACATCGAGATTATGTCATAACTTCAACTTTGCCCAGTACTCCAACTCAAAGAAAATACTTTTCTTTGTCCACTTTAATTCCTCAGGGGTACGCTTTCTCTTCCTATCCTTATTGTTTGGATTTTTACCAGGTTTTAATATTTTCACCCGACTCAATTGTTCTAATATGTCATCCCTGGAAAAATTCCTCGACGCAACTCCCATTTCTTCGTTCCCATTATATAGTCTACTTTTTTGCCACAAATGATTTTGAGGCAAATATCGTCGATGACCCATATATCATATCTTATTTCTTATACGTTGTGATGATGTATCCTCGTTACATACTGGGCATGCTTTATATCCTTTTGTTCTCTAACTAGATAATGTACCGTATGTGGGGAAATCACTTATAGTCCACAACACAGTTGCATGCAAACGAAAATATGTTTTACTGTATGCATCCCAAGTTTCCACACTAACATCCCATAACTCTTTCAGCTCATCAATAAGAGGTCTTAAGTAGACATCCATGTCTTTTTCGGGTGCGTGAGGGCTAGGAATCAGCAATGTTATCATAAAAAATGGCTCCTTCATACACTTCCATAACTGCATATTGTATACGACAAGTATTACAGGACCCATACTATATGAGTTGATCAAGTTTCCAAACGAATTAAAACCGTTTGAGGCAAGCCCCAACCTAACATTACAAGGGTCTTGATCAAACCAAGGGTATTGCTGATCAAAATCTTTCCATTCCAAGGCATCAGCGGGATGCCTCAAGACACCATCACTATCGACGCGTTTCTCCTTGTGCCACCTCATGTCAACATCGGTATGTCTTGACATAAACAACCTCTGCAGCCTCGATTTTAGTGGAAAATAACGCAATATCTTATGAGGGAGATTTTTCCCCTTCTTATCATTATACTTGAATCTCGGTTCATCGCATATTGGACATTTATCAGCATTTTGATGATCCTTCCAGAATAATGCAGAATCGTATTTGCATGCATCAATTTTTTTGTAACCTAATCCTAAATCCCGCAACCTTTTCTTCATATTATAATGAGTGGTCAGAATAGTTTCCTCGAGAAATGCATCTTTTAACAATTGTACCAACAAATCAAATGATTTATTACTCCAACCATTAAGAACTTTCACATGCATCAACTTTACAAGGAATTGGAATGAAGTGAAATTCTTACGACCTGGATAGAGCTCTTCTTCAAGGTCACCAAGTAAGTCATTATATCGAGAAGGATCCTTTTCTACATTTCTCAGCCCATGCTCATTTTCAGCTTGCTCTGGGAAGATGTTTATGTCAAATGCATCATTTAACATTCCAAACACATCATCCTCTTCCTCTTCATTTTCCAAACTTTCTGATGCTTGTGCATTCAATTTATGACGAACTGCAAAACTATAGGAGATGCCACGTACTAACAAATGTTTTTGAATGGTAAGTAAATTATGAATATATATTTCCTGACAATCTCGACATGGAAATCTGGAAGTATTATTTCCATCTAAGCTATTTTTTTTAACCTCAATAAACGACTTAACACCATCCTTGTACTCTTTTGATAACCTATCGGGCAAGAACATCCAACTATTACTCATATTCAACTTCATGTTTATATCAAACATAAATTTTCATTCACTAAATAAACAAGTATCATGACATGTTATTCATAGACTTTAAATAGAATCACTAAATCATGGAATTAAAAAACATACCGATGAGAAACGTATTTTTTTTCTTCCTATTAAAACCTTCGATTCACCTAAGCAAAAGACATGTTATTATGATACATACAAGGTATATGAAACCATGATAATAATAAAATAATATATATACAACACGGGTATTGTATTTGAAATCAGCTACAAATAATCATTTTTATTGTTTATTCTTAATTCTTCATGAAGAGATATGTGATTGTTGGCAAAGATGAACAATTTTTTTAATGCCTTTGCATAAATCCCATCATTCATTGAGATTCTTAGAATTTTTTTTAATGCTCTAACAAATGCCAATATTTTATTGTGTATTTATATATTATTTAGTCAATATGAATTGCATTTTTTTTATTATTCATGTTAATTATAGCTTTTTGCTTTTTTAATTAGTTTGTCAAATTTGAAGTCTACACATGCATACGACCATTTTTGTTAGTCATTTTTCTTAATAGTAAATGTTATATATATATATATATATATATATATATACCTCTGTTATGTACATATAATTATGTACATATAATTACCTATATATATGTACATATAATTACCTTTGTTACCTATATATATATATATATTGTTACCTCTGTTACCTATATATATATATATATATATATATATATATATATCGCCCCAGATATATTTACTGCTACATGTATATATATCCCCCCTGTTACATATATATATATGATATTTACTATTACATGTATATATATCGCCCTTGTTATATATATATGGAAAATATGAATACCTGATGGGCAAATCCGTGTGAGAGAGATGGAGAAATTTCCGAGAGAGATGGAGAGAGGCGGGTGAGAGGCGCCAGAGATGGAGAGAGCCGTGTGAGGATTGGAACAGGGTAAGAGAGTCGCGAGGAGATTTGAACAGGGATAGACATGAGGTAAACCGGGGAGAGACGTGAGGCTGAGTGGGTAATTAGGGTTAATTAATTAATTAATTTTTTAAAACTGATATGGGTCTTTTGCGATGAAATAATTAATTTTGGTGTTTTTTTATGAGAAAAAAATCCAATTCATCGTAATAAGTCAAATAAAATGTGGGAAAGTAGGCGTCAATTTTTGGTACCAAATATTTTGCGATGAATTTATAATTTCCTCGCAATAGGTACTGTTTTTGCGATTTATTTAATTCATCGTAAATGATTAAATTCTTTGTCATAACTATTGCGACGAAGTTAATAATTCCTTGTAAAAACACATTTATAACAAGAAATAAAATACGTCGCAAAAATAATTAGTTGCTAAATGTCCTTTTCCTTGTAGTGACAAACTATCTAAGTTTATGTTCTCAAATTGTCATGTATTGTTTAACATTTAAAGTTCAAACAACTATTTATTTCTAAACGAAAGATTTCAAGTCTTCTTTTATAGGGACAACTTTTGGACAATTTACAGAGTACCTTCATATGCTTGTTAGAATTATCTTTTTCAAGTGTTCTATTGAAAGACCTCCATGTCTCTAAATTTAAGGAGGGAGAATTAAATGATTTGTTTCCATGAGGAAACTAATTTTCTATTGACAATAGGGTCCCCTTACAATGTTGAAACATTTAAATTGTGAAAAGTGTAACATAAAAGAAAAAAATGGTTACAAACTCATCGCTTATTCTTATACGGGGAATTAGGGCACATCACAATTTTACAAATCACACAACAAATTTAGTTGTAAACTAGCGAGAGAAACAAAAAAAATAGTACTGGACCATCCCCGTCACGTAGCTAGAATCTATCTAACGTCATTCATTTATGTTATTATTATACTAAATCCACGCAAATCAAGTAATAAAGTAAGTAATATCATTAGCATAAATCATTTTTACCGTTTACTGCTAAATATTTAACATTAAAAATCATTTTTTTATGTTTTCTGATTAACTTTTTACAGGAAAAATTATAAACTATTTTTAATGCTTTTAACTTTTTAACTGCAAAAAAACTTTTAATAGTTAAATATTGTATAAACAACTTTTATTGTTAAATATTTTTTAAAAACTGTAAAGTTTTTTTTAAAACAGTTAAAATGGTTTTTATTGTTTTTATTGTTATATATATATATATATAACATTTAACATGGTTATAATATATATCTATAACAAAATGAGTAAAATAAACTTTTAATAACGTGATTTTCAAATAACGTTATTGATAACGTTTAAAACAGTAAAAAGTAGTGAAAACTGTTTTAAACGTTTAAAACAGTAAAACGTTACTGTTTTAAACGTTATCAATAACGTTATTTGAAAATCACATTATTAAAAGTTTATTTTACTCATTTTGTTATAGATATATATTATAACCATGTTAAATGTTATATATATATATATATATATATATATATATATATATATATATATATATACACTTTTTCATTTTATAGATTGTTTTATCTATAAAAATGGTTTGATAAAAAAAAGTTTTTTTTATCAAAAATAATGTAGAGTTTGTTTTTAATACACTAATATATACTTATACTAATGTGTATTAAGGTGTGTACACCCAGGTATCTATATTTATATTAAATTATTTAATATTTGGCTAATTATGTTGTATCCTAAGAAATAATATTTAGAGGCTATCTTAGAACATGTGTGTGAAAAAATAGAATAGCAATGAACATTGTTTAGTATATAAGATTCGAGCTTGGATCAATTTAGGCTTATAATAATATTTTATTTGCAAATCATACTCAAAGTAAGCCAAATATATGTAATTATAGAGATACATAGCTCATATGAATAAATAAGTACTCGCATTCAATTTGAATAAGAGTTTTTTGACCAACACATATCTATATGTATTTGTGACATTAAAGGTAAAATAATTTCAATATCAATAATAAATGTAATTTTGTATGATGGACAATGTATTAAATAAAAATAATATTTTGAATGAAAGACGGGTTACATTTGTATAATGAAAATGATTAAAATGAATCTGCATTGTATATTTGGTTTAATATATGCATATATTATAAATGTTTTATGTATGTCGCCTGCAGATTGTGCGGGTTACATGCTAGTCCTAGAATATGTTTAAGGTAAACCTAGAATAATTTCATGTTTAATATGTTATTCAATTTTTCATAATATTGATATGTCTAACATAAAATATATAAGTTACAGAGAAATAATGATCAAAATGGTCGAGGCTGAAAGAGTGTTTTCCATGAGAAAACCAAGAATAGTAAATCGCGAATCATATTGACTGAAATCACTGAGCGGAAAAATAGGCATTACACCTCGTACAAGAATTTCAACAGTAATAAAAACATTGATTATATTCCTCACCCATAACAATTTCATATAATATTAAGTTTCTATATAAATTTGTCTTTCTTCTCGAGCAAAAAATAACATTGATGTTTGTTTTGTTATTGGTTTATTGCCTAAATGCCTAAAAACCAGGACGCCACCTGTTCGTGCTCAACACTAATAAAACAGTGATATTCTTGCAAATTTCAAAATATTATTTTATAGAAGGAGACATGTGATACACATATCATATATGCAACATGTATTTATTGGTATCGAGCATCGACATGTGGTGCCCTATGTGCATGATAATTTTTCTCACATACTGAAGAAAACATGAATAACTTTGCTACGCTATGTTGTTCAATTTGTTTATCTATATATTAATAACAAAAAGTGAAAGACCTATTTTACACGCGAATTGGCAAAATAATGCATGCAGTTGGAAAAATCATATATGTGAGTGTTACCTAATTATAACACCTCGTAATTTTGAGTAATTCATTTTAGCAGTTAAATTGCATGTGTGACGTAATTTAATATAAACGTGAAATAATGTGAAATTAGTAAATATTAATTTGTGAGAATAAGATTAATATATATGTAGTGAAATTACTAGCATGTTTAAGTAAATTTAATTAAGTCAATTATAGGGCATCATGAGTAGAAATGGTGGGAACTGACGGTATCGCAATCGGGGCATTTGTGCGAGCTATTTTGGGGATGAAATAGGATAATTAGGTTTAGTGACTCAGATGGTGATTTTGAGTTCACGGTTGATCCGAAATAGGTTAAAATAGTCAGAATTATATACTCGGGGGTAATAATTGGGTTCCAGGGACTTTCTAGACTAGCTCGGGCTCACGTAGGGGTATTTGGGTAATTTTGATGTAGGCGAATAACCTAGTTTCGGGATTAGTGAATTAAAATATAAGGGTTAGGATGTGATTAATCCATAACATTTATTCCAAACCCAAATAAAGAAGGGAGAGGGGAGGAATAAGAGAAATCAAAGAAGAAAGCTAGAAGAGGCTAATTTGGGAGGCAATCCAAGGATTCTAACATCAAATCAAAACACATAACAGAGAGATCAGACCCTACAAACAATTCAAGGCAAGTTGTTAAATTTCTTTAAATCAAATTGAGGTGTATTCATTTTCATATCATGGTAGGTACAGAACAAAAGAAATTTTGGGAAGGGTTCTCGCATGCAAATATAGTTTTTTGATGAAATTGATATTATGGGTAGCTTATATGATCAATTGATAAAGTAAAATCATTTATGATTGCTGGAATTAGATTATATTTTAAAATTTGACTTCTAAGACACATAAATATGGAATCTTATTGGGTTCTTGGTCGAAGAACATGAATCTCGAATAACTTAGGGTTTAATTAATGAATATAAGATGACAATACGCTAGAAATTTTTACGTCACTTTAAACTTATGCCATTTTAATTATACTTAGGATTAGATTGCGTGCCATAGATGTTTGGAAAGGTCTAGGTATTATCATTACAATGAGCCTTAAATAAGGAAATTTGGATTTTAGTAGAAGCAAAAATTACAATTTTACTATAGGATGTTTAAATAGGAAGAAAATTTACGACCCGATTCGGTTGCTTTAAAAATGATTTTTTTTTAGTTTAGGCGTAAAAATTAATATAAATTATTGGAAACATAACTTGAGTAGTTTGGGATTATCGATCGATCGATGAAAGCTAATTTTTGGAGAATTTTGGGGTTTGGTTATTGGGTAAATTTCGGGGAATTCCAAATGAAATTTATAAGCCCTAAAGGTCAGATAGAGTTTAGTGGAGTGATTTAAAGAGATTTAATACTAAGGGTGAGCATATAATTAAATTCGAATTAGAAATATTGAGAGAGATAATTGACGATAAAGTTTAAATATTTAATTGGCGATATGAATTTGGGAATAAATAAATGAGTTAGTTGGGTTAAGTCCGGATGTTTTATCGGAGTGATGTTACTTGATAAACTTGAATGATTATCCGATGGACTGGTTGGGTAAGTCCGGTGATTTTTAGCATGGTGACGTTCTTGTATTATAATTAAAGGATAAGAATTTAATTAATTAAGAGTCGTGAGATAGACTCAAGATTTTTAGGCTAGTGCTTTGAGCGATAGACACGGGTTATCCGATTTTTGTGATTAAATTTATATATAGGGAAATGTTCTAAAAGGCATTCCTAGGCTTGAGGTTTGAGAGAAACGCCCCGCCTTAGACTTTTACGCCTTATTCTTGGTAAAAAGCTTAAGGCGCACTTTTTTTTTAAAAAAAGAAAAACGCTTTAGTGAAACCATATCGCCTTTTAAAGACTTTTTAAAAAAAAAAAAACGGATCAATATCTCATTCAAAACAATCAAAAGACAAATGGTACCCCAAACCTCTCTTCCTCTCGTCCAAAAACGTGCATTTTTTCTTTTCTTTTTTGTTTTGTTTTTTTCTTAGTATTTAAAAAAAATAGTATTTTAGTTTGCATATATTCAGATAAATTTTTAAGGTATATACCATTTTAGTATTTTTAATAGCCTTATTAAAGTTAGAAATGTTAAAATATATTAAAAAAACGGCATAAACGCCTTTTTATGCCAAAGGCCCGTCTAGGCTTCTAAGGCTTAAGGCTTTACCTTCACGCCTCTGTCACACCCCGCGTTTTTTAGAACCTTGATATAGGGTAAAGAGATAGTATATATATGAATGTGAAGAATATCTGTTTGTATGATATTTATCTGAAACATACCTATCCTAGTCGTTATGCTAACAGGGAGGTCACTCTGGCGAATTCCACCAGAGGTAGTACCGTTTCCCATGGTCATAAGTGTTATGCACGCCCATGTGATGTAGGGTTGGAGTACCATAAAATAATGTGGTGTGATTATGACCACGAACTTATGGCCATGACCACCTCAAATGTTCGTTTGTGATTTTCGGGTCCGGTGGTGAGATTCTGGCCCAAATGTGGTGGACATTCCTGGACCACGATAGCTTGCTAGTGAGCTCACTTTCGTAATGTGGAGGACATTTAAAAATGCGGTTTCTTATATTACGAGTGGTATATATGTATATAGTGTCTTGGTGTGACATGTCTTATAAATGTATTTAGTAGTCAAATAAATTATATATGGGTTTAATACGTTAACGTGAATACATAATTGGAGTAAACTTATAAATTGATTAATGATTAACTAAACTAATGAGAGACATAGCTAATTGAGAAATAAAAGTTAGATAATACTCGAGTCAGGGTAGTGTGCTAGTGAGTTTTTCAATAAGAGTAGTTAGGCAGGGTAATGCAACTAGGTGGTTTAAGATGTAGACACTAGGTTTGCATAATACTTGAGAGGTTATGGGTAATCTCACGAGAGTGCGACACTGGCTTAAATATGAAAATTTCAATTGCATATTTATTTACTGCAACTTAATTACTTGCAAATGTTTTTAAAAGGTTTTTGGCTCTGGACCATTTCAAATCTATTTTCAAAACTTTTAGGTGTCCAACCAGAGGGACGCCAATGATGATTGTTCTTTCTAAGTACACATAGTTGCAGTTGATGTGGAAACTGTTTTGAAAGTAGTGAAAACTGTTTTAAACGCCAAAAATGAAGGTGTTTCTGAAAACTATTTTGGTTGTGGAGAGACGGCCATCGGATGCTGGATTGCCCAAAGTGAGGCAGGGGAAACTATAGGATAGTATCCTAGAGGTACAACCATTGTAGCAACTCTCAGGTCAGTTCTGACGCGAGAATCATGTCCAGGAACCATCGACCAAGAAAAAAAGTTAGAAGCTAAAGGTAAATTTTTTGTTTTATCCTTATGAGTATGGGATAATTTTCGAGTGACATGGATGCATCACAATATATGATTATTAACACTAAAATTCGGGAGTGAGTCGGGTTTAGTGGGTGCATTGGTAGTATCAACCTTATTATGAATATATTTACTATGGGGTAGCGAGGATCTTCGATGCTGCCTACCGGGAAGCGGGTGTGGACACTAGGAGAATATTATTATCCTGAGTGGTGACTGGTTAGTAATGGTTTGAGCAATAGTAGACTGTTGTAGTAAGTCTATCGTATTCGCTGTTCCAGGGGAAGATGTATTATTTTGCAAGGTATCACCTGAAAGAGGGTCGAGCCTATATATATTATATTGTATAGGAGACTTTGGAAAGTATAGTTGTCTCATTACATTTTATCCGAGTGTGTAGGGACTTTAACTGATGTGATTCATGGTATATTGGGTTTACTATCGAGCGAAGAGATTTAACTCGTTATCGATTTAGCACTAGAAACTTACTGACAGTGAGAGCGTCGTAGCGTATGACTCCTTTAGTAATGAGGGAGGGGATGCTTAGATTTATACGTATGGGGACATGATTTGGGTATCCTAGTTATGTACTTTAGGCTCACGGATCTCGATGACAAAGATTTCCTTATGGTAGTGTATTAAGGGGGGTCTTTATTTGGATTTCGTTTGTGAGACGTCCCATACGATCCTTAGTGAGCGTCGAGAGTTGAAAGATGGCTGGTCATTAGGGCATGGATTTAGTACTTTAGTTGTTCCACATGCATGTGGATAAAAATTTGAGTTGATAATTATTTGATGATTTAAGGCCAGTGACCCTGGGTGGTATTTGTGCATATATGCACGGGATATAGGGTGTATGGGCGCCCTAATTAGTTTGATTTTTCAGTTTCGTCCACGAGGAGAAGATGTGGAGATGTATAGGTTGAGCGTATGCGTATGGGTAAGTTAGAAGAAAAATTAGAAAAAAATTATCTGACCAAGGTACAATGGTAAGTAAAACAGTGGTAATTTCAGAGTAAGGTGACTGGTCACTAGTTTGGACAGTAATGTATAGACTGTCGGGCTGAAGAGTACCATTAGTAGAGGCATAGCGGGAACATCATAACGGTTTCAACTTGGGAAGATATGGATGTTGTGCGAGGAAATATCCGGAGGTATTAGTACCAGAGTTGTCCAAAATTTGGAACACAATTTCTTTGTAAGGGGAGAAGTATGTAACACCCCGTAATTTTGAGTAATTTATTTTAGCGATTAAATTGCATGTGTGACGTAATTTAATATAAATGGGAAATAATGTGAAATTAGTAAATATTAATTTGTGATAACAAGATTAATATATATGTGGTAAATTTACTAGCATATTTAAGTAAATTTATTAAATCAATTATAGTGCGTCATATGTGAGTAGAAACGATGGGAATTAACGGTATCACAATCATGGAATTCGTGTAGGCTATTTTGGGATAAATTAGGATAATTAGGTTTAGTGATTCAGATGGTGATTTTGAGTAGACATTTGATCTGGAATAGCTCAAAATAGTCCAAATTATATACCCGGGGGTAGTAATTGGATTCTGATCTCTTTTTAGACTAGTCCAGACTCATGTAGGGGTATTTGGGTCATTTTGATGTAGGCTAATAACCTAATTTCTGGATTAATGAATTAAAATATAAGGGTTAGAGATGTGAGTCATCCATAACATTTATTTTAAACCCTAAGAGAGAAGGGAGAGAGGATGAAGAAGAGAAATCAAAGGAGAAAGCTAGAAGAGGTTAATTTGGGAGGAGATCCAAGGATTCTAACATCAAATCAACACGCACGAGATAGAGATCAAACCATATAAACCATCTAAAGAAAGTAATTAATTTTCTTTAAATCAAATTGAGGTGTATTCATGTTCATATCATGGTAGGTGTAGGACAAAAGAAATTTTGGGAATGGTTCTCATATGTAAATGCGGGTTGTTGATGACATTGATATCATGGGTAGTTTACACTACACCAAATCTGTCGGAGTGTCATGGTCATTGACCGTGAGAAGTCCAACTTGTCAAGGTCAATGACGTGACACGTCTTGGGGTGACAATGTTTGTTATCACGGACTTGTCATGGTCATTGACCGTGACAAGTTCATTAGACTTATCACGGTCATGTCATAGTCAATGACCTTGACAATATTAGTCATAGTTAATAACCGTGACAAACTCGTCACATTTTATAAATAATTATCACGATCATTGATTGTGACAAGTCCGTGACAAGTCTTCTTTTTCGCGGACTTGTCACAGTCAATGACCATGAAAATTATGGACAGAATTGGAAAAAAATTACTGGGCAGTATGGCCACTGCAACTGTCCAGCAGTATATTTGTACATGTTATTGCAACGTTTTACATATTCAAACATCATATATCCAAATAAAATAAAGATAATGAAAATATACATTCAAAACAATATGCATCACGATATAATCCAAATATAATTCAAATGTAACAACTTAAAACAATTCAATTCAAAAAATGTCACTACATGTCTGGCGTGGGTCTCAAGAGGGGAGTAGGCCACACGATATAAGAATTAATAAACCATTGAATATGCATCGTGACGCATTGTTCGCGTAATCACAATGGGGAGTTCTCCTTCCTGGGTATCACATGCGTGACGAGCACCTTGGCCTCGATGTCTTGAAACAAATGTCCATAAACTGGCATACCCTGAATGGTATTCGGGTCCATTAACCCTCGCCCTATCTGCTGGCCATCAAATATGTCCTGTATAAACACGCTCGGCCACCCAAGTGTCGACATCGGTCAGTTAAAGGGAGACAAATAGGGGACTAAATCATCAAAGTCTGCACATTTTGGCAATGAAGCAGCGAGGTCCACATCCTCGTCCTCTTGCACCTCCTCCTCCACTACCTCCTCCTTCCCTTTCCCCTTACGGTTTCCACCCAACGAACGCTTCATGAATGAGAACATATCTTGGACCATCGCCTCCAAACGGGATAGCTTCGCATCATGCAAGTCCACCGTTTGAGCCAACCCGGTGTTGCTCGTCTCCAATCCGATGATCTTAGATTTGGCCACCCGCGAGCTCACCCCCTTGTCCTCCCCTTGCGATTAGCGCCAAGCACTTGGCTGAGTACGTTTGTGGACAAAGATGCCATGTCGACATCAGACTGCGACTCATGCACTTCCTTAAGCTTCGCCTGAAATGACAAAAAGCACATGATTAGTTAAATAAGTAAATACAAAAATTATAACGTAATTAACAAAAGTAAATTGTCGGATTACTTACAATCGTGGATGTGACAATCGGGGACACCTCCTTATCCTTCCCCTTCTTTGTCCAAAAAGACACATAAGTATCTAGCCTATGTGTCATACCCCTAGGGCCACTCCCCGTCCCCTGAAATAAAATAATGCAAAATTAGTGTCGATCCCGCAAAGTAAAATAATGCAGAATAACATATTTCTGTAATTACACAAAAATTAAATCTTACCATCATCCTATGTTCCACCTCGGTGTAAGACTTCCGGCCGGAGTAGTGCACGTCCGTCTTTTTCGCCTGATTTTCCCTCCCCAATTGGAGAGATGCCAATTGTCGCTCCCAAATCTCATTATCAATAAACTTTTGCCATTGTGCCAATGAGATCGGCTCCTTTCGCGAGACGGAATCACGTATTCGGATAACGGAGTCTCGGGTCTTCCCAAAGTACCGGGTCCGCATATTTTTCTTCCACGTCTTGTGTTGCTCCCTCAACCGCTCCAAGACGGAATCGCGTAGTTTTGGGTCCAGGCTGAATTGTTCTTGTCCAACAAATACAATGTTAGTTGCGAATAAATATAAATATTAAATGAAATTGAAATCGGAATTGAAATTGAAATATTCATATAAATATAAATATAAATATAAATATAAATACATTACATGTAGGGCCACCCAAATAGCTAACTTGAGCTCATTTGGCACCTCCCTCCAACTAATGTACCCCTGGCCGATGATAGTCTTTACTAGCTCGAGGTATCTCTCTAATATCCTCGTCTTGTTCTCGACAGCCATCCCCAATTGCCCCATTTGGGGAGCCTCGGGGCCGAGGATCCCTCGTCACCTCCACTACCACCGAGCCCAGACGACATCATCAAAATCAACATCATCATCCTCACCTTAATACCTAAAGGAGACATTTTCTGTAAAAAAAATGTTGTTAATAGTACAAATCCAAATGAATTAGAAGAAGACATGCAAATATGTACAATTACTAAAAATCTAAATGAATTATTACTTTTTAACACCTCAATTCTGAATTCCAAAATAACAACATCTAACTCTTAATATGTACAATTACTAAAAATCCGAAACATCTCCATCCCCACCCCCACCCCCACCCCTACTTCCCACACACACGCACACAACACACACATTGCCCCCCCCCCCACATATACATATACAAAGGAAAGAGAAAAAGATAAAAAGAGTGAGAATGATAAAGTGCAAATCAATTAAAAGCATTAAAAATGGATTGATAAAGTATAAATTGGAATAATTATTACAAATTGAAAAATTGTTTCAAATTTGGATTATTATAAAAAATGGATTAATATTTGGTAGGAGCAGCCAAGTCATCCAAGAGCACATGAACCTTGTACATCATCAGTAACCTCATTGTCCCCCGCTTCATAAACTCCGTACGCATCATCAACTAAATCCTCTAACATATTATGATCTACGTCGTACCCTTTTACTTCTATCCTACATGTTGAAGGTTGTTCAGGGACAAAAGGAACTTTCAATTCACCGTGAAAACTCCAAAATCGATAAATATCTTGCATAACCCATATTAACAAATGTAGTTTAACTATTTTCCACTCAAACACCTTACCATTCTTACACCTACCACACGGACACGGAAACTCTTTATCATTATGACATCTCTTTGTGTATTTCACAAATTCATTATCACATATGCGAAACACATCCCCCATTCTATTTGTCTCACCCATCCACTCTTTGTATTTAGGATATCCCATCACAGCTACCACAACTAATAACCTATTAAAGGTAAGAAGCGCATATTCATGGATTAGTATAAACAAACCTTAGATTTATAGTATGTTTCATTTAATTATGTCTTATTTATATTCGATTTTTAAATTTTAAGGTCAAATTCAATTTATAATAGAAATTCCTATTTCCTTCATCTCCTCTAAAGGGTGAGTGGTTATATCCCATTCAAGACCGCATATTTCTGTAATATACTTAACAGCTCATGCACATTGTTACGATTTGAGAAAAATTTGGCAGCATATCCCCGTAGTTCTCCAAGTACACGACGTAGATTGGCAAGTGTGAGGGTTATTTCAATTGATCAATTGAAATAACACTCACACTTACCAATCTAGTATGTACCCAGAGAACATTAGGATACGACTGCAGAGCTTCCTCCAAAAGTAATAACTTTCAGCCACTAAGAATATTATTATACAGAAATTATGCAGTCCCAAACTATCCAAACGGGACAGTTCGAGAGATCTCATTACAGGGGTAATGACTCTCGAACGGGTCTAAGGACTATTGAATGTGTACGCATAAGAACTAGAAGGCTAGTACCTATGCGCAGCATATGTAATTTCAAGTATGTTTCATTTAATTATCATACTATATATATTGTTCGCGATACAAAGTAATTTTTAAAAAAAGTTGAAAAATCCCACCCCCATATGGACAATAATCCAGTGGTCATGCCACTTCTAAAATTAACCAAACGAACATCAATCCACTATAATCTAACCGCAATAGCAACAAAAAATGTGTATCCCGTACTCCATCTAATTCATCTACTCAATTAATTGTTTTCATCAATTAAACTAACAAATAAAGTATATAATTATTAATTTACTAATTTACAATGAGGGAAAATCCTACTTGCATATGAAAGGGGCACTAATTATTAATTTACTAAAAAAATTAACAACCAATCAATTCTTTTACAAGGGGCACTACTTGCATATGAGGGTCAATATCTAATAAACCAATAAAAAATTAATTAAAAAAATTAACAAGCACCACTCCCGCCCCATTTCCCCCTGCCCCCCTTCCCCCCCACTACACACACAAGCACACACACACACAAATAACCCCACACCCCTAGCCCTGCCCACCACACACGCACACACACATACGCACATACACCACACATACACACGCACACACATTTACACACACATATATACACGCACATATACACAAATGGAAGAGAAATAGAGAGAGAAAACAACCCAAAATCGTAGAGAGAGAGAGAGTGCAGTCGCTTAGAAAGAGAGAAAGAAATGGTGGGAATAGAAATCGATGGGAAAAAAAGAAGAGGGAAGGGTTTTTAACTGACAGAATTATCACAAACATGTCACGGTCCATGACCGTGACAAGTTATTAGGCTTGTCATAGTCAATGGCCGTGATAAGTCCATGACAACTGGACTTGCCACGATCATTGACCATGATAAGACCTTGTCACAACCTTGTCATGGTCATTAACCGGGAGAAAAAACTCTTGTTTTTATCATGATCAATGACCGTGACAAGGCTAGCCTCTTGAAGGGTGTCAATTTGACCATTTTGGTGTAGTGTTAAATGATCAATTGATGAAGTAAAAATATTTATGATTGTTGGAATTAGATTATATTTCTAAATTTTACTTCTGAGATACATAAAGTTGGAATCTTGTTGGGTTCGTGGTTGAAGTACATGAATCTTGAAATTGATGAAGATAAGAGAACAATCTGCCATAATTTTTTAAGTTGCTTTAAACTTATGCCATTTTAATTGTACTCAAAATTAGTCTGCGTGGCATAGATTTTTGGAAAGGGCTATGTCTTATCTTTCCAATGAGCTTTAAATTAGGTCATATGGATTTCGGTAGAAGGATAAATCACAATTTTACTACATGGTGTTTTATTTATCAGAAAATTTACGACCAGATTCGAATTCTTTAAAAATGGCAATTTTGTTTTGAGAGTTTAGGTGTAAAAATTATTGGAAACTTAACTTGAGTAGTTTGGGATTATCGATCGATCGATGAAAGCTAATTTTTCGAGAATTTTGGGGTTTGGTTATTCTGTAAATTCCGGGGAGTTCCAAATGAAATTTATAAGACCTAAAGGTCAGAGAGAGTTTAGTGTAGTGATTTAAAAAGATTTTATTTACTAGGGGTTAATGGGTAATTAAATTCGAATTAGAAATTGTGAGGGAGATAATTGACGATAAAGTTTAAATATCGAATTGGCGAGATGAATTCGGGAATAAAGGAACGGGCTTGTTGGGTTTACTTTTGGTGTTTTATCGGCATGACGTCACTTAATAACCTTGAATGATTAAACGACGAGATGGTTAGATAAGTTCAGGAATTTTAGTAGGGTGATGATCTTGTATTTTAATTGAAGGATGATAATATAATTAATTAAGAGTCGTGAGATAGACTCGAGATTTGTAGGCTTGTGGTTTGAGCGATAGGCACGAGTTAGTCGGGATTTGTGATTAAATTTATATATAGGGTGTATAGATAGTATATATACGAGTGTGAATAATATCTGTGTGTATGATATTTATCTGAAACATACATATCCTAGACGTTATGCTATAAGGGAGGATGCGCAGCATGGGAGGTCATTCTAGCAAATTCCAACAAAGGTAGCATCGTTTCCAAGGGTCATAAATATTGTGCACGCCCGTGTGATGTAGGGTTAGAGCACTATAAAATAATGTGGAGCGATTATAACCCCGAACTTAAGGTCATGACCACCTCCAATGTTCGTTTGTTATTTTCGATTCCATTGGTGAGATTCCAGCCCAAATGTGGTGGACATTCCTGGAGCAGGATAGCATGCAAGTGAGCTCACTTTTGGAATGTGGAGGACATACTAAAATGCAGTTCCATATATTACAAGTGATATATATGTATATAGTGTCTTGGTGTGACATGTCTTATGAATTTATATAGTAGTGAAATAAATTATATATGGGCTTAATACATTAATAACGAACGTGAGTAAATAACTGGAGTAAAGTTATAAATTGATTAAGGATTTACTAAACTAATGAGAGACATAGATAATTGAGAAATGAAAGTTAGACAATACTCGAGCTAGGGTAGTGTGCTAGTGAGTTTTGCAATAAGACTAGTTAGGCAGGGTAATGAAACTAGGCGAGTTAAGATGTAGAAGCTAGGTGTGTATAATACTTGAGAGGTGAGGGGTAATCTCATGAGAGTGCGACATTGGCATAAATATGAAAACTTCAACTGCATATTTATTTTCTACATCTTAATTACTTTCAAATGTTTCAAACAGGTTTTTGGCTCTGGCCCGTTTCAAATTTGTTTTCAAAACTTTTCAGTGTTCAACCAGAGGGACACCAAGGATGATTGTTCTTTCCAAGTACACGTAGTTGCAGCTGATATGAAAGCTTGCGGGATTCTTGAGTAGTCGATTTCATTTTTGATAGATTAAGTTCTCTATTCTATTATTTTTGGACATGTCACCCCTTTTATCCAGACTTATGTTTCTAGACTTTTTAGTTAGTTGGATTTATTGTATTGGATTCTTTCCCAAGGGTTTATTCGGGAACCTTAATTATTTATCTCAATTTTAGACTTTATCTGGTGTTTCATTTATATTATCACTATGTATGGATTTATTGGGTATTGGTTAATCTTGTTATATGTTAATGAAAGATAAAATTTTACACTGCTTGTTAAAGTAATTAGGTGGTTAGTGATTAATTATGTTTTAAAAGTGATGCTAAGAATGATCCATATAAAACTAACATTTTATTTTGGTAGAGGGATGGCCACCAATTATTATAATAGGTGGGGTGTCGCAGATGGTATCAAAGCAACCGTTTTTAGTGTCCTTAGGATCTATGTAGATTTTTACATTTCAGTGCAGCGTTCCTTGGTAAAGAGCCTTATTATAAAATTATTGCATTCCTCCTTATGTACATGCATTTACGTTCCTCTACTGATTATTTTGTATTTGACTATGAGCTTATACAAACATCAATCTCTTTTAATATGCCACCAAATAGAACTTGTCATACGAGAGTAAGCGCTGGGAAGATAGGTAGGATTGGTGCCTGTGGGGAATAATAAAAGCAGGATCGGGATTCCCGATAAGGGGATCTGCATAAGAGGTTTAGATCAATAGGCTTCAAACTCGAGGGCGGTGAGTTCAAATAGGGCTATCAGGGTCCTCATTTGTAGTAGCACCAAATCCCCTTCCTAAGGGCTGCTAGAGCTAAAGGAATAGCCGAGGAGGGAGCGGGACAGCTGGGCCAAGGCCAGAGGTATGAAGGTTTTTTTGAAAGTTATTTCGGTTGCGGATAGATGGGCCACAGGAAGATGGATTTCCCAAATCGAGGTAGGGGAAACTACAGGATAGTATCCTAGAGTTACAACCATTGCAACAACTCTTGGGTCAGTTCTGACACGAGAATTACGTCCAAGAACTGTCGACCAAGCAAAGCAGTTCGCAACTAAAGATTTTTTTTTGTTTTATCCTTATGAGTATGGGATAATTTTTGGGTGACATGGGTGCGTCGAAATATATGATTATTAACACTAAACTCACGTGTGAGTTGGGTTTAATGGATGCGTTGGTAGTATCAACCCTATTATGAATATATTTACCAAGGGGTAGTTGGGCTCTTCGGTGATGCCTGCGGGGGAGCGGGTGTGGACACTAAGAGAATGTTTATATTGTGTTATTTTTTCTCCTTTTGAGATTTACAGGAGTAGAAAATATTATTATCTTGAGTGGTGACTTGTTAGCGAGGGTTTGAGCAGTGGTGGATTGTAATAGTAAGACTATCGTATTCACTATTCCACGGGAAGATGTATTGTTTTGCAAGGTATCACCTGAAAGAGGGTCTAACCTGTATATATTATATTGTATAGGAGACTTTGGATAGTATAGTTGTCTCGTTACATTTGATCCTAGTCTGTAGGGACTTTTATTGATGTGATTTAGGGTATATTGGGTTTACTGTCGAGCAGACAAATTTAGCTCGTTATGCTTTTATCACTAAAAATTAGTGATACTAAGAGCGTCGTAGCATATGACTACTTTAGTATTGAGGGAGTGGACGATTATATTTATACATATGGGGAGAGGATTTTGGGTATCTTGGTTATGTTCTTTGGGCCTACGGATCTTGATGATTGACATTGCTAGGTAGTAGATTATTAAGGGGGCTCTTTGTTTGGATTTCGCTAATGAGACGTCTCACTTATGAAGCTTATTGAGCATCAAGAGTTGAAAGATGTGTGGTCATTAGGGCATGAATTTAGTACTTTAGTTGTTGCACGTGTATGTGGATAAAACTGTGAGTAGATAGTTATTTGATGATTTAAGGACATATGCACATGATATAGGGTGTATGGGTGTAATAACCCAGGTTTTCGAGCGACTATTTTATGCTATTTTGCCTGATGGGCTAGTTTTATAAAATAGGAATGTTGGAGTAAATATTATTTCCCGTGAGACTTAGGGATAATATTTACTATGCTTTGTCTATTTACCGTTATGAGAAGGTAAATAGTGTTATATTGTGTACTTTGCGTCGTTATATGTAAAACGACGGTTATGACCTATATTTAAATTTGGGTATAATTAATGAATTAAAAATGGATTTGGAACACAAAAATAGTTCACACTTTCCCGAATGCCAAAATAGGGGGTACGATTGTTTTTAGAATAGTCGAGATAGTCGAAATAAGTGCCCAGTTGTAATTTTTGGGATTCGGGCATTTTTAAAGGGTTATGACTCAATTAAGTGGTTACGAGTCATTTTAGTGGTGTATTAGCAATTAGGAGTGGGAGTTTATATTTTTAGACCCTTATAAATCCCCCACCCCCTTTCTTTCTCTTCATTTGTGTGAGAAGCCAAAGGAGAGAGAGAGAGAAAGAGAAGAGAAAGTAGAGAGAAAGAGAGAGATGGAGGTTTTGGGCCGGAATCCGTCGCTACCGGAGGTGTTCCGAGACTACGAACCTCGAGGCAAGTTTCTTACTTGCTAGATATTGATTTAGTGTGATAAATTGCATGTGTAGTTAAGTTTTGGGAGGTTTAAACCATAAATGGGTTTTTGTAGATTTTGGTGTTTAATCCATTAATCTTGTGTTTTAATTTGATTTGAGGATGAATAATTGATTGTAGGATGTTTAGAAGTTATTGGGTATCATTATTTGTTGTTGTGGTTGGGTGAAATAGCGGGTAGAAGCTTGGTTGGCTCGGCAATGGCCGAAACAGCTTCTTGGAGAAGAAGCTGTCCGCCAGGATCGATCGATCGAACCTGGAGGATCGATCGATCGACTTTCAATCGATCGACGGCCATAGGTCGATCGATCGACCTCGTCTGAAAAGGTGAGGTTTTTTTGATTTTGTTTTTAGCTCGTTTCTTTAGGTTCGAGGCTTAGGAACCTTCCTTTGGGAAGTAATGGGGGAGTCCTAGAGGGTTGTATTGGGTAGACTAATGTCCTAGGCTAAGAATGGAGAATTGGGTTTACCCGAGGACTAGTTGTATTAGGTTAATGCCCAATTGATATAGGAAGTTAACCCAAAGATATATTTGAAGTTAAAATATTAATGTTGAGATTTTGAGAGACACTCCATTATGGAGACTCACCTTGAGGGCTTATGAATTATATAAACTAATCGAGGCTATTTTGAGGTTAGTGGCACTTTGGGGTCTTAGGTCATTTATAAAATATGACATAATAAGAATATATTGCACCTTCTAAAACTTGGTGCTTAAAGGCTAAGTGAATGATTTTTTTTGGAAATATAAAATATGAGTTTTCAAAAATGGAAAAAGTAATGTTTTTCATAAATGATAATTTATGGATACACACCTCTCTAAATCTCTATCATAAGGGAAGTCGCGCGCGTTGTGGTGAAGCCCCCTGGCTAATGATGCAGGGTGGATATAGTCCCTAGGCCATGTGAGCGTTTATTTATATTTTCGGCGCTGGTTAGGAGATTCCGGGTGTGGTCTTGACTATCCCGCAAGCACATGGTCGCTTCCCGACGTTTCGATAGGATCCCAGGTTGTCTTGGAGGCCCTGGAAGATGATAGCCATTTAGGGGCGCGCACAGTGGGGAAACCCGGACGGGCGGTCTTAGAATCTTTATATATATAGATATGGTTATAACACTTCTGAATTAAGTTGGACTTGATGTTTGATGGGTGCCATAAAGAGCAGAGTAAAATGCCATATAGAGCATGATGAAAGTGCCATAAAGAGCACGATGTAAGGCCATAAAGAGCCTATGATGATGATTATATTCCTGATAAGGAAGATATTTTTACAAAGTGAACAATTGAGATAAATGCCTCTAGAGCATAAAAAGTATGATTATATTTCCTGATAAGGAACAAATTCATGAAATGAATTAGTATATGATGAAATTAATTTGGTAAACACTTGATAAAGTGTTGTACCATTTATATGTATATTCCTAAAGATAGGATTAGGAATTGTGCCAATAGATGATGGATGGGTTTTACTTTTATATTTTCTTTATGTAGCTGTAGATGTGACCTCCCACACTTATGCATACACATGTATTTATTTATTATTTCGTGCTTAGGGTCTAATGTATCTCGACGATCAACCTTGCCTAAGTAGTAGTGTATCGGGGGGGTTCCTTGTTTGGATTTCGCTTTGCGAGACACCCCACGCACGAATAGGGCATAGCGTTGAGACTGGGGAGAAGTTAACCTTTAGTACTTAAATTAATTAGGACAGGGCCTAATGTATCTCGACGATCAACCTTGCCTAAGTAGTAGTGTATCGGGGGGGTTCCTTGTTTGGATTTCGCTTTGCGAGACACCCCACGCACGAATAGGGCATAGTGTTGAGACTGGGGAGAAGTTAGCCTTCTGTTCTTTCTATAACCTGAGCATCATTTATATTGCGCTAGGTTGCTGCTAGATTGAGAGGTGAGGAATATTATTGTTATCTGCGAGAGATTTACGCACTTACCTGCCATGCATTTTAGTCACATGGTAATCATATCAAACCCGGCCCTGACCGGTTTCTATATTTCCTTGTTTTTGCATTTCTTTGCCGTTACAGGTGCGCTTCTGCATGGACATTTGTATTTACATATTCCATTCCAGTTGTCATGGAGCTACAGCATGTTGTGGATGTTGTAGGATACTTGTAGTAGACGCTCCTTTCTTCTGTACTCTAGTTATGTTCAGTATAGTTATTCGGGCGTGTTTACCCAAGGTATTGCACTCATTTATTATATTGTAAATATTGGATTGTAATACTTAGTATATCATTTGTATTGGTCTGTGCACCGACAGCTTATTCGGTGATTATTTATGGTATTGTCATACTATATTCATCAATTTTTGGTACCCACCGTTTTTACAAATGGGATTGTCTAAGTGTTTCTCTTTACTTTTAAATTTTTTTGTATATGACAATCCGTTTTCTAAAATGATTGGTGGTTATCTCATACTATTATGTTAATCGACAGTGATACTAAGAATGGACCATCTATGATTCCTGTGATTATTGGAGTATTGGGCTGGCCACCTATTATTTTAGTAGGCGGGTTGTCACAATGGGTGCCCTAATTAGTTTGATTTTTCAGTATCGTCCACGAGGAGAAGACGTGGAAATGTATGGGTTGAACGTATGCGTATGGGTAAGTTAGAAGCAGAATTAGAAAAAAAATTGGTTGACCATGGTAAAATCGTAAGTAAACTAGTGGGAATTTTGGAGTAAGGTGACTGGAGTGGACTGGTCACTAGTTTGGAGGTTAGTGTATAGACCGTCAGGCTGAAGGGTACCGTTAGTAGAGGCGTAGCGGGAACATCATAATGGTATCAATGGTGGGATGATATGGATGTTGTGTGAGGAAATATCCGGAGCTATTAGTACTAGACTTGTCCAAATTTCGAAGACAAAAATTCCTTTGTAAGGGGAGAAGTGCGTAACATCCCGTAATTTTTAGTAATTTATTTTAGCAGTTAAATTGCATGTGTGATGTAATTTAATATAAATGGGAAAGAATGTGAAATTGGTAAATATTAATTTGTGAGAAGAAGATTAATATATATGTGGTAAATTTACTAGGTTGTTTGAGTAAATTTATTAAGTCAATTATAGTGTGTCGTACATGAGTACAAACAACGGGAATTGATTGTATCGCAATCGAGGCATTGGTGCGAGCTATTTTGGGATAAAATAGGATAACTAGGTTTAGTGACTTAGATGGTGATTTCGAGTAAACATTTGATCGGGAATAGCTCGAAATAGTCCAAATTATATACCCGGGGGAAGTAATTGGATTCTGATCGCTTTTTAGACTAATCCAGACTCATGTAGGGGTATTTGGGTCATTTTGATGTAGGCTAATAACCTAATTTATGGATTAATGAATTAAAATATAAGGGTTAAAGATGTGAGTCATCCATAACATTTATTCTAAACCCTAAGAGAGATGGGAGAGAGGATAAAGAAGAGAAATCAAAGGAGAAAGCTAGAAGAGGATAATTTGGGAGGAGATTCAAGTATTCTAACATCAAATCAACACACACAAGAAAGAGATCAACCCCTATAAACAATCCAAGAAAAGTAATTAATTTTCTTTAAATCAAATTGAGGTGTATTCATGTTCATATTGTGGTAGGTTTAGAACAAAGGAAATTTTGGGAAAGGTTCTCATATGTAAATGGTTTTTTTTTATGACAATGATATCCTGGGTAGTTTAGATGATCAATTAATGAAGTAAAACCTTTTATGATTGCTAGAATTAGATTATATTTCTAAATTTGATTTTCGATATGCATAAATATGGAATCTTGTGGGTTCTTCGTTGAAGAACATGAATCTTGAATAACTTAGGGTTTAGTTGATGAACATAAGATAACAATCTGTCATAATTTTCGTTAATTTAAACTTATGTCATTTTAATTATAGCTATAATTAGTTTGTGTGCCATAGAATTCTGGAAAGGTCTAGATCTTATCTTTCCAATTAGCTTTAAATGAGGCCATTTATAGTTCAGAAGAAAGAGAAATCCCAATTTTACTACAGGGTGTTTAATCTGTCAAAAACTTATGACCCAATTCAGTTTCTTTGAAAATGATAATTTTGTTAGTTTAGGTGTAAAACTTGAAATAAGTTATTGGAACCATAACTTGAGTGGTTTGGTTTATCGATCTATTGATGAAAGCTAATTTTTGGAGAATTTTGGGGTTTGGTTATTGGGTAAATTCCATGGAGTTCCAAATGAAATTTATAAGCCCTAAAGGTCAGAGAGAGTTTAGTGGAGTGATTTAAAGAGATTTTTTTTTTGCCTAGGGGTGAGTGGGTAATTAAATTTGAATTAGAAATCGTGAGGGAGATAATTGACGATAAAGTTTAAATATCGAATTGGCGAGAAGAATTCGGGAATAAATGAAAGAGCTTGTTGGGTTAAGTTCGGGTGTTTTATCAGCTTGATGTTACTTGAAAAACATGAATCATTATACGACGAGATAGTTTGGTAAGTCTGGTCATTTTAGTAGGGTGACGATCTTGTATTTTAACTAAAGGATGATAATTAATTAATTAAGTGTCGTGAGATATACTCAGGATTTGTAGGCTAGTGCTTTGAGAAATAGGCACAGGTTAGTCTGATTTTGTTATTAAATTATATATACGGGTATAGAGACAGTATATATACAAATGTGAATAGTGTGTGTGTGTGTGTGTGTCGAATATTTATATGAAACATATCAATCCTACCCGTTATGCTTTCAGGGAGGTTGCCCCCCGTGGGAGTTCACTTTGGAAAATTCGAGCAAAGGTAGTACCGTTCCCAGGGTCATTAGTGTTGTGCATGCCCGTGTGATGCAGGGTTGGAGTACCGTGAAATAATGTGGTGTAGTTATGAACATGGACTTAAGGCCATAACTACCTACAATGTTCTTTTGTGACTTTTGTGTCTAGTGGTGAGATTCCGGTCCAGTTGCCAGAATGTGGTGGACATTCTTGGGGCACGATAGCATGCTAGTGAGGTCGCTTTCAGAATGTGGAGGACACTCGAAAATGTAGTTGCATATATTACGAGTGATATATTTGTATATAGTGTCTTGGTGTGAGATGTCTTATAAATGTATATAATAGTGAAATAAATTATATACGGGCTTAATACGTTGATGAGGAATGTGAATAAATAACTTGAGTAAGGTTATAAATTTATTAATGATTTACTAATCTAATGAGAGACATAACTAATTAAAAAACGAAAGTTAGACAATACTTAAGTCGGGGTAGTGTGCCAGTGAATTTTGCAATTAGACTAGTTAGGTAGGTTAATCTAACTAAGTGGGTTAAGATATAGGCTCTAGGTGTGCACAATAGTTGAGAGGTGAGGGGTAATCTCATGAGAGTACGACACTGGCTTAAATATGGAAAGTTTAATTGCATATCTATTTTCTGCATCTTAATTGCTTATTTTTAAAAGGTTTTGGGCTCTGACCATTTCAAATCTATTTTTAAAACTTTTAGGTGTTCAGCCACAGGGATGCCAATGACGATTGTTCTTTCCTGGTACACGTAGGTGCAGCTGATGTGGAAGCTTGCATGATTCTTGAGTAACCGATTCCATCCCTAATATTCTATATTAGGTTCTCTATTATAATATTGTTAGTCATGTCGCCCCTTTTATTCACCCTTATATTTTCAAACTTTTTAGTTGGTTGGATTTATTGTATTGGATTCTTACCCCGGTGGTTTATTCGGGAACCTTAATTATTTATTTTAGTTTTAGATTTTATCCGGTGTTTTATTTATATTGTCACTGTGTATGGATTTACTGGGTATTGGTTAACCTTAATATATGTTAATAAAAGATAAAATTTGACACTTCTTATTAAAGTAATTAGGTGATTAGTAATTAATTATGATTCAACAAGATTAAGCCATATATGACCAACGCTTTATTTTGGTTGAGGGTTGGCCACATATTATTTTAGTGGGCAGGGTGTCACACTAAGCTAATGCAAAAGTGAATTTACTATTAATTTTTAATAATGATATCAATCTAATTGCATTACTCATGTTACATTATCAAGAAAATATATACTTAAGTTGTTTAACTCTGTTTATTCTTTCTCCCTCCACATTATTACTTGTGTTTCACCTCCTTTTTATATTGGTAGTATGCTAATTTAACGACCCCAAACAATTAGAAAAAGGCTTTCTCGAGTTGAGTTGAGTACACTAATTAAATAACTTTAGTAGATAATTTTTTATCATGTTTTCCAACTTCTTTATCAAAATTATTGTTAAACAAAAATGTAATTAACCCTTTAATTAATATTTAATTTATACTAATTGTAATTAATATATATATATGTTAGTTTAATATAATATATTGATTTTGGTGATTCCAAACAAATATTTATTGGGTGCTATAAATATATTTTTTAATTTCCAATATATATATTGATGATGCCTAGATTTAACACCACCAGATAAGTGATGATGAGCTCAAACGACAGTAATCGTGGCAGCCATAGAGATGCAAGTGTATAAGTGTATAAAAGGAGATGAATATAAGAGGAACAAGACAATGATGTATAGTGGTTCAGCCAATTAGGCCTACATCCACTATGAGTGTGTGATCCACTAAGTATGGGCACTAATGGCCTTGGATACAATGCACACATAAGCTCATTTTCTCTCTCTACTGTGTGTACAAGCAGAGTTTCAGCTAGGGTTACAATTCTCGATCTATCTTCCTTGTAGGGTTGTAAGTGACAAGTATATATAGGTCTTGGGGGGTGTATTGCACCCCCAAGTATGCATGGTGCATGTGAATGATAATTTAGCCAATCTCCTGTTGACACCTGTAGATGCCAAATGATGACATAATATTCCCTCACGTGAGGGGGCGATTCTGTTATAGCGATCTTCCACATGCCTTGTGAGCCTCACGCGCACTGTTCCACACGTCTCCCAAGCCACGCGCTGTGATGATGTCACCCTCGACCTGTGATATGAGGCCGAGGGAAAAATTCCCTCCGTTAGTGAGTTAGGCCCAATTTGGGCCTCGTACTATCGTACCCTCGGAGGGTCGTTCGAGCTTGATGAGGGGTTGGCTCCTTTGAGGGTCGTCTGGGCCTGATGAGGCGTCGGCCCCTTAGAGGTTCGTCTGGGTGATGAGGGGTCGGCCCCTTAGAGGGTCATCTGAGACTGATGAGGGGTCAGCCCCTTAGAGGTCGGCTGATATATGTTGAGGGGTCGGTCCCATGGAGGGTTGTCCGGGCCTCATCCTGTGGCAGGGTTCCCTCGGCCAGGTCGAGGGTACTTATGGGTACATCAATCACCCCCCAGCCCTTAGCCATCGATGCCGTTGAGATGGCTGAGGGATAGTGTTTCCTTTGAGATGAGTGTTTGGTCAGTTAGATGAATGACACCTGTCAAGTTGGTGTGACACCTGTAAATTTTTTATTCATTGTCGTTTCATTTTTCCAGGCGTGGTGGCTGCATACTGCTTGGGACTTTGTGCCCTAATGATGCCCCCCTCGTGGGCTGTGCTCTGCATTGGTGAGTGGGCCCACTCATTGGAAAGGTACTTAAACAATTTTTTAAAGTTTCTCTTTCTTCTTCTTCTTCTTCTTCTTCTTCTTTGCGCCTGAACTCTCTCTCTCTAGCTTTCAGCTTTCTAGCCACTTTTGCAACTTTGACGTTTTGAGTTTGGCAGTTCTGCTATTTCTTCTTAGGTAACTCTTTTGCCCTAATGCCCTCTTTATCTTCATTTTTGTTTGCTTTCTTACTTTAGGGTCGTAGGATTGGATTTCCCTTAAGTTGTTTCATAATTTTTCCGGCGTCTTCTCCGGCAACTGGTTCTTGAGTGTTCTTGATCAAAACCTTTGATTTCTTTGGTTTAGATATAAAAGTCCAAACTGGTCAACTGTGGGATTATTTGTAGTTGTCAAAGCCAAATCCTTCTAAATGAAGGGTCTCCCGCTCAATGCTTAGGAGGTTTATAGTTTAGCTGAAGAATTCCCTTCCCTGAGAGAGAAATTATTTGTTGAGATCAGACGAATAGAGGAAGAGGAGGAGAGAAGACGAGGGGCCGACCCTAATTGGGTATGACCCATCTTCCTCATTCCTCTAGCCATAATTAGACCATCTGAGTCTTGTGGGTCATCCTGTCGTCTAGCCGAGAGTTATTCAGGAGAGATGGATGAGAGAGCGTCGTCACCAACTGGCGCTGGATCTTCTGGGAGAAGAGAGACGTCTGATCTAAGCCCAGGCCGACAGGATGAGGCTATGGTTACTTCTGAGGCTGTCCCTGTGATAATTCTATCCCCAGATGCTTTCCAGATGGCTTTTCCTTAGGGGCCTCTGACAGGTGATGAGGCCAAAGGAGAAGGGACTGAGGATTGTGAGGACTCAGATGTTGACCCAGTTGACACATCTCATGCCTCGTCCTATATTTCCTCGATCAGGGATTGTGACCTCCTTCTGTGGAGGCATGCATATGGTGTCCCCCTCAACATATCCATGAGGGTTCCCTCTGAGTCTAAGAGGGTCTTTGAGGGCGAAGAGGGAGAGATAGAGGTATACGAACAAATGTTTAAGGTCGGTGTCAGACTCCCTCTACATCCTACCATCGTAGATATCTTGTCATCCCTCGGTGTTGACCCCTCTTAGGTTCCTCCCAATTCCTGGAGAATGATCCTCGCCTACATCTCCCTATGGAAAAATGCCTTTACTGACGAGCCTTCCTCCGACGTGTTCTTAGCTTGCTATAATATCACTTCTTCATCCAAACTTCCTGGGTACTATCACCTGGGGGCGAGGAGGTTTGATAAAAAACTTCTCCACGTGGAACAAACCTCCAATTATGACTGGAAGACGAGATTTTTCTTCATTTCTGGAGAGTGGGAATTTTCCGCCGAGGCGCAATATTTGGACGATGGTTCGAGGGTTCCTAGAAGATGGTCTAATCCCTCAATGAAGGCCAGGTCAGATCCCGAACTGAGTCTGGATGAGAAAGATATAGTCGAATATCTGAGGGAACGAGGGAAAGGGAGTGAAATTGCAAAGTTTGAAGATCTGATGACCCCTAAGTTCCTTAAGGAAGTTGGCCTGAGGGTCGACCCCCTGACAGAGGTATGTGTGTTATATTATTTTTTGCCCATTCTTTACTTTTTTTCAAGTGTTTCATCTTTGCCTATGCATTTTTCTGATGTGTCTTCCTCCTTTCAGGTCGTCCTTCTGGTATATCTGATCAACTTTGGGAAATAACTGTCCCCAGTTTGCTATCAGGCTTGGGCAAGAAGAAGGGCAATGAGCCTCAGCAAGCTCCGAGGAAGATGAAGACCGTGGGGCCGACGCCTGCTGAGCTGACCTCCGACAAACAAAAGAGGAAAAAGCCAGAAGTCCCTCTCGACCCTCGGCCACATTCATGGACGAGGGCAAGGGTCAAGGCGTCTGAGGGGACCGCCCCTTCTTCTAGTATGGGGGCCTTCTGGTCCCAAAACTTGACATTACTGAAGGCCGAGCCGTCTTCTCTGATAGCCAACCTGAGGGCGGCCAAAGCGTCAATGTTTTTTGCCCCCTCGGCTGCCGATTATGAATTCCTGTCCAAGATGCCTCCGACGAAGGTGTATGACTATGGTCTGCACACCCTAGCTCAGGTACTTGTTCATACTTAATTGAATTTTTCACCTTCTGTTTCCTCAGCCTCTTAATAGCTGTTTGTTATTTTTCTGTGCAGTTTGTCTGTGCCTTTACTTCAGCCACCAAGTGGATGGCGGAAAATCAATAGAAATTTTATGAGGCTAAGAGGGCCATTCAGCGCGAGGCTGATTTGCATATTGAGCTGGAGACTGCAAGGGTTGAACTGGAGAGTGCCAGGAACGAACATGCCAGGGTCTTGGATGAGCTGACGAGGCATCACGATGCAGACTTGCAGGCCAATGACGCGCTTATAAAGGAGAAGGATGAGGCCTTGACCAACTTGGGGGCCCAATTCAATACTGAGCTATCTGAGGCAGTGAAGAAGGCAGGGGTCGATGCTGTGGAGGCCTACAAACTCTCAGATGAGTTTCAAGGCTTCGGCCTCGAATACTTGGAGAGGGGGATCAGGATGGCCTGTCGGTGGGTCGTCCTCAAGTTTGGTGATGTCGTCTCTTCAGTCCGCCCCTCTCTTGAGGCAGTTCAGTTGGACGATCCCTTGGTTGCCGAGGCCTTAGCTCACGTGGAGTCCCAAGTGAACGTCGAGGGTATCGACACGTCTGAGGATTAGCATGTCCTGGTCGTTGAGGAGACTTCTCTCATCGATGTTGAGGCCCTGCCATCTGATGCTACTCAATAGGGTGGCTGTCTGTAGCCAATACCCTCTTTTTGTACCCCATTTTGTACTTTATTTTTGTAGAACAATCATCATTTTGTAATACTTATTTATAATATCATCCGTCTTGTTATCTTTCATACTCGTCTTTTTGCATTGTGAACTTTTTATATTAACCCTCCCTCGTCTTTCTTGAGGGTGAATGAGGGGTCGTCCCCAACGTTCACCCTCATTATAGCCAAGGGTGATTTCCACCAGTTTTAATTGATGAGGTTAATAAAGTCCTCCCTCGTCTTTCTTGAGGGAAATGGTGGGGTCGTCCCCACCATTGACCCTCATTATAGCCGAGGGTTGTAATTACCAAACTAAATGGTTTCAGTCCTCCCTCGTCTTTCTTGAGGGCAATGGTGGGGTCATCCCCACTATTGACCCTCATTATAACCGAGGGTTATTTCTACCAAATTAATGGTTTTTAACAAAGTATTCCCTCGTCTTTCTTGAGGGAAAGGGTGGGGTCGTCCCCACCATTGACCCTCATTATAGCCGAGGGTTGCTTCTACCAACTTAATTATTTTTGATAAAGTACTCCTTCGTCTTTCTTAAGGGCAAGGGTGGGGTCGTCCCCACCATTGACCCTCATCATAGCCGAGGGTTGCTTCTACCAAATTAATGGTTTTTGATAAAGTATTCCCTCGTCTTTCTTGAGGACAAGGGTGGGGTCGTCCCCACCATTGACCCTCATTATAGCCGAGGGTTTCTCCCCAAAGATGATTCCAGACATACTAGAAGTGACAAACACAAGATGAGACATAACACTGATATTTCTTATTTAATATTCCAAGTGTTCTGTTGGAGCAACACCCATTACAACTGTCGTCCGAAAGGACTTTACAAAATTACTGATAGTATTTCTTCAAATGATCTGCATTCCAGGGGTTGGAAAAGGGCTCCCCTTCTAGGTTTTCTAGTCTATAGATCCCAGGGACAACTTCATCGATGACCCTATATGGGCCATGCCAATTCGGGTAGAGCTTGTTGGGATTCTGCCAAGTCTTTTTGAGGACTAAGTCTCCCACTGCAATTGGTCTCTGTCTCACCCTCTGATTGTAAAACCTTACAGTCCTCTATTGGTAGGCGGCTTGCCTTATCTCGGCGTCTTCCCTCCTTTCCTTAATCAGGTCTAAGTCAAGTCTCCTCTCTTCCGTATTTCTCTGGGGGTCATACATTTGGACCCTATGAGTAGGAAACCCAACCTCAGTGGGTATGACGGCTTCCGATCCATAAGCTTGCATGAATGGGGTCTCTCCGATAGAGGTCTTTGTCGTCATCCTGTAGGCCCACAGTACAACATATAACTCTTCAACCCATCTTCCTTTTGCCTCCCCAAGTCTCTTCTTGATCCCGTCAAGGATCGTCCTGTTTGTAACTTCTGTTTTCCCATTAGCCTGAGGTCGGCCTGGGGTAGAGAAGAATTGTTTGATACTCACCCTTTCACAGTACTTCTGTAGAGGTGTATTCTTGAATTGAGTCCCGTTATCCGAGATGAGGGTGTTTGGGAGACCATATCTGCATATAATGTTTTTCCATATAAAGTGGAAGGTCTTATGCTCTGTGATCATTACCATCGGCTCTGCCTCCACCCATTTTGAAAAATAGTCAATGTCCACGATGAGGAACCGATAGTTATTGATGGCTTTGGGCAAGGGTCCTATTAGGTCGATCCCCCATACTGCATACGGCCACGGGGATGTAATGGAAGTAAGAGGCTGATGGGGTTGGTTAGGGATGGTGGAAAATCTTTGGCATTTGTCACACTTTTTTACATACGTCGTGGCATCTTTCTCCAAGGTCGGCCACCAGTACCCTTGGGTGATCACCCTCTTCGCCAAGGACCTGCCCCCCGATGTGGCTTGAACATGACCCCTCATGCACGTCTTGCAAAACGCGTGGGACTTCAGATGGATGTACATACCTAAGTAAGGGGAGCAAATACCCCTTTTTGTATAAGGTGTGCCTAATGACAGTGAACTTTGCAGCTCTATGCCTCAACTTCTTTCTTTCTTACCCAGCTTCTGGCATCCCCCCCTCTTTAATGTATCTGATCAGAGGGTCCATCCATGAACTTTATTTAGAAATATTCAGGCAAGTGCTAAGTGTTCCCTCATCATCTTCGATAGTTGGTCGAAGTAAAATTTCCACTGGGACTGTCCTCCTGATATCTGTCTTAGTCGCCGAGGCCAACCTAGAAAGGGCATCAACACGGGCATTGTCGAGCCTAGGTATCCTCTTCAATTTTACTTCTCTGAAGCTCTTCAGCAATGATCTCACCTTCTCCAGGTACTTGGCCATCCACTCATCCTTGGCCTCGTAGGCCCCTAGTATCTGATTCACTACTAGCCTTGAATCACTATGGACCAAAATCTGGCCGACACTAAGGCACTTGGCCAAGGAGATCCCTGCTATCAGGGCCTCATATTCGGACTCATTGTTGGAAGCCTTGAAGTTGAACCTCAGTGCGTACTTAATGTCTGTGCCATCGGGTGCTGACACTATAAGTCCAGCTCCACTCCCGCTGTCGCAGGAGGACCCATCCACGAAGAGGCTCCACACAGTATCTTCTAAAAAATTTCCCTCTGTAAGGGACCCCTGTCTAAAGAGATAACTTCCCTCTTCGTTTTTGGCCACTTTTTCTCCAGCGGTGCTTGTTTTAACCTTATCTGCGGGTGTGTCGACGAGTTTTCCCTGTAGGGTATCTGTCTTCCCGAGGCTCTCGTCTTCAGTTTCATCGTCTTTCCAAGTAAATTCAGCCATGAAATCTGCCAATGCTTTCCCCTTGATGTCCTTCCTAGGTTGATACACAATGTCAAACTCTCCCAACTCTATGGACCAGGCTATTAACCTCCCTGACTTTTCTGGCTTGTGCAAGACCTGCCTAAGATGAGAGTCAGTGAGGATGGCCATTGTATGGGACTGGAAGTATGGCTTCATCTTTCTCGATGCATGGATCAAGGCATAGGCTAACTTCTCCATCCTTGGGTATCTTTTCTCTACCCCTTGGAGTGCCTTGCTGTTGAAATATACGGGCTTCGGTACCCCGTCTTCGTCTCTCACAATGGCTGCGCTAATGGCCGATTCTGAGATAGCTAAGTACACATGTATTTGTTCGCCTTGTACTGGTTGGGACAACAGCAAGGGAGACCCTAGGTATGACTTTAACTCCTTGAAAGCCTCATCACACTCTCCACTCCATTCGAAGGCCTTTCTGAGAATTTAGAAGAATGGTAAACACTTGTCTGTGGCTCTAGACACAAATCTATTCAAAGCAGCCACTCGCCCCGTGAGCCTCTGAACGTCTTTAATGGTTTTGGGGGTCTTCATCTCTAGGAGGGCCTTTATTTTCTCAGGGTTGGCCTCAATGCCTCTTTGATTCACGATAAACCCTAAGAATTTCCCTGCCCTAACCCCGAAGACACACTTAGCCGGGTTGAGCTTCATCCAGTATTTGTCCATCGTGTTAAAACTCCTCTCAAGGTCAGCCACATGATCCTCTTACTTCAAAATCTTAGTCAGCATGTCATCTACATAGACCTCCATAGACTTCCCAATTTGGTCTTCAAACATTTTGTTTACAAGGCGCTGATACGTTGCCCCCGCATTCTTCAGGCCAAAGGGCATGACCCTATAATAGTATGTCCCCTTGTCGATAATGAAGGCTGTTTTCTCTAAGTCTTCAGGGTCCATGAAGATCTGGTTGTACCCTGAATAGGCATCCATGAAGCTCATGAGCTCACGGCCTGCGATAGCGTCTACCATCTAGTCAATGCGGGGGAGGGGGAAGCTGTCTTTGGGACAATGCTTGTTAAGGTCGGTGAAGTCCACACACATTCTCCACTTTCCATTGGCCTTAGGGACAATGACTGTGTTGGACAGCCATTCAGGGTAGATAACCTCTCTGATAAACTGAGCATCTTCTAATTTTTTGACCTCATCCCTTATGACCTCATACTTTTCTCTAGAGTAAATTCTCCTCTTCTGCTTCACCGACTTTGCACCCTCTACCACATTGAGCTTGTGGCACATGATCTCGGGGTCGATCCCCGACATATCTGCATGACTCCACGCAAAGACGCTCTGTCATCTCCTCAGCAGTTTAATGAGGTCTTCCTTGATTTTTGGCTTTAGAGACTTATCGACTTGGAAGGTTTTTTTTTGGGTCATACTTATTGAGGATGATGGATTCTACCTCTTCCGCGACCTCTCCTTTTTTCAGCTTCGTCTCATCTCTAGGGTCTAGGGTATTAATATTGTAAGTGACTGTTGCCCTCTTATGTGCCTCTCTTTCTTCTGCGGAGTTGTAATAACATTCTTGTGCTGTCATCTGGTCTCCCTGAACTTACCCCAACCCGTAAGGGGTCGGAAATTTAATCATTTGATGGACCGTAGACGGCACAGCTTCGAACCCCTTGAGGGCTACCCGCCCCAGTATAATATTGTAGGCTGAAAAGACATGTTCATCCATCACAAAGAAGCTGACCTTCTTGGTAAGCCATCTCAGCCACTCGTCCCCCATCCTGACATCGGCCTCATATACTCCAAGGGGATGAACCTTTTCCCCACTGAACCCAATCAACGGATGGTGTTATGGGATGAGTCTAGCACGGCTGAGACCCAACTCTTTGAAACACGGACAAAACATCACATCCACAGAGCTACCCCCATATACCAGGATCCTCGACACTTCACACCCGTGCACCCTGGTAGTGATGACGAGAGGGTCATCATATGGGGCTAAGAGGCCTTTGAAGTTCATTCTTGAGAATCCCACTATCAGAGTATCCATATCGACCTTCTTCCTCTTTTATGACTTCGCCTCCAGAGAGGTTGAGTGTACTGTATTCGTCACTGCCTTGGCTTCAGCTACGTGGGCCTTCCTATCTGCGACCTCTGACCCTCCTCCTGCCAGTCCTCCGGAGATCATCCCCACTCCAAGAGAGATCATATTAAGTCTCTTGACAGGGCCATGGTCGTCTTTCGGAGGGAGGTCAGGGTCGTCCTCTTCATCAAAAGGGTCGTCCCCTCTTTTTGTAGGGTCTTCTCGGCATGCATCACCTCGCTTTTTTTTCTGGGGTCGTCCCCTCGGTCCCTCTTGAAGGTACTCTTGTCAACGTACTTCCTCAGCTTCCCTTCTTTTAACATTTTTTCAATCTCATCTTTCAGAGCAAAGCATTTGTCTGTTATGTGGCCATGGTCTTGGTGAAACTCGCACCATAGTTTTTTATTCCTCTTATTGGGGGCTGCCCTCAACTTCTCAGGCCATTTCAGGGACCGATCACACTTTATCTCATTGAGGATATGTTCACAGCTGACCGTTAGAAGGGTATAATCAGCGAACTTGTCATTCGTAGACCTCTTCTTCCCCTCTTTGTTCTTCCTATGGCACTTACCCCCACTGGTGCCCCCTTTTTCATCTTCGCCTTTGGTAGCCATCGCCTCTTCGGCGTTCATCACCTTCCCTGCTATCGACAGCAATTCAACCATCGTCCTCGGAGGGTCTTCAGCAAGCTTCCATAGCAGCTTCCCCTTTTGGAGTCCTCCAATGAGGGCGGTCATGGCTATGCTCTTCTCATTGTCTTCAACCTCTAACTTTTCTTTGTTTAATATGGCTATGTAGTCTCTTAGACTCTCACTCTTCCCCTACTTAACATAGAGCAGGTGTGTGGTCTTCTTCTGTGGCCTCACCCCAAAGCAAAAGTTGTGGATGAACCGGTCTGCCAGCTGCTTAAAGTTTTCAATGGAATTTTTTAGAAGAGACATACACCAGATATGTGCAGCTCCAGTCAGAGTACCAGAGAAGGCACGACACCTCATCTCATCTGAGATAGAGTATATGTCTGCCGCTGATTGTTACATCTCAATATGGTGGACAGGGTTGGTACTCCCGTCATATCTTGGGGTGACCGTAGGTGGCTTGAACTTTGATGGCGTAGGGAAGTTGACTATCTTCGCCATAAAGGGTGAGCCTATGGAGTATCCTCTCTGAAGAGGGTCCCGGCTCTTCAGTATATCACCGATCTTATCCTCTAGTCGCTGGATCGAGTCATTCTAGGGCCTCGTAGGGTCTTCTTGGACGATGTTATCCCCTGCCGCCTCTTTAAGGTGGACGGAGGGTTCTGCTGCGGCAGGCCTGTGTCGGCTGTTTACTTCCCCCTGGTCGTCGTCCCGTCCTTGGGGTCGGACCTCGTGGGGTTGGCCATCTTCTGCCTCCCTTCTGGACCTCGCAGCACTCCTTGATCTGGATAATTTTTCTCATAGGTCATTTACTGGGCCCAACCTCTCAAAGGCCGACCCCCTGGTCAGGCGATCGAAAGTAGAGCCTCTCGGGCGATCGTCAGGGTTTTGCCTTCCACACTTCCCTCTGCTCTCCTGGAGGGGTCGCACAGTATTGTTGGAGACCTCATACGGTTCCCAGCATTCTATGGGGGCCTCCTCCCCCTCCAAATCATCATACCTGTCCTCAGGGAAAAGTTTTCTTTGCCTCCCCAGGCATAGACGTCGGGGGTCAGCAACATCCCTACACCGCTGAGGGGGTGGAAGGTCTTTGCGTGGTGCCTGGGGTGGTCCCCTAGCTTCATGCTGCCCTGGAGCCTCTACCGGAGTAATCATCTCTGGTGAGACCCCTGGTGGTCTTAGTATGTTCTGGCTTAGAGCTGTGAACAGCTCCTACATGATCCGCTGGCTTGCTGTCAAAGACTTCAAGGCTGCCGCCACATCAGCCATCTCAGACTGAGGTGGTGGCTGACTGGAACTGGGTCCTACTCCACTATCCGGTGGAGGGAGTGGTGGTGGTGGCATCTATGGTGCCATGTGTTTGAGCTGTGAACAGCTGAACTTGGAAAAAAGACTGGTGATCTTGAGGACCTTAATGGGTCTCTTTCAATGGTGAAACATCTCCTCTCACGGGGAGAGCTGGTTCACCACCAGAGTGCCCAGTGAGGTCAAGCTGTACAAAGGAAGAAATGTCTTCTCGTTCCCACAGACGGCGCCAAACTGATGATGCCTAGATTTAGCACCACCAAATAAGTGATGATGAGGTCAAACAACAGTAATCATGGCAGCCATAGAGATGCAAGTGTATAAGTGTATAGAAGGAGATGAGTATAAGAGGAATAAAACAATGATGTATATTGGTTCAGCCAATTAGGCCTACATTCACTGTGAGTGTGTGATCCACTAAGCATGGGCACTAATGGCCTTGGATACAATGCACATAAGCTCACTTTCTCTCTCTACTGTGTGTACAAGCAGAGTTTCAGCTAGGGTTACAATTCTCGATCCATCCCCCCTGTAGGGTTATAAGTGACAAGTATATATAGGTCTTGGGGGGTGTATTGCACCCCCAAGTATGCATGGTGCATATGAATGATTATTTAGCCAATCTCCTGTTGACACCTATAGATGCCAAATGATGACATAATATTCCCTCACGTGAGGGGGCGATTCTGTTATAACGGTCTTCCGCGTGTCCTGTGAGCCTCACGCGCACTGTTCCATGCGTCTCCCAAGCCACGCGCTGTGATGATGTCACCCTCGGCCTGTGATATGAGGCCGAGGGCAAAATTCCCTTCGGTAGTGAGTCTGGCCCAATTTGGGCCTCGTACTGTCGTACCCTCAAAGGGTCGTCCGAGCCTGATGAGGGGTCGGCCCCTTGGAGAGTCGTTTGGGCCTGATGAGGCTTCGGCCCCTTAGAGGGTCGTCTGGGACTGATGAGGGGTCGACCCCTTAGAGGGTCGTCTGGGACTGATGAAGGGTCGGCCCCTTAGAGGTCGGGTGATATATGTTGAGGGGTCGGTCCCCTGGAGGGTTGTTTGGGCCTCATCCTGTGGCAGGTTCCCTCGGCCAGGCCGAGGGTACTTATGGGTACATCATATATATATATATATATATATATATATATATATATATATATATAAATGCTATTGTGCGGTCTTTCCTTATAATAACATTCAAACTTCCCCATTTCTCTCCAACAATCTCTCATCCCTTTCTCTCTCTCTCCTATTATTTTTCTCCTACAATCTCTCTCATATTTATCTCTCTTACAAGATTATAGAGGTTGAACTCAAAATAAACACCACACCATGTTTCTAGGGTCACACCAATGAAAAATATCTCAAAGAAATAAGGTAGCTATACCAAATGAGAAAATTGAGGAAGGATTCCATATGTTTCCTGTGTGGGAAGAATGCACAAGAGCATTATATATATGTATGTACATATATTTTACTTGTATACTTTATTTATTTATTTATTTTATTTTTTTTAAATGGAAAGTGTGACAAAAATGTTGTATTAATGGGAAAATCCACCTCTAACCTCTCAACAGACCAAAAAATAGGGAGTAGCTTGCTTGCATATCCCAGTCTCGCGTTTAACCAAATGATGAATATAACACCAAAATTGACAAAAAGTGAGATTGAAAACACTTAAATTTAGGCTCCAACTAGTTCAGCTGCTTCAGCCATTGGCTCCTCAGCAGGCCTCTCCAACTTCACACCAACATCTTCCGAATAATCACCGTGGACCTCCATCAACTTCCCAATATCAAACTTGGGATATTTCAAGATCTTGACCTTCCGGATGAACACATTCTGCAAAGGGTAAATGCTTGAAGTTGCCTTCTCAATCTCTCTCCCAATAGACTCGGGAATGAACTTCTGTACCAAGTCCTTAAGGTCACAAGATTGAGCCTGGTTCACCATGATCTCCCTCATCTTCCGAAGAATCTGTCGGATCTGGATAGATTGTGCATAACAGGTTCTCTTCTGCTGGTTCACACGCTTCTTAGTAAAGGAAATGCAGAACATCCTCAAAGTGTAGGCGTCTGTGGTTTTTACATCAACGTGCGCCTCAATCAATGACTACCATTTCCTCACCAATGACCTCAACTTGTCTGTAGTAAAATCCATTCCCCAAAAGTTTGTCAAAACATTCTTCCCTTAAACATCCTCAACTCTCAATCTGATCTTTCTGTAGGAATGGTCCTCGTCATTCTGAAGGTCAGCCAATGAGACCTCGAAGACACGATGTTTGAGCCCTTCGGATGCAATCTTTGTACCCTGAGTTCTAGAAACGAGGGTTTTGCCAACATTTCTGATATTGAAGAAGGAGGGAGACTTGATATCGTACCAATCCTTCTTTGAAAAGGGGTCAGCTGCTTTCTTCTTTCCACCCTTCTTTCCCTTTGAAACCCGCTTGTTCTTACCAACGGCCATTGTGTAGCAAAGTAAGGTGGTTTAGGGTAAGCTAATTTGGACGCCGACTCTGAAAAGCAAACACTTTGGCTTCAACCCTAAACTACTTGTATACTTTATTGATGAATTTTAGGAATGCAAAAAATATAAACAATTGATTGGATTTGAGGTGTAAGAAACTACCATCCTTAAGGTGTTATTTTCCCCCACACGTACAGAGTTTGCTAACAAGTATAGGAAAATTACCTACAGGATACAACAAATCCACCAGTTTCTTCAAGTAGAAAACTTTAAGAATACCCCAAACACTCTGTAAAATTGGTAAGAAGAGATGATAAAGAGAAAGAAAATTTTTGGAATAAAATAAGATAGGATTTGGCTTGATATTTATAGCTTCTTGTGGTGTCTGTTCACCAACAGACACTTCTCCAAAGGTCATGTAATCACATCCCTTGAACATATAACTACGGATTAAATGTTTCAGATTTAAACAAAAGGGGTGTGACTGTACGGATTATTCTTTAACGAAGTGGCACCAAAATTTGACGGTTCAGATTTACTCGCGCTATAATTTTGTTTCATTTATTGTGTATTTTAATCTGGACCTTTCGATCTTTTGACTTCGTAAAAAATCAAAGGTTCCTACTGCTCCTCACGACGATGCATACGTGTGAAGTGCAAAATGCGCTTCTAAAGTGCCCAAAGTGCCCTAAATGCCTAATCGCACTTATGCACACGCGTGCGTGTGCGTACGTGCATACCCTTCAATACACATAAGTGATCTCTTATGAAACAAGAGCATTTATTATCCCACTCACGTTTTCACACTTCCCCAATGTGGAACTTTGGTTTTTCCACATCCCTTTGTCTTTTCTTATTCCAACTAATTAATGGTTTCAACTTTTCATTTTCTCTAATAATTAAAACCCATTAATACTGAAATTATCCAACAATCCCTTACCAGATTTTAATATAAATGCAATTTCTTCTTGTGATATGCTCATGAATACAAGAAGATATCTTTCAATCTAAACCTTTAGTAGGTGAATATATATATATATCAAAGTTCTACTAAGACAATGGTGTGATATGCATTAAACCTTATCTTATTATTTAGAATCGGATATGTATCACACATGAGATATCCCAATCTCTACGAGATGTTTAATATGTTTTAGCACTATTATAGCTATGTTCTCTCTCTTGGTTTCATGAATATTTACAAGAGTAAACTCAAACTCTTTCTAGAGCGGCACCACTTCCTATATTCATATAGGTAAAGTTCTCTTGCATGTCCTTACTAATTTAGAAAACTAACTGCGGTGACAATTATTGTGCAACACAAATAAATAAGAAGAAAACATTCACCAAGTGAGAACAAGGAATATAAAATGACAATCACACAACAAAGGGTGTACGTAGTTCAGCAAAGATGTGCCTACGTCCACGGTTGTGCAGTTGATATTATTTCTATATACTCCGGAGAGTAATTACAGAGAATACAACTTCTCCTTTTGCCCCGGACCTAGGGTTTAATATATACATGTACATGTAGGTAAGTGGAGGTGATGGGTTCCTCCACGTTTTCCATCTCCCCTATAACTTTCCTTCATGAGGATGTGGGGGGAGACCAGATCAATATAAGAGATGAGGGGCCTGGACTTTGGGCCGCCAGGACTGGGCTACTCGTCCAGGCCCATAGTTCTAATTTCGGGTACCCACAATTGCCCCTAAATTTGTTGGGCCATGTTTATGGGCTCAATAGATTTAAATGATTAGCCATAATGGTTGTTTTGCGATTCCTCGAAAGCTGTGGAGTTGATTTTGGCGGCACCCGCTTCGCTTACTGTGCACTATGATTAGAATTTGAAGGCTTGTTGGAATAGCCAATTTTCTCCATTCGCTTCAGTCTTTCCTGTATTCTTCTATCTTTTGAGAGATCTAACGCCTCGTACCTTCTTCTCTCAATTTCCATTCCCATTGCTTCTTAGTTGTTTGAGCTCGTGCTTCTTCATCACTTGAACCGATCTTTTATTTTGTAAGTTTCCTGTGCCCTTTCTTTGTACTTTCTCTTTGGTTTGTAGCTTTTCTTGGGTCTTCCAATGGCGAAGATTGGAAATAGGTCAATCTCTGAATTTAGGAAGTTTTACAACATCCCTGAGTGGGTAGACATTGAGTACTGTGCCTCCCCTCCTAGGAACGTTAGGGATATAGATGATGCCTACTGAATCCACGTCATGTTTCTTTCCCAGGGGTTACTCACTTTCCCTCCCAATGATCTATTTTTGCATTTTTTGGCTATTTTAATATTATTCCCGCACAATGCTCGCCCAATGTGTGGAAAATAGTGAATGGCGTACATAGGATAAATCAATTGTATGGTACTAGGTTAGGTCTTGCCGAGGTCTGTTTTTGTTACTCCTTTTCTCGAACTAGCTCACGTGTCCTTTACCTCAAAGTTAGGATCCCTGACAGGGTATTGGTAGTAAATCTACCTGATTCCTATAAGGACTACTGGCAAGAAGGTTTCCTTGTTAGGAATTGGCAGTTCCCTCCCCAATTTGAAGGGTCGAGGTCTGAGAGGTTCTCTGTTCCTTTTTACGGGGAGGAATACATAGGTAGACATTGTACTGTTGTTTTAATTTTTGCTGATTTGTGACCTTTCTAACTCCTCTTTTGGTTTTTCTTCCACAGCGAGGTCAAAGAATTTGGAGCCTGCTCTCAGCGAGGTTCGTATCTCAGAATTGGTTAAGGCTTGGAATATCAGGGAGCCTCTGGGTGACGGCGAGCATCCCATGTCTGCTGCCTTTCTACTCGAGTATAAGAACGTTGGCTCCAGCTTCATAACAAGGCCTGTGGATAGTATACCAGAGTTAAACTCCTTCGAAGAGATTGTTGCAGAGCCTATCCAGTTGGACGAGGAGGAGAGCAGCTCTGAAAGTGACCTTGCAGGAGCCGTGAGTAATTTGGGTGGAGGGAACTTTGATATTAGCAGTTTCTCTGACTGTGAGGAGGTTTCTGAAGCTTGGGGATCGTCGAGCACTTCTAACAGTTCAAGTGAAGCGATGGTTCCTCCGAGGGAGAACTTGATTAGGGATGATGATGATGAGGACCACGTGCTTCTTGCACAGAGGTCAAAGAAGCAAAAAGCTACTTCTGGCGCCGTGGCTACTAGTTCCCGGTCCTCCGCTCAGGAGCAGGAGAGGAGAAGGAAGGAAGAGGAGCAGGTGAGAGAGAGAGAGAGAGAGGAAAAAGGAATAAGAGAGGAAGAAATTGGAGGAGAAAAGGAGGGTCGAGGAGAGGAAAAAGAGAGAGAGCGAGAAGGAGGAGGAGAAGAGGAGGGCTGAGGCGAGGATGAAGGCCTGGCAGGCCTTAGTCCCAGTGTCCGCTCTGTCCGAGGGGGCCTCTGTGGCAATTTCTCCTCAGTTGGCCCCGACCCTGCTCGAGAGAGCTGTCCTCCCGGCTGATCGCCAAAGGGCAGTGGGGTCAGAGCATTTGGCCCTCCAGGATAGTCAGAGGCTTGCTCTGGTAAATTTTCTTTTTCTTTTTCTCTTATGCTTTTCTGACTTCCCTCATTTTCTTCTTCTAATGCCTTCTCTTTTTCACAGTTTGTTACTGACTTCGCCGTGCTGTATCGTTCACGCGATGAGCTGGTGAAGAAGAACAGTGAGCTAGAGCAATATAATTCTACCCTGAAGGTGAAGGGTAAGGATCTCGAGGCCAATTTTAAGGTTGTTGATGCTGCTCGGATTTCATTCGACTTGGCTCTTGCCATCGCGAGCAAGGAGAAGGATGCGGCAGTCAAGGATCTAGAGGAGCTGAGGCAGGCCTACGACCTGGTTTGCTGAGCAAACTTGCTGTCGTGGAGGAGAAAAGGGTGCTCTCCGAAGAGCTGAAGAAAAAGGAGTTCGAGGCTGTCACTGCCAAGGAAGACTCTTATAATTCCGGCTGGGCTGCAAAATACGAAGATGCTGAAGTTCAGATAGGCTGTATTAGCCGTCTGAACTTCAAGAAAGGATGGAATAAGGCTCTCATAGTCGCTGGGGTGGATATTGCATCCCCACTCTTTGACGAGCATGACCCAGGGCCGAGGCCAGTCGTGGATGAGGACCTTGCCCAAGCCGTTGAAATCTCTGATCCTGCTCCTCAGGTGACCTCTGCTGATGTTTCTCTTGTTGAGGTGACAGAGACCACCCCTACCGAGGGCGATGCTCCTGTTGATGCTGAGAAAGGTCCATCCACCTCTGGGCCACCTGAGGTTGCTAATTGATAGGATTGCTTTGTATTTTTTACTTTTTCCAGTTTGTAAACTTTCTTTCTTTAGTTCGATGTAACCTCAATCTTTATTAATAAAAAAGGCTTTATTTTTGCTTGTACTGATTTGTCTCTTTCTCTCCTTTATCTTACTTTCATTTGTAGTTAGTTGATGTAGATGATTACATTCCTGCTACTTCCCAATTGGGTAAGACCCTTGGTCCCAATGCGAGTCCTGAAGTTCGCCAGGCCTTTGTTAAGCTTTCCAAGTCCCTTAGGTCCAGATTTCAGAAGTATAAGGAGCAATCCGAGCTAGTGGCTAAGCTGAAGGACAGGCTCCAGGAGATGGAGGATATTGGTGCTTCAGTGTAAGAGGAGGTCAATGTGCTGAGAACAAGACTACTAGAGGCTACCGAGATCACCCAAGTTGGGGAGGCTCTTCAGCAGGAGAATGAAGACCTGAGGAGAGAAGTCTTATGACTTAGGGAGCATGCGCCGAGCACTGTTCCAACAGTTCTGCAAGGCTCCTCATTGTCACGAACTAGATATGGTCATAATGTTACTCCTCCTATGCCGCGAGGTCCCACTCGCCCTCCCCATCCGTGAGCTGGTAGGAGCACCAGGGGCAGAAATAGGGAAGCGAAAGATCTTCGTGATAAGGAAATGGAGGAACTTCGCAGTGATGTTCAGCGAGCATATGTAATTGTTGTTGGTCTTCAAAGGGACGTCACTCGATTGCGGAACTTGTTCAAGAAAGGTCCTCGACAAGCGTGGGCTGACGGTTATGATCAAGGCTGGTCGGATGCTCCAACAAGGCTATCTGAGTTAGAGGAGCATTCTTTCATTAGGGGATGGCTAAGTGCCTTAAAGGAGCTGCAAGTCCCGTGGAACTCGGTGCTATGGTATCATCATGAGATGTCTTCCTCCACTCTGATGCCCAACCCATTCAGGAGGGACGATCGATGGATCCCCATCAATGCTATTCCTCGATAATTATTGGAGTCGAATGCGAATGAGGTTGTGGAAGAGTTTGCTCCTGCTCCTGATGACGGACGGAGAGCTCGAGTGGCTGATTATCTTGCTCGGAGGCTTCCACCCCCTTGAGATTTTTCCAGTTGCTATTTTTTTATTTTTGATAATGTAAATGCTTTGGGCGAGCTCGCCGACTAAACTTGTATTATCATTGTTGTAAGTAAGATGGATTAATGACAAGTTTGTGTTTTGGGAAATTTTGCCAACTAAACGTGTATATTTTACTTTTCATATCCTTGCTGCTTTATGATCTTTTCTGTTTTGTCATGCAAGTGTCCCCCCAGTCTAGTATAATACCAAAGTACCATTGTGCCCCACTTTACCTTTTAGGTTGTGTCGTCAGGCCTAAGTAGGGCAATTGGCGAGGACACACCTGGTGTTGGATGTCTTCATCCGATCAGGATTTTGTTCAATCAAAGTAGGATTGATGACCAGTATAAGATTTGCTCGTATTGCCTAAGAATCCTCTATAGGACTTTATATATTGCCAAGGGTAATGCTAAGAGGTCTCTCGTGTTTTATGACGATGACCTGAGGAGGGGTATTCCCCTTCTATAGTGATCAATGTGCTTGTTATTTGGAAAAGATGTGCGATGAATGCAGCTGTCCCCAATCAGAGTGTAACCAATTAAGTAACTTTCATTAGTAATAAGGAAAATGAACTTCTGTTTTCATAACAAAAGAATACAAGAAAAAGATCTAAAAATAGAATTTCTTGAAATTAGCCGCGTTCCATGCTCGTGGTATTTCTCTGCCCTCCATTATTTCCAAGTGATAGGCACCTTGCAGATCGTCTTTAGTTACTTTAAAGGGTCCTTTCCAGTTTGGGCCTAGCTTGCCGTCTGACGACTTCACTGTGCTGCCCAGGACTTTCCTTAGAACATAGTCCCCAACTTGGAACGTCCTCGGGCTAACCCTTTTGTTGTAATGCTTCGCGAGCTATTGCTGATAGTTCGCTAGCTTCACCAGGGCTAGCTCTCTGCGCTCATCGGCTAGGTCGAGTTCGGCGAGCAATGCTTCAGCATTCAGGCCTTGGTCGACAAGGTTAGATCTCATTGTTGACAAACCTGCTTCTAGTGGGATGACTGCTTCCATGCCATATGTCAGTAAAAATGGGGTTTCTCCTGTTGCTCGTCGAGGAGTGGTTCGGTACGCCCATAGAACATGGGGTAGCTCTATTACCCATGCACCTTTGGCTCGCTCTAATCGCTTCTTTAATCCATCGATCACAGTTTTGTTGGAAGCTTCAGCTTGGCCATTGCTCTGTGGGTAGGCCACCGAACTGAAGTGGTGTCTGATCCCGTGTTTGTTACAGAAGTTCTGAAAGGGGCCACTTTCGAACTGCATTCCATTATCGGTGATGATGGTTCTGGGAATTCCAAACTGAGTGATTATATTCCTCTATATGAACCTTATCATATCAGCATCTCGGATGTTCGCCAGGGGTTCAGCCTCGATCCATTTGGTGAAGTAGTCAATCGCAACCAACAGGTATTTGCGATTGCCGACGGCGGTAGGCAGCGGTCCCACGATGTCCATTCCCCATTGGGCGAAGGGCCATGGGCTAGATAGGGACTTCAGGTTGTTGGTGGGTTGGTGGGCCATAGGAGCATGGAATTGGCATTTCAGGCATTTGCGGACATATACTGCGGAGTCCTTTTGCATATATGGCCACCAATAGCCTTCCTTCATTGCTCGAAAGGCTAGAGACCTTCCTCCGATATGACTTCCACAGATTCCTTCGTGAAGCTCGTGTAGCACTTGCTCGACATCACCTGGGTGGACGCATCTAAGGTAGGGACCGGAGAAGGATTTCTTATACAAGTCGCCTCCTGTGGATAAGTGAAAGCGAGCAGCTTTGACTCTTATCTGGTGGGCAGTTTTCTTGTCATCTGGGAGTGTGCCATCCTTTAAATAGTCCTTTAAGGGGTCTATCTAGCTGGGGGTTGATCCCACCTGAAGTATTTGTTCCACGTTTGGTAACTTGCTGTTGTGGTTAATGCTCGAACAAATGAGGAAATAGATGGGGATGACCCTTTTAAGGTCAGAGTCAACTGCCGAACTCAAGGCTGCTAAGGCATCAGCATGACTGTTTTACCCCCTGGGAAACTACTGGATGTTGATCTCTTCAAAGCTTGACATTAATTCTCTCACTAAGGCGAGGTAGGCTTCCATTCTTTTATCCTTTGCATTATAATCTCCACTTAGCTGATTGGAGACTAGTTGAGAGTCACCGAACACCTGTAAATGTTTAGCTCCTAGAGTTTGTGCCTTTTGGAGACCGGCTATTAGGGCTTCGTACTCTGCTTCGTTGTTGGAGGCTGCAAATCCAAGCCTGATTCCTTGTTCGAGGATTATGTTTTCTGGAGTGATGAGGACAATGCCTACCCCTGCCCCCTTTGAGTTGGAGGCTCCATCAACGAAGAGTCTCCAGGTTCTCTCTGTTGGTTGGTTCTTTTCTTGCCTTGTTGGTTGAGGTTGGTCGGAGAGTTCTTCGCCCGTGAATTCGGCTATGAAATTAGTAAGGATCTGACCCTTGATAGTTGTCCTTGGTTGAAATTGGATGTCAAATCGGTCAAGCTCAATTGACCACTTAGACAGTCTGCCCGACAAGTCTGCTTTCCTTAGGACCGCCTTAAGGGGATGCGATGTAAGGACAATGATAGTATGAGCTTCAAAATAATGCTTCAGCTTCCTCGAGGCTATTACAAGTGCAAAGGCGAGCTTCTTCAATGGCAGGTACCTTTGCTCGGCGTCTAATAAGGTCTTGCTCGCATAGTAAACGGGGTGTTGGATTCCTGCAACCTCGCATATTAACGTAGAGCTGACAGTGTGATTGGATACGGAGAGGTACAGGTACAAAGAATCCATTTACTGTGGTATGACAAGCAGCGATGGGGAGCTTAAGTAGGACTTGAGCTCGTACAAAGCTCGCGAGCAGTCTGGGCTCCACTCTATCGGTTTACTCCCCTTTAGAAGATGGAAAAAAGGCTTGCACTTCTCGGAGGATTTGGAGATGAAGCGATTTAAGGCGGCGAGCATTCTAGTGAGCTTCTGCACGTCCCAGATTGTTCGAGGGGGTTGCACCCTGTTGATTGCATTGATTTGGTCTGGATGAGCTTCTATGCCTCTCTTACTGACCAAGTACCCAAGAAATTTTCCTGACTGGACACCGAAGGAACACTTGCTCGCATTAAGTTTCATCCGGTACTTCCTGAGGATTTCGAAGGTCTTTAACAGGTCCGAGAGGTGATTTTCCTTCTTCTTGCTCTTAACGAGCATGTCATCGATGTAGACCTCCATTGTGTCTCCCATTTGATCCTTGAACATTTTAGTGACCATCTGCTGATAAGTTTCCCCTACATTCTTGAGCCCAAAGGGCATAACCTTGTAGCAATATAACCCAACTGTCGTGATGAATGGCGTTTTGTCCTGGTCTGGGGCATACAAGGGGATCTAGTGATATCCCGAGTATGCGTCTAGGAAACTTATTCTCTCATGAGCTGCAGTGGCGTCTACTAGTTGGTCTATCTTTGGGAGGGGGAAACTATCCTTAGGGCATGCTTTGTTGAGGTCAGTGAAGTCGATGCAAACTCTCCACTTCCCATTATTCTTCGGAACTACTATTGGGTTGGACAACCACTTGGGGAATTACACTTCCCGTCTAGATCCTGCATCCAATAGTTTTTTGACTTCCTTTTCGACCGCTTTAGCCTTCTCGGGTGCAGTTCTCCGTGCCTTCTGCGTGATTGGCTTGAATGTGGGGTCGACATGCAACTGATGACAGACCATACTAGGATCGATTCCAGGTAGCTCGTATGGTTCCCATGCGAAAACATCTACGTTGTGTCTCAGCAAGGTCATCAACTCCTTCTGTTCTTGGTCGGTGAGAGATGCTCCAATGAAGAAGACTCTACTACTTCCACTAACTTCAGCTATAACTTCTACCAGGTCCTCGACGACACGCTCGGAGGGGAGGATCCTGGTCTCCTCTACTCCAGGTCTTCCGTACTTTAATTTCTACTTGGAAGGTATCACACCTTCTTCAACTTTCTCGTTGGGTTGACCAACCTTCTTCTCTGGCTTTGGTCGGATGGCTGCTATGACGCACTTCCTCACCATCACTTGGTAGCCGTGGATCTCCATTACTCCTCACTCGGTTACATATTTGAGCTTCTGATGGTAGGTCGAGGAGACTGCCTTCATCGCATGAAGCCATCCCTTGCCGAGGATGGCCTGGTAGGGTGAGTCGATGTCAACTACCAAAAACTCGATCATCTTGAAGACGTTTCCAGCACGCACTGGCAGTACTATCTTGCCCAGGGGCATGGTCATTTTTCAAGCGAAGCCGACCAAAGGAACAGTAGCTTCCTTTAGGTCGGCAGCGCTCAACTTCAATTTCCTGAATAGGTCAAGGTACATTACTTCGGATGAGCTTCCTTGATCGACGAGCAGCTTGTCGATGTCAAAGTTGTCTATCCTGAGTGTAATGACCGGGGCATCATGATGTGGGGTCCTTACTCCCACCAAATCTTCATCCGTGAAAATAATATGCTTGTTATAGTTGACGTCCTCTGCTCATCAATGCTTTCCTGACTGCGACTTTGCTGGATCGATTTGAAAAGCCTGCATTACCGCTGTAAGTTTTTTCATTTCCATTCGAGCTGAGTTCCCTTGTATCTGCTTGACGTCAGATACTCCGTGGATTACTGTGAACTCATGTTCAGTATCATCCTCCAGCACATTGTCGGGTCTCGCCTCTCTGTTGGCAGCCACTTTCTCTGCCCTCTTTTCCATAAAGTCGTTCAAATGCCCGGACTGGGCCAACTCCTCGAGGTGAGACTTAAGAGCTTTGCAGTGCTCGGTCTTATGTCCTCCCTCTTTGTGAAAAGCGCATCTTAACGCATTGTTCCTGTTCGAGGGATCTCCTCCCATTTTCCTGGGCCACTTGATGAATGGCTCATCTTTGATCTTCGTGAGAGTTTTGTAAATTGGTTCTTTGAAGACGGTGTTGACCGCCTGGAATGCTTTCGACGTATCATTATTCCCTCCATTCTTGGAGCCATTTTTGCCCCCTTTATTTCCTCCTTTCTTCTGGTTCTCAGCTTTGTCACTACCCTTAGCAGTGAGTTTAGCTCGACCGTTTTCTCCTGTACTGAGGCGGGTGACATCTTCCACCTTAGCGTATTTCTCGATGCGAGCCATCAGGTCGTCAATAGTCATAGCCTCCTTCTTCGTCAAGGACTGGTAGAGAAAGGAAGAACTGGGTAGCCCAATTTTGAAAGAGGCCACCGCCACTCCCTCCGAGCAGTCCTCTATCTCATTGAATAACTCCTAGTATCTTTTCGCGTAGTCTCGGAGTGTTTCTTGAGGCGTTTTCTTCATTGTTAGTAAAGCATCCATCCTTTTGGGATGGGAGCTACTAGTAATGAAGTGGGCCGTAAAAAGTTCGGCCAGGGATTTGAAACTTCTGATAGATCGGTGGGGGAGCCTTTCAAACCATTTCTGCGCAACGTCATGCAAGCTCGAGGGAAAAATTTGGCACATTAGCGCGTTCCGGTGGTTCCAGAGGGTCATGGCCTATCGGTACTGCCTGGCGTGATCAATGGGATCAGTCTTTCCGTTATAGATCTTGAACCTTGGAATGGTAAATTTCTTGGGGGCTTTCTCCTCTTCGATTTCTCTCGTGAAGGGTGACTTCATCTGGGTTTTGAGAGCTCGCCTTGCGAGTTCTCTGGTTGATCTTATTCCGTGGTGAGCAGGATGTTGGTCCATCTCCCTGCGGACTAGATTTCGTATGTTTTCGTGGCTGCGAGCAGGGCTCTGGTAGCGGCGAGTTTTTCGCAGCCGTTCGCGGAGGTCGTCGTCTGACTCGCCTCCTTCGACCTTTTGAGATTCTGTCCTAGGGCTCCTTCCTCGGCTGCGAGACTTGCTTGCCTGAGGGCTAGGAGTGCGGTATGGACGTCTCCTGTTATCAGTACGAATCTCCCTCTCTAGTCCTTCCAGTCTTCTTCTCAAGCGAGCATTCTCAGCCTTGTATCTGCGGGAAGACTCCCTCTGCTCGCGGAGCCTTGCCTCGTACGCATCAATCAATCTAGATATTTGTGTGGACCTCACTGGTCCCTGACTTTCTTCTGAGGCTGGCCTTTCCAGGCGAGCTCCCTGATTTGAACGTCGAACTTCAGACCTAATCCTGCGAGGAGCAGGTGGCTCTTGAATATCTCCTGCCTGAGGGGCATTGCTGCTGTGACCAGACATCTTAAACTCCTTTCTTTGTGTGGGTTCTTCTCAGGGAAAGATGAACGTTTCCCACAGACGGCGCCAATTGTGGTGACAATTATTGTGCAACACAAATATATAAGAAGAAAGCATTCACCAAGTGAGAACAAGGAATATAAAATGACAATCACACAACAAAGGATGTACGTGGTTCAGCAAAGATGTGCCTACATCCACGGTGGTGCAATCGATATTATTTCTATATAATCCGGAGAGTAATTACAGAGAATACAACTTGTCCTTTTGCCCCGGACCTAGGGTTTAATATATACATATACATGTAGGTAAGTGGAGGTGATGGGTTCCTCCACGTTTTCCATCTCCCTTATAACTTTCCTTCACGAGGACGTGGGGGGAGACCGGATCAATATAAGAGATGAAGGGCCTGGACTTTGAGCCGCCAGGACTGGGCTGCTCGTCCAGGCCCATAGTTCTAATTTAGGGTACCCACACTAACTTCATTAAGAGGTGAACCCATTCTCTTGACGTAGAAATATGAACTGAGCATCCTAGAAAAGACATAAAGTTGAATAAATTTTAGTGCACACTAATCACTTATCAGTAACTTGTTGTTACCCATTAAAATTTGCAATAATGGCAATACTATTAAAAAATTAGGTTACCATTATCGATGATTATTAAAAAAATACTTTCAGTCCTATTCCACTAGATGTATCTTTTACCAAATCCCTAGAGAGTCCTTTGGGAAAAGGGTCGGATAGATTCTTAATCATTTGAACATATATAATATTAATAACTCCAACATTTATTAGTTGTTTGTCATATCCATATCTTAAACTTATGTGTCTAGATTTTCCATTATATACTTTATTATATGCTTTAGACAATGTAGCTTCACTATCACAATACAAAGAAAGAGATGGAATTGGTTTTGGCCACAACTTTATATCCAATAATAAATTTCTTAGCCATTTTGCTTCTTTTTTTCTGGTTGCTACCAGTGCTATAAAATCATAATCCATTGTTGAATGTCTAATGAAAGTTTGTTTCTTGGATGCCAAGATACCGCCCCACCCGCCAAGGTGAATATCCATCCAGATGTGGATTTATTATCACTTGCAGTAGTTATCTAACTAGCATCAGAGTATCCTTCTAGAACTTTTGGAATGTCATAGTAAAATAAGCATAATTCTTTGGTCTTCTTGTGGTGATAAAAAATCCTCCCAGTTACCCTCACTTGGGGTATTAGTGTGTCTTGACATTTTACCTATTGCAAATGCAATATCTGGCCTTGTACAATGCATAACATGCTTTAAACTTCCGATTGCACTAGTATATTCTAGTTGTGCAACTGTTCTGCTCTAATTTTCTAATAATTTTATACTAGAATCATATAGTGTATGTGCTTTTTTATTTTATTTTCAAGTGATTGAGTTCGAGAAGAACTTTGTCAATGTAATGAGATTGACATAATGCATAACCCCCCACTATGTTTCTTAACTTTGATCCTAAGATAGTATTTACTTAATTAAGATCTTTCATCTTAAATTGTAAAGTAAGATACTTCTTTGTCTCAGATACACCTTTCATGTTTATACAAAAAATTAATAAGTCATCTATGTATAGACAAATAATTACACCACAATAATTGGTGGATTTAGAATAAATTAACTCATCAACGTTGTTGTGTTTAAAACCTTTTGAAAGAATAATTGTATCAAACATTTCATGTCACAACTTTGGCTCTTGTTTCAAACCATAAAGTGACTTAATTAATTTACAAACTTTATGTTCATTTCCACGAAAAACAAACCCTTCGGGTTGTTCCATGTATACCTCTCCATCTCAATCACTGATAACTACCCAAAAGTGTTTAAATAAAACCCCAAATATAAGTTTTTTAATAGCTAATTCTCGGTAAAGTTGGTCTCATGAGCATATATGTTTATTTTGTAGGTCAAATATCATTTGCGATTTCAAACGCTTCAATTCAACGAAAATGCGTGTTAAAAGGGGCTAAACCCCAATTCTCATACTAATTAGTTGTCCCTAAACCCGAACCTATGCCTAAACCGAGCCTAGACCTGCCCCCGGCCTTGTGTGTGCATAGTTTATACTTTTTAGATTTTTGTTTGTGTCATATATAATTTTAAGAATTTATTTTATATTTTATTTTGAGTCATGTATATTTTTAGGATTTACTTGTGCGTATAGTTGTATATATTAGAGTTTGTATTGTGCATCGACTATTTTTATATTTTTAATGTAAATATAATAGGTGTGACTTTTATTTTTATTTTTATTTTTTTGTTTTTATTATTAGTTTTGTTTTGTTAATATTTCTTAGGTTAGGTTTATTAGTATTATTTTAGTTTAGTTTTTTTATTTTTAGATTATGAATTTAATTTTCTAACTTTGATAGATTTTATGTTTTCTTTAGTTTTATTTTATTTTTATTTTTTTATAAATTTATAAATATTTAATAATTAACGAGTTAGGATTTATTTTTTAATCTCTCCCTCCCTCTCTAGTAGGCCTGTCAATCGGGTTCTATGAGCCGAGCCTATGATTGATCAAGCTCGGCCCGATTTTGATTTACTTGGCTCAAGCTCAAGCCCGGCCCGAACGAGCTTGAGAGTGCTTGCTCAAGCTCGGCTCACAAAGTAAATTGGGTTTCGGGCCCAATTTGAGCCGGCCCGAATTGAATATTTCAATACATATTTATTTATTTTAATAATTAATATTCATATTTCAGCAATAAAAAAATATATTTTAGCAATAAAAAACATATTTCAGCACTAAAATAAATCTAATTCAGCACTAATATATTGACATTTCAGCATTAGTAAAACACATTTCAACACTAAAAACTGATTTCAAAACACTAAAAAAAACACATTTTAGCACTAATATTGACATTTTAGCATTAAAAACCCCATTTCAACACTAAAATAACAGATTTCAGCTCTAAGAAAAACAAATTTTAGCACTAATATTGACAAGTCCCGTAAGATTAAGTAAAGTAAATTAATAAATGACCGACCTTATTTTTGTTTCTTTAATATTAAGTCCAATAGTTTATTTGCATATAAAATTATAAAAATTATTTTGTTTTAAAATATTTTTTACATATCATAGAAAATAAAATAATTTTAGAAAATAAAATAATTTTGTATATATATATATATATATATATATATATATATATATATATATATATTTAGATATATTATTTCGGGCCGAGACTAGTTCGGGCTTGAAAGTGCTTCGCTCGCGCTCGGCTCAAATTGAATTCAGGCTTACTATCTCGGCTCAAACTCGGCTCGTCTCAAACTCAATAAAAGTTCGACCAAAATTTAGCGGGCCGAGCAAGCGGGCTTCGGGCCTGCTCGGCTCCTACTCTCTAGGTTTTCTCCTAGGGTAGCCTCCATCTTCACATAAACCCTACCAAAAGGGTTTGCATGAATCCTTCGAAATTCCTCAATACCAACCCTAAACCACCAGATCCATCTAATGTCTGGTCTAAATCCTTTGTTGATGTTCTCACGAATAAACACCTTCATCCAATATCCAATTAAAATCCCCCTCCAAATATCGTGGTTAACCAACAATCATTTTTTCTAAAGATGATACAGATAAACTTGCTTCTCCTTTCAATCTTTCGATTGTGGGGAAATTCTCCCATGGTCATCCTACGCTTGATTTCATAAGGAAAAACTTGGAAACGCTTGGTTTGAAAGATGCCTTCAACGTTGGATTACTTGATTATAAGCACGTTCTCATCAGACTGCATAATGAAGATGACTTTGTTAGACTCTGGACTCGTGAACTTTGGTATATTGGGAGGAGCCCCTTTCGCACGTTCAAATGGTCAACTTCTTTTAGGGTTGACAAAGAAAGATCTATTATCCAGTCTGGATTTCATTCCCTTCCTTACCAATCCATTTCTTCGCTAAGGAATATCTATTCTCTCTCGACCAAGTTATGGGAAATACCCTAAGCTGGATGCTTCCACATCAACAATCAACCGTCCAGGTATAGCACGAGTTTGTATTGAGATGGATATCCTAAAACCTAGGTCACGAAGAATCTGGATAGGATGTGAAGGCTCTGGATTGTGGAAAGAAATTTCTTATGAAAATATTCTAGATTACTACTTCAAGTGTTACAAATTGGGCCATACTGAATCCAAATGTATTTTCAATAATCAATAAAGAAATAAACCTGTTGAAGCTACTCCAATATACCAGAAGAAAGAAGTGCCAAAGAAAGTTGATCAATTGGATCCTATTCAAGAAAATGAGATAAACAAGAATAAAAATTCGATTGCTATTAATGACAGTAAAGAATGTGAAGTTGGTGAAGCCTTCAAACAAGACATTGCTAAAGAAGATATGGTGGAAGAATTTCAAGAATCAAATATAGCTAACTCATTTCCTATTGAAAAAGTGAGTCCTATTCAAATTCAGGAATTTGTAGATAATGTAAAATATGTGGATGTTGAAGCAGAAGAAGTCGAAATATTAAAATAGAAAGACATATAAAGAAAGAAAGAAGCAAGCAAGAAGAAAATGCCTCAGGAAGCAGAAGCTGTTAAAAAACAACCATTGAAGAAAGCTGAATCTAAAGGTTCTCAAGTCTATGACCCTATATTTAAAAGGATCACTAGAGCTAATGTCAAGTCTATCAATAAATTCAACCAAAAAATGTCCAAATGATTAATACAATCATTTGGAATGCCCGTGGTGTGGGAAACAAATCTACCAGAAGAAGACTCAACAAGTTATGTAAGTTCCATTCTATTCCTTTTTTAGCTATTTTAGAGCCAAAGATTAAGGTGGAAAAGATTCAACAACTTTGTAATTTCCTTAAGTTTGAAGGTTGTGGGGAAAATTCAAATAACAAGATTTGGTGGTTCTGGAGATTTGATATGGATTTAGAGGTCATTAATAATGGCATTCAACAAGTTCTCCTTTCCATATCTCATCCTCTCTTTCCTAACTCTTACCGCATTTCTTTAGTGTATGCAAAATGTTGTAAGGTAGAGAAATTGTCTTTATGGGAAGACTTAATGATCAATATGTCAATGATTGGTGATAGTCCATTAATGGTTGTGGCTAATTTCAACACCATAGCCCATTTTCTTGAAAAAATTAGAGGAATTAATGTTGATCAATCAAGTATGTCAGACTTTAATCAATTCATTTAGGATGCAAGCCTCATAGATGTGGGATATGGGTGTTCAAAGTTCACTTGGTTGAATAAAAGAGATGCTAATCTTATATGTGAAATATTGGATAGAGGTTTGATAAACTCTGCTTGGCTTTCTTTTATGCAAAATACTTCAATCAACACTTTAATTAGAATTGTTCAGATCATTCACCTCTCTTGATTTCGATCCAAACTCAAGCTGATAACATCATCAAGCCTTTAAAATTCCAGAATATGTGGACTATGAATGAGGACTTTCAAAGAATAGTGAAGCTTTCTTGAGAAGAAGAATGCCATGGGTCTTACATGATGAAATTCTCTACGAAGCTGTAAAGACTCAAGCATGATCTAAAGAAGTGGAACAAAGATGTTTTCAAAAACATATTTTAACAGGTAGCAGACCTTGAAGATGAATTGTTGGACAAAGAAAAAATATATATGAATGATCCATCTAATATTTCTAGAGAAGAGATGCAAGTAACCCAAGCAAACTCAATTTTTCAATGGCTTAAGAGGAACAATTCTGGAAACAGAAAGCTAAACACTAGTGGATTCAAGATGGAGACAAAAATTCAAAATTTTATCATGATGTTGTAAAGCAAAAAATAAGGAATCTCTGGATCCATAGATTAAAGGATAAGGAGGGAAAATAGCTAGATTACCAAGTAGACATTTCCACTGAACTAATTAATCATTTTGAAACTCTTCTAACTGGAGAATAAGTTTCAAATAATAAGGCTCTTTTGAATGTTATTCCTAAAATGGTGACAGAAGATATGAATAAGACTTTCACTGAAATTCCTAGTGAAGAAGAAATCTTACAAGCTATTAAATCTATGAATGGGGATACGGTTGTTGGTGTAGATGGTTTTAATGGAATCTTCTATCTAAAGTGCTGGAAGATTATAAAAATGGACCTAACCTGTGCCATTTAAAAAAAATTCTTTGGAGCAACCATTCCAAAATCGTGGAATGTTACTCACATTTCCCTCATTCTAAAAACCCATAATTCTACTAAAAGTGGTGATTTCAGGCCTATTAGTCTTTTTAACTTCTGTTACAAGATTATTAACAAAATTTGCTCAACTAGACTTTCTCCTTTCCTAAACTCTATTATCTATCCTTCCCAAACTGGATTCATCCAAGGTAGAAACATTTTAGATAATATCTTTCTTGCTCAAGAGATGGTATCTTTATTAGATAGGAAGAAATTTGGTGATAATGTGATCATTAAGCTAGATATGTATAAGGCTTATGATAGACTTTCTTGGCTATCTATGACCAAAACTCTAAGAGAATTTGGCTTTGCTGAAGGATTCATAGACATAGTTTGGAGGTGTATATCTTCCTGTTGGTTCTCAGTGATAGTGAATGGCCAACCTGCTGGTTTTTTCAAGTCTTCAAGAGGTTTGAGGCAGGGAGATCCTCTATCTCCTGCCTTATTTGTCATAGTTGCAGAGATTTTGAGTAGAGGTCTTCATAATCTTGTGGGATCTGGACAAATTACTTCTTACTCTCATCCAAGACAAGCCCCTCAAGTAAGCCATATAATGTTTGTTGATGATACAACAATTTTCTCTATAGGTACAAAACAAAGTCTCAAATATCTTGTACTTTTCTCAAGAAATATGAGCTTTTCTCTGGTTAGCTTATTAACCTTTCCAAAAGCAACTTCTCTACTAGATCAAAGGTTTTTAGAAGCAGGATTTCATCTATTGAATCTTCTATGGGCCTTAAATATTCAAAGCTGCCTTTTAAACACTTGGGATGCCCTTTATTTAAAGGAAAAAATAAGGTTGCATTTTATGAATACCTGATTCAAGCTATTAGATTCAAGGTCAATGGTTGAAATTCTATATTTCTATCATATGGAGGCATACTTGTGCTAATAAAATTAGTTCTTTCCTCTATTCATATATATATCTACTCGCTGCTCTAAGCCCTCTAAAAAGCATTCTTTATAGAATATAAAGAATTTTTAGCAATTTTTCCTGGCGAATTACTAATGAATTTGGGGCTAAATATCACTGGATGAAGTATAAAGACCGTTTTATCCCTATTGAAGAAGGAGGCCTGGGTTTTAGAAGACTTGATGAGGTGGTCAAAGCTTTCAGTTTGAAGATAGCTTGGAATGTCAAAGTTGAAGATAGCTTATGGGCTAAATTTATGAGAGCCAAAATCCAAAATTATCCTAATGATTCAAAGTCTTCTAGTCTTAAAAGAATTCATTCAACGAGGGAGGAAATTGAGGATAATTCTATTTTCATTTATGGGAATTTTTTTTGGAAATTAACTCCCAATGGATCTTTCATAACTTAAAGTGCATTTCATCTTATCAGAAGTTCTTCTTATCCATTGCTGCAATTCCTTGGAAACCAAACATTCCTTTCAAGATGTCTATATGTTTATGGATATGTTTAAACAGGAATACTCCTATTGATTCAAATGTCCATCAAATTAGTATTAGATTATGCTCAAGATGCATATGTTGCTTCTAATCTGAAGAATCTACTCATCACTGTTCATTAAAGGTCCTATTTCTCAGACAAGCTGGTTTCATTATGGTGGAATTCTAGACAGTAGATTGAATTTCATCTCCATTAATAGAATGCTTATGATGTGGTGGTTGAATTCATCTAGAAATTCCATGAAAAAAATACTTGATAGAGATAGTCCCAGTAAGCATAATTTGGGAAATTTGGATATCGAGAAACAAATCAGTATTTAAAGGTAAAATAATGGACTCCTCTACTTTCGTATCTCAAATCTATTCTACAATCAGAGACATCAGCAATTCTAAGGTTTTGAAATGCTCAACTCCAAGTCCTCTAAGTTCTACTTTCTCCCTAAAATTTATAAATCATGCCAACAACTGCAGAATCATTTTGTGGAATAAGCCAATTCACCCTAAGTTTAAGCTCAATACTGATGGTGATTCAAAAGGAAACTCGGGGCCAAGTTGTTTTAGAGGTATTTGAAGAGATTCAAGTGGTAATATTCTTTGGGGATTCTCATGTTTTGGAGGCAATTTAAATAGTCTCATTGCAGGCCTTAAAATCTACTACAAAAAGAATATCAAGGATCTGAAAATTGAATCTAACTCTCAAGTTATGATTGACATAATTTCCAACAATTCAATTAGCATTCCATGGCAAATCAGAAGTATTCTAAAAGATATCATAAGACTCAAAGATTTAATGCTCATCAAGCTCTCCTACTACTTTAGAGAAGCCAATAAAGTTGTTGACTCTCTGGCTAATTATGGAGTGCATAGTCAAAAAAATTCTTTTTTCAATACCTTTGAAGAATTGCCTCAAACTTCCAAAGGTTTCGTCAATCTTGACAAATGTAATGTTCCATCTTTAAGGGTGCATTAAATTTCTTTTTTTAGTTCTTTAAAGTTTCCGTATTTACTCCTTGAAGGGATTTTCTTCCTTATAATAAAATAAATTAGGGGTTAATCCTCTTCAAAAAAAAAATTCTTTTGTTTCAGTAAAATTTATTTTACTTTATTAATTTTATTTTTTAATTGAGTCTTATAAAAATTTAATTTAATTTTTAATTAGAGGTACAATCTAATTGCACACGCTAACTAACCTACACTCACCCACGCATTATTACCCCCATGCCCTATTATCCCCCGTCTCATCTTCTATTTTCATTCACATCTCTCCTTTTTCATCCACCATAACCCATTACCCCATTAACCCGGGCAGATCCATAAACTCCAAATTCAGCTACCCGAAAGCCCATTTATACCCCATACCTACTCTGGTCGGAACTCCAACTCAAAGGTCAAATCCTCCTGTCTCCAGCGGCCATTACCCTCCATCCAGGTTGACCCACGATCCAAACCGACCTCAACTCATACTAGGGATGGCAATTTTCCCCAAAATTTTAGGTCCCCATGGTTACCCGAAAAAAATCCCTGACAAATCTCCGAAAATTCGGGGATCGGGTCGGGTTCGGGGAGTAAAAAAAATCCCAAAAAAATTTCGGGTCGGTTTCGGATATACCCTCGGGTCTCCACGGAGATACCGACTTATCAATATATAATAAAATATATATATTTATATTATAATAAATATATAAGTATTAGTATATAAACATCTAAAAAAAATAAACCCTAAACTTTACTACTCACGCACGCTGCTCTCCTCCCCTGGTAAATATTCATTAAATAATTAAATATTCATAAAAAAAAAACCTAAACTTTAATTAAATAGTGTTGTTTTTCATTAAATAATGCTGCTTTTTTTACTAAGTAGTGCTGTTCTTAATTAAATAGTGCTATTTTTTTTAACTAGATAGTGGCTTTTTTTTGTAGGTTTATATATGTTCCATGCCCCCACACTGCGGAGGTACTTGCCGAGGCATTGATTGAATGCTTGATGGATTGGAATCTTGATCTGAAGTTATCTACGGTAACTTTAGATAATTGTAGTACTAATGATGCAATGGTAAATATTCTGTTGGATAAATTACCTTCTAATTCTTTATTATTGAGAGGTAAAATCTTTCACATGCGTTGTTCTACACACATATTAAACCTTATTGTGAAAGATGGGTTGGATGTAATTGGTAATTCAATTGAGAAAGTGCGTGAAAGTGTAGCTTATTGGAGAGTGACTCAAAAAAGATGGGAACATTTTGAAAAAGTAGCTCGTCAATTAAAAATCTCATGCAATAAGAAACTTATCCTAGATTGTAAAATGAGATGGAACTCAACGTATATAATGCTCCACACTGCCTTCAATTATAAAGTTGTTTTTGGTCACTTAAAATTAAGTGAGTCCCAATACAAATACGTCCCTTTTGAAGATGATTGGTTATTAGCAAGTGAAATTAGTGAGAGATTGGAGATATTTTTTGAGGTGACAAAAATATTTTCGGGAACTAAATATCCAACAATCAATCTATTTTTCCCGAATTTTTTTGAGATAAGAGCGTCACCTAATGATTGGACATTCTCAAGTTATGATGAAATACGACTCATGGCATCTAATATGATAATTAAGTTTGAAAAATATTGGAGTTCACTTCATGGGGTAATGGCTTTGGGTACAATCTTGGATCCTAGATTTAAAATGAAAGGGATCGAGTTTTACTTTCCACTCATATATGATGATGAAGCGCCGAGAGAAATTGAAAGGGTGCGTAACATTTGTTTTGAGATGTTGGGAGAATATCAAGTGAGTGAGAACTTAAATAAGAATACTCGTGGTAATAGTGAATCTTCAAGTGGTACATCATCTCAATCTTAAGGAAGGAGTCGGTTGATTAATAAATTTGTTTTGTTTGTTTTGAGTACCTCTAATACTGAACATGTTAAGTCAGAGTTGGATTACTATTTAGAGGAGAGTGTTTTTGCCTAGATCCGATGATTTTGATATATTGGCTTGGTGGAAGTCAAATGGTCTTAAGTATCGACACTATTTGCTATAGCTAGGGATATTTTTTCCATTCCCGTATCAGCTGTTTCTTCAGAGTCGGCTTTTAGCACTAGTGATAGATTTGTGAGCCCACATCGAAGTAGACTTCATCCAAAGACTTTGGTAGAACTCATGTGTCCTCAAGATTGGTTATGGGACGAGATTCAAGGTAATAACTTTAACATATTGAAATGTTTATTTTTTTATCCCTTTCATCATTATATTATTATGTAGGTTCGGGTTCTTGTGCAACACGATTTGAGAGAGGTACCATAAACGAAGATAGTGATGTTCAGGTAATTTAATTATTATATAAGCATTGAACTTGTTTGTATAGTTATATTTGATTATATTGTTGTAAACTAATACGTCGTGTAACTTGTGTAGGTTGAAAGTGGTGTGACAAATGGGTGAGGTGATTGATTGATGGGAAAGTTTAGCACGCCAACAATGGATGGAGAAGCAAGCAAGTCTAAGAGCATATTGTGAATTTATTTTGTTTGTTATTTTGTTAGTGACTCAGTACGCTATTAGTTGTTGTTATTTGTTATGTTGAAACAATGCTCTTTGTTTGATTTGTATGTTATGTTGAAACAATGCTCTTTGTTTAATTTGTATGTTATGTTCTAAAACTATTAACTATGTTGCAGATTTTGGAGTTGCACTTTACTTGTGTTTAATCATTTTCTGATTGAGATGTAATTAAAAATGAACTTTTACTTAGGTGCTTAAAAAAATTAAAAAATAAAAACGGATTCCCCGCGGGGAACCTGATATCTGTTTTAAACGGGGACGGGGAATTATTTTTCTAACGGAGACGGGGACGGGGAGTTACAACCCGACCCCGAACGGACCCATTAACATCCCTAACTTATACCCTCTCAACCCGATTCTTTTCCATACCCTTCCAAAACCGACCCAGGCTTGGTGCCCCAAACCCATCTTCAACCAACAACCCACAAGCTCCGGCCAAAATCCATTCATCCAAATGCCACCTGCCCAGATCTGATCCCATACCTTCTCCATACCCGGTTCCAATCCCAGCTATAAATGCCACCTTACCCCCCCCCCCCCTCCCCCCCTTAAAAGAATACTAAGCCCAAATACCCATTTTCCATTTTTTTCTCCTTACCCGATTTTACCCGCAATAAACCAAAACCAAACATTAAAAGTCCCCACAAGAGTTTAATGAATGCCTTCTACCATTTTCCAAACTACCCCTCTCACATTCTCAATCCACATTCACTTATGTGCATTACCAAAATACCACCAACTAACTACCTCACCATTAGCATGCACACATGTTCTTGCAACTTCCCAATTTACCCCTAGCCACCTTCACCGATAAATTGAAGACTTGGTGTCATTTCAAAGAGATATCCATTTTAGTTTTAAAGTTGGGATAATTCTTCTCCATCCCTCTATAGAGAGTATTTGTATTTTTATCAAATATCTTAATATAGAGTAATGTGGTTGAATTTATCTCTTTTGGAAGTAAATTCCTCTCTATCCCTTTATGGAGAGTATTTGCATTTTTAGCAAGTATATTAATATAAATTGATGGTGTAGAATTTATTTCTTTGGATGAATTTTGATGTACAATTTTATAATGAGAGGATTTATAGTTTTTAGCAAATCTCTCTCTTATTTAAGAGTCAATTATGAATGTATACATTGTATATATTATAAATAGTTATTTTCTATTTTTATTTTGTAGTTTTTATTTATTAAAAAATATATTAGTGCGTGATTGTAATTAAAAATTGAGAGAATTTTGGATTGCAATCGAAGAGTTCATTCCAATTCAAGGCAAATTTAGGTTTCATCTATTGTTCTCTAATTCATCTTGTTTAATCCTTGCATGCTTTCATTTATTTATACTATGTCCAAAATTTTGTGAATTTTGTTTATGTCAAATTTCTGTTATTAGATTTTACCTCTTAGTTAGTTACTTTAAAAATTATCTAACTATGTTAAGTAATAATCCCTTGAAAAAAATCATAAAAAAAAGAATAATATGAAAATGATTTCACACTTTTTTCTTCTCATCACTTGTTCTTCAGACATGAAAGGTCAATTGATACTCTTACTTTTCCTATACATATTTTTAGTGTGTTTGTAGGTTGAAGGTATATTGGTTGGAAAAGAATTTGGAACAACGATTACACTTATAAGCATTTTTTCCCATAAAATGGCACTATTGCCGCTTTCTTCAAGTTAGAGGCTCGTGTGAAGACTTGTATTTCATTTTCATTATTATAGATGTATATGTTATTTTCCTATTCATTAGATTGGTTGTATTAGGATTAATGAGGCGTTGTATTCATTTGGGTGCATTTTTGACACCATTTTTTTATAATAATTAATCACAAAAAAGCGAAAAGGGAAACGGGACAAGGGAGAGAGGGAGAGCCCTTGGAGTGAAATTTTCAAACCTCTCTACCTTGGGCTAGTAGGACTCCCGGGGATGGTTGAAGTTTAGAGAACTTCCCCTCGATTGACTCAAATCGATCTCCACCCCAAGTGTGTAAAAGTCGTGGGAGGTCCATTTCTTTATCACTCGCGAATCTCCCACGAGCGAGTCCATTATTTATGTGCTTATTTGCTCCTATGTGATTTTATTATCACATTGAATTTATTTTGGATGGTTTGATGAATTAATGAACACAAGACCTCAACCCAATCATTGAAACGATTTGGGATTTCCTCACCCACTCAATCACTTTATCTCATTTGCTTGTTACCTCTGGCAGCACATAATTAAAATCGATCAACTAGCAAGCCAAGTAGGAGCACAATTTTCCAAGGTAAAGTATAAGGCTTCGTGTTTTTCTCGCCCGCGAATTAATTAAAATTTGACAACCCCATCACCTAATTGAAGATAAAAAAACTGTCTACATGCTACTTAAAATTTCCTTTGCTTTTATGTGTTTAATTCATCCTTGTGCTCTGTCCATTTGAGTTTTAACGACAGTCTGTTATATCACCTTTTACCGAAAAATAAAAAAAAAATCCAAAAAAAAATCATTTTAAAAAAAAATCCTGAAACGCCAAAAAATTAAAGTTAGACTCCTAATATCTCCATATCGTCCAAAAACCCAAAAATATTTTTCATTTTTAGTCCCAACTTTTTAAAAATAAAATCTACTTCTTTTTTAGAAAAAAATCCAAAAATATTTTTCAAAAATCACAAAAATATTTTCATTCTTTTTCAAAATATTCAAAAAGCACCAAAATATTTCTGTATCTCTTGGAAAAAAAAGCACAAAAATAATTTTATTCTTTTAGTGCCCTTATTTCCCTCACCTTTACGCTCAATAAGGTCCGCGGCCGGTGCCTTTTCCGTCATCACCCTTGACTCTATTCCCTATACCCTTTTCCTCACCTACCCTTGGTCCACCCAAGTTTTGTATTGCGTGAAGCACTTTTGCCATACAAGTGTTGACCTTATAGTTTTTATCCAACAAGACTGAATCTTCATTCTTGTTTGGGGGTGATTATCATCACCCAATTTTTCTTCCACCCCATGTTTTCATAGTTCTTATCTTTAAGGTGAGAATAGTTCGGTCCGGATGAAGACATTAAACTTAGCGCTACCAGTATGGCTAAAGACATAAAACTTAGCGCTACCGGAAGGTTGCTTGCTATTTCTGAATATGAGTCTTACCCTGTTTGGGGGTGGTGTTTCACATCACCCAATGCTTTACCATGTTTATAGACTTGTACACATTTTTTCACATAACTTATTCAGGTTTCATCTTGAATTCGTATAGTCCACAACATTAGAGGTTGATTCTGGTAATTACTTTCCTCTCTTCTTGTCTCAACTTTAAAAATAAATTTATTTAACATCGAGAACGATGTTCCTTTTTGTTTGGGGGTGGGGAATTTTATCAAAACCATACATCTTTTGAAAAAAATTCATAAACAATATTTTATTTTTAAATTTTTTATGTTGTTTCTTTCATCTCACTCATTGATGTGAATTTTCTATCATCCATCTTTTAAGTCTACGAATCAAGCTAGAGTATATTTTTTCTAAATAGATTATGTAATACGTATTAAGGAATTTTGCACCATGAAATTCTAGCATCAGTAAAATTTGCACACTTATCACGTCACTATGGTTTAGAGTTGAAGAGTACTACAATTCTCAAGAAAAACTTAAGGATTACCAGTGGAGACTTCAGCTTTTGAGATTCGTGCCTTTCACCTTTTAGAGAATTTTATGCAATTTTCGAGTCACAAGCTGATTCAACTTCCTTTGTGTCTACACTTAATCATTATATGATCTCATTATTCTTCACTAAATTTTTGGCTTGATCACTGAGAACGACATCACTTTTGAGTTGTAAGAAATATGTGTCTTGAAGTTTCTCCTGATCACTAGATTTTCACCCGTACACTAATCAAATTCCATTTTACTATCCATTTTTCCACATCGATACACCTTTCATTTTTTATAGCTTCACCATATACCATCCCTGTTTTCATCACCACCCATTTCCACCCACCGTTCTGAAAAAGAGAAGAGTGTTAAGAGTATAAAAGAGAAAAGACATCATAAAGAGTGTTTGTATTTTTTGAAAATACCACTCTCAGAGTTAATTTTTATGTAGAAAAACTTATATGAAAATCCATGTTGGCGATTATATGTAATTTTTTGTAGATTTATCTCAGACATTGATGAGTATTTGGAAGTTCAAAAGAAAAATAAAATAAAAAAGAAAGATGAAGAAGAAGAAAAGAAAATTTAAAATGAAAGAAAAAAGAAAAAAAAGGGCGTCCAATAAAGATGTTGTGAAATAAAGACATTTGTTCCTTAAGTGTAATAAACTCTTCTTAACCATCCATCATATCACCATCCTACCTTATCTCATCATATTCTTCTCATTCCATTTCCCCCTAACCGATAAGCATCCATGTTTTCCCCAAGGTGTTCGGGTAAATGAAGGTCAATGTGGTGAATAACTCGACGTTCTCACTATAGTGATTAGCGTTCTTCCATGAGATCATTTTTCTTTATAAAACGTATGTTCTTTATGATATGTGTGTGTGACATTTTACCTTGCTTATATTTACTCACCTCCTCACACACTAGATAGATACATGTACCCAAATCTCGTGAGTTTGTTTGAGAGAGCTATATCCATGAGATTTTAAAATTAAAGCATTGATTCAAAAAAGGTGATCTAGGAATTACCCTTATGATATTCAACCTGTTTTGACTAATTCACACCACACACGTTGGATTCTAGGAAGGATGGGCCTTGCTTATTTACTTAGCTAAACATATTATACACTTATAACTAGTACTTCTCAAAGTATTTATCTCGTGTTAAATTGTGCGATTGTTCTATGTTTAATAATAACTTGATTATCGTTTGCAGATAAATAATTTTTTGGGTTTATTCCATTCAAACCCTCACAAGAAAACACTCATCCTATAGGGAAACATATAGGTTTAACAACTTGTTACACATGCTAAGTGAAATCGCAAGTGCCCGCGAAAGTGACACACTTTTGGTTTCTTATCTTTCTTTCTCTCTATTTTTGCTCGAGGACTAGAAATGTTTTGTTTGGGGTTAGTGTGATAAGCACCCAAAGTGTTTAAATAAAACCCCAAATAAACCATTTTTAATTGCTAATTCTCGATAAAATTGATCTTATGACCATGCATGTTTATTTTTTAGGTCAAATGCCATTTGCGATTTCAAACGATTCAATTTAAGGAAAATGCATGTTAAAATGAGCTAAACCCTAATTCCCGTACCAATTACCTATCCCTAAACCATAACCTAAGCCTAAACCGAGTCCATACCTCTCCCGAGCCTCGTGTGTGCTTAGCTTTTACTTTTTAGATTTTTATTTGTGTCGTATATAGTTTTTAGAATTTATTTTATATTTTATTTTGAGCCATGTAAGTTTTTAGGATTTACTTGTGTGTATAATTGTATATATTAGAGTAAGTATTCTGTGTTGTCTACTTTTATATTTTTTATGTAAATATAATAGGTGTGAGTTTTATTTTTAACTTAAAAATCTCTCTCTCTCTCTCTCTCTCTCTCAGCCATCCCAAAACCATAATTAGGGTTGGTATGGCAAACCGAAATTCCCCCTCTCACGTTGAACCCAAACCTCTAGATCCTAAGAATGTTTGGAATTGATCTTTTGCGTCAGTTTTTGCACAAACCTCTCTAAAAGAATAAGGCATTGGCCTAAAACCACCCTCAAATTTTAAAGGTGAACCAATAGTCATCTTATCCAATGAAGACATAGAGATGCTAACTAGACCATTCAAGCATGCTTTGGTATGCAAGTTTTCGCATGGAAGACCATCAATTGAAGTCATAAGGTAGGATTTTAAAATGTTTTCCCTTAAAACTACCTTTAATGTCGGCCTACTTAATCACAAACACATTCTTATTAGATTGAATTCATAAGAGGATTTCACAAGGATGTGGAAGCGCGATACTTGGTATGTTGGAAGATTCCCTATGAGGTTTTTAACTGGACTCCAGAGTTTAGATCAACCATGGAGAATAACATCTCTCCTATTTGGATATCATTCCCCCAACTCCCTATTCACTTTTTATCTAAATCATGCCACTTGTTCATCGCACAATTAATTAGAAAACCTTTAAACCTAGATGGTTCAACCCTTGAATTCAATAGACCAAGTACTGCTCGAGTTTGTGTAGAAGTTGATCTCGCAAAAAGGCTGCCTAAGAGTGCTTGGATTGGGTTTGGATTGAAAGGCTTTTAACAGGATGTGGTGATTGAAAATAAACGAAAGTACTGTCAAAATTGATCCCAAATAGTTCATGATGAGGATAGTTGCATGTTCTTCATGGCTAAAAATAATCAATAAAAAACCAAAGGAGACCAGATAAACCCCAAGAAGATCATGAGGAGGATTGAAAATCCAAATCAAGAAGATGAGCAAGATGTTCAAACATCAACAGTTACAAAAATTCAAGAAGTTGCAGATATTGAATATACAAAGCAAGATGAAGAGCTTACTATAATTATAAGAAAATTACCATAAGAAAAAGAAGATGTTAAAATTGAAGAGGTTCAAGAAGAGGGGCAATTAATTGAGGAGGAAGTTGAGATTCATAAGAATAAGAGTTAAGTTGTTCAGAAGAAGATTTGGAAAAAAAAAGCACAAAAGAATCTAAGACCAAATAGAAAAAATTTACATAAAAAATTTAAGCATTAATGAAGTTCAAATTATTGAACAATGCTCCCTATCTCAAAGAGGAACAAATATTTCTGATTTTGAAAAGAATTCAGCCGCTAAGACTCAATATCCAACTGATTATGAAGATAAAGAAAATGATGAGGATTATCATACTCCATTTTTTAGGACTTGAACTATTCTTAAAGTAAATGGAATACAAGCTCAATTCTTACAAGAAGAAGAATAAAGATGAATGAAAAAAGATAGTTGAATCAAAAGCAACCACAAGCAAAGGCAAGACACAAAGAATGTAAAATCCCATGTTCAAGAGAATAAAAAGAACCAATGTGAAAGGCATCAATAGCTCCAACACATCAAAGTATCAATGATAAATATAATAGTTTGGAGTATAAGAGGGAGAGCAAAAATTTAACCTTCCAGAAGAATAAAAATGCTTAGTGAGATTCATAAATTGCCTTTTATTGCTCTTCTTGAACCAAAAGTGGATTCTTTAAAAATTGATAAATCCTGAATTAAATGGGGTTATGAAGGTAGCTACAACAATGTGAATGGTAAGATATGGTAGGTTTAGAGATTCAATGTGATTGTCCAATGTCTCAGTGATCATCCCCAACATTTGATTATGAGAATTAGTCATCCTTGTTTGAAAGAATTTCTAGTTTTGACTATTGTGTATGCTAAATGCAATATAGAAGAAATGAAAGATCTCCGGGATGAACTAACTCAATTATCAACCACTCATAAAAATGATCCCCATCTTGTAATTGGTGATTTTAATGCGGCAACCTCTCAAAATAAAAGGCTTAGTGGAAATGATGTGGATTAAGTGGGTGTAGAGGACTTTATCCAAGCAATAGAGGATATTGGATTTATTGATTTGAGCTATGTTGGTACCGGATTCACTTGGTGTAATCACAGAAAAGATGAAGACCCCACTATGGATAGGTTAGATAGATGTTGGGTTAGTTAAAAATTCTTTCGAAATTCCCTAGTTTGAGTATTAAACACTTGAATAGATCAACTTCAGATCATGCCCCCCTTTTGCTCTCATTAAATTCTCAAATGGAGTCATTTCCAAAACCTTTCAAATTTCAGCATATATGGTGTAATCATGTTCCATTTTAAGATATTTTCAAAAATTCTTGGAATGAGGATTTAAATGAAGAAATTTTGAAGATGTTTGCTAAGAAATTACAAAGACTTAAAGGTGTTCTCAGAGTTTGGATAAGGAGAATTTTAAGGATGTGTTCTAAAATGTCAAAGGTTTAGAATATGTGAACCTTCAATTGGAGCTTAACTATGAACTTTATAGTAACGATTTCAATAGATAATCTACGGGCAAAGGTAAATATGATTTAATGAGAGAATACAAAAATGAATATGAGTTTTGGAGGCAATAAGCTTATATCAAATGGCTAAATCTTGGTGATTCCAACACTATGTTTTTCCATCACTGTGTCAAGAAAAAAAAAACACAAGTTCATGATAAACTCTATTAGTAATTATGATGGCATCCTTTTACAAGATCATAAGGATATAAAAGTCCAAATAGTGCAATTCTTTTAAGACCATCTACAAGCAGATCAGAGCATGGTAATGTATGATCTCACAGACATTATACCTGACATTATTAATCCTTCTAACAATGATACTCTTGAGGATTTCACAAATGAATAAGAGGTATTTGAAGTAGTCACAACCCTTAGTGAAGACTCAGCCCTAGGATCCGTTGTTTTGGGGGGGGGGGGGGGGGGAAATTCTATAAAGTATGATGGAAACTAATCAAAGATGATCTTGTTTTTGAAATTAATTTTTTTTGCAGGTTCAAATCTTCCTTAAAGTTGGACAAGCACTCAAGTGGTCCAAATTCACAAGGTGAAAGATCCTAAAACATGTGGGGATCTATGGCCGATCAGCCTATGTAATTTCTCATTCAAAATTGTTTTAAAATTAATTAATACGAGGTTATCTTCATTTATTCCTATTATGGTCTCTCAAAATTGAAGTGGATTTATTCAAGGAAGATCCATTAAAGAAAATGTTTTGCTTATATGAGAGATGGTTCATAATTTTGGAAAGCATTCTCATGGAGGAAATTTTATATTGTAACTAGACATGGATATGGCCTATTATATGGTACAATGGTGATTTTTGTTGCAAGTTGTAAGAGCCTTTGGTTTTTGGGAGAGGTGGATTGATTTTGTCCAGACACTTGTCTTTAACAATTGGTTTTCTATGATCATTAATGGGCAAGAATGTGGATTTTTTAAACTTACAAGGGGACTAAGACAAGGGGATCATTTATCCCTAAGTCTATTCCTTCTAGCAACTGATTACTTAAGTAGAGGTCTTAACAATTTGATGGATTTTGGAGATATAAAGCCATTTTACCATTCAAGTGGCAACCCTCAAATTTTTCACATAGCATTTGCTGATGGTCTTATAGTGTTTTCTAGAGGTGACAAAAGAAGTTTGATGAAGCTACAAGATTTACTAAGCCTATTTTGCAATCTTTTAGGTTAAAAGGTAATTATCCTCAAAAGTGGTTTCACTGTTGATTTCAAATGCAGGCCCCATCTCAGATCCAAAGTGGTTGCTATAATATGTCTAAAGTATAAGGCATTACCTCTAAAATACTTAGGATGTCCAATATTTAAGGGGAGAAACAAAATAAAATACTATGATAGCCTTATTAATAACTTAAGATCAATAATATCAGGTTGCTAATCAAGGACCATTTCTAATGGAGGTAAGATTATTCTTTTCAAACATGTTATCACCTCAATACTCGCTCATCTTTTAGCTACTCGATCACCTCCTAAAGCAGTAGTCCTCAAACTCCATAAACTTCTTAACAAGTTCTTTTGGGGATTTAATGAGGAATAATGGTGGAATCATTAATGGAAAAGTTTGTAATTCTTATATAGAGGTTCAAAAGTGGGAGGTCTTAGCCTTATTAATTTTCACACTATCTCAACTGCAGTTTTATGAAGCTTTACTAGAACTTATCAACTGAAAACTCTTTATGTTATGCCTTCATTTCTAAAGGATACAGAAGCCAAGATGGTCATTCTCTAGGGGTCTATCATACGTGGATGAATTTGATGCAAGTTAAAGATAAATGCCTCATTAATATGGAGATTAAAGAAGTTCAGTGGTTTTGGACTCCTGAAGAAACAAGTATATTTTCCCTCTCTTTTACCTATGCAACCTGCAGACTTAATCTTCCAACTTCAACAGTTAATAGTACTATTTGGGATCCAAAAATTCCTAAACATGTTTTACTAACCTCTAGAAAATTCTTAATGACTGTCTTCCCCTTAATGAGAACATTACATCAACTGGTATTAGATTATGTCCCAGGTGCAAAGCTTGTCAAAGCCACATTTAAACAGTTGAGCATGTTTTTTTTCAATATCCTAAAATCTACCATGTATGTAAGTTCTTCTCAAATATTATGGGAGTTGACCTGAGTACTTCCAATATATATTCTATGCTCTTAAGCTGGTGGATTAAGTCAGGCCCAAAAGATTATGCAAAATTTCTTGGAAAGTGTATACCCATTATAATCTGCTGGGAAATATGAAAAAGTAAAAATCAAGCCTACTTTGAAAACTCAATAGTTAGTGATAAGGGTATCATTCGTAAAGTAAGATCTTTCATCTCAAGCATTTTCAAGGGGATTGAATTCAATAATAAAATATCTCCTTTTGATATGGGGATCCAAGATTTCTTTAGTTTAAATTTAAAAAGGATAACTCAAGTGCCCAGTGCAATCGAATGGAGATTTCCCATAATTTCTAAACTAAATCTCAACATGTATGGGGATTCAAAAATCAATCCGAGGATCAGTGGCTCAGGAGGGATTCTAAGGAATGATAAAGGTGATCTAATTTTTTATTAAGCTAGTCGAGAAGTTTTTGCATCTAATTTAGCAGTGGAAATTAAAAGTCTTTGGCAAGGAATTAAATTGTGTGTGGATTTTAACTTCAAAGATGTGCATATTGAATAATATTCTTCTTATGTAGTGAATTATCTCACTAAGAACTAGAAGCATCCTTGGAAGCTGATTCACTGTGTTGAAGAAATAAAGGCCAACTTAAAGAATCATAATTTCAAATTGTCTCAATTCTATAGGGAATCAAATATGGTTACTGATGCTTTAGCTAATCATTGAGTTAACATTCCATCTCAATCACTCTTTCATAAACTTAGGGATCGTCCCACATTGGCTAGAGGTTCTATCAAGTTAGACAAATTAGGTTTCCACTATATTAGAAATGTCTCAGTACCTTCTATATAGTTCATGTAATGGCGCTAGTATAAAGCACCAAGTTTTCATTTTCCAAGCTTTCAATGTTTGTCACGGGGAGATGCACTTTCTCCTCTCATTAATAATTCATAGATTGAGGGTTCTTTCCCACTTTCACATCTCTTCTCTCTCATCCACCATTACCCATTACCCCATTAACTAGGGAAAACTCGTAAACTCCAAATTCAGCTACCCAAAATCCCGTTTACACCCCATACCAACTTTGGCTGGAACTCCAACCCCAAGGGTCATAACCCCCTACCGTCGGTATCCCATTACCCTCCATTTGGGAAGACCCATGATCGAAACTAACCTCAGCTCATACCTTTTCAACCCAATTCTTCTCCATACCCTATCGAAACTGACCCAAGCTTGGTGCCCCGAACCCATCTTCAACCAACAACCCATAACCCCCAAGCTCTAACAAGAATTCATTAACCCAAATGCCACCTACCCAAACCCGAACCCATACTTTCTCCATACTCGGTTCCAATCCCGACCACATATGTAACGTTAACCCCCTTTTAAAACCCACTAAACCCAAATACCCATTTCCCATTTTTTCACTTTACACGATTCTACCTGCAATAGACCAATACCAAAAATTAAAAATCCCCACATGTGTTTAATGAATGCCTTCTACCATTTTCAAAAATACCCCTCACACTTTCTAAATCCACATGAACTTATGTGCATTACCAAAATACCCTCAACTAACTCCCTCATCATTACCATGCACACATGTTCTTGGAACTTTCCAATTTGCCCCTAGCCCCCTTCACTTATAAATTGAAGACTTAATGTCATTTCAAAGAGATCTCCATTTTCGTTTTAAACTTGGGATAATTCTTCCTCGTCCCTATATAAAGAGTATTGGCATTTTTAGCCAATATCTCACTATAGAGGGATCTAGTTGAATTTATATCTTTTGGAAGTAAATTCTTATCATTCCCTTTATGGAGAGTATTTGTATTTTTAGTAGATATCTCAATATAAAGTAATGGTGCATAATTTATTTCTTTGCATGAATTCTAATGTACAATTATATAATGAGAGGATTTGTAATTTTTAGCAAATCACTTTAAGAGACCATTACGAATTCATCCATTATATATATCATAAATACATTTTTTTTATTTTGTAGTTTTTATTTTGAAAATATATATTAGTGAGTGGTTGTAATTAAAAATTGAGAGAATTTTGGATTGTAACTAAAGAGTTAATTCGAATTCAAGAAAAATTTAGGTATTATCTATTCTTCTTTAATTCATTTTGTTTAATCCTTGCATGCTTTCATTTGTTTATTCTATGTTTTGGATGATGATTATGGGGGCTAACCTCCCATTCAAGGGATAAGTTGAAGCCCCCATGAATTCAGTTTAGTTAGTTTACTTGTTAACACAATTTTGTGATGCTTGCATGCTTTCTTTTGTTTATTCTATGTTTTGGATGATGATTATAAGGTCTAACCTCCCATTCAAGGGATAAGTTGAAGCCCCCGTGAATTCAGTTTAGTTAGTTTACTTCTTAACACAATGTTGTGAGTTTTGTTTATCTCCAAATTTTCTTATTAGATTTTACTTCTTAGTTAGTTAATTTAAAAATTAGCACACTTAGTTAAGTAACAATCACATGACAAAAATCATAAAAAAAGAATAAATATGAAAATTGATTTTACACTTTTGTCTTCTCATCATTTATTCTTCACACATGAAAGGTGTATTGATACTCTTACTTTTCCTAAACATAATTTTAATGTGTTTGTAAATTGAAGGGATTTTTATTGGAAACGGCTTTAGAATAATGATTACAACTAGAGTCATTTTTTCCCATCAAATGGAGTCATTGTCGCTTTCTTGAAGTTGGAGGCTCATGTGAAAACTTGTATTTTATTTTCATTTTCATTTTTGTAGTTGTATTTGTTATTTTTCCTATTCATTATATTAGTTTTATTAAGATTATTGAGGCGTTTTATTCCTTTGGGTGCATTTTTTACACCATTTTCTTGTAATAATTAATCACAAAAAGAGAAAAGGGAAACGGGACACGGTAGAGAGAGTGTACCCTTGTAGTAAATTTTTAAAGCCTCTCTACTTCGGGTTTGTACATTTCTTGGGGATGATATAAGTTAGGCGAACTTCCTCCTAGTCGACTCAAATCGGTCTTCATATGGGAGGTACATTTCTTTATCACTCGCGAATCTCTCGCAATCAAGTCAATTATTTGTGTGATTATTTGCTCATATGTGATTTTTATTAACACATTGAATTTATTTTGGATGGTTTGATGAATTATTGATCATAAAACTCGACTCGGCCATTGAAACGAGTTGGGATTTCATTACCCACTCAATCACCTTATCCGATTTTCTTGTTACTCTTGCCATAACATAATTAAAATCAATCAACTAGCTAGCCAAGTACGAGAACAATTTTCCAAGGCGAAGTATAAGTCTCCGTATTTTTTTCGCTCGTGGATTAATTAAAATTTGACTACCTCATCACCTAATTGAAAATGAAAAATTGGCTATATCCTACTTAGGATTTCCTTTGCTTATACGTGCCTAATTCATCGTTTGGTAGTCAATTTCGAGTGCTCCGACCTTTTTAGTTTCAATGAGAGTCTGTTATATCCTCTTTTTCCAAAAAACAAAACAAAAAAAAATTAAAAAGTATTTTTCTTTTAACGCCTAATATCTCCATATTGTCCAAAAACCTAAAAATATTTGTCATTTTCTTTTCTATCTTTTAAAAAAAATCTTCTTTTTTTTTAAAAAAAATCCAAATATATTTTTCTTTTTCAAAAATCACAAATATATTTTCTTTGTTTTAAAATATTCAAAAACCACCAAAATATTTTCTTTTCTCTTGGAAAAAAACACAAAAGGATTTTTATCGTTTTGGTGCCCTCACTGCCCTCACATTTACGCTCAATAAAGCTCGCAACCGGTGCCTCTTCACCCTCACCCTTGACTTTCTTCCTGATACCCTTCTTCTCACCCACCCTTGGTCCACTGATGCTTTGCATAGTGTGAATCACTTTTGCCATACAAGTGTTGACCTTATATCCTTTATCCAATAAGACTGATGCTTTAGTCTTGTTTGGGGGTTATTATCATCACCCAATTTCTCTGCTCTCCCGTTCTTTCATAGTTTTTATCTTTAAGGTAAGAATATTCGGAATGGTTGAAGACATTAAACTTAGCGCTACCAGAAGGCAACTCGCTATTTCTGAGTATGAGTCTTACCCTATTTGGGGGTAGTGTTTCACACCAACCACTACTTTACCATGTTTATAGACTTGTACACATTTTTTTCTCATCATTTTTCCAGGTTTCATCTTGGATTTGTATAGTCCACATCATTAACATTTGATTCTTGCAATATCATTCCTCTCTTCTACTCTCAATTTTAAAAATAATTTTATTTAACACTGAGGACAATGTTCCTTTTTGTTTGGAGGTGGGGAATTTTTTCAAAATCGTACCACTTTTAAATAAATTTCATAAACATGATTATATTTTTAAAATGTTCGTGCAGTTTCTTTCATCTCACTCATTGACGTGAATTTTCTATCATCCATCTTTTAAGTCTACCAATCAAGTTAGAGTATATTTTTTCTAAATAGCTTTTGTAATAAGTATCAAGGCATTTTGCACCATGAATATCTAAATTCAACAAAATTTGCACACTTATCACGTTACTACAGTTTAGAGTTGAAGAGAACTAAAATTCTCAAGAAAATCTTAAGGATCACCAGTGGAGACTTTATCTTGTGAGATTCTTGCCTTTCACCTTTTTGAGAGTTTTACGCAATCTTCGAGTCACAAGTTTATTTAAATTCCTTTGGGTCCACACTTAATCGTTGTATGATCTCATAATTCTTTATTAAATTTTTGGCTTGATCAATGAGAAAGACATCACTTTCAAGTTGTAAGAAACATGTGTCTTGAAGTTTGTCCCGATCACCGGAATTTCACCCATAGACTAACCAAATTCCATTTTATCACCCATTTATCCACTTCCATACACCTTTCATTTTTCATATCATCACCATATAACATCTCTATTTTTATCACCACCCAATTTCCACCCACCATTCTAAAAAAGAGAAGAGTATTGAGAGTATAAAAGAGAAAAGGCTTCATAGAGAATCTTTGCATTTTTATCCCTCTCTCAAAGTTCTTTTACATGGAGAAAAACTTATATACAAATATATGTTAGGGATTATTTGTATTTTTTAGTAGATTTATCTCAACTATTGATGAGCATTTTGAAGTTCAAAAGAAAAAGGAAACAAAAAAAGAATAAGAAAGAATAAGAAGAGAAGAAAATGAAAAATGAAAAAAGAAAAAAGAAAAAGAAAAGGCATGTATTCAATATCTTGTGAAATAAAGACATTTGTTCCTCAAGTGTAATTCACTCTTCCTATCCATCCATCATATCACCATACTACCTCATCTCATCATATTCTTTACGTATTGTATGGGGAATACAGGTGGGCACTATAATTGATTAGATGCGAAGGGATTTAGGCCAGACTAGTTAGGCCAAGTAGTATAACTAGGTGGGTTATAGTAGTACGTTAGGAGTGCACATTAGTTGAGGTGTGAGGATCTCAAGTGAGGGCACGCGGTACTAACATGTATTTAATATCTTATCTTGTCACATTTTCAACACTTGCTAAAAAAATTCAAACTGTTTTACTTGGGCTCTGAACCGTTATAAATCTTTTTTGTAAAAACCATTTTAGGTTCCCAACCACATGGATGCCTGGCATAAGAGTTCCCCCATTTGACGTGTCGTAGCTGTTTTGGAGGTTGCATGATCTATCTATTAGATGCCTCCATATTTATTTCAGTTTTGATGCATCCTTAGATCGTACAAAGTTTGCTAACGATTATAGATTAATTACCTCCAAGATACAACAAATCCACGAGTTTCTTTAAGTATAAAACTTGAAGAATACCCCAGAACACTCTGTGAAATTGGTAATAGGAAATGAGAGAGAGAAATAAATTTTTTGGAATAATATGATATAGGATTTAGCCTACTATTTATATCCTCTTATGGTGTCTATTCACCAACAGACACTTCTATGAAGGTCCTATAATCACAGCCCTTGGATATATAAATATAGATTAAATGTTCCAGATTTAAAATAAAGGGGTCTGACTGTATGGATTATTCTTTAATGAAGTGGCGCCAAAATTCGACGGTCAGATTTACTCCCGCCATAATTTTATGTCATTTATTTTGTATTTTAATCTGGATCATTCGATCTTTTGACTTTGTCAAAAATCAAAGGCTCGTACTGCTCCTTGCGATGATGCATACGTACGAAGTGCAAAATGCGCCTCTAAAGCGTCCAAAGTGCCCTAAACGCCTAGTCGCACTTATGTACATGCGTGCGCGCTTGTGCATGTGCGTGCATACCCTTCAATACACACAAGTAATCTCTTATTGACACACCCCAACCCAGTTACTTATAATTAAGTTTGGAAGTCAAACTGAGTCAAACCATAATTGCCTTAACCAAACCATAAACACGAGTATCCTTTTTGAGTCATCAACATGAATCCATAAAACTAAAAACTTTTCACCATTATAAAGTAATTATGCTTATTCAAACTTACATAAAGGATAAGTAGGCTTAGAATTCCCACATTTACATTGACCAAAACCATGGTTTTATGCATCCCTTGCAAACCCCACCCGGCCTTCTAGATTTGGCAGTGACATCATGTTACCTGAAAAACATAAACATAGGAACCATGAGCAAATTAGCTCAGTGAATGCATCACTACTACACTATTGCATAAAATTAAATACAATAACCATATCCATACAATAATGTATAAACAAGTTTTAACTTATACACACATTATAAACAGGGATTTACTAGATTAAAAAGCTTCACAAGAAGGTGATTCAAATCTAGGACTTTAATGTTAACATTTACTATCCTAGAACACATTCTTATTTATGTTCTTAAGCCATCCTCAGTTTAATACAATAGGGAAATATGGGTATTATTCAAATATTTATCAAAATAAGAAACATAAACATAAAAAGTGTAAAACTCATTCACGTGATCAACTTTAACAAAGAGGTAATTACCTTATAAGTATTCCTTGATTTATAGTAATTTTCCAAAGCAATTTCTTCCTTAACTTCCTTTTTCGTTATCCAATGGCATATTTCTTCCTAAGATTATAATATGAACTGAACAAGATGATAAAGGCCTGGTATATAACCATAAAAACGTGTTCATGAGGCCATGTCACCATTTTAAGGTGGCTGTGTGTGATTGGTTGGACAAAAGGTCCAATCAAACAATTCCACTAATGATAGATTTGTCCTACCTGTGTAAAATTACCATAATTAGCTATTTCAGAACTCAATTTACTTGCCCTATGCTCCCATGCGTAGATAAGTTTTATATCTACAACTTTCATATTTTATGTGTTCCCAAAATTGTAACACCCCGTGTTTTTATTTATTATTTAATTAATTAATTGGAATAATCGGAGAAAAAAAATAAAATTTTGGATTTTATAAATTTTATAATTTAAAATGTTGGTTTTTGTATTTGAAAAATAAATTTTCAAACGGAATTGGAATCGGAATTAAAATGGAGTTTTAATTGAATTTTTATTATATGGAAGAGTCCTCAAAACATAAAACTCTCTAAGAGTCCTCGGAACATAAAACTCTCTAAAAAAAATATTTAAAAATATAGAACGGTCCGATTGAGGTGAATTTTTTTTTACCTTCCTCTCATCTTCAGATAATTCTCTGTAAAATTTCATCAAATTCCAACGGTCCGATCGTCCGGAATAAAATTTTTAGTGTTTGTATATTATTAGAGTTCTATTAGGATTAGGTTTCTTAATGACTATATAATGACTCTAATTCGTGGGGGGGCTTCTCATAATCACTTTTTCTGAAGTTTTTCACCAGAGAACACTTCTAAAAATATTTCCTCTCAACCATAATCATCAACCTCAAACATAATCATGGTTTTGTCACCAGATTTGAAAGCTTATTTGGGGTTTAATCAAGACTGGTCCAAGAACACTTCTTTGCTAATTTTTTTGAGTGGAATTCATATTTCTAATCAGATTTTCAACACAATCTTCATAGGCATGAATAATCTATTCTTTTCCTTTAGTATTATGCGTTTTAAGTGTCACTAATTATGGGGTTGTTTTTATAAACTATTACATATTTTTATAAACACTTAATTACATATTTTCTTAAAAATAATTAGTAACTTAATTAGAAAAAGTGGACACTAATTATGGGGTTGTTTTTATAAACTATTTTAATCTGAATAATATTCATAACCCTTTGGGTATGTAGGATTCATGAGTGATTTTGGGTTTTATTGGTGTAGGTTGCATGTAGAAAACCCTAGTTTTAAAATAAATGAAGTTCGGGGCGTATAACTCATGTAAGTTGTGTACAGATAATGAAATTTGGCTTTTGATGTATAAATGATGAAAACTCGGTATAATTAATTTAAAATAATTAATTGAATGTTTATGATGAGGCGATAATTAAATTAAGATTTAATTGAATTGGACTATCATGCGTAGTTTTATATATTGATTAATTATACTTGTTTGTGTGACTTGTTGGTATTATTATATTGCCTTTGTGACGACGGTTTGATGGGTAATTTTGCTCTCCTTATATTTTAGGATGCCTTCTAGGTGGGACCAGTGGGTAGGCCTTTTGATAATTTACGCCTTCTAGGTATGGGACTAGTGAGGGTAGATTATTGTGACTTTATTATGTCGGGGGTGGACTAATTTTTGATACTTTGTCGTCGTTGCGCTAGGCTAGGCATGAGTCTAGTAGAGATTTAAGTTAGAAATTCATCCTATGCATAGGGTAGGACGTATTGATAACATGGGGACCCTTAGTTATGGGACTAAGGGATATTTTGAGGATCTCACATCGATTAAAAGGGTGGGGTAATTTATAAATTGTGAATTGAGAAATTGAGAACTAATACCTAAGATAATAAGACGGGTATTAAAATATATTGGCGACAAAATCAGCGAGGGCCGATAGTTTAAACGGGCCAGCCGACGTTTTATGTCGTGTCGTGTGTGGAACCTCGTCAATCAGCGAGGGCCGACAGTTTAAACGGGCCAACCGGCGTTTTGACGAGGAGATGTGTATTTTGGTGGAGAAATCACCCGAGGCGGGAGGACCTCCATAATAAAATGAGGATATAATAGAAGATGGTCAATTTAATGAAATTAACATCGTGGGGCTTGGGAATTTAAAATCATATTGGTGTGCCTTTATAAATGGGGATTTCTGCGGGGAGTTAGTGATTTATATTTATCGCGTTTAATTATCTTGTTTAATTTAAAATATTCTATTGTGATATTTATTGCGTATAATGCTACTGTCTGGATTCAAGGATCCTATTTAAGGGGAGTAGAGTGTATTCTTGCTCGGGGCTTTGGCTTTGACCCATGCGTTGATTAATCTTTTCCAGGATTAGAATTGAAGAAGCTGCATAAGTTTATCGGAGTTATCATTTGGAGGTGCAACTAGAGTTATTCATTTTATGGCATAGTTTAGTTAGACTTTCTTTTCCAGTCGTATTTAATTATGAGACTTCATTTGAGTTTTATTGGGTAATTCGGTTCCAAAGTTGTTTAGAGGATTTCTTTTGGGATTATTTCAGATTTTATTTAATCATTATTGGAGAATGGATTTTTGGAGTTAGCATGTGATGGATCTTTTATCGCTTAGTTGTTTATGATCATTTTGAGATTGATTCAATTATTTATCTTATGGACTGATTTATTTATGTCTCATATCTGTCTCATGCTAAGAATGGTATATATTTAGTTCACGCCTGGCATAGTTCGGCGGCGGTGGCTGGCCACCCCGTTTGTCGGATTTTGCGGTGTGTGACAAAAATCATAAAGCTAATATGCCTAATTTTGACTCGAACAGGAAAGTTGCAATGTACAAAAAATCCCAAAACTTTCACATTTGGCGACCAAACATCCCCAATTTCGCACCAACAGCCTAGTTTATTTTTATAAACATAATGATGCATTAAAAAAATATTTTATAATACCGCATAACTATTCATATGTATAAACATGTTATCACCGATCATAAGCTCAATTAGAATCTAAGGCAAACTACATATATATCACGTGAGTATGCATCCTCTAAACGTGATACTTAAAATATTTAATACCCATCAACAAACTTAACAATCATAACTTATACTTAATCATGTAAATAACATTCCTAATCATGCTTTAAGCCCTTACAATTCTACCCATCTTAAAAAAAATTGTCCTCGAAATTTAACATGAATGTCACTTACCAACAAATTAGGGATACTATTTCCCCATGCTATCTTCCCTTTCCTAAGTTGATTATTTAATTTTAATGGCTCCTCCACAACACTTTAACTACGAAAATAACTTTATTCTGTAATACTTGCTCATTACGATCAAGAATTTCCATCGGTTGCTCGATGTACGACAAATCTTCTTTCATAATATATTTAGTTTCTTTATCATTTATACATAAGTATAATCATCTAACAATTTCTTATCAATGAAAACCAATTCCCAACTCATATATTACTTCACACCTTTATATACGTATGTCGAACATTCACACCTAATAGATTATCGATTGTATCATCTTATATTCATAATGAGTGAACATTTTTAATAAACCTAGTATAATTCTTTATGTTTCTCCCTTCATTCCCATAGTCTATCCTTATCATCGTGTAATATTTCAAATCATGAATATTCTATTACAAGTTGCTTATCAAAAAAAATTATATTACAAGACTAGCTTCTTATACTTCACCTATCCATCTTCCATTCAATACCAAATACACTTGTTTGACTTTAACTACTATCCACATCATCTCTGAAGTTTAAGAGTATGTTAAACACCGTTCTTACTATCCTTAATCCATATATAGCCTTTATACCTTTCATATATCGATAATGAATAATTATTCACTAAATGTCTATTTTTAACCAAGATTCAATATTCACTTTCATGTATATTGTGTAGTCATGCACTATGAACTTAATATAACTTCTCATTATATTCCTTTCTCATCCTTGTCTAATTGTTATTTAACTAAACATATAATGACCTGAACAAGTCATCCACCCAACATAATAACTTTACAATCATAATCTTACCTTAATCCTTTGTGACACTATCAGTGTTTTTTTTCCACATTCATCAACACTATTCTTGAAGTAACACCTTATAATATGTATATATGTCTTCAAAATATTTCTAAATATCTCTTGTGCATTATATGGTAAAGAATACATTATAGTAGTATATAACATCACCAATACACTCACTTTACCAATTTGGTAACATGGATGATAAACGGAGAATAACCACTTAAAACCTTAACCATACTTACCAACCCCATAATACTTCTCTAACTATTATATGTCATATTTTTTTTCAAATAGTCTGTATAAGTACCTTAGTGTATCATATTATGTTGTCTCACATTGCACATTATCCTTACACATACTTCCTGTCGACTCATTACAATGTCATCCATATTCATTATATGACATACCCTTAGTGATAAAACATACGTACAATGAAAAATACAACTTAGTATCCACCGAAACCAATTGTTGATATTCAAACCCGATTAGCATCTTTCCCGTATTCATACACAACATGTACTCTTAAAAGGACTCCTCAATATTTTTAAACTTCTAACTCTTTAACACATCTTCTCAACTTTACTATTCATATAAGCATTTCAAAACATCACAAGAGTAATATCCACTACATGAAGACGTACATCTCAACTCTCATTACTCTTTTCGTCTACTTATCATAATTAACTATGAGTCCTTATTCGGATCAATTGTGATATATTGACTAGCAATTGAATTTCAGGCCACTTCATGTATTAAATTTAAACACATACAACTACTAATCTTCTCACTTCACCTTTATTATGTGAATTTTAATTTTATTGACACTCTAACAATTTAAGTCTCATCATAACTACGTATTAGTAATTCTCCTCACTTCTCATCCTTTAATGGAATATGGGTTCCCATACATCACTCTCCCATATGGATGAGGCGCGAACCCATCCATGGATTAATAAGTAACACGACTCAAGTCAACATATACTAGTATAGGAAGACATCACTTCCAATACTTCATAATTTTTCATACCACATTTTGTCTTTAATTTTTTTTTCAATGACATGTTTGTCCCTACAACATATAAAACAATGCAATGATTCATATTAAAATACATGTATTTGTTGTCATCCTCGAATAAACCTCAACATCTTATTTTCTTTCCTGCAAGATGCTTACACTATATATCCCGTACAACAATATATATATATAACTGACAGATGTTAGTTAAGAAAGATAAATTAAAACTTAGTAACAAACCTTTCATGTCCATGTCTCGAGAATCCAACATACTTATTTATATCCTTTAAAATCAAATACTTATGACTCAAGACGATTTCTATGTCCATTGAAAAATCTAGGCGCTTCCAACTGCAGAACCTCTAAAACCTAGGCTCTAATACCAAAATCATAAATACGAGTGTTGTTGTAAAAAATTGGATTAGCTCTAATTATTTAATCACAGATAAAAATAAATAAGGCAAAAGAAATTTTAAAGTGGTTCAGCCTTGAAAGAATGGCCTACGTCCACTGTTTTATTATTGCTGACTGTTTGGAATTCTCGATTATAGATTTTTTTACCAAGAAATTCCGAGTCCCCTGCTAAAAGGAGGTTACAATGTATTTATAGCCTTGAGGCTGTACATGTGTGAGAATATTACGTAGATGTCTGATAGGCGTGTACATCTGTATGATAATAATTAGCATTTAATGCGCATTCAATCCTTTTAATTATCCGGTTATAACTGCTTCGTACGAGGTGCACTCGGACCGCCAAAGCTGCTCAGACCGCCTAAGTAGCTTGGTATACATGAGTTGCTTGGAGAACACTTGTTGCTCGGAGCGCCTGAGTTGGTCGGGGAGGTTGAGTTTCTCGGAGTCAAGGTGTTGTCAAAAAAATGTTCGCGGGTGCTATGTAGATTGACAGGTGTCTCCACATAATTGATCCACGTCAGCAGACTAAATTTAGTATCAACAGAAGCCCCCAATGTTTCGTAGTTTGATGTTGAGGAAAAGTATGGAACATTTATGCTACCTATTTTATGGATTTTTAGTCAAATGTTCATTGTTCATAACTCTTTTTTTTAGTACATAGTGTCAGCCTTTTAAAGTATTTTGAATTTCCATAACCGCTTCGTTTTTTGTGCCACTTTCTCCTTCTTAACCGTCGGGTACGCAATCGTCCATCCTGGTAATCATTGTTCTACTCTATTCCCGAGGTAAAGTATTTAAATGCTTCAAAAAATTCGATCGCCTTTTACTTTTTCAAATCTGTATCTCAGAACTTCTTCCCTTCTTCTCTATCTTGTGCGTTCATTTCCTTCGTTGTTCGTTGCCAACTGATCCACCCTTTTCCTGTAAGATCTTCTTCTTTCTCTTTTTCTTTCTTTGTTCATCATGGTTTACCTTGTGGAGTCTCTTGATAAATTTCGTTCTGATTTTTCTATTCCTTCATGGGTCATATTGGAGGAACTTGATGAACCTTCTGACTATTTTCGTTTGGCTGAGGGACATTGATTCCCCAGTCTCTTTGTGGCTAAATGTGGCTTTTCTTTTCCTCCAAACCACTTGTGTTTGGAATTCTATCAATATTTTGACGTGGTACCTACAAAAATAGCACCAAACACTTGGAGAATAGTTAATGGAGTTCATAGATTAAATCAGATTCATGGAACCCGCTTAGGGATTCCAGAAATTATGTTTTGCTATAGATGGGTTGTCAGCGATAGCACTTTTTATTTGAAAACTAGGTCTTTAAATAGGGCTTTAGTTGTCAATCTCCCAGATACTAACAGGGATTATTTCGAGCATGGGGTTGTTATGAAAAATTGGCAACATGCTCCATTAATTGGAAATGATGTGTATCAGGGTCCTAGATGCCCTCCCTATGGCAATGGGATAGGTTGTTTTTACTTTATTTTATTTTTAAAATTATGTTTTCTTTGTGTTTGATAAAATGTGTTACCGATATTTTAATTTTTATTTATTTGCAATTGATAGCAAAAGAAGATCTCCAAAGGAGACAGAGATTAATTTAAAGCATCTGAAACTTATCTGGGGTTTGCACCAAACTGTTGACGGGGAACATATCAGATCAGCCTCTTACTTGTTACAGTACAAGAGTTACACTTCGTCTTTTACTGCTAGTCCAGTGATAAGTGACATAGAACCAACACCAGCTTCTGAAGGTTCTTCTCATGAATCGCATATTCCTCTCAGTGACAGAATGAAGAGAAGAAGAGCTCCTGCCTTCTTTGATAAGTCTGCCTCTATTGTTGGAGAGGCAAGAAAAGCAAGCAGGATGTCCCAGAAGAAGGGATAAGAAAAATTGATGCACCCCCTCCAGCTGCTACTAAGAAGGTTGCCGAGAAGCCCCCTGTGGCTCCAGGCAAGGTTGTTGTTGTCTCTCCTCCAAGCGAGGTTATATTTATATCACCGACCAAGACCACATCCTTGGTAAAAAATGTTTCTGCTCCCACGAGGAAGTTGAAGAAAAGCTCCTCGAATAAATTGGCTGAATCCATCTCTTAACCTCTAACTGCTGGAAGTGGTGTTCCCACTTTTGTTGCTCCGAGCTCAACCATGAGCTCAATGAAGTCTTGGATTATCCCCGAGATCCAAGGTGTTGAAGAAAATCTTTCTCGGGAGAGGGTTACCACCTTGGCAGCTCAGCATATTGCCTCAGTAAGTATTACTACTCTAAACTTTTATTTTTCAATGTTATGTCCTTACATTGACTTACAATTGTTTTCTTTTTCCAGTTGGTAACTTGTTTCAACACCATTTTGAAAAAGTATAAAGCTATTAAAGCTTTGAGCTCCTTGTCAGGTGTGGAGGAGGCTCTTGTAGGTCTGACACAGTCTTTAAAGGATTCTTGTCAGAAGTATGACGAAGATAAAGCTACTTGGGAGAAGAAACTAAAAGCCATCGAGCAAGAGAGAGATAAATCTGTGGAGGCCTTTCAGGAGTTGGAGAGGAAAATGAAAGAATGTGAGAAAAAGAACAATGAGCTTGAGGAAAAGCTCAAAAATGCTGGAGAGCTTGAGACCAAGCTAAAAACTGCTGAAGAGGAGCTTGGCAGACTTCATGATGTTGATCGTCAGAAGCAGGAGCTGGAAGGAAAGATGAAGGCTGCCGAGGAATTTTTTTCTGAGAAGATTTCCTCGGAGAAGACAAAGAGAAAACTTGATGTTAAGAAGTCTTTCAGTACTGGCTGGGACAAGGGTTGGAATAAAGGCCTAGCTGCCATGTCCTCTCAGATGGAGTTTGCCAGTCTCAAATACTTCCAAGATAGCTAGGTTGCAGCTCTTCAAGAGATAAAGGTCTCTGAGGGTTCTAAGCTGTTTCAGCGTCATACTCATGGTCCTCCTCCCTCTCCTGGCGAAGAAGAAGAGGATGAAGCTACCTCTGAAGAGTCTTCAATGATAGTTGGGGACTAAGTCCCTACTATCGAACTTCTCTACGAGCAGCCCCAATCAACCAACATGTCTATCGAGCAGCTTTCTCTTTATTTAGAGCAACCTACCTTCTCGTCTAAGCCTCCCGAGGAAATCTTAGGGAGCAAGGAAAAGGTGTAGAGTTGTTCGGGCTCTTCGCTTTTTTATTTTTTATTGAATGTAACTTTGGGCCATGTACTTTTTTCATGATTTAATAAAATTCAAAATTTTGGTTGTGCATCTTAACTCGCTTTTTCTTGCTCTGCTCGTATTATCAATCTATTTTATTCTTCTTAATCTGTCTGTATTTTTATTGATTCTTTCTATCTCTCTTCTTTACTAGTTTATGGCTAGAATGGAGCTCTTGTCAGCCCACGATACTGAGCTGATGAAAAAATGCAATGACTACTTCACGACTGGCCATGCTGACCTGAACGAAGCTCAAATCATCGATATCCTCGATCCAGATAATTCTGAGCGAGCAGTAGAAGCCTACCAGTATCTGAAATGCTTGCTCGACCGTGCAGCTGCCAATAATGTGGCATATTATGAGATGATTGAAGACCTCCAGGGTACTATCGAGGAACTTCAAGAACAATACAAGGAGTCTTCTACTCTTTTGCATCAGGGGTATGAGAAAAAATATCAGTAATTAAATGCTGATAAAGGATATGATATGTTGGTCGTCGCTTATGATATGAAGGAGAGGACTCTGAAGACCGAGGTTGAAGAGCATAGGCAGATCGCCAAGCTATTAGAGCAGGAAAATAATAACTTGCGAGGAGAGATATCTCAGTTAAAATCTGCAGCATCCACCTCGGGAGCCTTGGTCTCTGTCAACGATGAGGGTTTCTCTTTCTTGGAGGTTGAAAATGCCAATTTGAGACGAATTGGAAACTTTAAAGTGGATTGGACCCTCTACTTCTGCTCACGGACAAGCAAGAGCTTCTCGGGGACGAGCAAGGGTTGTTCGCCTTTTAATTGAAGAGCAAAGAACTTAATCAGCTTTGGAGAATCAAGCCTTCCAGTTGATGGCGAAGAATCAAGCATTAGCTGAGATGTCCAAGAAGATTCTGAACCTGGACGAGCAACTCTCTGCACAAAAATCTTCCTTGGAGAATAAAGAACTTTTAGTGAAGAACCTGCACGATCAACTGGAGAGGTTGACCTACCAGTTTCACAAACAACCCAGAGAGTTTTGAATGGCTGGTTATAATGAAGCCCTCTACCATCTAGATGACCGGATCCAGAATGCAAATAACGAGGGTTATAAGCAAGGGTGACTGAATGCATTGGGAGTGTTACAGTTGGAACAGGGACATTATCTCTAGGACTACTATGACCGTGGGTTGCTCGAGTTGCCTGTGCCACCTTTTAAACTGGACATGAGCTGGACTCCTGCTCGGGCTATTCCACAATGTTTAATTTCCAAGTATCTCGGCGACTACAGTCTTCACTCTAATTTTGAGATATCTCTCCCGGAGCACTTACTTGATCGGCCCTCGGTAATGAATGTCAGGATGCTTCGAGACGTAAACTTCATAAACTCTCCTTATGCCTTAGACGATCCTCCTGCTGGGGTAGAACCTGTTTCAAAGGCAGAAGGGAAAAATCCAATAGAATAGGATTTTTGGTGTAATGGCTTCTTATGTAATATATATTTTATTCTTAATGCAATTTGTTCTGGTTTTAATGAAAAACTTCTAGTTTTCTTGATTGTCATTATCTTGGAAATATTTTGTAAAATTTTTCTTTTATTCATTAATGAATGTGCATGTATATCTGTTAAAAAGATATTTTGTGTTATTTTAAATTGCCGACCAACTAGAGTTGGTATGAAATTTATTGTTGACTATCCTGAATTGGTAATAACTATCTGATGACCAACCAGAGTTGGTGATATTTTGTTTCCCGACCAACTTTGGTGGTAATTTAAAATGTCACAAGTAAAGAAATTCTGCTTTATTTTTTTTTATTATAGTGACTTTTTTTATTCTAAGCCATGAAACGACTTTCATTACATGATCCTGCTTTGTTTAGCCAAAGGTTCCCGACCAACTGTAGTTGGTGGATTTTCATTCCCGCTCAACCGTAGTTGGTGGATTTTCTATTCCCAACCAACCGTAGTTGGTGGATTTTTTATTCCCGACCAACTGTAGTTGGTGGATTTTCTATTCCCGACCAACCGTAGTTGGTGGATTTTTATTCCCGACCAACCGTAGTTGGTGGATTTTCATTCCTGACCAACCGTAGTTGGTGGATTTTTTATTCTCGACCAACCGTAGTTGGTGGATTTTTATTCCCGACCAACTGTAGTTGGTGGATTTTCTATTCTCGACCAACCGTAGTTGGTGGATTTTCATTCCCGACCAACCGTAGTTGGTGGATTTTCATTCCCGACCAACCGTAGTTGGTGGATTTTTTATTCCCGACCAACCGTAGTTGGTGGATTTTCATTCCCGACCAACCGTAGTTGGTGGATTTTTATTCCCGACCAACCGTAGTTGGTGGATTTTCTATTCCCGACCAACCGTAGTTGGTGGATTTTCTATTCCCGACCAACCGTAATTGGTGGATTTTTATTCCCGACCAATCGTAGTTGGTGGATTTTTATTCCCGACCAACCGTAGTTGGTGGTTTTTTATTCCCGACCAACCGTAGTTGGTGGATTTTCATTCCTAACCAACCGTAGTTGGTGGATTTTCATTCCCGACCAACCGTAGTTGGTGGATTTTTATTCCCAACCAACCGTAGTTGGTGGATTTTTTATTCCCGACCAATCGTAGTTGGTGGATTTTTCTTCTGGTCTTGATGCGTAGTGTGTAGCACTGGTACTCCGAAAAATTTTCAACAAAAGGAGAGAATTGGGCAAAACATCCAAAACTTTATTTATATTGAAGAAAGCTGTATTTACATTGGTATTGAACTACTGATAATATTTGCGTAGATGCTCTGCATTCCATGCATTCTTAAACTCTTCTCCTTCTAAGGTCTCAATCCTATACGTCCCTGGTCGAATAACCTATGTTACTCTGTAGGGTCCATGCCGGTTAGCCTCCAGTTTGTTGTGTTTTTGAATCACTTTCTTTAGCACATAGTCCCATTCTTTCAAGTCACATTTCTTTACTCTCTAGTTGTAGAACAGAGTTATTCGTTGCTGGTATGCAACAATCCTGATCGCTGTTTCTTCTCTAACCTCCTCGAGCATATCCAAATCTAATCTTCTCATCAGGTCGCTGATAGGAGAATTGAAATTTAGCACTCTATGTGTTGGGAGGCCCAGCTCGACAGGTATAACAACTTCACTTCCAAATGCCATCATGTATGGAGATTCTTCTGTTGCTGCTCGTGGAGTAGTACGATAAGCACACAGTACAGAATGCAGCTCGTTGATCCAATTTACCTTTGTATCATTCAATGTTTTATTCAAACCATTCAACAACGTTCTGTTTGTCACTTCAGTTTGTCCATTGCTCTGGGGATGGCCTGGTGCAGAATGGGTTTTTAATATGTTTGACTGATGACAATATGCAGCGAACTCCTCGTTGTCAAATTGAGTTCCATGGTCGGTGATGAATGCATGGGGAAGGCCATATCTACAAATGATATTCTTCCAAATAAATTGGTATACCTTTTCATATGTCATATCAACAAGAGGCTCAGCTTCCACCCACTTAGTAAAGTAATCCACTGCGACGATGAGATATTTAAACCTTCCTCTGGTCGTTGGAAGTGGCCCGACCAAGTCAATTCCCCACATGGAAAATGGCCAAGGGGAAGTAATGGGTGTCAACAATGCTTGGGGAGTTCTTCGGATAGAGGAGAAGCGTTGACATTTGTCACATTTTTTGGCATAGGCTATACAATCAGCCTCATCGTAGGCCAATAGTATCCTTGCGTCATTATCCTTTACAAAAGTGTTCGACCTGCTACATGGGCTCCATAAGACCCTTCATGGACCTCTTCGATCAAGTCTTTCACCTCGGTGGGATGTACACATCTCTGCAAGCCAGCTATGATTCCTCGTCTATATAGGATACCATTATTCAATACATAACGAGCAAATTTAAACTTCAACTTCTTGGCCGCGAGCTTATTAGTTGGTAATGTCCCTTCTTCAATATAGGCCCTGATGGGATCCATCCAAGATGGTCCTAAATCAAGGGAAATGAAGTTCATCATATCTTCATCAATGCTCTTGCTAGCCAAAACTTCTATCGGGATTGTTCTTCGTAGCTCGGTGCATGTTGCTGAGGCTAACCGAGCTAAGGCATCTGCTCTTGCATTCTCCAGTCTTGGTAATCTAATTATCTGTACTGCAATCAGGCTTGATAAAATCTCCATTGCTTTTGCATGATATTTGATCATTAATTCTCCTTTGGCTGCATATACCCCCAGCATCTGATTTACGATTAATTTTGAATCACTAAATACGATGACCTGCTCTTCCCCCATAGTTTTAGCCAAACTAAGACCTGCAATCATAGCTTCATATTCAGCCTCATTATTAGAAGCCTTGAATTGGAAGCGCAAAGCATACTCCACATCGACCTCATCCAGGCTGTTCAAAACAATCCCTTCTCCACAGCCTGAAGTGCAAGATGAGCCATCCACATATAGATTCCATATAGGTACCTAGTCCTCAAATTTTTGAACGGAGAGAGTTCCTCGACGGAATATTTGTTGCTTCCTTTTATCCTCCTCTAGTATTTCTTGCTGCTCGTCGACCATCTTCTCTTGCTCACCAAGAAACTCAAGTTACTCGGGGTTTAAATTTGATGATCCTGTAACATCCACAGGTTGGTCGGTATTCATCTTTTTCTCCTCGGAAGTGTCAGAATAGGTGAAATCTGCTATGAAATTTGCTATTGGTTTCCCTTTAAGCGATGTTCTAGGTTCATAAACTATGTCATATCCACCAAGTTCTACTTCCCAGTACATCAATCTTCCTGATTTCTCTGTTTTATGAAGAGCTTACCTCAGTGGCATGTCGGTATACACTACTATGGTATGAGCTTGCAAGTAAGGCCTCATTATTCTACTTGCTTCGATCAATGCCAGTGTTAACTTTTCTAGCTTTGGATATCTGATCTCTGCTCCTCGAAAGGCCTTGCTAGTGTAATAAATTGGTTTTTGCACTCCATCCTCCATTCTTATTAATGTCGAGCTAACTGCCTTCTCTGAAACTGCCAAATACAGGTACAATCTTTCTCCCATCACCGGCCTGGACAACAGTGGAGGTGCTCCCAGGTACTTCTTCAATTCTTAAAAGGCCTTCTCACATTCATCGTTCCATTCAAAAGTCTTTCGAAGTGTTTTGAAGAATGGGAGGCATCTATCAGTTGCTCGTGACACAAATCTGTTAAGGGCTGCAACACGTCCTGTGAGACTTTGCACTTCCTTCTTCGTCGTTGGAGATCGTAGCCCAAGTAAAGCTTTGATCTTTTCTGGATTTGCTTCAATACCTCGTTGGTTGACAATATACCCGAGGAACATGCCTTCTCGTACTCCGAATATGCACTTGGTAGGGTTCAACTTCATTTGATATTTATCTAATTGATAAAAGGTTTGACCTAGATCAATTCGATGGTCAGCAACCTTCTTGCTCTTTGTCAGCATATCATCAACATAAACTTCCATATTGTGACTGATTTGTTCTGCAAACACTTTGTTCATCAGCCGCTGATATGTTGCACCTGCATTTTTCAAACCAATAGGCATAACATTATAACAATAAGTTCCCCTAGGGGTAATAAAAGAGGTACTCTCCCTGTCTTCATGTTTCATTTTAATCTGGTTGTAGCCAGAATAAGCATCCATGAAGCTCAAAAACTCGTGTCCTGAGGTAGCATCCACTAATTGATCACTTCGGGGCAAAGGAAAATGATCCTTTGGGCACCCCTTGTTGAGGTCGGTGAAGTCTACACACATCCTCCATTTATTGTTCTTCTTCTTCACCATCACCACATTAGCTAACCAGTCTGGATATTTGACATCTTCAATAAAATAAGTTTTCTGGAGCTTCTCGACCTCCTCTTGTATAGCTTGGTTCTTTTCGGGGCTAAACACTCTTCTTCTCTGCTTCACTGGCTTGATTTCCTTATTCACATTGAGCTCGTGACATAATAAATTTGGGTCTATTCCTGGCATATCCTCATGACTCCAAGCAAAAGTTTGTTTCCTACTTTTTAGAAAAACTATCAATTCTTGTTTTAGTGACGCTTCCAACGATGAACCTATTTAAGTTGTTCGTTCCGGATGCTCATCATCTAGAATGACATTTTTAGTAGCTTCCAACACCTGGCCTTTCACGAGTTGCGACTCGTCTCTGGGATCTAATGTTTCAATCTCTGCACATTCATCCACTTGATAGGTAGTAGTCTTTTTCCTAGATTCCTTCAGTTCTTCCTGCTCGACAGATGAATAGTAGCATTCTCGAGCTACTTTTTGGTCACCTTTCACAACTCCTACTCTAAAGTTGGTTGGAAATTTTAGGCATTGATGTACAGTAGATGGTACTGCTTCAAACTTCTTCAAACCTACCCTTCCCATGATGATATTGTAAGCTGATTGGACATTCTTATCCATCACAAAGAAATGTACTCTTTCTGTTCGACAAGCAGGCCATGTACCGATGAACATATCCAACTTGATCGTTCCAAGTGGGAAAACTTTCTCGCCAGCAAAACCGAGGAGGGGCCTGTGATAAGGCTCTAGTTGAGATAACTTTAAATTTAAGCTGTCGAAGCATGAGTAGAACATGATATCCATCGAGCTATCGTTATCCACCAGTACTCTTGAGATCATTACTTCCTTCATCCTCATTTTGATCACCAATGGATCATCATGAGGATATAACACACCTGCGAGATCGTTCTTGGAGAAACCGATGACTAATTTTTCTTTGTTCACCTTCCTCGGGCGATCATCCTCAGCTAGATTTATTCGCTGAATGTATGAACAAGCTTGGGCCTCATTGAGGTAAGCCTTCCTCTCTGCAGTAAGGTCTCCACCTCCTGCATCTCCATCTGTAATAACATTACAATCAAACGATCCAAAACGAATTGAAAATACCTCACGCTCTGGCTGTCTTGGTCTTTTGGGGAGATCGGAGTCATCTTCTGGATCATCTTCATGACCTCTTTTCTTATTTTCTTCTTCTCGACGAGGAGATCTAGACCTCTGTCTTTCTCAGTCATTGATTTTACCTTCATTTTTGCGATCAACATACCTGGCCAACTTTCCTCGTCTGATGAGTGCTTCGATTTCATTCTGAAGAGATATAAAAGTTTTGGTCGTGTGACCATGGTCTTTATGGAAGTGCAATATTTGGCCTTATTCCTCTTGTCAGGATCTGTCTTTATTTTCTCTAGCTAGTTTAGCTCCTCGTTGTTCTTGATTTCTTCCAGAACATGGTTTATGTCTACTTTCAAAGGAGTATAATTTTCAAATTTCTTTAACATTTCCCATGATGGGTTTACTTTTGACTGCTTGTCACCACTATTGCTCTTATGCTCTTTCTTTTTAGCTTTATCAACCTCCACCTTAGTCTCTTTGGTGTCCATGTTCTTTTTCGCAGCCATAGCCTCCTCGGCATTCATGATTTTGGCCACTTTTGCCATCAGTTCTGACATGGTCCTGGGTGGATCTCTGGCCAAAGTATGGTTTAATTTATTGGGCAACAATCCACTCATCAAAGCAGTAATAGCTATCTTTTCTTCGTAATTAATAACTTCGAGCTTCTCGTTATTGAAACGAGTTATATAATCCCTGGTGCTCTCGCCTGCTTTTTGTCTAACACTTAACAAGTGTGCTACTCGTTTAACTAGTTTTGCTCCAAAATAGAAATTTCCAATAAAAAGCTCGGCCAATTGAAAGAAAGTTGAAATCTTCCCCCGAGGAAGATTGTTGTACCATATTTGAGCAGATCTGGTAAGAGTTCTCGAAAATGCCCTACATCTCATCTCATCGGACACGACATAGATGTCCGCAACATCTTGGTATTGTTCTATATGAAGGACATAGACAGTTTTCCACAATATTTAGGAGTCACAACAGGTGATTTGAACTTCGATGGTGTGGGAAAATCCATAATTGCCTAGATAAAAGGTGTCCCTTGGACAAAAGTTCTTTGTAGAGGATTCTTGGCCTTAACCATCTCCCCTAATATATCCTCCAACCTTCGAATAGAGACTTTCCATGCATCATTTTCCTCCTCGAGCTTGTTGGTTCGAGCAATTTATCGTGTTGAAGTTGCTTCCTGGGATCTATCATGACGAGCAGCAGGTCATGATTGGGCAGAACCCTCCCTTAGATCGGATGGTCATCAAAAGTTCCACAACACAGCCTTAGGAGGACTCCTATTCCTCCTAGGGCCCAATCGATCAAAAGGAGAGGCCCTACTTAATCTCTCCAATGCACTAGTCCTTTCTGGAGAGATGATGATGTGTTATTCAGTATCTGTGGGTCGTACTGACGAAGTTCTACCTGGTTGATAAGAAAAATCATCAGATCTTTCAGTGCGATATGAATCAGTATACCTAGTACACGAAGAAAGTAAAAGGGTGTTTCTTTGAACGCTTCGTTGTCCTGAATGGGTCGACACTCCGCCCTGGATAGTTTGCATGAGTTGTCGCATAATTTCTTGCATGGCTGTCTGGCCTTGGGATAGATTAGCCATTATTTCGGCCAAATCTTGAACATTCGGAGGAGAAGATGGATTTGAGGGGTTTCTAGCATTTTGATTACTGGATTCTGGATTATCAGCCATTGGAGATGAATTGTTTTGGTAAAAAATGATTGTTTCAGTCGTTTTCCACAGACGGCGTCAATCTGTTGATGTAAAAAATTAGATTAACTCTAATTATTTAATCACAGATAAAAATAAATAAGGCAAAAGAAATTTTAAAGTGGTTCAGCCTTGAAAGAATGGCCTACGTCCACTGTTTTGTTATTGCTGACTGTTTGGAATTCTCGATTATAGATTTTTTTACCAAGAAATTACGAGTCCCCTGCTAATGAGGAGGTTACAATGTATTTACAGCCTTGAGGTTGGACATGTGTGATAATATTACATAGTTGTCCAGTAGGCGTGTACATCTGTATGATAATAATCAGCATTTAATGCGCATTCAATCCTTTTAATTATCCAGTTATAACTGCTTCGTACGAGGTGCAACTCGGACCACCAAAGCTGCTGGTATACATGAGTTGCTCGGAGAACACTTGTTGCTCGGAGCGCCTGAGTTGGTCGGGGAGGTTGAGTTCCTCGGAGTCGAGGTGTTTCGCGGGTGCTATGTAGATTGACACGTGTCTCCACATAATTGATCCACGTTAGCAGAATAAATTTAGTATCAACAACGAGTATTTTGCTTATTCATAAATACGAGTTATCAACATAAATCCATAAAACTAATAACTTTTCACCATTTTAAAGTAATTTTTCTTATTCAAACTTACTTAAAAGATAAGTAGGCTTAGAGTTACCACATTTATATTGACCAAAATCATGGTTTTATGCATCCTTTGCTAACCTTACCCAACCTCCTAGATTTGGCAGTGACATCTTGTTACCTGAAAATATAAACATAGGAACCGTGAGAAAAATAGCTCAGTGAATGCATCACTACTACACTATTGCGTAAAATTAAATGCAATAAATCATATCTGTGAGTACCTCGATTTATCATTCTGTCCCAAGACGAGTAGCCCAATAAAAATGGCCCAAAGTCTGGGAGCCTTACATCCCAATCAATTTAGTTATGACCCAGTCAAGTTCCTAAAATCTCGCATGCAGATATTCTAGGGATTATGGACTGATGTGGGGGAGTCCAACACCCCGACTCCCCGAGAACAAACATGTATATAATAAACCCTAAGCTTGGGGCAAAAGGCACGCATTGTATTTCCTATAAAATACTCCCCGGAGTATAGAGAAATAATATTGAGAGCACCACCGTGGACGTAGGCATTCTTGCTGAACCACGTTAAATATTGTGTCGTGTGATTGGCGTTCTTTACATTCTTTATTTGTTCTGGTTATTTCCTTTTCTTATTAATTTGTGTTGAACATAATTGTCACCACAATATCCATAAAATAATGTATAAATTTATCCGGTCCATTCATAATGAATGACCCAAACTTTTAAATCATGATTCACATATCCTATCTGCAATAGACGATTCTCCTCCATTCTTGGTCGAGGAGTAACCCCTTGTCTATAATAGACAATTCTACCCCATTCCAGGCCAAGGATTAACCTATTATGTTGGTATACCGAAATGAATAATTTCATATTCATAATATACATCTTACTAGTGAGTACACTCACCTTGGAAACTTAATGGGCCTTTCCTTTGCCTTTGTTTGGCACTTGTTCAATGTTTTCTTCTTCCTTTTCTATCATTCATATAATGTTAGTATAATCATAATAATATCAACAGTCCAAAGAATTATTTAAACATAACCCAATTCATAAGCATCATGTGACCCCATTCAAATCATTTATCATAAATAAAGTCCCCTTCACATTCATCTCAAGATATTTAACATATCCAAATCATATCACAAATAATAATCGACCATTAAAATACAATCTTTATCATATTTGATTTCCAATACAAAAGATGACACATCTTTTCAAGTTTCCTAGAGTAAGATATTCCCATTTCTTTACTACATAGCAAATATTCCCTATAGGTCCCTCTATCGTTCAGTCAACTTCCATGAATTTTCATAATATTTATTATCATCTACCCAATTTCAATAAACATATTTAATAATACAAAATTAAAGTTTTAAAATTTTCAGAGTTCATTTGCTATGTCAAAAGCTTTATCAAATTCAAGTCAGATCCAAGCAGATTATGCAAATGGCAACTATGTACCAACTTACAACCATCACCTTGAAAACAACCCCGAAGCCAAACAAAAAGGTATTTTATTCTCATATTCAATTATTTTATACTCACATGTTTCATCTAACATCTCCAATTGGAGTCACTTGATTTTCTTAAGTACTCAATGTGTTACTACACTTTTAACATAACTAGGTCCAGAGTAGAACTTTAGAACATAACATGATACAATTAAGTCTCCACACTATCTATCTTGGACATTAGTTCATGAATACGTATACTAAACATTTTTTAACATATACACACATCATACACATGGATTTTCTAAAATAAAAAGCTCCAGAATAAGGTGATTAAAATCTAGAACTATCCTAGCACAAGTTCTTATTTATGTTCTTAAGCCATCCTCATTTTAGTACAATAGGGAAATATGGGTATCATTGAAATCTTTATCAAAATCAGAAACAAAAAACATAAAAATTGTAAAACTCATTCATATGATCAACTTTAACAAAGAGGTGATTACCTTATAAGTATTCCTTGATTTTTAGTAATTTTTTAAAGCAATTTCCTCTTTGACTTCATTTTTCTCTATCCGTAGGCATATTTCTTCCTAATATTTTAATATGAACTGAACAAGATGATAAAGGTCTGTTATATATGTAACACCCCATGTTTTTATTAATTAATTTAATTAATTAATTGGAATATTTGAGAAAAATAAAATTTTGATTCAATGGTCTTTAATAATTAAACATGTTGATTTTTATATTTAAGTAGTAAATTTGCAACCGGAATTAAATCGGAGTTATAGTAAAATGTTAAAATGATTTTTAGTATGTTTTAACAAGCAGGTATGTTTTCGTTAAGTTAAAGAATATTTTTCTAAGTGTAAAGGCAATTTTTTTTTAGTTTTTAATTGACTGTTTGGGTCGTTCAAACGACAGCGTATGCCGTTCGAACGACAGAGCATGTCGTTTGAACAACAGGTGTCAGTCGTTCGAGCGACAGCAGGCGGTGGGTTAATTAGAGTCCTAATTGTATTCTAACTCTTAAACCCTTTAACTACCAAACTCATGCGGGGCTGGGACTTTTAAAACACGTTTCTCTCAAACTTTTCTCCAGTAATGTTCTCCAAACATATTTTCTCTCATATTCAACCCCTAGCCCCAACTTTTAACAAGTTTTAACACAATAAATGAAGATTCAATTGTCGTTTTTCAAGGGGAATCCAATAGTCTACTCAGGTTTTTATTCGACTAATTTCAGGCATGAATACACTATTCCTTTCCTTTAGTATTATGTGTTTTAAGTGTCGCATAAACCCTTAATCACGTGTTTTTTATTAAAATCAATTAGCAACTTAATTAGAGGAAGTGGACACTAAATTTTGGGATTGTTTTAATAAAAAAAAATAATATGAATTAATCTTTGAAACCCTTGGGTGGGTAGGCTAGATTTTTGGATTTTTAGTGTTTGGGGTGTAGGTTCTCATGTAGAATTTTTATGGAATTATTTATGTGGTTATTGGGATGCGCTCACACGTATAAAAATTAGATGACTTATAAAAGAGAATGATTATGACGTATTGAATATTATCGCATGTTAATAAAATTAAATATTTTTGAACGTAATTAATTATGTTGAAAACGACGACGGTGTTATTCATTAAATTAAATTGAATTGGGATTTTTATGTTTACGTGTTATGTTGTTCTTATGAATTGTGGTTACTCACTCTTGCCATCGCGGGGACGAGGGGCTTTTGGGTAGTATTTTTTCTCACCTCTATTATAGGATGGAACTAGGTATGGGACTAGTGGGCAGGCCTTGGTTATAATTTATACTTGCTAGGTATGGGAGTAGTTAGTGTAAATTTGTGGGGATTTTATATTCCAGGGTGGGCTGACTTTTATGTTTTATCGTCGTTATGCTAGCCTAAGCATGAGACTAGGATGAGCAAATGTTGGAAATTCATCTTATACGTAGGGTAGGATGAATATGTACTTCCCTTAAGTACGGGACTAAGGGGTATTTTGAGGATCTCACATCGATTAAAAGGGTGGGGTAATTTGTTAATGATGGAATTGAGAAAATGATAATTAACGCCTAAGATAAAAACGGGTATTAAAATTTGTGGCGACATAATGTGTGGGGGATGACAGTTTAAATGGGTCGGCTGGCAATTTATATCATGTCGTGTGTGGAACCTTGTCAAATTGTGGGGATCGATAATTTAAACGGATTCGGCTGGCGTTTTGGCAAGGGAAAATGTGAGACTTTGGTGGATTACCACCCAAAGCGGGAGGACCGCCATAATAAAAAATGAGAAGAATATTAAATTTGGGTTAATTTAATTAAATTAACTCTTTGGGGATGTGGGATAATAAAAATGATATCGGTGTGTGTTTATCAGAATCTTTGGGGGTGGTTAGTAATTTATCTTTCCGACGTTTAATTATATTCATAATTAAAATACTCTATTGTGATATTTATTACGTATAATACTATTGTATAGGTTCACGGACCCAATTTAAGGGGAATAGTGTGTATTCATGCTCGGGGCTCTGACCTCATGCGTTGACTAATATTTTCAGGTATTAGTGCTAGAGTAGCTGCATAGGATTTATTGGCTATCGTTTGGGGGTGCAGCTGGAGTTCATTCATTTTATCGCTTTACTTAATTCGACTTTATGTTTAGTCATATTTCATTATGAGACTTCATTTGGGTTTTATTGGTCCATTCGGTTCCAAAGTTGTTAGAGGATTTCAATTGGATTATTCACAGTTGATCATTACTTAGTTTTAACTAAATCATTTTTGGAGATTGGATTTATTATAAAGTTTTAACATGTGATGGATCTTTTTATCGTTAAGTTGTTATTATCATTTGGGATTGATTCAAATATTTATCTTATGGATTGATTTTATTATGTCTCATATTTGTCTCATGCTAAGAATGATATTTTATTTAGTTCATGCCCAACAGAGTTTTGGTGGTGGCGAACGCCAGAATTACGCGGGGTGTGACATACTACTTTTAGAGGTTGTGAAAATATGTTTGAAAAGTCCTAACCACGTATTAATTTAGGTGGAGAGAGATTAGAGAACTTAAGTGGCATTAGAATCCTATTAAAACTAAAACAGTTCGCCTGGTAGTCACGCTCCAAAACCGGTACAAATAGTTATTCATGCTTTAAATCCGTGGCAAATTATCTAAAGTGGGATTTTTATTTTGGCCCTATTTTTTAGCCTAGAGGGTTTTATATTTTGAGAAATCTTCTAAACGACCCAAGACTTATATATACTCATATTAGGAGTATTTTAAAATATATATTTGAATTCCTAATTAATTTAATTAATTACCGAATAAAATTACGAGTTGTTACATACTTCCCCACTAGTACATGTCTTTCACCCTCAAAATTCGTCGAAGCGTAAACACGCAAAAATAAAATAACGCTCATATATGCCTACCCGTAAAAACTATGATTAAGTTCCCATACACCCAATCCTACCCTTATATTTCCCCACGTGCTCTCTCACGAATCACAACTCGATTCTATCTCTCATAAATCATCACAACATTAAAGTCTTTAAATCAATTCTAAACATTCGCCCCACCCTTATAATTGACATAAAATCCTAAAAACACCCTTAATACCATACCTAAAGGTCTCCAACACACAAGTATTTTCCAGCCTATCATCTAGGAAGAAAACCAACTCACCAACACAACTTATCCGTACCCTTATGTTTGCTAATCCATTTAACAACGTAAAAATCAACCCCACGTTAGAATTTCTATCCGTAAACCGTCACCACTATTTGGTCCCATACATAGAAAGCTATAACTACACAAAGGTCAACTAACGAGTCTCATACCTAGAAAGCAACCTAAATAAAGGTGAGCGTCCTATCTATCCCATAACCCCGTCGTTCCCGTGGTGTCGAACATATTACATATAAATAAATTTCATGAGATTAAATTTCCATTCATCACAATAATTTCACCAATTTAATCCACACACCATTAATTAGACAATTAATGCACGTTTAATTATATAATTAATTAAACCATAGTTTCATATCAAATTATTCGATTTAATATCACATGCATGTTTATAGAATTTATACAACAAGAATTTACTATTGTGCGACATTCACAAAATTTACATTATTTAACGTCATAAAACTTATCAAGCGACATTCCTACGTAAAAATCTACATGCGAATACCTTAACATATACAGAACCCAAATATCTACTCTAACATGCAAGGTTTTGAGTCTTCATTCATATTACAAAAATTCATAAAAACAGTCCCGAATTATATTCCACTTTCCCTAATTAATATCTCTAATTTATTTTAAGAAAATGAATGTATTTAGTGTGTAGTCCATAATTACCACGCATAATACTAAGGGAAAGCAACAGAGGTAACCATACCTAAGACTTATTTAAAGAAATATGATTTTGAAGATGTGTTCCTCGTGAAAAGGTGACAAAGATTCATTCTTGAATCATCTAGAGAAACCCCGGTTTATCTAGACAAATCTTGAGTTAAAATTTGTGTAAAATGGGGCTAGGGTTTGTAGGGGAAAGAAAATGAAAATTATAAGGGTCTAATTCTCTTAGAGGTTGTGAAAATATATTTGAAAAGTCCTAACCCCGTATTAGTTTAAGTGGATAAAGATTAGAGAACTTAAGTGGCATTAGAATCATATTAAAACTAAAATAGTTCGTCGATTAGTCACGCTCCAGAACCGTGACAAACACTTAGTCACAGTTTAAGGCTGTGACAAATATCTGAAGCGGAATTTTTATTTTGGCCCTATTTTTTTATCTTAGAGAGTTTTATGTTTTGAGGACTGTTCTAAACGATCGAAGACTTAATATTCATCAACCAAACATCCAACCATGCTAGGAAGCTGAGATATTTATTCATATCCGGTGGATTGGAGTTTCCAACCAATCACGTTTGCTCTTCCACTGAGCCAAGAGTTCCCCAAAAGTAGGTAAGCTATCCATGGTTGCAAAGCTTAGTCCCGAATTGAGCCTGGATGACCAAGATAAGATTAAAATTATTCAAATCCAAGGTACTGGGGGTGGTCTTATAAAATATGAGGACCTTATGACCCCTGACATTTTGGCCGAGATGGGACTAGACATTGGTCCTCTCACTAAGTTCTATAAGTCTAATCATAATTTTCAACTATAACCTCATCTTTTAATAGCAGTGTCGTATTTATCATTTCTGATGTTGAACTTAAATTTTTACAGGTCGTATATATGGTGTTCCAGAGGCTCTTCGAAAAATCTTGGCTCCTAAACTCACAACTATGGTGAACAAGTTTAGGAAGAAATCAACAGCCATCAATTCTACTCAGAAAAAACCTACTGTCGGCGCCCCCAACCGAGCCAATGATGAAAGGAAGAGAAAGGAATGGGTGGATGACACCATTACCCACCACGAACCAAAATAGGGTCGGCAGGGAAAAAAGGCTGAGAGGGCTATCCCCATATCGTTTGACAATGCCTTTGTTGCATGTCTTTCCCAATTGAAGCTCAATGATGAGAGCCTAATTGGGAATGCTAAGAAGTCCATAGACTCTGTGACCTCCATGATATCTAAGCCTGACAAACGCTTCCAGTACTACATGAACTCTTCATTCCTAACTAAATTCAGCATAAACAGGTTTGTCCAGTTATATGCTTTAAACTTTTTATTTTTTAAATTGTTATCTCGTACTAACTTGATCTTTCACTGTTTTTACAGTCTCTACTTGCCTTCTACTACTTGGGAGACTGGGTTGAGAGGAGTATTCGCTTAATCCAAAAGGGAAAAGATGCCGAGAAGGTGGAGAAAGGCCTAAGGGAGGAGATTTAATAGGCAACATCAACCCTGAATGAGAAGAACCAGGAGCTGGACAACGTGAACGTCGAGCATGAGAAGACTCTAATGAGATTGGCTGCCAAAAAATAGGTAGAGATAGACGCAGCAGTCAAGGTTGCTTTGGAAAAGCTAAAGTTACAAGCCACGACCGAGTTCAAAGAGTCTGACGAGTTTGAGCAGTATTCCTTTGAGTACCTTTAGAAAGGTGTAAAAACTATTATTCGATGGGACACTTTAAAGCATGCCACCTCAAGGACTCTTGCTCCTAAATACTTTGAAGGTCTTGACTTTAGCGGCCCCTTACTCGGGACTGCCTTATTTTAGGTGGAGAATTCGGCAGAGACCCTTGAAGCCAATATCACAGAGCGCACTGAAAATATTGATGATGCGACCAAGGGAGGTGTCGACAGTGATGGGGCTGACACCCAAGTTCCTGCACAAAATGTCGTCACTCCTTCCTCCGAAGTTCCCCTTGAAGAGACTCAAATTTATTTTTTTATGGGAGACCGTATGAGGCCTTAACAACCCTTTCTGATGTAAATCTTTGAACACTTATTATTTTTTATGTTGTAATTTATTAAATCCTATGTCTGAACATCTTAACATCACCTCTTGAATGGAATGCTTTTGTTGCTTACTGACATACTTGAATGCTTGAATGAATAAAGTTTCATCTCGTACTTAAGTTGCTTTTATTAATTTGTATGTGTGAACTCTTTTGATGCTTTAAAAAGTAACCAGAATTAAATGGCTTACAATATCGAGATCATAAACACCATAATTTTTTCACACATCATCCCGTCCTTAGACGAGATAAATAACTAATTTCATAATATGAACATCGTCTCATCCGTAGACGGGACAAATATAAATGACAAATTTGAATTTACCAAATTATGGTGTTATATCACAAGTCCCCTCTCGTCATTTTGAAAGTGTGTGGATGAGAGATATCTCATCCATGCACTGTCGTCTCGGCCTCTCGTTTTTTAAGAGTGTATAAATGAGAGTTATCTCATCCATGAAATGTCGTTTCAATCGAGAGAGTTTTTCCACTAAATTAATGATGCTTAAGATATTCTTACCCCCTCTCAATGTTATTGAGAGTCCATGGACAAGGTTAACCCTGTCTGGATTGTCATGTCATCGAAAGTAAATTAAAGCTACTTCCCCACGAATGATGTTCCATAACTTAGGATGAACTAATACATACAATGTGCACTACTCATACAATGAAATTGGAGAGAACACTTAGGGAATTTTTCATTCATAACTTTCTTCTCATACACTGTTACATAGATAAAGGAAATTCATACAAAATTCCCACTAATAATACTTTTTTAGATGGTCGGCATTACATGGGTTGGAGAACGGCTCTCCTTCCAAGTTCTCCAGTCAATATGTTCCTGGAACCACCTCTTCTATCACCCGTTAGGGACCATGCCAGTTAGGATGGAGTTTATTGGGTTTCTGCCAAGTCTTCTTCAGGACCGAGTCTCCTACTGCCAATGACTGGGACTTCACTTTTTTATTATAGAATTTTGATATTCTATGCTGATAAGAAGCTTACCTAACCTAAATATCCTCTCTTCTCTCTTCTCTCTTATATCATTTCCAGATCCAGTCTACGCTTTATAGTATTCTCCTCTGGGTTATACGTCTAGACTTAGTGGGTTGGAAGACCAATCTCTGTCGGCACCATAACTCTTAACCATATGCTAACATGAATGGGGTATCCCCAGTTGGAGTTTTCTCCACTGTCTTATAGGCCCATATGATGGAATGCACCTCTTCAATCCATCTTCCTTTGGTATCTTCCAGTTTTTTCTTGACTCCATCGAGGATTATTCTATTCATCACCTCAGTTTGACCATTGGCCTTAGGTCATCCAGAAGTTGAAAAGAACTGCATAATGCTGACCCTCTCATGGTACTTCTCCAAGGATATATTCTTAAACTTTTTCCCATTATCTGAGATCAAAGTATTGGGTAGGCCATATATGTAAATAATATTCTTCCAAATAAATTGGAAAGTATTCCTCTCCATTATGGTGATCATTGCCTCGGCCTCCACCCACTTAGAAAAATAATCAATACCTACTATCAGATATTGGTAGTTACCTACAGCACTTGGCAATAGTCCTAGTAAATCAATCCCCCAAAATGCAAATAGTCAGGGGGAAGTGATAGAAGTCACTAGTTGGTGAGGTTGATAAGGGATACTAATGAACCTTTAGCAATTATCATATATCTTCACATAACTAGCTCCATCCTTATCTAATGTCAGCCACCAGCACCCCTATGTGACTATTATCTTTTCCAATGACCTTCTTCCTATGTAGATGGAGTAACACTCCTCATGTACATCCTTCAAAATATAATCCACCTCAATCGGATGGACACATCTAAGTAGGGGGAGGAGGAATACCTTCATATATAAGACATCTCCTATGATGGAGAACTTCATCACTTTGTACCTCAATTTCCTCTTTTAAGCTTTTGAATCGATTAACTCCCCCTCTCAAATTTATCGTATGATGGAGTCCATCCATTAAGCTCCCAGGTTTAGTTTATGGAAGAACTCCACCAAAGTATCCTCTTCTTCAATTGTCGGACAATATAGGATATCCACTCGCACTAACCTTCTGATCTCTATACTTGTGGCGAAATCTAATCTTGCCAAGGCATCAGTTCGGCTATTCTCTAGATGAGGGATCCTTTTTAGCTTCAACTCGTTAAATTTTTTTAGCTTTGTCTTTACCCTTACCAGGTACTTGGACATTCTATCATCCTTGGCCTCATATACTACCAATATCCGATTCACTACTAATTTGGAGTCATTGTGAACCAAGAGGTGGTCAACATTCAATGCTCATGCGAGGGAGAGTCCTGCAAGAAGATCCTCATACTCTGACTCATTGTTGGAGGCCTTAAAACTGAACCTTAGAGCATATTCGATGTCAGTCCCATCTGGGTTCGACATGATCAAGCCTACTCCACTTCTGACCTCGCGTGAAGAGTCGTCAATAAAATAAATTCCAAACAATACCTTCCTTAGAAAGTTACCCTATTCTAAGGTCCCATTCTTGAAAATATATCTCTCTTCTTTATTTTCAGTCACTCCTCTTATCATGCTCATCTTAGCCTCAACTGGGCTTTTATTTACTTTTTCTAGCTCTAGTGTTAGATTTGTCAACTCTTCATTATCGACCTCATCCCAGGTGAACTCGGCGACAAAATCTACCAAAGCCTTCACTTTGATGGTTGTCCTCACCTAATAGATAATTTTAAATTCTTCAAACTCTATTGCCTAGACCATCAACCTACCCAATTTCCCAGGTTTATGAATAACTTGTCTGAGAGGAGAGTTTGTGAGGACGACCATAGTGTGCGCTTGAAAATAAGATTTCATTTTCCTTAAGGCATGAATTAAAGCGTAGGCCAACTTCTCCATCTAAGGATATATCTACTCATCACCTTGGAGAGCCTTACTATTAAAGTACACTAGCTTCTGCACACCATCCTCTTCTCTAACGATTGCAACACTAATGATCAACTCTGATACGTCCAGATACAGATATAGCCTTTCACCTTGAGCAATTCAAGATAATAAAAGTGGTGAGCCGAGATGAACCTTTAACTCCTCGAAGTGTCTCTCACACTCTTCATTCCATTCAAAGGCCTTCCTTAACACTTTGAAAAATGAAAGACACTTTTCAATAGCTCTGGATATAAACATTTTCAATGACATTACTCGTCCAATCAACCTCTGAACATCTTTTATTATCATTGGATCCTTAATCTCCATCAGAGCTTTGATCTTCTCGGGGTCTGCCTTAATCCCCCTTTGATTCACAATAAAACCAAAGAACTTACCTGACCTATGCCAAAACACACTTAGAGGGGTTGAGTTTCATTCAGAACTCATCAATAATATCAAAAGTTCGCTCAAGATCGACAACATGGGTGTCGATCTTGAGACTCTTTGTCAGCATGTCGTCATCATATACTTCCATGGTTTTCCTTATCTTGTCATTGAACCACTTATTAACAAATCTCTGATGTGTAGCCCCGGTGTTCTTCAGGTTGAAAGGCATGACCTTGTAATACTAGATCTCTTTATTGGTAATGAAATATATCTTCTCAACATCGACCGGGTCCATAAAAATTTGGTTATAGCCTGACTAGGCATCTATAAAACTCGTTAATTCATGGCCCATCGTGGAATCAACCATCTGGTCTATCCTCGATAGGGGAAAGATATCTGTGAGTCATGACTTATTCAACTCTATGAAATCAACTCACATTTTCCATTTGTCGTTGGCCTTAGGGACGATGATGACATTTACTAACCATTCAAGGTAAATGAAGCCAGCTTTCTTCAACTTCTTCACGTCTTCCCTGATGACATTATACTTCTCTCTAGAGTACACTCTCATTCTTTATCTAATCAACTTCATATCCTTGGACACATTGAGCTTATAATAGAGGACCTTAGTATCAATTATAGGCATATCCTCATGGCTCCAAGCAAAACTGTTTTGCCTCTTCCTCAGCAATTTGATAAACTCATCTTTAATCTCTTTCTATAGGGCATTATCGATTTGGAGGTGTTTTTTCAGCCTATCCTCATTGAGGATGATGGATTTTACCTCCTCGATGGCTTCTCCCTTTTTCATCTTAGTCTAATATCTGGGGTCAAGAGTGTCAATGTTATAAGTTGTAGTGGCCATCTTATATGCCTCTCTCTCTTCAGTTGAGTTGAAATAGCACTCACGTGCCTCAACTTGGTCACAAGAACTTCCCATAATCCATATGGAGTCAGGAATTTAATCATCTCATGAACCGTTGAGGGCACAACCTCAAACTCCTTGAGGGATACTCATCACAAAATTATACTATACGCTGAGTAGACGTTCTCATCCATAGCAAAGAAATTAATCTTCCTTGTGAGGAATTTTGGCCAATTACTCTCCATTCTAACTTCCATCTCGTAGATTCCCAAAGGCTACACTTTTTCTCCACTAAAACCAATGAGAGTTTGGTGATATATGACTAGTCTCTTCTTGATAAACCCTAGACCCTTGTAGCAGTCCCAAAACATCACATCGATCGAGCTTCCACCATCAACTAATATCATGGGAACTTTATACCCATCCACCAAGGTGGTGATCACTAAAGGGTCATCATCATTTGAGGCTATGATCCCTTTAAAATCCAACTTTGAGAAACCAACAGTCAGGGTATTCATATCAAATTTTGTTCTTTTGACCTTTTTTGGATCAATCGCTGCTGAGTACACTTCTTTGGGTTTTGGAGGAAGAACTTTGGCCTTTGCCACATGAGCTTTCCTATAAGCAATTTACTTTCCACCGCCTGTAAGTCCTTCATAAATCATTTTAACTCCGAGAAAAATTTCTTGAAGTCGACCCTTAGGATCGGTGATTAGACACGGAAGGTCTGGTTCAGCCTCATCATCATTGTCTGATGCATCGTTGTCTCTTCCAGCTGGAGCATCAAACTTGCATTTATAATTCCTATTCTTTAAAGTGTCGTCCCAGTCACCTTTTGAACTTATTTTATCTACGTACTTCCTCCACTTTCCATCCTTCAATAATTTTCTAATCTCGTCTTTGAAAGCAAAACATTTATCGGTTGTAAGGACATGATATTGGTGAAATTCACACCATAGGTTCTTATTCCTATTATAATGAGGAGTTCTTAACTTCTCTGGATACCTTAGAGACCGATCGTTCTTTATCTCATTCAGAATATGCTCATAGCTAACCGTCAGTGGGGTGTAGTCAGCGAACTTATCGTCCACCGACCTCTTTTTTCCATTATTCCCCTTTTTAAGGATTTGCTTCCATTACTTGATCCTTCCTCATCATCTCCCTTTGCAGACATCACCTCCTCCGTATTCATAACCTACCCGGTCATAGCTAGGAGTTCAACCATGGATTACAGAGGATCTTTTGCGAGCTTCTAAGGGAGCTTTCCTTTTTGTAATCCTCCCATTAGGGCGGTCATAGCAATGCTCTCTTCGCAGTATTCAACCTCTAATTTATCCTTATTGAAGCGAGCAATGTACTCCCTCAAAATTTTATTATTACCATACTTAACATACAACATGTGTGTCCTCTTCTTTTGGGGCCTCACTTTGAAGAAAAAATTATGCATGAATCTCCTTGCCAACTGCTTGAAATTTTCTATTGAGTTTTTAGGAAGGGAGGTGAACCACATATGAGCAGCACCAGTAAGTGTGTTGGAGAAGGCCCGACACCTCATCTCATTCGAGACCGAGTAGATATCATAAGTTGATTGATATATTTCCACATGATGGGTGGTATTAGTTCTCCCGTCATATTTAGGTGTGACTACCGGCGGCTTGAATTTAATCGGGGTTAGATAACTCATAATATTTGCCACAAAAGGGGGCCTTCATTGTAACCCCTCTCCAAAGAGTCTCGGCTCTTCAGTATATCACCTATCTTATCCTCTAATCGTTGTATAGAATCATTCCAAGGCCTGTCGGCCATAGTTTCAACCTCTCTCTCGGCCTAAACAATATTGTCTTCATCCCCCTCTCTATCTGTTGGGTGAACTGAGGGCTCTCTACCAGCCATCCTCAGTCGGTTGTTGACCTCATGTTGCTCCTTTTCTCAGACTCGAAGAGATATATGGTCATCACATTTGTCATTCCTCCTGGAGGCTCCTATACTTCTGGAGAGATGGTTTCTCATTTCACCCTACGGGCCAAACCTATCAAAGGTTAACCTTGTCCTTAGCTTATATAAAGCTGATGCCCATGGCCTACATTCTCGACTCGATCGTCGATTATTTTCCCTGATCTACTAAAGAGTATAACTCCCTGCATTCCATAGTGTCCTCCCCATTATACTGATTGTCCTCATCATCATGGCATTCCTGACTCGGCCTCCCCAGGCGTAAATGCCTAGGTTTGGCCACGTCTCTTCACCTTTGCTGTGGAGGCACCTCTTTGTGTGCGACCTGGGGTGGTCCCCTAGCTACTGGATCAGGTTGGCGTTCTCTAGCGGTTATAGTTATCATCTCAACTCCAGTATCGAAAGATGTAATCATAATAATCTAGGTTAATGCATTAACTTGCTCTTGGATCTTTCGTTGGATGTTCTCCAATGAATGTAGCATCGCTGCCACCTCAGCCATTTCTGACTAGGGAGGGGCTTGGCTAGATCTTGGGCCAATGCCCAAAGGCAGATCGGAGTCCATATCTTCGATGAACTGGAAGAGCCAAAAATCTAAAGAAAAGCTTTAGAAGCTCAACTGGAGATCTTTCAATAGTTATACAGATCCACCTAAACGGGGATGGATGACCACTAGAGAATCCGATGAGTACAAGCTAAATAAAGATGAGGAAGAAGATATATTTCCTTCCCACAGACGGTGCCAGATTAATGATACCAGAAATGGTATCACCAAATCAATGTGATAAATAAGCTCAAACCAGTGTATCAATGGAGTATAAATAAATAAATAAATAAATAAATATATATATATATATATAAGAAAATGAGGCAAAGAGGGAGATAACACATAATATAAGTGGTTCAACCAATAATGGCCTACTCCACTATGTAAGTGTGTGTGAAATACACAAAGAATGGGCTCTAATGACCTTAGGATATAGAACACTCTAAGATTTCTCTCTTTATATTGTTAATTTAACAGAGTTTCATTAAGGTTGAGAATTGGAGATCCCTATAAAGGTGGAAGAATCTAGGTATTTATATGGTTGAGGTGGTGCCATGCGCACCCCAGGCATGCAGAAGGCGTGTATAATATCAAGTGTTCAATGCTAGGTTGCCACTTGTATTTTGTGCATGTATCGAGTGGTCTCGGTTGACTTACGTTAGGTCGAGATAAGCGTATGAATACGATGATAAGGTCTCAGCTTTCCAGAGGTAGACGAGACGAGGCATTAGTCCCATCAAGATGGCATGTGGTCTTGGCTTGATCCTGCACGAGACTGAGACAGTTGTCACATGATGGCTCAAGAGAGCACATTCTGTGAGGTCGGATTGAGAAGATCCAGGATTGAGCTGAGATGAGGTCTCATATTAGCATATCAAGGTCCGTCTGAACCATCAAGTTTTCAAATTCAAAATTCTTTATTAATTCTAAGAATTTTGGAACAATTCGAAGATGTTTTTCATGAAGAAATACTAGGATTACCCCCATCCCAAGAGATAGAAGTTAGCATAAATACTTATTTGAATACTATTCCTATTTTGATACCTCCTTATCGAATGTCTCCTTTATAACATTGAGAACTTCGTACCCAATTAGATGATCTTCTTTAGAAAGGTCTTATTCGCCTTAGCTCATCTCCATAGGGAGCTCATGTATTATTTGTCAAGAAACGGGATAAAGCATTTATATTGTGCATAGATTATCGTAAACTGAACTCGATAACTATTAAGAATAAGTATTCTTTACCCAAAATTAGAGAATTATTTTATCAACTTCTAGGAGTAAAGGTATTTTCTAAAATGGACTTACGATCTGGTTACCATCAATTACGAGAAATAGAAGAAGATATTCCAAAAATAGCTTTTCAAACTCGTTATGGACATTTTGAATTTATCATACTGTCTTTTAGATTAACCAATGCACCCGCAGCTTTTATAGATCTTATGCATAGAATCTTTAGACCTTTTCTTGACCAATTTATTATCATTTTCACTGACGGTATTCTTATTTATTTCCAAAATCTTATAGCGAATGCCTAACATCTAGAACAGTATTAGGTACTCTAAGAAACCATAGGTTATATGCTAAGAAGAGTAAATGTGATTTTTTAATGAAGGGAATAAAATTTCAAGGATATGTGATTTATGAAAATGGAATCCACGTAGATAAGGCCAAAATTTCATCCCTTTTGGAATGGAAAAATCCTACCAATATTACCGAGATAAAGAGTTTTCTAAGATTACCTGGTTATTGTAGTCATTTTATGGAAGGATTTTCTCGCATCGCTATTCCCCTTTTAAAGCTAACCAGAAATGAAGTACCATTTGTATGGACTGATGAATGTAATCAAGCATTACAAATTTTCAAGGAGAAATTAACTACTTCTCTTGTCCTCGCTATTCCTTTTAGTAATGTAAGTTACGATGTATATATGGACGCCTCATTGTAAGGGTTAGGATGTGTTTTAATGCTGGATGAGAAAGTTGTAAAGTATGGGCCATAATAACTCAAAACTCATGAACGTAATTACCTTGTCCATGATCTTAAGTTAGCGATGGTAGTTTTTGCTTTGAAAATTTGGTGTTGTTACCTTTATGGTGAAAATTTTCAAATCTTTTATGATCATAAGAGTTTAAAATACATCTTCACTCAAAAAGACTTAAATTTAAGACAACGATGTTGGATAATTTTATGAATATTACCTATTTAAATTAAACTCCCATCCAGAAAAAGGAAATGTGGTAGCTGATGCTTTAAGTCGTAATCCAGTAGGATGACTCCATACTTTCATTTCTTATGATATTGCTGCTACCATAGAGAAATATGATCTTCGATTAATACCTTATTTCTCAAAAAAATTCCAACATCATTACATATCCTGAATTGAAAGGGAAAATCTTAGTCCAGCAATACCAATATCCTTTTGTGCAATCCTTTCAGGATAAAAATCACGACTTCTCATATGATAAGGAAACATGTTTACGATTTAGAAATAGATTGTATGTACCTGATGATTTATATTTTAGAGAAGAAGTATAGAAAGAAGCCCATCATTCTAAGTTATGATTCATCCTAAAAGCTCCAACATGTATCATACCCTAAAGAAGTTATATTGGTGGACAAATATGAGAAATGATATAGAAAATTTTGTAAGGAAATGTCCTACTTGCCAATAAGAGTAAAGATAAAACACCAACATCCTGGTGGACTCCTTCAACACTTACCGATTCCCTTGTCGAAATGGGATCATATTACCATGGATTTTATTAGTGGACTATCTTGTACGTCATAAGGATATAATTCTAGTTGGGTAATAGTGGACCGAATTATCAAATCTTCTTATTTTCTACAAATAAAAACCAATAATTCATTTTAAAAGCTCAGTAAGCTCTATATTTGAGAAATTATCCAATTATATGAAATTCATTTATCCATAGTGTTAAAATGAGATCCCCATTTTGTAGGAAAGCTTTGGCAAGCGCTTCAAATTACAATGGGTACTAAACTTCATTTGAGTACCGCATTCTAACCACAAACGGATGGACAATCGCAGTGTACAATTCAAACATTAGAAAATATGTTACGAGCTTGTACATTAGATACGCTCTCAATTGGAAAGAACATTTACCCCTTGTTAAGTTTTCTTATAACAAAAGTTATCAAGAAAGTATTAAAATTGCCTCGTTTGAAGCTTTATATGGAAGATCATGTCGTTCACCCACATGTTGGATAGAATTAGGAAATAGTCAACAATTTGGCCCCTATAAAATCAAAGAAACCACTGAGAAGATACAACAAATTAAAGAATTATTGAAGACAACCCAAGATCGTCAGAAAATTTATGCAGATCAACGCTGGAAGCCCTTAGAATTTTAAGTTAATAACAAAATATTTTTGAAAGTTTATCCTCGGAAAGGTATTTTACGCGTTGGAGAAAAAGGAAAACTAACCCTAAGATATATTTTACCTTTTACTATTTCTAATCCTATTGGCCATATAGCTTACCAACTAATATTACATGTGAAATTATCCAATATTCATAATGTATTTCATGTGTTCTAGTTACGTCAGTATATTTTTTATTGCTCCCATAGAATTTCATGGCAAGAAATTTATGTTTAACCAAAGCATGAATTTGAGATACGCCTTATTCAAATTTTGGATAGTCAAATGAAACATCTCAGGAATAAGGAAATCCCCTCAGTAAAAGTACTTTAAGAAAATCAAAATTAGTAAGAAGCCATGCGGGAACCAGAACAGGCTATGAAAGATCAATGTCTTGATCTCTTTCAAGGTAAATTCGAGGACGGATTTTTTTAGATAGGTAGATTATAATATTCGTACTCGAACTAAAGATACCCTAATTTCAATTTAATTTCTCCTAGAATGTATAAACTCTAACATATTCAAAAGAAGGATTAAACTACTCCACAAAACCTACAAAATTGCAAAATTAACAAACAATCCCTGAAATTTTAATAATTGCAAATTAGACCCTAAAAATTTGAAATTACCGTAACTTAACCTATATTTAACCCCTAGATTCAAACTTTATATCAAATTGATTATCTAGACTTCAACTAATTATAAATTACAATTTAATCCCCTAAAAATTTCTAAAATTAAAAAAATAACCAAAACTTTACCAAATGTATACTTTTTAAGCTACATAAGTATATACCTTATCAACTAAGAACTAAAAACTAATTATTTAACCTTTACACTAGACCCCCTATTCACCTAAGAATCGACATAAGCACAAAATAACCAAAACCACATGTTTGAACCATGAAAACATGTTAGGTTCAAGTACCAAGCATAAACTCTCATAAACCTGCTCAAATCCACCTTCTATTTAAAAAAATCAGACCCCCTACTCCTACATTATAAAAATCCCATAATCTCAGCCATTAAAACTCACCTCATCGGTGTATTCAAAACCCAAAATTTTCTCTCCAAATAGGTAACCTATCGTTTTATGCATTACATTCACTTCTTTCAATTCCAAATAATTTATGTGTTGTTATTATACTTGTATCCATCAAAACAGTAGAAACTTTAGGTGTAAAATAGGCCCTGGGTAAAACATATGAAAATTCGCTATTAAAGCTTGAGCTTTAATGGTGAACTTTAATAAAATTCTTAGAAATCAAGTTTGAAGCTCTGAATACATTCATTAGAACCTTATGAGCTCTAGTGTAACGATCAAATCTCGTGAATTTAAATAACATGCTTCAATTCATCAAAAGTGTTTTCTTAACTGAAACACTCAAAACTTCGAATTCTCCTTATATAATCCACCTCAAACCCTGAAATTAAAGCCAAACTACTCTTGAGCATAGCATAAACCTAACCATGTTCATAAGAACCCCTACCATACTCTTAAAATCTACGAATGTTAAATCAAAAATTCAAAAAAGACAAAGTTAAGGAACTCCCTGTATATTGCACCTCAATCCATAAAACCTATATATTTGGATTCCTTATGAAATTTTAGATTGATTTTGTTTAGAAATCATCTTAAATGATTTAGAAATGAAGGATATATCTTTGGTAAAAAATTTGAAACCCTAAAGTTAAAAATTTAGAGGTTTAAGATGAACTATTTGATCAGAAACCTTGACCACGCGCGTGGCCAATCAAAATTTTCTAAAATATTTTCAATATTTTTAGTTTATTTTTGTTGTCAAAATGGTATAAGGTATGGTTGTGCTTGGATAAGGATAGACAAAATTATGGAAAAATGAGGTTTTAAGGTTAAAATATTTTGATTAAATTACAACTTGACCCCACCTGGCTTTTTCAAGATATGAATTTTAACCCCAAACTCTGTCTATAAGTACTTTAAGATATTTTTGGCCAAAAATTCTTCTACACAAAAGTTTAAATTTGACCCTAAGTCCAAGATTTTAAAACCCAAGTTATTTACAATTAAACTCCTAAAACTTAAAAATACATAATTTTTGGTATAAATTGACCAAAACTAGCCCCAATTTTAATAATACTTATTCTCCCAAACATTTGTATACATATAATCAAGTACCATCTTCTCCCGATATCATTTTTTTTATCCAAAACACCGAGAAAATATGTCATTTTACCTATTTGGTGGTAAATTTTCATATTTACTTAATTGTTATTGATATCATTCTATGATAGCCTAATTTGATCCCAAGTATGTGTAGAAATTACCATACTCATATGTTATTGTAATAACTTATTGTTTTAATTATGATCATTGGATCAAATTTAACCTTTCTAATCTAATAGCTGATATCATAACAATTCGTTGTAATAATTCAGTTCACCTTGCACTTTTGTGCATTATTCTTATTTGAAAAAGAATCAATAATAACTAGGGAGTAGACTGCCTTGTTATCCAACAGAATTTTTCTACATGGCCTATGGTCTCCGATGTTAAGAGTCGGATTAAATGCTACATATGTATGAGTGTCACTTTCATTATGTGCCTAGATAATTATTATCCAAAGGTTTTGGATTACTTATTATTTGGTTTTACTGATGGCTTATTTAATTCTATGCCCCATAGTGAAATGGTAAGTATAGGATTATCAGTTCAGAAATCCATTACTTTCTTTGTAGTAAACTGGTAAGTATGGGATTATCATTTTAAACCCCTTAATTTTCTTTAATGTTATTATAAGGAACATTTACATTTGACAAACATTGAATACTATATACACTCCACCTCTCATCTATACAGATATTTGTCATAAAATTGATAAAGCCTGCTTACCATATTTGGGCTAATTTCATTTTCCTCCAAATAGTCTAGGAGAAAGAGGATAGTATCTCTTCCCCTTTTGAGACAAACACTAGTCACCTGTTTGCGTATATGACTATATGGGCGGAGACTAAGAGAGATGGGACCAATGAGTGGAACATTTCTATTTTCTACTTTATAGTTCAAGTTGACAATAAAATGTGTATTATTTTTATAATGAATAAAGTTCTATTTTCTGCCTTAACTTTAATTCGTTGCTTTACATATACTCTTTTTTACTTTCATACCAAAAATCAGGTTGTGACAACTACTCCCCTTCGTATATACTCTCCGTGAATCCATAATCCATCTCCCTTTTTTCAAGAATAGGAAAATGAAAGAACTCGACAATATATAAAGTATAGGTCTAATTTTAATTACCTCAACCTTAACCCTCTTGGTTATCTCAATTATATTAAGTTCAGATCTAAAAAAAAGCTCATACCCCTCTTCCTTATATTGGTTCATCTTATGCTAAACAACATAATAAATTTCATGACTCATATAGCTGTAATCGGCCATGGATAGGGTTTAAGATATAACCATGTAAGTGACGAGAAGTCATGAAAATTCTCCATCCAAAATATTGAGAACACACTTAGCGACCATAAAAAGAGTAAGAACCGATGCAAAGGGGTATGTATATGAAAGGTTCACCATTAAGCCAAACAATTGTCAACTCACCTACTCCTAAAATATTCAACCATCCTGTGAAGAAACTCAAGTATGATGGATGGCAGATAAAATCATGTGTAACATGTAGAGTACTACCAATGCAATGTTCAGAATAATCTACCACGCTCACTATTATAGCTCATAACTAATATATTAGCCTTACTAAAGGTTAAACCAATTATTTCAGATATCTCATTGACCTGATTGTCAATAACATTTACTTTAGCTTAAAGCCTCTAAGAGGGTCATTGCCCATTTATTGAATGTAAAGAAGAAGAAATATGTGACATCGTGAGATTTCATCTATTACTTTATAAAGAATGAGAGCATGTAAGTCTCAATGGTAGATACCCCAACAGAAATTATTTTTAATAATAATTATTATTTTAAGTTAATTCAAATTTGGGTAAAAGCTTATCCTAACGTCTAAGTGAAAAATGTTATTTACAAAATGATATTATTTTGTTAACATGTGTTCATTAAGTATATAAAATAATCCAAATGCGAAAAATTAAATCATGAACATGAGATGAGGAATTATAAGAGGAAAAACCCTTAGGGGGGAAATCTCAAGACAAATCAACACCTTACACTATATAGGTAAATATCTATATATGTGGATAAATGACTTATAAACTTTAACTTCTCCCAGACTCAATAATACATAATCAATATTTTCACCTTGTCATAAGAAGATAAAGCAAGGACACATCCAACCACTCTCCATGTAGCTATGTGTCAAGTTTATTGATAATGTCTGTTTAAACCTTCCCACAAATCTTCTTTAAAGTATATATCGAAACGAAGGGTAGAAATTGACTAACACCTATAATATGTGAGTAGATCCTAATAATTGATGTCTTAAAACTGTTTGGTCTCACTATAAACTCTAAAAAAATGTGTATCATTCAAAGAGAACAAAACACTAAAGAATAAAATGGAAAGTTGAGTTTCGAGATAAAGAAAAATATAAAGGTTTTATTTCAAAATGATGCAAAGATTTTTTACACAAAAATAAGGTATTTTCCTCTAGAAATATGACCCCTTTTAGCTTTATAAAATCAATTATCCAAGCTCAAAAACATGGACTTATTTGTGGGAAGAAGAAGCACATATATATGGACACAAGATCTCAAATACCGAAGTGATTCTAGTCCACGCGAATAAGTTGTTTTGCTATCCATCAAATAAAATATGGGTGAAAGTGGTCAAAAAACGAATCTAACCACCTTTTATGTAAATCTTGAAAAAAATATCTCAAAATCATTTTCCTACGTAGTGTTCACGAAAACTTCACTAGAGCAAAGTATTGCTTCATTAAAGCGAAGCTTTAGCGACTAAGGTCGCACTTGTAGTTGACACAAATGCTCAAGAAAGTTTCGGAGGCCGTAACTAGCGAAGGACCTCTTTGTTGAAGCGAATAAGTCCGCGCCAGTAATAATAGTTTCTCCAGTTTCTCTACAAATTTTGCAAAATCAAGAAATTTCTTGTTTCTACATATGAACCGAGGAAATTCTAAATACACGTAAAAATATTTATTTTCAACATAAGTTTTATGTTAAAAAAATATATTATATCTTATATTTGGCAATCTCAAAAAACTCAAAGTTAAATTAAATATTTTTAAATTTAAGAAAACATTTAACCAGTGGGGTAAAATATAAGACAAAGTGGGTCTTTCGTGAAAAATATTTCGTGAAGTCGAGTCTTGAAATCATGAACATTAAGCTTTCTGAAGATCTTTTGGACTAAGACTTAAAGTGGATTTTGGTAAGTGAATAAGACAATATAACAAATTGAGGACATGTGAGCATATATATGCTCTAACGATCTCCCCATTTATCTATTCCATGACAAAACACACATAATAAAGACTATAAGAAAAAAAAAATCAAATATATCACCTATGGCACAACACGCCCAGCTAAAGGCATAAGAGAAAAAAAAAATATTTAAAAGAATCAGTTGACACAAGATGCCAAACAACCTTCAAAGAACTCTTGTACCTATAATCTAGTTACACACTAGAAAACTTCAAGATATTAATGCATGATCCAAAGATAAGGAAAACATAAGCAATGAGATGAATGACAATATATGGCCATGTTTAGCCATGGAATTGATAAAGGAAATAGGAAGGAGTTAAGAAAATAAGTCAATAAGGATATACGAAAGTGAACTATACACCAATTGAGCTGAAATAAGCTAAAGTGTAAAGCATGTTATTCAGCACAATAACCACAAGAAAAATTGTAATATAGGATATGAATCACACGGTATGCAATATATGGGCATGAATTATCAATAATGATATATATATATATATATATATATGTCATTGTCACAAGATATAACATAAATACACAAAATTACTTAACACAAAAATAAGAACAACAAAGATTTTGGGATTATAATAGATTCTGATTGATAAATATTATATAACCAGATGAATTTGTTCAATCAAATCCTAACTCACAAATTGTTTTAGAAGGAGGCACTACATATTTCAGCTAAATAAGAACAACTCCTAGACCAATATTTGATAAAGTAAGAATAAAGGCAATATTATATAACTTACCAGAATTAAAGTTTATGGAAAACGTTCATAATCAAGAAAAGAATAATTAAAAGGATAACAACATGATGAAATGATTAAACAATAACATAATATCATAACTCATTTTTGAAAGATAAAAAAATGAACACCATTGAATATAGGTCCAATATCGAGTTCAATTAAAAGTTACGAATCGTTAAAAAAGTACTCAAACTTTCTACTCAAGTGAAAGTTATAATTCCCTTTTAAAATAATTTTCAACTCTCGCTACCCTCAATAAAATATTTTGTGATAAAATATTTGTCCTATTATCCTTGGTGTTACCCAATTTTGGATAGATAGGAATATTTGAAACATCATTTTTATATAAGTTCCTTTTGCATGTGGTATATTTCACTCTTCACAAAGACTGGATATTAATTTCGGATAACCAGTATCATCACACAATCCAATGTTATATCCATAACCATATCATTTCTCATGAATCGTTATAAGATTTAGCATTATCTTTTTCAACTTTCTACAAATTATGAACTATGAATCTCACATATACACAATAAAGAATTAAACATTATTTCATATTCCTTTTGATGATTTGAACATTTTTATAAGACCATTAAAATTTTGCATTCCTCATAAAGTGGCATCACAACAATGTATAATGCGGTTTAAAGTGTTACAAGATATGAGCATGTATTCTCAAGAAAAAATATTTTCATGTTTATAAGACTTAAAAGAGAATATAATTCATCTCATGAATTAGATGTCATTTCCAAAATGAAGGTAAAAATGATAGAATAATTCATTTAAATATACGATAAGATGTCATGGAGTATATCGATTAAAAGGCATAAACACGATTGTATTAAAAATATTTTTGGATTCTTAATGAAAGAGATGTACAACAAAAAAGGATATGTCTTGAGATATTAAAAATATGTAACAAAATCTCAAACACGACCATGTGGACCACTAATAAGTTTACACCTCTCGTCATACTCAATGGGCCCAAATACATCGGGTAGAAGTGATCGGCTAAATTACCTCCTTGGTCGACACACTTGCCGACCACCCTCGGGAATATAAATAGTCAGTAATGTGAATAGACAGACGTAAGGATCGTGACAGTCACCATGAACACGCACATGGATCTATACACAGCTGCCAATTGTAATGTAAAGGTGTAAATACCTAATGTATAAAGGTATTCCACCTCTTACTATCCCTATTATTATAAATAGCTCACTACACCTCTCAGCTAAGGGAAACTGAAAAAAATTTATCCTAAACTCCTAGAGAATTCTTGATAGGCTTGTACTAAAATATTAATACTTAATGACACTGCGATCATGGATATAGGCACCTCATTTGGCTTAACCACGTAATAAATCATTGTCTTTTTCTTAGTCTCTCATCCCTATTTATCTTATATCTTTTTCAATCTATTTGTAGTTAAGTACAACTAAGTTAAGATTCATCATAATCACCATACCAATTTTAAACACCAACAAATTGGCGCCTTTTGTGGGAAGTCAAAAAGCCGCTGTTATATCCTACCTATTTTTTATCAAACAATAACTTTTTTAGCCATTTTCTATCATGTACAAAAAATAGTAAAAAATCCAAAAAGTGGCCATACTGTCGGCGATTCCTTTAGTCCCTTTGCCCCTCCTAGTGTAGGGGATGTACAAGGGATTATGATGAATATAACTAAGGGTCAAGAGTCTATGAAGGAGTTTATAAGACAACTAACTCGAATATTTCAAATCAGGTCGCAGTTGGACCTATCGTAGAGGAAAAATGTTGCCTTCTACACCTTATGGGGATAGGCAGCCCGTAAATTGGTAGGGAGATAAGAAAGAAGAAGATTTGGGCACTTTAGATCAACCAACGATCGATCCTACTATCCTAATGCGACCTTGTCACTCAGATCTACTAACTATTACAATGGCCATTCATTCTCTCAAGAAAGTTCGAGCTCCCTGGACTTGGTTCCTGAGTTGTTAAGGGTCATAATCACAAAAATCCCTCTAGATTATGAAATTATCGAGAATGATCTATTAGGTCAAAAACTAGAGTGTGAGGATTCGTGCAAGCCAAGAAAATTTCTCAAAAAGAGAGATCATCACAAACCCAAGGCCAAGAAGCTAAAATTGTCTAAATTAAAGCCGACCCATACGAGCATCCCTAGAAAGGCTCAATTCAATAGTTAGAAGATCGTTTGAGAGAAATAATTAAATCAAAGAATCCTTTGCATAGGAGTTTCGTGAAAGGATCACCCTTCATTCCTGAAATTATGGACTACCCTATACCTGCCAAATATAAACCACCTATCGTAATCCCAGAGTACGGTAACAAAACAAACCATGTGCTTCACATAGGATAGTATCAAGCTATAACCAACATCTATTCAGTCCCTGATGAAATGCGTTACAGGTCATTCTCTAGCACTATCACCGGATCAACCCAGGTCATTCTCCAGCTTTTAACAGTTGGCTGATTTATTCATCAGTAACTTCTTCTTTGAATCTAAACCGATCAAGAGGGTATCTCACCTACTAGGTGTTCCCAAGAGGGTTAGAGAACCATGAGTGAGTATATCACTAGATTAAACATCAAAAAATTAAAGGTCATTGATTATGAAGAGAAGGCAGCGATCACTGCAATATGAGTGGATTGCTCCCTGCTCTAACCAAAAATCCTCCAAAGGCCGTGACCGAATTACTGGCTAAAGTAAGTAAGATTATGAATGCCGAGGAGGATATGGATTCTAAATAATCTCATAATACCAAGGTTGACAACAGTAAGGGCTCCGAGAAGAAAGAGCATAAGAACAAGAAGAAATAAATAAATTCACCACCACTTATCAGATAAAAAACATAGATACGCACGAGGAAGATAAATTGGTAAAAAGATAAGTTGTTGAAGTAGTAGAGGCCATAGTCTTGGATGACGAACACCCAGAAAAGACCACATATTTGGGCTCATCTATGGACCTTACCATCAGGAAGGAATTAGTGTATTTCCTCAAACGATGAAAAATTATATTCGCTTGGAGTCATAAAGACATACTAGGGATTGATCCAGAGTTTATGTGTCATGAACTCAACAATGTTAAGGAAGAAAATTCGATCAAGCAAAAGTGATTCATCTTTAGCTCAGAGAAGAATATCCATCCATAAAGAAGTGGAGAAGTTACTAAAAGAGAAATTCATTAAAGACATTAAATACCCCAAGTGGTTGGACATCATAGTTATGGTAAAAAAGAAGAATAATACATAGCGATTGTGTCGAATTCACATATCTTAACAAAGCTTGTATGAAAGACCATTACCTTTTACTATGGATTGACAAACTGGTTGATGCAACCCCGGGCATGAGCTACTCAGTTTCATGGATGTGTATTCTGGCTATAAACAAATCAAAATGAAGACAAAAGATAAGGATAAAACCACATTCATCACTAGTCGCAGTACTTATTGCTACAACGTTATGCCTTTTGGGCTAAAAAATGATGGAGCAATATACCAAAGGCTAGTGAACAAGGTATTCGAAGAACAAATTGGAAAAAATATGGAGGTACATGTGAATGAAAAACTAACTAAGAGCAAGAAAGCAAGCAATCATATCAAGGACCTTGGATAAATATTTGACCAATTGGAGAAACACTAGATGAAGCTCAATCTGACCAAATATGTGTTCGGTGTGTAAGAAGGAATGTTCTTCATATTAATAGTAAATAAAATAGGTATTTAGGATAACCTAGACAAAATCTAAGCACTAATAAATATGCAGTCTCCTATAAATAAGAAGAAAGTGAAAAAGCTGACTGGGAGAGTAGCAGCCCTCAACAGATTTGTCTCACAAGCTACTAACAGATGCCTACCTTTATTTAAGATGCTAAAGAAGACTTTTGACTTAAATGAAGAATGTGAAAATGCCTTACCTAGGATCCCCACCATTACTCTCAAAGTCTCTAATGAGAGAAACACGCTCTTATACCTCGCAGTGTCTGAGTTGGCAGTTAGCTCGGCACTTATTCGATTAGAAAATGGGGTGCAAAAACTAGTTTACTACAAAAACAAGGCCTGCCAAGGTGCCAAAATTCTTTACCCATATCTAGAAAAGTTGGATTTGGCTCTCGTTGAAGCCTTTAAAAGAATAAATTCATACTTTAAGAGACATACCATTGTGGTCTACACGGATCTGTCATTGTTCATAACTATTTAAAAATCAAAGAAATCGAGAATATTGATGACTTGGGGTGTGGAGCTGGGAGAGTATGACATACAATATGAGCTTAGAACGGTGGTAAAAGGCCAAAAGGTAGCATATTTCATAGCAGAGTTCACTAATGAAGAAAAAACTGCCAAGTAGACTTTTACGAAAGAGAGATCAATAGTAAATCCAAATGAGAAGACTTCTCTAGAAGAGAGCTTAAAAGTTCAACGACCCTATAAGACTTCTCCAAAAGATAGCTCCATAATGGTTTATCCATCTAAGAGGAAAATATGCCATAAACATTAGCTAAGAGAGATACAGCCGCCCACTTTCTGGAGTAAAGTTAAAAGTTATTTAATTACGAGAACCTAGTTGAAAGTAATTTCAAAGAAGAACCACCTATTTAGAAGATGTAAATGTATGGATCATCATGTGCCTCTAGCAGCAGAGATGGGTTGGAAATCAACACCTCAGATGACATAGACATGGAATATTCACTCATGTTTTGTTTCAAATCTTCCAGTAATGAAGTAGAGTATGAGGTATTGATAATAGGATTTGAATTAGCCATCTCATTAGGCACTGAGCAGGTACATGCACACAGAGGATATCAATCGATTGTGAACCAAGTGTTGAGTGTATACCAAGTAAAAGGATAATTCATGATGAGGTACTTATCCAAAGCCCAAGACTAGATATCCAAATTTTAAGCGGTCAAAAAAATCAAAATTATAAAGATTGATAATGCCCTAGTAAAAGGGCTTTCTTAGCTTTCCTTTACTAACAGAACTGTGTTGAAAATAACCATTCTAATAGAAACTATCATGCATCGAATCATTAATGATGAAAACCTCAGCATGATTGCAGTGTATCTAGGCTCATCGTGGATGGATCCCGTAAAGGAGTACATTGAGAATGGCATCCTATCGATCGATCGAAAGGAAGGCAAGAAATTAAGGTACAAAGAAGCCGGATATATCATGGAAGGAGGAATTCTATATAAAAGAGTACTCATCATTTCAATACTTAGATATGTCAGTTCAGTCGAGGTTCCAAATCTAATTAGAGAAATACATAAAAGATCTCATTCGAACGACAGATCATTAATTAGGTGAATGGCCACACATGGGTATTATTGGTTAACCACAAAAGAAGATTGTACCATCAATGATAAGCATTGCGATAAATATAAAAGATTTTCTAACATTCATAGAACACCTGGAGCTACATTCACACTGATCACATCCCCATGGTACTTTTCAACGGGGGGAATCGACATGGTCGTCCCCTTGCCAAAGACAAGAGGAAAGTCTAAGTACTTATTCATTGTTATAAATTACTTCACCAAATGGGAGGAAGCTGAACATATGGGATACATGAGAAGGTCTTCCAATTTATATAAAAAAAACACCATATGCCAATATGGTTTGCCATATGCCTTCATCACTGAATATATAACGCAATTTGACAACCAGGAATTTAAATGCTACTGTATCAGATCCAAAATCTAAAAGTTGTATTTGTCTCTTGGAAATCCTCAATGCAATGGGAAAATAGAGGTAACAAATAAAACTCTACTCGATGAAATGAATAAGGGGTTGGACAATGCCACGAAAAACTGGATCAACGAATTGCAAAGCATACAGTAGTCCTATAAGATCACAGTAAGGACAACCACCAGTGAAACCCCTTACATTTTAGCATTTGGGAAAGAGGAAGCGGTCCCCGTATATATTTTTTTCCCAGTCATAGAGTACTCAATTTCAATTCCCGAAGGAATGATCTCATGAAAAGATTGAATTTAGAATTGCTTGAAGAAGTTACCAAAAATGCAACACTGTGCATTAAACCATACCAACAACGAATTTCGTGGTTCTATAACAGAAGAGTCAAACCGAGCAAACTCAAAGAAGAAGACAAAGTGTAGAATAAGGTACTCTAAAAGAGCAACAAATTGAAACCAAATTGGCATGGTCCATATCGCATTTCTGCAATCGTTCGACCAGACACTTATTAGAAGGAGAGCAGTTCAAAAACTCATGGAATGCTGATCATCTAAGGAAATATTATCAGTAGCGTAATGAAATGTAATCACTTACAATTTCTTATAACTCATTTTTTTGTTTTCAATAAAGAAAACCAAGTTTCATAAGAATTTAATTTCCTTTTCATAGTTTATTTTTCATTTTTTTCGGGAGTGGGGAGATGTAACAATCTCAAATTGCAAGGAAAAACTAGTCACTACTTGTACTAACAATTTAAATCAAAACTTCATGTATGATTTTGTATTTGGAAAAGCCACGAGTATTGTCAAACACAAACATTCATGTGTGACTCCCCAGTGTCAAGAACAAGAAGTTCTACCAGGTCGAAGTAAGGAAAACTCTTTAAACATTTGGTCTCAAATGTTAACTATAGAAAGTACTTGGTCAAAATGGCAAGATCCATTTGAAAGAGCATGAACAAAGGCACTTTAGTAGAACCTAAGGCAGAATAGCGTGAGTTCATCCAAATTGGTAACCAGTAAGGCAGATTAGTCAACTTACGATCGACCACCTAATCTTAAGACTAAACTATTGGTAGGCAACAATCATAAAATAAAGCAATCAAAGTTTTTTAAATTTCAAATCTCTTCGAATCATTACAAGGTAAGATCAATAATAAATAATATAAACTACTTAATCAGCTAGTCATTTTTCCGTAGCCTTCTTCATCCAGTAAGAGGAACGTCTAGTAGAGAAGGAATAAATGTTGATATCATCTCCCTAAGATTATACTAACTACTATAATTAGATCTATCCATAAAATGCAACGGTAAATAAGGACATCATCCCCATGCAAACCATAATCCCCATTATTTTTTATCAAACTAACAGGGATCGTCTCAATCGAGATCCAAGAAGTGTCCAACCTGGAAGGAGGAGTGTGTTGGTCTAAATATCTAGGGTCATGTCAGTACCAGCAACTAACTTCTTTTGGTACCTTTATTACAGTAAGAGTTTTTATCCATCCCTATTTGTAATATTCTATGATATACATAAGTATAACCTCATCCTCAATAGATCTCAACCTGGCCAAGGTCGACCTCGATCGATCATCAAAGGAAACACATATGGGCCGACTCTGTAGAAGCCCAACCTCAAGTTCCCTCGTCCTCAACCACTATTCCAGACATATGGCACATTATTGATCTCAGCTAACTCTTACATATCTTCTCGGCCTATTCCATGAGTGCGGGTGTCGAGGCCCATATGCAGACCCAGACCCTACTCAGCACTCTGAGGATCATTACATCAAAGGACTTACCTGATGAATCTGCTCAGCCTGGTCTATGATGGATAACCCTTAAAACCTGGAAAAATGCACGTGGATTGTGGGTCACTATCCCACGTGGATAAACCGTTATAACAAGATCTCCATGAGCACATGAGGAAATATTTCATCATCATGACATATTGTGTCAGGTATAGGTGGATGGTTCTAATTGGTTATTACATTATGTGCATGCTTATTACATGCTTGGGAGTGCACTGTGCACCCCCAAGGTTATAAATACCATCATCTTCTTCCTTAAGGGGGATTGAAATATTAAAACCCTAAGCTAAACTCTATCCAAATACACAATAGACATAGAAAGCTTGAGAGTTGTATTCTAAGATCATTAGTGCCTCTTTTTATAATGAAAATACCCATAAACACTTTGCATAGTGGAATAGCCTATGGCTGAACCACTTATACCATTATGTTATCTTCTTGACCTCATCTCCTTCTCCTGTATTTACTTTATTGCACTCTTGTCTCCATTAATAGTTATCTTGAGATCCATACAATTTTAAGTCGTGTTATCTCTGGTATCATTATTTTGGCGGCGTCTATGGGAATCGAGATTTCATCCTCTTTCTCTCATTTCTATCTGAGGTCCTACTTGATTCTCTGGTGGTGATCCAGCTCCACCATTGCTGGACCTGAATCACTGTTGAAAGAGTTCTAGTTAGTAACTTCAAGATTCTTTTATCTCATATAATTTATTTACACTCTTACTGGAAACATGGCTTCAGATCAACCTCTAGGCATTAGCCCCAGCTCTAGCTAAGCACCACCTCAGTCAGAAATGGTTGACGTAGTGGAGGAATTACGCTCGCTGGCAACTAGACAACAAAAGATACAAGAATAATTTATAGCTTTGAGCCAAACCATGATGGCAAGGACACTAAGTGGATCTACGAAGATCGTCACTTCGTCTGCCAGGGAGGTTATGGATGCGGTGATAGGGGGTCCACCCCCAGCCCCATAGAAGGAGGAGAAATGCCACTAAAGGCAAAGAGACGTGGTTGACCCCAGACGACTTTGCTTGGGAAAATAAGTGCAAGAGGATACATATAATCGGGATTATGAGGAGGAAGAGGGTGATTATTGGGAATCATATGAGGTTTCTGGTGACACAGTTCGCCCAACACCAACCAATAGAGGAAATAGTACAAGGCCAACAACAGAAGGCCGACCCAGAACTTAAACCTTTGACAGACTCAGCGGAGGGTCAATATTTTATCATCTTGACCCTATGTGAGACTTACGATACCGACTATCTCGATCTCGTAGTAATGCTTCTTCCAAAGGGAATGGTGGATGTGGCAAGCATCGACCTCAACGAGGCTGAGAAAGAGAATAAAGAAAAGTGAATAGTCATTGGGGAACTACTAAATAATAGCAAGTGTATGATTTGGTCGATAAAGAAGGTAGAGGTGATAATGAAATAGCAATAGAAAAAACTTAGAATAACTCAATTCAGAGGTTGGAGGATAAAATCAACGATTTTTTCAAAAGTCGAGACCCAATCCACAGGGATTACATGGAATGATCTCCCTTCATATCTAAGATAGTGAACTTCCCCACTCTAGATAATTTCAAACCTCCTACTATAACTCCAAAATGTGATGGAAATATGAATCTGATACACCATATTGAGATGTACCAATGAGCAGACAGTATTTACTTCATTTTGGACGAGATAAGATGTCGAGCCTTTTTTTGCCCCCTCAAAGGCACAACACATATGTGGTATACATCTCTGCCTAAGAACTCAATCGAGAACTTAAAGTAGTTAGCCAAGAGATTCATTCATAATTTTAGTTTTAGTATGAACCCCTAAAGAAAGTCCCCTGAAGAAAGTGACTCGTCTCTTATATATGAAATAAGGGGAAAATGAGACACTGAGAGACTACATTGCTCGGTTTAACAAAGAAAACTTGAAATAGAGGACTATAAGGAAAATATTTCTATGACAACCCTTATGAGTGGGCTACAGAAAGGAAAGTTGCTCTGGAAGCTAGCCGACGATCCTCCCAAGCCATGTAGAACTTCTAGCCAAGACCGGGAGAGTCATGAACGCTGAGGAGGCCAAAGTAAAATATGAAAAAGAAATAAGAGGGAGCAAGTCTCAGAAGGAAAAAGGGAAATATGGAAAGAAAATGTCAATCGATGACAAGTTTGCCAGTTATACTCCATTAATGGTGAGTCCCGACCTAATCATGAATGATATCAAGGATGATAGGGCACTACCTTGGCCATAAAAGCTTAAGTCCCCTCATCATAAGATGGACAAAAGAAAGTGTTTCGAGTTCCACTAAGATCACGACCATACAATAGAAAAAATTTTGTTCTCAAGGATGAGATTGAGAAGATATTAAAGCAAGTAAAGCTTCAAAAGTATCTGGACCGGAGTGGTGCTAAAGATGAAGCTAGAAAGAAGTACGACGGGATAAAATATGAAAGGCCGAGATGATAGGCTCGGGACGATAAGAAAGATGAAGAGTCAGACAAAGATGAAGATGACTTAAATCTCCCACCTACGATCCCTAAGCCTAAGGGACACATGCACATGTTATCCTTCGACGTATAGATGATCAGTGGAGGGTTAGATGGAGAAAGAACTAAACCAGGCAACTGTAAGACACATATTGTAGAAGCATAGTCTGCACCCAAGCGGTTGGATGTGAACTCGACTGCGATAAAATCAAATTCGGGAAAAATGAATAAAGTTTATATGGACACCTTGGTGGTAGGATTTTCACGCATGGATTTCAAGGGCATCTTGGCCCCCCGTGAAGGCCCTTTGGTCATCATCACTAGGGTCCATGGGTATGACGTGTCTCGGATACTTGTGGATGGCAACAACTCAGCTGATGTCATGTTTTGGGACTACTTTAAGGCATTAAAACTCAGTGAGAATATGTTAGTTCCGTATCATCAACCATTGATAGATTTTAGTGGAGAGAAGGTTCACCCACCGGGAGTGTTTGAGATGGATGTCAGTATGGGTACCTGGACTAGATTCCTAACGAAGAGAGTAAGCTTCTTTGTAATGGACAAGAATGTATTCTCGGCCTAAAATATCATTCTTGACAGAGTAACACTCAAGGAATTTGAAGCGGTCCCCTCTACAATTCACCAAATGGTAAAATTCCCGACTCCGTATGGGGTAAGTTAAGTCCAAGGTGACCAGGAGAAAGCATGACAATGTTACTTCAGTTCAGCAGATCAAAAAGAGGCCCATAAGAAGCTCACAACCTCCAAAAATATTGGCACTCTTAACCCAAGGGATGAGAGGAAGTTAAGAAGGGTGAGGTCATGGAGGTGGTAGAATGTAACACCCCGCTTATTAAAATAATGGGTGGCCAGTCGTCCACTATAATAAAACAGGAATCTCATTGGCTCATTCTTAGCATCAATGTCGAATTCGATTAATTACTAAACACCTATTATTAAATTAAGTCGTGTGTCAATTTTAATCTTGTTAATCGTGATACAACAATATAGTAATCAATAATAATTATCTAAATAAATTGAATTATAATCCACAATCACAAATATATCAAACTGTAAAGTTATTGCATGTCAAACTGTTCCGATTAAATCATCGTAATAAATCTCTACACAATAGTACTCAGACTGAAATAAACATAAACGGGAATAAACTGGCTAGCTTAGGCAACCTGTCTGAATAGGAAAAGAGAGTTCTGATCTAGAATATAGAGATATAATCATCTAAACAAAACTCAGCAATATCCACAGCTATCGCTGCTCTGGTACCTAGGAATGATCATGCCTGGCGTCCCTGTGGCTAGACACCTAAAATATTTTGAAAATATAATTTGACGAGGGTCAAAGCCCAAAACCATTTAAAAATATTTTGCAAGTAATTAAAATGCATAACTAAATGTATATCCACTTACTCATACTTAAATTGGTACCGCACTCTTGCATGAGACATTACCCACCTCTCATCTAAAGAGTGCACCTAATGTATACATTTTAATTACCTAGTTATGCTACCCGCCTAACTAGTTCCCCAGTGTCCTTAAAGTCCATACGCTATCCTATCCTGTTAGCTTTCACATTCACTAATTATAATTTATTAAACCATTTCCAATAACTTTCACAAGTTATTAACTTTCACATTTTAATTCAATATGCCTATATATATTTGTCTACACACACACACACAAATATATATATATATAATCACATCATGCATACATATATATCACTCACAATACATGTAATACCGCCATCCATAATAACAATAACAACTTCACCGAATGCGGGTCTCTAATACTAACATCATCTAGGGAATACTCTCATCATCCTGGCTACCGCGTCGGAATCTCACATCGAACTACGATAGAAAACAACAAACAACATTGGAGGCGGTCACAAGTTAACCATACCCATAATAACCTCACCTCGAACTCAACCTTAATAGGCACATGCATGGTGATTATGATCTGTGAATAATACTAACCTTGCATTTGCTATCGAGGAAAGATCACTCACTCGCGCAACCTCTAATGATAGCCCTTAGATGGGTATCTCATAATATCCATATAATTATATTTTTCACACCAATATATATATATATAATTTCCATACATAAATATATTCCACAATAATTTATTTAATTATGCCTATCACCAATGGTATAAATAGGATTATTATCCAATACTCCATTATATAACTAATTAATTAATTATTCACTTAATTAATTAATTTATCTATATACAATATACAATTTTTGGATACGCAACTATATCACTCCACCCGTATCCCAATTCTTGAATTTTCATCACAATTCATTCATAATTCCCCAAGCATAATTCACCTCAAATACTCTATAAAATTTCACCCTGAAATATTTCAATTTTTGAACTGTTTTGAAAAATGTAGAAAATCAAATCTAAAAATCATCCAAATAACCATTTTGACTTCAGATTTACATTCAACATGAAAAATTGAGTCAAGTATGTGTCTTTAGTTTTTCTTTAATATCTTCTGAATGCACTCAAAAATAAGACATAAACTCTCCAAAACCATTTTTTCTCCATTTAATTTCAACCACCTCAATCCCAATTCATATCATAATCAATATATCAAATTCACATAAATTCCAAGTATAAAACTTCCAATTTTATCTAGAATTCAATTACACAAGATTATTATATGAAACATATGCTTAATCTCCAATTAACATAAAACTCTCACAATATCACACTAAATCATTTTTCTCAATTCTTCCTATCAACATCAACTCTTGGAAATTCAGAATTCTCAATCAATGTTAATTCTCCAAAAATCAATAATTTATAACTTTTTTCAATTATAAATATTTTCAAATTATAAATCTTTTTCCAAAATCACATCATTTTTATGTATGAATTATTCTCAAACATATTATGTCCCCACTATAATATGACTAAAATTGTATATACAAATTAAATAGCAATTTAATTACTTTCCTTGACGTTTGTAAGGTCTGAATCTAGTGAACATATTGATACTCCTCCAAGAATTTTCTTCCCAAATATTCACACTTATAATGTTGTTGCAAAAATTCTTCAATTCCTTCTTTAGACTCTTGAAATTTATTTTTAATTCTCTTCACTTTCTCTCCAACTCTTTGATGAACCTTTGAATTTGTGAAATGACTCTTCCCTAGTCCCCAAACCTTTCATTTTATGATTGAGTTTCCATTTTTGGATTTTCATATGCCCTTAAAGAGCCCAAAAGTAACCTAAATAAGTCTCGAATAATTTAAAAAGCCCCTGAGACCCGAACACAACCCACGGGTACTCAATTTTGGCCCATTTTGGATCAACTGTGCACTCGAAATTGTCACTCAGGTCACTTAACAATATTTTCCATCTCCACCTATTTTAATTTAATAATCGGTGTTCCGGTTGAGATAATATTAAACTTCGTCGCGTTCACTCACTTACGACTTAGTTCCATTTTATTTACTATAACACACTAGTAAATAAATAATCACATAAATATTAATTCATTTCACTCCAAATTATGTAATTTTTCATTTTTTATTATTTTGTAAATTAAGTTATGTGTCACTCGCATAATTTAAATATCCAATAATATATATATATATATATATATATATATATATATATATATATATATATATATATATATATATAACTACGGGATATTTCATAGAACCCATCGTCCTCAATAAGGGTGAGCCAAAAAAACCATCGCAATCGACACATCATTGAAGAAAGATGTGAAAGAAAAGTTAGTTGAGCTCCTAAGGAATAGATGGAACATCTTCGCGTGCATCCATGGCGATATGTCAGTAATAGACCCCGAGATTATCTTTCTTCGGCTAAATGTTAATAAAGGTGTCAAACTAGTGAAGCAGAGAATGAGGACCTATGCCAGAGACAGTTATGAGGTCATCCAAAACGAGGTTAAAAAGATCCAATCAACTGAGTTTATTCGTGAAGTGCACTATCAAGATTGGTTGTAAAATGTTGTGATTGTGTCGAAAGCCAAGGAAAAGTGGAGGATGTGTGTATACTTCACTAATTTAAACAAGGCTTGCCATAAAGATAGTTTCCTTTTAACCCGAATATATCAAATGGAGGATGCCACGGTTGGGCACGAACTGATGAGCTTCATGGATGCTTATTAGGGGTATAATCCGATCTTCATGCATGAAGACGATGCAGAGAAGACTTACTTTATCAAGGATAAAGGGGCCTACTGATATAAGGTCGTGCTATTCTGCCTTAAAAATGCAAGGGTAACCTATTAGAGGTTGGTCAACAAAATGTTTGAAGGCCATATTGGGAAAACAATGCAAGTTTATGTTGACAATGTGTTAACGAAGAGCCTCAGAGCTGAGGATCATATGGTCGGCCTTGAGAGGGCGTTTGACACCATTGATCTCTACAACATAAAGTTGAATCCGATAAAGTGTGTGTTGGACGTCGGTGCTAGTATGTTCCTCAGCTTCATCATCAACCAAAGGGGAATTGAGTCAAACCCAAAAAAGATTAAGGCATTAATTGATGTGAAGACACCAAAAAATATAAAGGACGTTATGAGATTAATAGGAAGAGTTGCTCCTCTTAACCATTTCATCTCCAGAGTCATAGATAAGTGTCTACCATTCCTTAAGATCTTAAGAAAAGCATTCGTCTGGGATGAAGATTTGAGAAGGCTTTTTGAAGCCTAAAAACTTATTTGGGATCCCTTATTCTGTTTTCTTAACCGATTCAGTAGGAGATGTTATTTTTATATTTAGCAGTATCTGAGTCAGCCATCAGCTCTGCAATTGTACAAGATGGCGAAGGTGTACAAAAGTCAATTTACTTCAACAGCAAGGTGCTTCAGGGGGCGAGCTCTAATAACCTAGAATGGAAAATTTAGCATATGCACTCATTTATACGTCAGGGAAAATGAAGTCATACTTCTAGACTCATATCATGGTGGTAGTCACAAACACTCCGTTGAGGCAAGTCATCCATGAACTTGAGAAATCAGGTAGGTTGATGGCTTGGTCAATAGATTTAAGAGATTTTAACATCGTGTATCAACCAAGGACCACGATTAAGGGTTAGGCCTTACCTAATTTTATGGTCGAATTCATCTGGGTTGAATATGATACCTGAAGGGAAGAGGTTATGGTAGTGTCAGAAAAAGTTGTGGCAAGCCAACCGTCAGCCAACATGGAGCGGGCTGATGTTATAGAAAAAGATTTTTTGTTCAAAGAATGTATATTGAATGAGGGGCCTCTCTCAAAATAATGGCAAGTAAGGAGTCTTTTCGTGGACGATTAATTTTATAAAAATGGAAGTGGGGACGAATTGATACTCTTAGCCTCGAATGGAATAGTTATCGAATAAGCCCTAAGATTGAGTTTTAGAGCATCAAACACTGATTCAGAGTATGAGGCCCTATTAGCAGGCCTCTCCCTCACCAAAGAAATGAATGTCTGCTAGATGGTTGTACATAGTGATGCCCAACTAGTTATGATCAAAGTGTTGGGGATCTACAAGTCAAAAGAAGAAAATATAGGTAAATACTTTATAAGAGTTAGAAATGTGATGGCCAACCTTGAGGAAGTAAAAGTGAAAAGGATCCCTCGACTGCAGATTAGTCGAGCCGATGCTCTAGAAAGACTTTCTTTTGCTAATAAAATAGAGATCAGAAGGACCGTCCTAGTTAAAATCCTATACAATCCCAGTATTGATGAAGACAATAACAGGCTTGAGTTTTGCCTAAAATTAAATGTTAAAGAGTCGTTGATGGATCCTCTCATCAAATATATCAGGGATGGGGAGTTCCCAGATACCAAGGTCGAGAGAAACAAGTTAACATACAGAGTGACAAAATTCACCATCATAGGGGATGTCATGTACAAAAAATGCTTCCTACTTCCATTGCTCCGATGTGTTCACCGAACTGAAGTCGAATACGTCTTATGAGATATGCACGAAGGGTCATGTTCAAGTTGTATAAGGGTACAATCCCTGGTAAAAAAGATTGTGACGCATGGGCTACTGGTGGTCATCTCTTACAAAGAACGTGGTTGACCATGTAATAAAATGTGATAAGTTCCAGAGTTATGCTTTCATTCCCCATCAGCCTCATCAAACTCTATCGTCCATTATAACCCCTTGGTCATTTATAGTTTGGGGGATCAACATAGTGGGACCTCTACTTAGAGTTGCGTGAAATTATAGGTATCTAATCGTGGCTATTGATTACTTCTCAAGTAGAGATCGAGGCCATAATTTCCATTACTGAAGTGAATAATTTCAAGTTCATCTAAAGAAACATCATTTGAAGGTAGGTTCTACTCAACACCTTAATTTCTGACAATGGGAAGCAATTCAAAAAAATTCCTTAGATGCATATTACGAAAGGGTTGACATCAAGCAATTCTACTTAGTGTCAGGTTGACCCAAAGTTAACAACCAAACTTGGGTCACCAATAAGATAATATTAGATAAAATCAAAACGAAGTTGGAAGATGACAAGGGTCTTTAAACGAACGAGTTGATGACTGAGAGGACACCTACAGGGGAGATAGCATTCATTCTAGCTTATGGGACAAAGGCAATCATCCCCACTGAGCTTGGTCTTCCTAACCATAGAGTACAGACTTACAACTTTAAGGCCAACAATGAAGAGAGAAGGCTTGACCTGGACTTGATAGAAGAGAGATGATAGGATGGTGAAGTACAACAATTAGCATATGAGCACAAGGTAGCCAGGTTCTATAATAAGAGGGTAAAAGTTAGGCCGATAGCTACAGCAGTTTTGGTCCTAAATAATCTGGTAGAACACAAATAAATTGCATTCGAATTGGGATGGGACATATAGAGTCACTTAAGAGGTCGTCCTTGGAATTTATTAGTTGGAAAATCTAAAGGGAGAGCCTTTTCTCCAATCCTTAGAATACAGATCATTTGAAGAGACATTATAAGTAGATCTGAGTGTCATTTGTTTGTCATCCTCTTCTTATGCAGAAATTGCTTGTATTTGAAACATTTTGAAGTGATGAATGAAAAAGTGCAAGTGTTTCATCATACCTTTTTTTTAATTATCGACTGTGTGGTTTGAATTACTCTAAACTAAAAAACATCATTCTTATGGTGAATTAGTTTTGACTCACTCTCGGTGATATAAAAGACCATGGGATAGTCGTCTCGTCCATGATCTCTCAATAAAATTGAAAGGGGGAACAGTGTGATAACATCCAATAGGTGGTGAAAAACACAAAAAGTTTGATAAAATCATTTAATTATGGTTAACTAGAACATCAAGATGTGGTGAATTAATGGTTATAACTCCCTCGGAGGTACGAGGATATGTGAAGAGACTTAGTCTCGTCCTCATAACCTCAGAAACTATAAGAGAGGACTTTCATTAACATCATTTATTTGATGGCAACATGGTAAATCATTGAACTATGGTTAATTGGAACATCACAATGTGGTGAATTAACGGTCATAACTCCCTAGTTGGTACGAGGATATGTGGAGAAACTTAGTCTTGTCCTCATAACCTCAGAAATAATGAAAGAGGACTTGCATTAACATCATTTATTTGGTGGCAACCCTGTAAAATCATTTAATTACGATTAATTAGAACATCACAATGTGGTGAATTAGAGGTTATGACTCCCTCGGGGGTATGAGAATATCATAAGAGACATAGTCTCATCCTCACAACCCCATAAACTATGAGAGGGGACTTAACTATATTTCAGTTGGTGATAAAACTTTAAAATCATTCATATGGTTAAAAGATCATCAACCTCATTCTAAATGTAAATGGCACAGTTAAACCAACAATACGACACAAAAATTCCAAAAATAATGATTTTCATTCTACCGGAATAACATTTGGGAATATATAATGAAAAATAATTTTAAGGTTACAAATGAGAGATACAAAAAATTTCACAAGATAAGATTACAACGGGAAGAGGGTATATGTCACAGATGATCACCCTAAACACTCGGCTCGTTAATACTGACCACAAATATCGGGGCAGCTAAGGTCGTATGCATCCTCAGTTCTTGTCTCCCAAGAAACTTCATATACAACCTAAACAAAGCACTCAGTTAAGGTCATCACCTCAATATCTGCGAGTTTAATCTGAAGCAAGGCCTCAAGGTCCGATCGAATGGAGGAGACGTCCTCAGTGAATTTTAAAATTATCCACCGACAAGCCATTTGCGCACCTCTTTTGAGGTACTGGCAGTTAAAGTTGCCAAACATCTCAAAAAATTTTAAGGCCTCCACAGCCTCGATCTTTTCCTTCTTAATGGCCTCTGTTATCTCGATAGCATGGTTGGTTGTCAAAATCTAAAGCAGCGAGTCCTACTATTTCATAGCATCAAGAGCGCCAGTGTGCTCTTTCTTCAGATCAATAATCGCATTTTTATGGCCGACCTTCAAGGACTTCACCTTGTCCTTTAAATCTCTTTCGACCCGAAGGGACCTCAATGCCTCTAGCACTTGAGGAAGTTTTTTAGCCATCCACTCACTGGCACGATGAAAGGCACACTTGTACTTCAAAAGCATAGAGTACAAAATTTAGTATGAGACGATGCAAGACTTTGTAAATTTAGAAATATTTTTTTTAAAAATAGTAAAGTCGACAGAAATGCATACCTGGGCCATGTGGTGAAGATAAAAATCGAAGAGTTGAGGCATGTCCATCGACTCCAAAAAGTGTTTGTCAGACTCAGAAGGTAAGGAGATGGCAAACTCCTTGGACCTCATACCACTCGTGATGACAGAGTATGAGCTCGCATGGAGATGGAGAGACAAGTTGTTATGGCTGCATCCGTAGAGCCTTAGGTGGCAGGATTCGGCCTCGGGTCAGAGTGATGGACCCTCTGATGGAGAAGGTTCCCCTCCTTAATCGGCTCCTTCCTCTTATGCTCGGCCACAGCATGGTCTGGTCTACGAGTAGTTGATTTCTTGGCGGCAACATTGGTGGGTTGCTTATTGTCGTTCCTATCCAGAGCGACTTAAAGACTCGGGGCAGTCATATTCCAAACATGATCTTGACAGTTAGGAGGACGATATGAAAAAAATAAGATTATGGTTAGTAAAAATAATCATATATAATGAAATAATTAGAAAAACATAAAATAGGGAAAACAAACACAACTCGTATAAGGAGTTAACCCTCAAACTTGATGTTTCCAAAAAGGAAGGGGTCATCACTTATTCAAACTCGGCTATACCACCATCCTTACCCTAGCATCTCAGACAGTCAACCCTCATCCAATTATCCACGCTAACGTTGGGGTCCATCTTAGTGGACATAGACATATTTGCCCAAACACGATGATTCCTCACCTCAGAGTCGTCACGAGCAGCGTTTGCCTCAAACTCTCAGGCCTCAAAGATGAAGAAATGCCTCAACTTCCAGTGATGGTTTGGGGTATGGTTAATTTGGAGAATTTTCTTATCTAATTTTCTCACCCCAGATGATAATAGCTCGGTTGGGCCTTGGTACATGATACATTATAACAAACTTTTAAGACGCCAATTGGAGGGTCGTCTTCGTACATGGACTTCCATAAATAAATGAAGTCGAGTATGATTCTCTATAAGTTTGGTACTAGCTGGGCAGGACCAAGACCCATGTTGTAAAGGATGGCTCATATAGAAGGATGGACGGAAAAATGGAACCCGACCCTTAATATCTGGTGGTAAATGGCTATTTCTCCCTTTCATCCATTAAAATCTCTATCATCCTCGTCAGGGAATCTCGTGTTAATGTATGACTTAATTCCATAAATAGACCTCTAGATAAGGAGGTCGATTTCTCTTAAGGTGGAAGAAAAGGTTTGGGCGTAGGAAACATCAAGTGGTTCCATGGCCTTGGAGTCAGAATCATTATTAGGGGGAACTTCAGCAATCGAGGCTCCACTCAAAAACCTCTCATTAAACTCTCCCTCGGCCATAGTTAATAAGGGAACAATCATTAGGGGTGTTGAAATGGTTACCCTCAACTTTTCAGAGGCCACTAAAGTAGGCGACTATTGGACATGCAAAGACTCGATAGTATCAGACTCTGTCGTACGAGATGTAGGGACGAGACGAGACTACTAAAAAGAGTCACCTTCCTTAAAAACTTAGGAAGGCAAAGATCTATAACCCTCAGAAGATGAGGATGACTAGGAAACCTGAGATGAGTGATCAGTCATCATGTCACCACTAACCTCAACTATTGGAGGAGGGATAACAACTACTGTGAGTGGGAAGATAAGATGTGTAAAGTCGGCTCTGGCTTTCCTCTTTGCCTCGGCCTCTGTCTCACCTTTAATTATCTCCATAAGGATCTAAGCACTAAGTTAGGGGTATTGGTCTAAAAGCTCATACAACTCTCTAAACATTCAAGGGTTTGACTGAAGTAAACTTTTCGATTGAAAGATAACATATTTATCTTTTTTAAATGAAACTAGTCAAGAATAAGCAAACCTGTAGCCCACCAAAAAAAGTGATCGAAGAGCAGTCGGAGATGAAAAAAGTTATCGTAAAAGGAATTACATACTAAAAAACTTCTTGCCCTAACCTCATATCACCTTAAACACCCTAGAACCACCACAAATGACCACTACAGTGGCCCAGAAACACCACCAAAAAAGTTGTAGATTGCCAAAAAAAATTGTAAAAATAAGAAATAAAGGTATAGGGGGTGTATAAAGGTAAATAAAAAGGGAAAATGGTAACCTAAAGGTTGAAGGCTGGGTTTAAAGGAAGAATGGACCCTAGAACTCGTTGGAGTGCCCAAAAATTAAAAGAGAGAAGCTTAAAAAGTTACAAATTTTCTGCTTAAGTGCGAAAGAGAATGAAGAAGATAGAGAAAATGCTTTTATTTTTTATATTTAAAGCAAGTAATGATTCGACACTATTAACCAAGGGCACAATTTACTAGGATAGACAAGTAGTCGCCCTCCCTTGGCAAGCACGCCAGCCCACACATCTACTGACAGGTGTCCAATTCATAGCGCTTCACCTAGGGACATTGCAATTACACATGTACACTCATCCAAACAGGTTCACATCCTGAGCAGCCTCAGACTACAAGGAGACACTCTCATAGGGGGACAACCAGGTATACCCCTTGGCCTTCCACTCAAATTAAAGACTAAGGTATAAAGGGTGATTGATATACATAAGTATGACCTTATCCTCAATAGATATCAATCCATCCAAGTCTAACCCTGGCCACTCATAAAAGTAAACATATATGGGTCGACTCAGTAGAATCCCAGCCTCAAGTGGCCTCATCCTCGGCTACTACTCCATACGTATGGAACATTATTGACCCTAGTTAACTCTTATATATCTTCTCGATCTCATCCATGAGAAGGGGTCCGAGGCCCATATGCAGACCAGACCCTACTCAGCACTTTGATGGTCATTATCTTAGAGGACTAACCTCATGACTCGACTAGGCCTGGTCCATAATGGTCGACCCTTAATAGCTAGCAGAATGCACATGGATTATGGGCCACTATCCCACATGGGCAAACCATTATAACAAGATCTTTATGAGCATGTGAGGGAATATTTCATCATCATGATATATGTGTGTCAGGGACAGGTAGCTGGTTCTAATTGGTCGCTTCATCATATGCATGCTTATTACATGCTTAGAGGGCGCACTGTGCACCCCCAAGGCTATAAATCCCCTTCATCCTCTTCTTTGAGGGGATCAAAATATTGATACCCTAAGTTAAACTCTATCCAAATACAAAGTAGAGAGAAATATTAAGAGTTGTATTCTAAGGCCATTAGTGCCTCATTTTATAGTGAAAACACCATCGAACACCTTGCACATTGGATTAAGTTATGATCGAACCACTTATACCATTGTATTATCTTCTTTTCCTCATCTCTTTATCCTTCATTTACTTTACTGCACTCTTATCTCCATTAATAACTAGCTTGAGCTCCATAAGTGGTGATATCTCTAGTATCATCATTATCTACAGGATTGCTCAAGTTCTCTGCCCATGTGTGCCAACGCCTCATCATAACCATTCATCCATAAGGTGCAAGGTTTTTATGAAAATAATAAGTGAGCCAATTTAATTTCTCATTTAACCTTTTGATAATAGCCGAATGATTATTTATACAGTTTGCTAGGTCGGCTAATGTCTTTTTAGTTCTCTTCTTTTCTAGTGATGGACAAGTAATAACCATCTATTGAGAAGATTGGCCTCCCTTTGATTTCTTCAATTTCTCTAACTAATCTATTAGTCGACCATTTTCTTGCTCCAAAAATGATTCTTCCTCAGTTGGCGCTTTCTTAATACCCTCTAATTCATCCCTTAAAAAATTATTCTCCTGTTTCAAGAGACTGGCAACCTTTTGATCTCTCTTCATATCATAATATAGCACAAACTCTTTCTTGGAATATGCCGAGGATGATTATTGCAGATTCTTATCAAATTCATTGTTGCTCCGAAGATTATCAAACCTTTTCCATAATCTATTGATAAGTTGGCGACCGCATCCTTATAATCTTATTGGAGATGAAGAATCATCTTATAATAAGAGGCATTAGCCACCATGGCAGGTGGAATACCTATGCATTTGGAGATAATAACCTTTATCCTGGATGGAAAGATCTAGGCCGAGAACCTCCTCCATATCTTCTTCATTAGGATCTTCATGACCATCCCCAAATAGTTGGCTAATCCTATACAAAGTTCACTTTCAACAGTAACCAAGTTAACCTTTTTGGAGTTAAACTGAAATGAATAGGACGTTTCTTAAGTAAAGAAAGAAAAAATGTTCTCAAAACTCACCATGACTAAAAAAGGGGGAATTTTATTAAAACTATGAGAGTATTACAAGTAAAGAAACTAATCAACAACATCAACAAGTCAGAAAGTAAAAAATAAAAGGATTACATCCATTACATCTTCTCCTTATCCTAATTCACCTCCTCCACCACCACCATCGCTCTTAAGGTACAGTGGACTCATCCATCCCCTCTTCGTCATTAACTTCCTCCTAAATTTTTAAAGGAGTTCATAGATTATTTTATAGAAGAGGTCAGATCCCACAGTAGTGATGACCTGGGTAAGGACCGCATCCTAACCTTCCTTAAAGGAGGACTTCTTTGAGTACTCTGCTTGGACGACAGCAGTGGAAAATGCCTTATCTTACCCACGAGTATAGGCATCCTACTTTTCCTTCGTAGCTTTGGCCTTCTGATCAACAATTTGACCCTTTGGCATACTCTACCACCTTCTTATCCTCCTTTATAGCCTTTACAGCCTGGTCGACCTTCTTCTCAGTGTACCTTACCACCTTCTCAACATTAGTATTTCCATCCTCCAGCTCCTTGATGGTATCTTCTATATTCTTTTTATTATCCTAATTGGCCTTCTTGATAACCTTCAAAAACTCATGCATGCCTTTGAAAGCTTCATTCATATCGATAGAGGACCCCCTCAGTTGTTTACCCCTCCTTTATAATTGATCATAATCAATAAATAAATATAAAAAAACACCATTCATAAACATCAGAAAAGTTATTAGAAAATAATATTAACATATGATGACATGGAAACATTAATTGACACTTAGCATATCTAAATTGTAGTTGACACGCTGGACCGACCTGGACCTAGGAAGATAAGAAGCCACAACCTCATCAGTTTGAAGGACCCCCGCAACTATTAGTTTGCGAGCAAAGCTTGAATTCATAGCAACTGATTGGGCACTGTACTAGACCTTATCGACTTTCTCTTTCCCAGAACACTCTAATGTGAGGGCAGGACCCCTCTTCAGCCTCTTAAACTGGGGTCTTAGTTCTTTATCATAGAGGTTTCAACAACTATGGGGTGGTTGGAATGCCCATCATCAGACTTCTTCTCGACGGGAGGTGGGAACTTAGAACTGGCAAGGAGGTTAGGAATTTTTCTCTTAACCCCTTATGGAGAGGAAATATTGGTCGGCATAAGAGAGAGGTTTAAGGATTCAAATGATGAAGATATTACCCAGGAAGAGAAATTCCCTTCTACTTGAGGTGGGGAGTCAAATTCAGCAGCCAAGGATGAAAATGTTGGGTCTTCTAAATTAATGGGTCAGAGGGAATATCTTTAAAGGGGCGAGCAACAAAGGAAGTCATTGAACTATGGTCGCCGAGTATAAAAGAGGTAGAACGAGGATGAGATTCTCCTATCCTCTGCTGGATATACCAAATAGCTTTTAGTTCGGTAAAATTAACCTCTGAGGCATGAGATATATCCTTCTTCTTCTTCTCTGCAAAATAAAAGGACAAAAAAAGCAGTCAATAAAATAATCAGTTAAAATACCAAAAAGATCAAATTATATAAGAATAAGAAAATGTTGACCTATTCCCTAACCCTCCTGAGGGAAATGGGGCCCAATGTAGTCCTCACCCTTAGGAAGAGGGGAAAATTTCCAATCTTTCACAATTAACCCATGATCCTAATAATCCTTATTTCAATCAGGAAAATTTACTACTAAAGGCCTATTAGAGAATCTTGTCTTCAAGTAATAAATATTATCATCGGTGGCCCCCCAACTATAACAGTACATTAATTCCTTGATTCCCATATTAGTCCTAAATCTCTCAATAATACTATTTGCTCCATTAACTACTCTCCAAGTATTGGCAGCCACTTGGGCTAGGAACACATCAAAATATTGAAAAAAATTCTAAAAATAAGCGATTTGGAGGAAATGTTACCCCACACTCAGCGATAAATATTGTGGGATTCCAATGACCCTCCTCTAGGGCACAAAGGTTACAAGGACCTATCACCATCTCTATTTTCAACCACTCAGAAATTCAATGGGCTAACCTATATACTGCTAATATGCCCCAAGTGTGACCTCGGCCTAGAGACACCTACCTCGGCCGAGGTGATAGCCGAGACATTGACCGACCCTGGATAAGCCATGGCCCACGATATCAGCCCTCGGCCTTAGTAAGGTCGGCCTAGGCCGACACTATCACCTACATCTCCAATGGACACTACGCGCATCACAGGCATCAACAGCATTCTCATATACCTGGGTATGGCAACCTCGACCGAGTGTAGGCCGAGGTGACAAGAAGCCTTGGTAATCTTCAACATAGAATCAATACAACCTCGGCTGGGGCCGATCCCAGCATAATGTCTCGGCTGAGATCAGGCCGAGACTCCCTATGGCACATCTCGAATTGAACGAATATCAAGCCTTTACAGCTCGGCCTCTCCTAGGCCGAGGTCATGCACCAATATGGCGGCCGAGCATCTGTTGACATTTGGATAAGGACACATGGGCACAAATCAATTGTAACAAGATTATTCTCCACACGTGGGGAGAATATTTCATCATCATTCCTTACATGTGGCAGTGACAGGTGGCTTCCCCCTATTGGTGAGGCTAACACACACATGCGCATTACATGCATGGGGGTACATTACACCCCCTAGGTACTATATATAGAGGTCATCCTCTACCTTACAAAAGATCCATATATGGAACCCTAGCTAAAACTCTGTCTAGATATACAGTAGAGAGAGAAAGCTTGAGAGATTATATCCATGGCCATTAGTGCCTTCATTCAGTGATATTACTCACACACACTCACAGTGGACGTAGGCCAAATTGGCTGAACCACTTATATACCGGTGCCCTCTCCTCTTATCCTCATCTCATTCTCTTACCTCTTTATATAACTGTGCTGCCATTGTTATTCTTGTATTGAGCTTGAAAACACCTTATCTGGTGGTGCTGATTCTGGCATCATCATTTTGGCGCCGTCTATGGGAACGAGAAGCTATCTCTTCCTCTTTTTCTGCTTAACCTCACCGGAGACTCTGGTGGTGAACCAGGCCTCCCCCTAGCGCGGAGATGTTTCACCATTGAAAGAGGTCCTGTGAGGTACTAAGCTCATCTGCTAATCAAGCTCTATAGTGTTAACATATGGCACCAGACTTACCACCGCCTCTTCCACCGCCCGGAGGTGGAGGGCCTAGTTCCAGTCAGGCTCCCCCCAGTCCGAAATGGCGGAGGTAGCAGCAGCCTTAAAATCTTTAGCTGCAACACAACAAGCCATGAAGGAGCAATTTGCTCAGCTCAGTCAAACTATGATGAGGCCACCTGGAGTCTCACCGGACATGATCACTCCGGCGGCAGTTCAGCCTCATCCTGACGCCAGGGGACCACCCCAGGCGCCAATAAAGGACCAGCCTGCACCCCAGCGGAGAAGGGACGTTGCTGACCCTAGGTGCTTGCGCCTGGGGAGGCAGGGAAACCCTTGCCCAGAGGACAGGTATGATGACCTAGAAGCTGAAGAAGCCCCAGAAGACTTCTGGGAGCCGTATGAGGTATCAAATAACACTATACGACCTCTTAGGCAGAGTCAAGGATGTGTCGGCCGAAGAGGAGAAGAGGCCCAACAAAGAGGGTCGGCCTTTGATAGGTCGAGCAGAGGGTCGGCCTTCGAGAGGCTAGGCCCGGTGAATGACCTAAGACAGAGGCTGTTGAGGTCAAGGAGCGCAGAAGGATCTCAGAGAGGGGGTAGGCAGGGTTGGCTAGACCAAGGCTGACCCTGTGAAAGAAGAGGCCGAGAACAGGAAGAGGTCAACAGCCAATGTGTCACGTTTGGGGAACCCTCTGTCCATCGCAGGGAGGTGGCAGGGGATAACCTTGGCCAAGTTGATGACAGAAGACCCTGGAATGATTCTATCCAACGCCTTGAGGAGAAGATAGGAGATCTCATTAAAAGCAGGGACCCATTACAAAGGGGTTACTCACAGGGCTCCCCATTTGTGGCTAGGATAGTGGGGTTCCTAACCCCAGCCAAGTTCAAGCCTCCTACAGTGACTCCCAAGTATGATGGCAGCACTAACCCTGTACACCATATCGAGATGTACCAGTCGACAACAGACATTTACTCGATACCCGATGAGATGAAGTGTAGGGCCTTCTCAGGGACCTTGACAGGGGCAGCGCACAGTTGGTTCACCTCCCTTACGAAGAACTCAATTGAGAACTTCAAAGGCTTGGCCGAGCGGTTCATCCACAACTTTTGCTTTGGGTTAAGACCTCAAAAGAAGACTACCCACCTACTGTATGTCAAACAGGCCAAAGATGAGAGCCTAAGAGACTACATAGCAAGATTCAACAAAGAGAAATTGGAGGTGGAAGATTATGAAGAGAGCATAGCCATAACCCCTGTCTTCCCCTGTGACTGCCGACAGGGGGATGGCCTCAAGAATGGGTGGTACAGCCACACTCGGCTCAACAATTTCAACCTCTGAAGAAGAGGTTGAGGTGCTTGAGCCATTATGGGATGAGGCTCGGCTGGAGACCTCGGCCTGATCAGGGGCCTGACCAGGCCGAGGTGTGAAATCCATGGCTTCCTGAAATGAGTCCACAGACATAGGGTCTGAGGTGGAAGACTCAGACTCAGACATCGGTGTGGGGTCGGCAGGGACTTCTGTCTGATAGAAGAACTCAGGGGGATCAGGATATACCACCTTGAGAGGTGGGGTAAAGATAAGTCTAATGGGAAATTCTTGCAACCTACGAGCCTCCTCTTGGGCCTTTTCTATTTGCCTAATCTTTTCTAGGAGGCCTCCAGAAGGGGAAGCTATTGTGGAAACTGGCGGAAGACCCCCCTAGGTCTATGGCGGAGCTGCTGGCAACCGCAGGGAAAGTAATGAATTCGGAAGAGGCAATGGCCGCCAAGTGTGAGGAGGAGAATCGTGGTGGCACGGGAAAGTCCCAAGGTAAGAAAGAGGGGAAGAAGAGGTCAGGATATGACAAGTTCGCTCATTACACTCCTCTGACTGTGAGCTATGAGCACATCCTCAATGAGATTAAGACTGACCGGACTCTGAGGTGGCCAGAGAAACTGAAGGCCCCGCCACATAAGAGGAACAAAAACCTATGGTGAGAGTTCCATCAGGATCATGGCCATGTCACAGATAGATGCTTCGCTTTAAAGGATGAGATTGAGAAGATTCTGAAATCTGGAAAGCTGAGGAAGTATATGGATGGTAAGGCTCCAAAGGGTGGAAGAGATGACCCTCTTCACTGGGACGTTAGATGCCGTGGCAATGTCCCGGCCAGAAGGGACGATGATTCAGAAGGAGATGATGAAGACGACCCGGATCTTCCGCCAAAGGAGGACAACACCCCGGTGAAGAGGGTCGATATGATCTCCTTTGGTGTTAGCACCATATGTGGGGGATTTGCAGGAGGTGGCTCAAGAGGTAGCCGACAGGAAGGCTCATGTAGCAGAGGCCAGGTCATTGGCCAAGATCGAAGTTGTGAATCTAACGTCTTCTGATGCAGTGAAGAAGAGGAAGAAGGTATACATGGACACCCTCATAGTGGGGTTATCCAGACTCGACTTCAAGGGTATCTTAGCCCCCCATGATGACCCTTTGGTCATAAAAACAAGGGTGCATGGGTGCGAGGTATGGAGGATCCTCATAGATGGGGGAATCTCAGCAGACGTGATGTTCTGGCCTTGCTTCAAGAGCCTGGGTCTTAGCAGGGCAAGGCTGGTGCCCTATTATCACCCATTGATAGGCTTCAGTGGCGAAAAGGTCCACCCATTGGGCATGTATGAGATGGATGTACGGATGGGGGATGAGTGGCCTAGGAGGCTGACCAAGAAGATAAAAATTTTCGTTATGGATGAAAACGACTTCTCGGCCTACAACCTCATCATAGGAAGGGTGGCCCTTAAAGAGTTTGAAGTTGTGCCATCGACGGTCCATCAGATGATAAAATTCCCGACTCCTTATGGAGTAGGGGAAGTGCAAGGGGACCAAACCACGGCGCGAGAGTGTTACTTCAACTCGGCCGAAGAGAGAGAAGCCCATAAGAGAGAAACCACCACTTACAGCATTGACACTCTTGACCCAAAAGACGAAACAAAATTGAAGAAGGGTGAGGCCGCAAAAAAGGTAGAATCCATCGTCCTCAATGAGGACGAGCCGAAAAAAACCGTCCAGGTAGGTAAGGCCCTAGAGCCAGGAATCAAGGAAGAGCTGATAAACTTCCTTAGGAGGAGACAGAGTGTCTTCGCATGGAGTCACCCAGACATGCCTGGCATCGACCCTGAGGTCATGAGCCACAAGCTCAACGTGGACAGAGATGCCAAGCCAATTAAGCAGAGACGAAGAGTTTACTCCAGGGAGAAGTACGATGTCATCCGAGAAGAGGTAAAAAAGTTGGAAGAGGCCGAGTTCATAAGAGAGGTTACATATCCGGAGTGGCTCTCAAATGCAGTCATCATGCCTAAGGCCAATGGGAAGTGGCGAATGTGTGTAGATTTACAGGTCTTGCCCGAAAGACAGCTATCCCTTACCTAGGATAGACCAGATGGTGGACGCAACGGCAGGGCACGAGCTCATGAGCTTCATGGAAGCTTATTCAAGCTACAACCAAATCTTCATGGATGCTGAAGACTTTGAGAAGACAGCCTTCATTACTGATAAAGGGACGTACTGCTACAAGGTGATGCCCTTCGGTCTGAAAAATGCGGGGGCAACGTATCAACGTCTTGTCAATAAGATGTTCGAAGAGCAAATAGGTAAGACCATGGAGGTATATGTAGACGACATGCTAACGAAGAGCCTGAAAGCATGTACTCACGTAGCGAACCTTGAGAAGACCTTCGATGTCATGGACTCGTACAGAATGAAACTCAACCCGGCAAAGTGTGTCTTCGGAGTAGGAGCTGGGAAGTTCCTGGGATTCATCGTTAATCAGAGGGGGATTGAAGCGAACCCTGAGAAAATTTAGGCATTACTCGACATGAAGACTCCTAGGAGTATCAAGGATGTCCAGAGACTCACGGAAAGAGTGGCTGCCCTTAACAGGTTTATTTCTAGGGCAACGGACCAGTGTCTTCCATTCTTTAAAGTTCTAAGAAAGGCCTTCCAATGGGACGAAGAGTGTGAAAAATCCTTCAACCAACTCAAGTCCTACTTGGGGTCTCCTTTGTTGCTGTCTCGGCCCATCACGGGGGAAAGGTTGTTTGTGTATTTGGCAGTCTCTGAATCAGCCATCAGCGCGGCCATCATACGAGAAGAGTATGGGGTCCAGAGGCCTGTGTACTTCAACAGTAAGGCCCTTCAAGGGTCTGAATAAAATTATCCCCGAATGGAGAAGTTGGCTTATGCCCTAATACATGCCTCAAGGAAAATGAAACCTTACTTCCAAGCTCACTCCATGATAGTCCTCACTGACTCCCCACTAAGGCAGGTTCTGCACAAACCTGAGAAGTTCGGAAGATTGATGACCTGGGCCATCGAACTAGGAGAATATGATCTAACCTACCAGTCTAGGACAGCCATCAAGGGGTAGGCCCTCGCAGACTTTATCGCAGAATTCACCTGGGAATAGGCCGGTAGAAGTTTGGAAGAGGCCGAGACAGAGAAAGGCTTAAATGACGGCGAAGAGACGAAACGTAGTGTCTTCCGAGATTTGGAAGAGACGGCACCAAACGTCTTCCGAGATTGGGAAGAGGTCATCTCAGGCAAAACCCGGAGCGGAATAGAAGAAAACGAATAAGATCGATACCTCTTCAAGAAGGGGGTTATGAGAGAAGGGGTCTTCTCATCAGATACAAACGTCTGGAGCCTCTTCGTTGATGGCTCTTCCTATGATAGCGGAAGCGGGGCGGGACTAATACTCTCGGCTCCAGATGGCGGCAACATTGAATATGCCTTGAGATTTAACTTCCAGGCCTCAAATAACGAGTCCGAGTATGAGGCCATGATAGCAGGTCTCTTATTGGCAACAAATCTTCGAGTAAAGCGACTCCTGCTCCATAGCGACTCAAGGTTGGTTGTCAATCAAGTATTGGGGGTATACGAGGCCAAAGATGAAAGGATGGCCAAGTACTTAGAGAAGGTAAGAAGGTTGTTAGAATATTTTGAAGAAGCAAAACTGAAAAGAGTGCCTCGACTGAGCAACAATCACGCTGATGCATTGGCAAGGCTGGCCTCAGCAGTGAAGACAGATATGGGAAGGACCATTCCAATCGAAGTCTTAGTAAGGGAAACCATCGAGGAGGACGAGGTATGTAGCCCTTGTCACAATGTGAACCTAGGAGACTCATGGATCGACCCACTCGTCAGATACCTAAGAGAGGGAGAGATACCTGAGTCCAAGCTAGAAAGGAGAAAGTTGAGATACAGGGTTGCCAAGTTCTCAATGATAGGAGACGTCTTGTACAAAAAAGGGTTTCTATTGCCTCTCCTCAGATGTGTGCATCCCATGGAAGTACCCCGGGTCTTACAGGAGGTTCATGAGGGTTCTTGATCTAGCCACATAGGGGGAAGGCCCTTAGCCAAGAGGATCATCACTGAGGGATACTGGTGGCCTACCTTGTCTAAGGACGTTGCAGACTATGTGAAGAGGTGCGACAAATGTCAAAGGTTCGCCACTATCCCTCATCAACCCCATCAGCCTATGACGTCAATCTTTTCTCAATGGCCATTTGCGATATGGGGAATTGACTTGGTAGGACCTTTACCAAAAGCTGTCAACAACTATAGATTCTTGATAGTTGCTATTGACTACTTTTTAAAGTGGGTGGAAGCAGAACCGATGATAACAATTACAGAGCAGAAGACCTTCCAGTTCATTTGGAGGAACATCATATGCAGATATGGCCTCCCAAACACTCTCATCTCGGATAATGGGACCCAGTTCAAGAACTCCTCTTTAGAAAAGTATTACCTAAGAGTGGGGATTAAACAGTTCTTCTCATCTCCTGGTCGACCTCAGGCAAATGGCCAGACCGAGGTCACAAACAGAACCATCTTGGACGGAATCAAGAAGAGGTTAGAATATGCGAAGGGGAGATGGACAGAAGAGGTCTACGCTGTGTTATGGGCCTACAGAACCACGGCAAGGACACCAACAGGAGAAACCCCATTCATGCTGGCACATGGCTCAGAGGCCGTCATACCGACGGAAGTAGGACTACCAACTCATCGGATTCAGACCTACGACCCAGACAGCAATGGGGAAGAGAGGAGGCTAGACCTGGATCTTATTGAAGAAAGAAGAGAAGACGCAAAGGTCAGAAAAGTAGCCTACCAATAGCGGGTAGAGAAATTCTACAACCAAAGGGTGAAGTCAAGACCCATTGCAGTGGGAGACCTAGTGCTAAAGAAGACCCTACAAAAGGCAAATAAGCTACACCCAAACTGGCATGGCCCCTACAAAGTAACAAAAGAGGTTGTGCCTGGAACTTACAGGCTAGAAAACCTAGAAGGAGAAACTTTCACTAACCCATGGAACGCTGACCACCTAAAGAGATATTACATATGATGTTGCGTAGAATTTTATGTAAATGTACCATCTTATTGAGAAGAGGTTATTAATAAAAAGATCAGTTCCTATGACAGCTCTTATTCCATTTTTACATCAGTAATTATGAGGATAACGTCTTAGGTGATGACCTCAGACCTTCATAACATCACTCGGTGGTGACGAAGTCTGAGTTCAGACATCTTAGTTAGATGACCTCAGACTCTTAACATCATTAATTTGGTGAATTATGAGGATAACATCTTAGGTGATGACCTCAGACCTTCATAACATCACTCGGTGGTGACGAAGTCTGAGCTCAGACATCTTAGTTAGATGACCTCAGACTCTTAACATCATTAATTTGGTGAATTATGAGGATAACATCTTAGGTGATGACCTCAGACCTTCATAACATCACTCGGTGGTGACGAAGTCTGAGCTCAGACACCTTAGTTAGATGACCTCAGACTCTTAACATCATTAACTTGGTGAGATTAATTAGATGACGACCTCAGAACTTCATAACATCACTCGGTGGTGACGAGGTCTGAGCTCAGACACCTTTGTAGATGACCTCAGACTCTTAACATCATTAATTTGGTGAGATTAATTATGAGGATAACGTCTTAGGTGACGACCTCAGACCTTCATAACATCACTCGGTGGTGACGAGGTCTGAGCTCAGACACCTTAGTAGATGACCTCAGGCCCTTAACACATTAATTTGATGAAATTAGTTATGAGGATAACGTCTTAGGTGACGACCTCAGACCTTCATAACATCACTCGGTGGTGACGAGGTCTGAGCTCAGACACCTTAGTAGATGACCTCAGACTCTTAACATCATTAATTTGGTGAATTATGAGGATAACGTCTTAGGTGACGACCTCATACCTTCATAACATCACTCGGTGGTGACGAGGTCTGAGCTCAGACACCTTTGTAGATGACCTCAGACTCTTAACATCATTAATTTGGTGAGATTAATTATGAGGATAACGTCTTAGGTGACGACCTCAGACCTTCATAACATCACTCGGTGGTGACGAGGTCTGAGCTCAGACACCTTTGTAGATGACCTCAGACTCTTAACATCATTAATTTGGTGAGATTAATTATGAGGATAACGTCTTAGGTGACGACCTCAGACCTTCATAACATCACTCGGTGGTGATGAGGTCTGAGCTCGGACACCTTAGTAGATGACCTCAGACTCTTAACATCATTAATTTGGTGAGATTAATTATGAGGATAACATCTTAGGTGACGACCTCAGACCTTCATAGCATCACTCAGTGGTGACGAGGTCTGAGCTCAGACACCTTAGTAGATGACCTTAGACCCTTAACATCATTAATTTGGTGAAGTTGGTTATGAGAATAGCATCTTAGGTAATGACCTCAGAGCCTAATAACAATTCAGTGGTGAAGAGGTCTGAGGTCAGAATTATTGACTGGGTATAAACAAGACATCACTACAACAAAATAATAGAAGAGATCACATGGCATTCAATAAAGGGAAGAGATCATATAGCATTCAGAGGTTGAAATACAAAGAAGTAACAAATATTCCTTGAATACAAAGTACCATGGTGTTACAAGTTACGAGTTACGAGTTACAAGTTACAAGTTACAAATCCTAAAGGTTTGGGGGGGGGAACATTAACAGTCTCGGCCGGGTTGTCTTGATCAGCATTAGTCACCTCGACCACGTCATCAGTATGGTCTGCCCCTCCGACCTCGGTCCCTCCCATAGTTGCAGTCTCAGCAGGAGCAGCAGCCTCATCCTCCACCTCTTGAAGAGCTTGTGCAAACTGGGGGTCAGCAAAGCCGAGACCTACAAAGTCAGAGGCCTTTAAATTACCGACCGCCTTCTCCCGGACTTCAGTCCATTTGGTAGTAGCCTTGATACCTCTTTCGAGATATTCAAAACCAAAACCCATGAACTAGTCCGAGGATTTGTAGTCAGAAATTATTTGGGCCGAGGCATCTTCAAGGGCAGCCTTGACAGCCGAGATGACCTTCTGCTGCAGAATGTCATCTTTGGCCTTCAGGGCTTTGGCATGATCTTTGACGAGCAGAGAAATGTCTTTCTCCAACCGCTTAACCTTGCTTTTAGAGTTCTGCAGCTCTGATTTCAGACGATCGACCTCAGCATTTAAGGCGCTCTGAACCTTCTCGTCCTCTTGCCCCTTCTGGATGAGGGGCAATTTCCTCAGAGTCCAGTTCGATAGGTGGTGCATAGCAGCCACTCCCTGCACATTTAAGGAAGAGGTTAAGCTGGAGAAAAGTCAGATGTTGCACTTATAAAATTTTGACGAGAGATCAAGACGTACCTGAACGGCTCTGTGAAGGCCGAACTCAACCAGTAATTATGTATCCAGAGACCTGAAAAAGCTCTTGTCAGCCTCGGTCATTGCAGAGCCGATGGCATCAAGGGCCTGCAGACTATGGCCGACAATGCTGTCAGATAACTTCAGCTGGTCCAGGCGGGCCGACAGGGCGTCGGCCGAGGATATTGGAATTGCAGCATCAGAAACCTTCTTCTGTCTCAAGGTCGACTTCTGATCCTCAGAGGCAGGGGCTTCTGGGGCCCTCTTCTTTGAGGCCTGAGATTTAGATGTAGAGGGAGATGGGGGAGGAGCATTCAGACTGGATTTTTTGGCAAGTCTCGCTAAGCTCGGTGCAACCATCTCCCACAGTTCGTCTGGAATGCCTTGTGGTCGCTCTGCAAAAGTTAAAAGATATGGGTTAGAGATCAGATATGAATGAGTTCAGAGGTTAAACTTAAAAATAAAAATCCTTACCAAAGTCAACAAGGGGACTTCCACCTAGGCCCGTCCCCGAGAGATAATGGGGGGTCAGCAAATGTTCGAACTTAACAAAAAGACCATGTGCCCCTTGGTCTTGCAGGGCTTGCACCTTCTGGATATTCTGAGGACTTAGACCAGGGTCAGCCCTGGCAGACATGGTGACCTTACCCCATTTGAGGGGTATCCTTAGCTCAAGTGTGGAAGAGGGAACGCATGGGCCAAATTCCCATGGTCCAGAGGCGAAAAAATAGCGGGGCTTTCAATTATGGTTTGAGGTCTGATTCACCTGGAGCATTTTCTTCTCAGGCCTCCGAACCACAAAATGATAGTAGCTCGGATGGTTTTTGGCCGAGGTTGGGACATAACAACCAACGAAGACCTGAACTGGAAGGTCAGAGTGGTGGACTGCCCTCCATTAGACAATGGCCCCTATGATGACTCTCCAGGCATTGGGGGACAGTTGTGAGGGAGCCAAGTTGATATAAGAGAGAATGGATTTGATGATGGGATGAATGGGTAGGCAAAACCCTAAATTAAACATCTGCTCGTACAGGCAGATTTCTCCATCTCGATCGTGATAGGCCCTCTCTTCCCTCAGAGGTCTCCTTAATTTTATGGAGGGACTAATGGAGTATAAATATCTTAAGCACAGAAGATCCACCTCAGTTATCGTGCTCTCGATCTCGGCCGCCTCAGAGACGTCGACATCGCTTTCAGCATCTTCATCATCATCAAGCTCAACGTCGGCCGGAGCAGATGAAGATGGGTTACTAGCGAATCTCTGAGCGAACTCTGCCCCTGTGACGGCCGATAGGGGGATGGCCTCAAGAATGGGTGGCACAGCCACACTCGGCTCAACAATTTCAACCTCTGAAGAAAAGGCTGAGGTGCTTGAGCCATTATCAGATGAGGCTCGGATGGAGACCTCGGCTTGATCAGGGGCCTGACCAGGACGAGGTGTGAAATCCATGGCTTCATGAAATGAGTCCACAGACATAGGGTCTGAGGTGGAAGACTCAGACTCAGACATCGGTGTGGGGTCGGCAGGGACTTCTGTCTGATAGAAGAACTCATGGGGATCAGGATATACCACCTTGAGAGGTGGGGGAAAGATAGGTCTAATGGGAAATTCTTGCAACCTACGAGCCTCCTTTTGGGCCCTTTCTATTTGCCTAATCTTTTCTAGGGTCTTCTCTCTAAGAGAGGGGAAATCCTCAAGAAGCTGGTATACAGGTCTGAGCATCAGAGGACGACCCTAAACTTGGGAATAACTCCTAAAACTACAAACAGGATTGACTTGTAAAATAAAGGAGTCTAAAGATCAAACCAAGAAATTCAAAGCAAACACAATTCGCCTGAAATAATGGTGCTCGTCGGAAAACTTAGAAATTCACCGGAAAATGCAAACCAATAGCTAAAAACAAAGGAAATGGAAGGGAGAAAATACCTGGAAATGAAACGATGAGGGCAAATGAAGAAAACTCGCGAAAAAACCAACAAATGCCTCTACGGTAGAGCCTTGATTAGAAGTGCTTTAGAGAGAGAAATTGCAGGAAGAAATCGTGCACAGGAGAGAAGAAATGAAGAAGAAGGAGGGAAAAAGGGTTTTGAAACCCTTAAATACATGAGCGCGTTTCCCAAGGCCCATCATTGCCTTAGGATCCCCAAAGGGAGGCTGACAGCACACGCCTACCAAGTGAGCATGCTCCAACATTGGACAAGTGTTAAGCAAGCACTGGTTCGTAAGAAGACAGGCCTCGGATGCATACTAATCCCCTAGTCACCTTCCCTCATATGTGACTAGGGGCTTGGGGGTGATTGATATTCCCCAAGTGTGACCTCGGCCTAGAGACACCTACCTCGGCCGAGGTGATGGCCGAGACATTGATCGACCCTGGATAAGACATGGGCCCACGATATCATCCCTCGGCCTTAGTAAGGTCGGCCCAGGCCGACACTATCACCTACATCTCCAATGGACACTACGCGCATCACAGGCATCAACAGCATTCTCATATACCTGGGTATGGAAACCTCGGCCGAGTGTAGGCCGAGGTGACAAGAAGCCTTGGTAATCTTCAACATGGAATCAGTCCAACCTCGGCTGGGGCTGACCCCAGCATAATGTCTCGGCTGAGATCAGGCCGAGACTCCCTATGGCACATCTCATATTGAACGAATATCAAGCCTTTACAGCTCGGCCTCTCCCAAGCTGAGGTCATGCACCAATATGGCGGCCGAGCATCTGTTGACATTTGTATAAGGACACATGGGCACAAATCAGTTGTAACAAGATTATTCTCCACACGTGGGGAGAATATTTCATCATCATTCCTTACATGTGACAGTGACAGGTGGCTTCCTCCTATTGGTGAGGCTAACACACACAGTCTCATTACATGCATGGGGGGTACATTACACCCCCTAGGTACGATATATAGAGGTCATCCTCTACCTTGCAAAATATCCATTTATGGAACCCTATCTAAAACTCTGTCTAGATATACAGTAGAGAGAGAAAGCTTGAGAGATTGTATCCATGGCCATTAGTGCCTTCATTCAGTGATATTACTCACACACACTCACAGTGGACATAGGCCAAATTGGCTGAACCACTTATATACCGGTGCCCTCTCCTCTTATCCTCATCTCATTCTCTTACCTCTTTATATAATTGTGCTGCCATTGTTATTCTTGTATTGAGCTTGAAAACACCTTATCTGGTGGTGCTGATTCTGGCATCATCAACTGCTAAAGAAACTTCATACATAACATACACCATTTTTCGACTAAAAGGAAAGAAAAACAAGAAAGAAAGGGTTCTTACAGTGAAACAGAAATAACAACACTTCTCACAAATAGAGGAATAAAAACATGAGAAGGAGGAGAATAGTTTGAAATTCAAGATGACGAGTACAAGGAGGGAAATTTCATTTTATTAACTATGGTGTTCCCTGGGCTACACAAAATGAAACGATTAAATGTGTCACTGCTTCATCTTTCAACGTTATCTGAAATAACCTCAACAACCCAACATCTTTTAGTTAATAAATAAAACTCTAACTCTTTTAAAATCAGTTTAAAAACTTTGATTGAAACTGTTGTACACGCACACAAATAAAAATAGATTTGCAATGATGTTTCTCAAATAAAATGATTTAGAATGGGATGGGGAAAAGCAGAATATAACCCATCGGATAAAGGTAATTTTTAAGGGCACATGGTGCTAACTCGGCTCCCATCTCGGTGAATATCGAAAATCTACCTACGTAAGTATCGAGAATGCTAGACTCAACATTCGACAAACGACTGGTATGATCTGGAAACCAACTTCGCATTCACTGAGCTCACTCGAATTTTCCTCTTTTTTTTCTTTTGATCGACATTTTTTTTCTCCTTTTTTTATGTGAAGAAAATTAAATTAAAAAAAAACATATTTGACTCGAACCACCTAATTCTTAGCTAACACAAAGCAAATTGAATTATCTAATTTAGGTGACGAAAATTTCAATTTATAGAATCTAGTTTTCCCGAGATTAATCGACGACAGCGGGGTCTCCCTAATTAGACAGCTCCTACTCCTTGAAAAGGGAGAATTTAAATGACGAACAACTACGGTTATCGCCTCAAATCCCACTTTTTCCTCCAAGTAGGTGGTCGATACGAAGACACATTAAAAGCCATCAATCCTAGGCAAAGTGAAATGGGATCGATACGACAAGTTAGCATTGGAGTAGCTTTTAATTCTAGCCTCGTTAAAAGGTATCCTGTGAGCTATGTGATATCCTAAGGCCAATGTCTACTTGATTTTAAATTAAATTGTGATGGCACGAGATATGCAAATGCTTGGTTAATTAGTAATTTTTGGGCCGAGGAAGGGTGATGAAATTCCCACATTATCTTTCACATGGGTTTTGCCCTTAAGTCAATTTATGCAACGTACTAAATTAAATGCGAAATTAAACCACTTAGGAGCACACAAAAACGTACCTCCGTCATGGACTTTTTATGGTCACTTATTTACGTCGGGCGGAAGTTTAAGTTGACATCGATCGGTGGGAAACATCGTCTACGCTTTTGTCATCCCCAAGAGCTCCTTGTGCTCGTGGCAAGATTGCACAAGTTTTCTTTATGTTCGCTCACTGTTGCACACTGTTCCGAATTTTTCTTCACTTTCGCCTCTTTTTTTTCTTTTTTTCTTTTCTCTTTTTTTTTAATGTGCTACTGAAAAAAAAACACCAAACGTAAAGTGCCACACAAAGAAAATAATAATAAAGAAAAGAAAAGAAAATAATAAACGCGACACGTGCACTAGTGTTGTATTTACTACAAAACAAAAATAGCTAAGCACACTAGTGAAATTTTTTTAATTTTTTTAATTCTAGAAATTAACAAAGAAAAAAAATATTTCTTTGAATTTTCGGTTTCTTTTTCAAAAAAAAATTGGGGACTACTTAAAAAAGACGATTCTGGAAATTTCTAGGAAATTTTTTTTTTTTTTTTTTGAATTTTTCAATTTTTTTGTATTTTGTGATATACTAGTGCTAAAAGTACTATTTGTTAAAGAAATCTTAAATCTGATTTTTTTTAAATAGAAATATTGTTGCTATTTTTTTTATGTTTTTCATATTTTTTTTATTATTGTAGAATAGCGAGTGCAAGTACGGGTTGAACCCACAAGGATTTATCTATTTTTTTCGTTAAAAATAATTATGACTGTCCAACTAAATGAAATTGGTTTGAAGATGAGATTTAGTATTAAACTAAAGATGCAAACACACACAAAAAATAACTACTAGAGATATAATCAAATAAGCATGAAAACTAGAACGTTGGATTCATTTATCACGTTTAACTAACATTATACTATAATTTAAACTTACCATTCCCGATTAATAACTTAAATTAAATCGACTCTCGTCGTATTTAATTCGGAAAAATAACACATTATAAGTCCAAAATAAATTTTAACGTTTAGAGACGGCTAAATTCCCTATTCCCGTAAAAAGTTCACTTTTAAATTTTAAAATATAGACTTTAAGCATTGACTATCAATTAATTTAATAAAAGTATAACCCATCAAAAAGTACTCATACTTAAAATAAAAATAAATAAAAATTTCAAACAATGCTGAAGGTTGAAAACGCACTCTCTGTAACATCCCGTATTTCTATGCATTTAAATAATTAATTAATTCGGGTAAATTTTAAATTACTAGTGTGTCGTAATTTAATTGAATTAATTAGGTTAATAATTATTTAAATATTAATCGGGAGAGTAAATGGTTAATATTTACATAATTTAAAATTACTAAGTGAATAGTAATAGTTTAATTACGTCATAACGTGTATTAGTGACGTGATATTTATTTATCTCAGTCGGGAATCGGATATAGACTAATTTAGGTGTGAGATAAGAATTTTTATAAATTAATTCGGATGTCAATTCTGAGTACACGGTTGAGTCCGAATGGGCAGAGAAAGTCAAAAAAGTGTACCCGAGGTGATAAATGGGTCACGGGGTATTTTTTAGCATAACCGGACCCCCATGGAGGTGTTTGGGCAATTTTAATTAGGCCCATATAACTAAAAACGGAATTTGGAGATAAAAACCTAAGTTTAGGAGTTGTGAGAATCCATAACACAATTGGGAGAAATTTGAGAACGTAGAGGAGCAAAAAGGGAAAACTCTTAGGAGCCAAAAGGAAGAAACAAGGCAGGTGTTCTTCAACAAACCAAATCTCTACACCAAAGGATTAATCACACACTACGAATCCTAAGGCAAGTGGCTAAAGTTGCTTTTAAATTAAATGATGATTTCAATTAATATCATTGTAGGTGTTAACCACATGATTTTGGGTTGGGTTAATACAAATTGGGTTTTAAATTTATGGATGTTACGTATCAAGTTTTGGGACTGATATGATAGTGCTTATGAATTCATATTATACTGTGAACAAATTTTAAGTTAATTAGAGATGTTATTGACTTCAAAAGTTGTGGAAAAATCATTTGGAGTCATGTCTTTATTAACAATTGGAGATATAAATTGGGAATTTAAAGCTATTGGGATTTGTTTTGATTCGTAGAACCTATTGTGTAAATTTTGGGTTTGATTTCTAGATAAGAAAGGTTCTAAGATTTTGGTAATGGTGGAAAACTGATTCTGGACGAAGAGTGTAGGGGGCTTGAAGATAATCTCGAGATTAGAGTTAATCCCCCCAGCTAATACAACAGACTTAAGGGATTAAGTTTGTGATGCAGCTCAGTAAGGAAGCGATACATCTCGGTAAGGCAGCGACGCAACTCAAGTGATATAGCTCGGTAAGGCAGCAATGCAGCTCATCAAGGCAGCTCAGGTGAGGTAGTTCAGCGTGGCAGCCCAGGGGGATCTTCTAGCGAAGAAGCTGGCCGAGGGAGCTCATCCTTTAGTCCTATTGATTTAATATTCTTATTGTATCGTTTTATTTATATTAACTATGAGTTGTAACGGTAATAATGATTTTTAGTGGGAGGTCGAACGGTACTCGCGAGAGACTAGGCTTAGCAGGGCCTGGGAGAGCTTTCATGCTCTATCGAACAACCTCCTCGTGGTAACTTCATAAGGAGTTGGTTTGGAAGATTGAGAAGTGAGTAACCGTTGGGTCTTGTCCTAACCATCTTAGATACACCTGGTAAAACACCAAAGGACCTTGACCGTGGAACCTTGGGCAGGGCATCCTTGAGTTCCATCGGACGTTGAGTTATGAACCAAACAATCCTCTACTTAATGTCACATCCGCTTTATGAGATGTCATTAGCTAGCTAGGCAATGTCAAATCTACACATGAGTAAACCACCGTGGTATTTGGGGATGTCAAACACTTTGTGAGCCACCTCTGTGACGGTAACCCTCTGACGCACAGTGGTTAGGCAAAAGCCATATCTTGGCATTTAATGTTTATGACGTGGAGCTGACTAGTCCATCAGACATTTAATGTTTGTGACATAAGGTATGAGGGATGTCTTTCACATTTATTAATGACTGAGTTATCTCGAGAGTGGTGTGGGGGCTATTTAAGGGCCTCAACCACCTCTGAGGAAGGGATGTTCTTTTGAGAGTTCATAAGTTATTTCTAGAGAGAAAATACATCAGAGATCGAGATTTGTTACAAACTAGAGTTCACTCACCCACCATTTTCGTTTATTACGAAGCTTTTAATACTTGACAGAGATTTTTGAGGGCGTTTGGTGTGTTTGGATGCCTGTGTCTAGGGTGTTCACTTTTCTCTCTCTCTAAACGAGTTACTTCTGAGTTTCTTTATTGTTTTCTTGAGTTATACATGAGTTCTTGTGAGTTAAAATTGAGTTCGTCTCTATAGATTTGTGATGGTGTGTTTTACTTAGTCAAAGGTGTTTCTTGGTTAACTTAACATTACTGTACTCCAAAAGGGGTTATGCCTCCGTCTTATCTAAACTACCCTCTTACATTTGGCGACTCTACTGGGGAGGTATTCTTCTAAGCAAAGAGTATGGCGCAGGATAATGTTAATTGAAGACTTAACTTTGATCATATTCAATGCAATGAAGAATAAGCGGTGAGATAGATGGAGTCTTCTAGATATGGATCTCCTCGAGTGGAGGTACCTCCAGTTCAAACTGTGACAGGCGTTCGAGGGGTGATGCAAGCTTCCATGAGCGTCGAGTTGGGACCAGCTAAACTGGTACTCCTCATGAATAAATTTTACGAGTTTTTGCGAACTCCTGTAGCTTCAAAAGTGCTGGGGGGATTTGAGTCCAACTCTTTCCTAACTCCAGGGGTAGCCCCAACGGCCCCACCAAGCGCAATTCCAACAGGAACTGTCCCAGTAAGCATACCCCCTGTTGCGATGCTGATGGTGGGAACCCCAGGAGTAACAAGCATTCCAACTGTGGTGGTTATTTCAGGTGCAACGAGCATCCAACCTTTGGTCCCTCTGGTCGTTCCTTCAACCATATAGGCTATGGAGGAGATGAGAAAAGAGATACGGAAGGAGATGCTAAAGTTCATGCAAGCTTCCTCACAATCTGCTGGCGAGGTAGCATCATTTTATGATGAATTTTAAATGCCTTACCCTCAGGAATATAACGATGAGCCTTACCCAAAAGATTATATTCCTCCTGTCTTTGAAAAGTACACAGAAAAGGGGGGAAACCCGAAGGACCACATCAAACATTTCGTCAAACATCTAGGGGATCACTTCAACAACAAGAGGCTCCGGCTGAGGGAGTTCTCAAAATCATTAACCGATAAAGATTATACATGGTACTCTCATTTGGCGCCCAAGAGTGTTTCAATGTGGGAAGAGATGCATGTTTTATTTATCCATAAGTTTTTCTGGCAGAAAATGAGTTCACATTAACATAATTGGTCAGGGAGAGGCAACGGTCGGGAGAGGATGTGGTGGTTTATGTTCGAATATTCAAGGAAAGTTCCCTCGACATGAGGGAAGAAGCTAAAGAGTTCAAACTGTTATAACTCTACGCTGAGGGTTTTCTCCTAGAGTACATCTGTCACCTAATTAATGAAACTCGTGAAGGGACTTTTGCAGCATTTCTAAAGGCAGCAAGGAATATATCATTGGTAGTTCGTCCAAACCCTGTTATAGTACCATTAATGTTAAGACAGCCTATGCCACTCGTTGCAGCTCATAGCCAATCCCCACGAGTGGGATACATTGATGGAAGTGAAGGAAGTAAACATCCAAAGAAGGATAACAAGAAAAAGTTTGGAAAAGATAGGGAGGATCCACCATCGTTACCCTGTACAGTAGAGGAGGTTGTTAGTTGTTACAATGACATGGTTTAAGGAGGAACAGTGTATGAACTTAAGGGAATCCCCGCCTTGGAACTAAATGCGGTGACCAGAGAAAATCCCAAGTACTGTCAGATCCATCGGAAGATCCAACATCCAACGAAAAGTTATTTTATGCTAAGGAAAATCATTGATAAACATGTAAAAGAAGGGAAACTGCAAATCCCTTCGCAAAATGTTAATGACAACCCACTCCCAGCACATGGGGCTAAACTAGTGGTGGCCTATGAAGATGAGGAAGAAAGAAAATAGAGGGAGCTGACGATAGAGAAGGGTGAGTTCGAAGAGGCTTTGGAGGAGTGTGCCAGAGGAATGGCTAATATGGTGTTAGCCTATAATGAAGCAAGTGCCAGAGATATGGAGGACATATACAACGTTGAAGGTAAGGAAATAGACCAAAACTTAGAGTATTGTGCGGTTTCACAATCCCCAAAGTTTGCCTCGTTCTTCGACCAGGTGGGAATGCCAAAAGAAAGTAAGTTAGAGATAACCCAAGCAATCCTGGATATTACGAGGAATAATGCAGTCCCTTTGCTGAGATGGAAGGGACCCATGGCTAGGTTAGTGAAGAAATTTCTATCAGAAATAATATTTAGCGATGCAGATAGGGCCGTGAGATTTCCTCACAATCGACAGTTATATGTGACTGACAGCATCAACGGGGTAAGCTTTGCGAGGGATCCTACGGATGGGGGAGCATCCATCAATATCAAACCAATTAGAACTTTCCATATAGCTAATATCCCAGGAGAAAGATTGGTCCCCATACCGATAGCGATTTCAAGTTATGACAATCAATCTTCCAAATACATTGGCTATGTGAATGTTGGGATTATAATGGGAAATCTTAGCTCCCACATCAAGTTTCACGTGATAGAGAGTGCAACTTCCTACCATATTTTAATAGGAAGAGTGTGGATGCATAACTAAGGACAAGTTCCCTTGACGTATCACCAATGTGTCAAGGCAAATATCAAAGAAAATGAGATCACTATACGAGCTACGAAGAGGCCCTTCGTTATCAAAGAAGCTCACCTAGTGGATGTAGCATTTTATGCAGAGTTAGAGGAGTATTTCAGAGTCCTAACGAGAAGAATGGAGGGATCCTGGGTTTTGTTGATCAAAGAAAGGATAAGACCAGTGAACGGACAGAATGATAAAACTCCAAACGACAGAATAGTAGCGAAAGAATCCCACCAAGTGGTCCCTCGACCTAAGAAAATCTCGAAGCAGCTAAAAGAAAGGATATAGCCCAGAATGGACCCAATGGAACATGAGGTCACACGGCAAGGTGTGTTGAGTCAATTCTCTGAAGGAAGAGTGGCAGAGGCTTCAAGGGAGTGGAAAATAAAGGCAGTTGCAACGTCCGACAGACAATGCAAGAAGATTATTACCGAGGAAGGGAAGGTGGTTTCTCTCCTATGATGGTGTGAATGGGCATCCGAAGGAGCTATGGCAGAGGTCGATGAGGAGGTTGACCTAATATATGAATGTTTTCTGGTGGATTAACGGGGAAAATTTATGATGATAGACAATTCTAGCATACAGGAGTTCGTGGAGGATGTCACGGAAGAACCAGATTACATAACGGACCAACCAAAGCCACAAGTACAATAATTGGAGCAGCTAAATCTGGAAAAAGGAGGGGAGGAGCCAAGGCCCATTTTCCTCTCGAAGGATCTCAGTATGGAGAAATGGGAGGCTTTGATTGAGGTAATTCGGGAGTTTATAGACATTTTTACATGGACGTATACGGAGATGGAGGGGATAGATGAAGAAGTAAGCTTCCACAAATTAAACGTAATGCCGCCATTCCAATCAAGTAAGCAACGAGGACCTACAAGCCTGAACTGGAATTATAAATCAAAGAAAGGGTCCAATGCCTGTTTGAAGTAGGATTCATTAAACCGATACAACACCCACTTTGGTTATCTAGCAATGTCCCATGGGTATGAAAGACAATAATCAGATAAGGATCTGCATGGATTTCAAAAACTTGAATAGGGATTATCCCAAAGATGAGTTCCCTCTTACTTCCATCGATAGCTTAATATATGCAACGGCTGGACATGAGATATATAGCTTCATACATGGATATATAGGGTACAACAAGATAAAGATGGACCCCATAGATATAGAGAAAATAGCATTTAGAACCCAATTGGGTAACTTTATGTACAAGGTAATGTCATTTGGACTCAAAAACACTGGGGATACTTATCAAAGAATAATGATGGGCATTTTCCATGACTTCTTTCACAAATTTGTGGTGTTTTATGTGGATGATTTGTTCATCAAATTGAAGAAGAGGAAGTCTCACTTGAGAGATTTGAGGAAAGCATTTTCCAGATGCGAAAATTATAGACTAAATATGAACCCACTGAAATGCATTTTTGGAGTAACCAGTGGGAAATTTATAGTCTTTGTGGTAGATCGATAGGGGGTGCAGATGGACCAAGACAAACAGCGAGCGATCTTGGAGATTCCAGGTCCAAGAACGACAAAGGAGCTCAAGAGTTTCCTCGACAAGGTTTCCTACTATAGGAGATTTGTGCTTGGATTGGCTGAAATAACACACCCGTTGATGTAGCTTTTATGAAAGAACATAAATTTGAAATGGTAGGAACTTCACCAAGAGTCTCTCACTAAGCTGAAGAAGCTGCTCGTTTTGCCTCAGACCATGGTCCCTCCAAAGGTAGGAATACCATTGGAATTATACCTCACATCCACCACGAGGTCCGTTGGAGCTCTGTTAACACGGGAGGTTGATGGGAAAGAACGACCAGTCTACTACCTTAGTAAAATCATACATGGGCCAGAGGTCAGGTATAGTAGCGTGGAAAGGCATTGTTTAGTATTAGTCTTTGTAGCACAAAAACTTAGACATTATATGTTGTCTTTTACAATTCACATTGTAACAAGATGTGATCCTATTAATTTTTTGTTGGCAAGGACTATATTGATTGGTAGGGCAGCTAGGTGGTTCCTCATTCTCTCAGAGTATGACTTGAAATGTGTGGTCCCTCGCGCAATCAAGAGCTAGGCATATGAAAACCTCTTGGTAATCTTCCCATATGGGATATCTGAGCCACCACAAGAGATCATTCGGGGAGATGACTTACAGGCCAATCACCTGGACATAAGCGATGAAGAATGGACGATGTAGTTTGATGGATCTTCAGCAAAAAAGAAAGGAGGAGCAAGGGTTATTCAATCAAGAGGAATGGAAGAAATTTGTCTTTCCTATACACTAGACTTTCCTTGTTCCAACAATGGAGCAGAATATGAATCGTTGGTACTTGGGTTGCTGGAGGCCCTTTGAAGGGGGATTCGTTCACTTTGCATCAAGGGTGATTCAAACTGGGTGATTTAGTAAGTAAATATAGAATATGTGTTGAAACACCTCAGTCTGGCACCTTACAGGACAATCATTCAGAGGCTTCTCAACCAGTTCCATCGAACCAAGGTCAAGAGGCATCCCCAAATGATGAACTGCCATCCAGACACCTATGCCACCATCGCTCAGAAGATGATCATGAGAGACGATACAACTTTAGTCGTGATTCAGCGAAGAACAGCTCCTTCGGTGGTACAGTTAATTATGTCAATGGAGGACGACTTGAACTTGAAGGGAGATATTAGAAAACAATTGAAGTCTGGGAAAGGAGCGATGGAACTGAGAGAGTTAGCCCAATACTTTACAAATCAGGGAAACATTTATTTCAGAAATGCAGGAAGATGGCTTTCAAGATGCATCGTGTGACAACCCAAATATAATTATGATAAATCATGTTTAAATCATGATTAGCTTATGTGATATGGATAATATGTTATTAGTATATATATAATGTTAAGTCATTATGTTTAGTTTAATCCTACCTTCATAAAGCTTGAAATATCGAATTAGTTACAAATGGGAAATTTTAAAGTTTTCGGTAGGAATGTTCCTGTTGGAGGCTAGTTTTGACCTTTTATGACATAACAATGGACTTGAGGTGTAAACTAGATATTTGTATATATATTAGTTAGGGTTATAACAAAACAAACGGTTCATCGAACGGACATTCTAGTGGGAAGATATTGCCTTTTTATGAATAGGGGTAAAGTAGTCATTTAGCCTTAAATGATATTTTGTTTTATATAATGCCACATGTTATATTTTGATTGGACCAAGAGGGTGACCTTATGCCAACTTATAAACCTTGAATTAATCTCTTCCTTCAGCATATTTCATCCATGGAAGAGTTTTAATCTAAGGAAAGAGAGTTTTGAAGTTTAGGAAGAAAGTGTGAGGAGAAATTGAAGAAAAATTCATAGAAAAATTACGTAAAAGCCCCTAAGGTATTTCCATCCATAAATCTTGTTTATTTTTTTGTATTACTTATTCAAATGATTTAAATAATCAATTGTTTACTGAAATTCCATGTCTTGATGTGTACTTATGGATAGATGAAAGTTTAATCAAACTTGAATGTGTAAACCCTTGAAATTGTTTTGTTTAGGAACCTTGTTTATTCAAACTTCCATATATTTTTGTATACTTAATGGAATTGATTGATTACAACTTCAAATTAACCTGGACTCATAGATGTATGACATATCCTAAAATTATGTGAAAATACCAAGAAATGAGTCTTTGGTGAGAGTTTGAAGTTCGGGTATGAAATCTGCCCCAAGGGTGAAAGTATGCATACCATATGTTTGATGTCTTACTTGACATAGCAAATGAACTCTGAAAATTATGAACTTTTAATATGGTATTGTTAAATATGTTTACTAATGTTGGGTGAAATATCATATAAATTTATGATGTAGAAAAATTATGAAAATTCCTAGAAGTTGAATGAACGATAAAAGAGCCTATAGGGAAAATTTGCTATGTGGTAAAGAAATGGTCATATCTTGCTCTAGGAGACTTGAAATGATGTACCGTCTTTTGTATTGGAATACTAATATGATAAGGATTGAATTACCAAGAATAAATGAATATATGTTTGGTCTATTATTTGGATATGACAATTATATCAACATGAATTTGGATGAAACTTCATTTGTGACAAATGATTTGAATAGAATCGTATGATGCTTATGAATTGAGTTGTGTTCAAGTTATTCTTTGAATTGTTAATATTGTTATGATGACACTAATATTTTAAGAATGATAGGAAGGGAAGAAGATCTAATTGAACAAGTACCGAATAAAGGCAAGGCAAAAGCCAGTTAAACTGTCAAGGTGAGTGTACTTATGGTTGTTTCATATATAGTTATGAAAATGATATGTTGGATTTGAATATAGCTCTAAGAGAGGATTTGTTTGGATACTTCGGTATTCAGGATTTATTTGGATATTCAAATATCAAGGATTTGTTATTGCCAATGGGCAGAATTATTTGGATATTCAAATATCCAGGATTTGTTATTGCCAATGGGCAGAATTACTTGGATCTTATGATCCAGGATTTGTTATTGACAATGGGCAGAATTATTTGGATCTTATGATACAAGATTTGTTATTTCCAATGGGCATAATTATTTGGATCTTATGATCCAGGATTTGTTATTGCCAATGGGCAGGATTGTTGGGATTTTATATCCACAGATTCGATATAGAATTGTTATTTCATTGCAGGGGAAAAGTACCTCACTAAGCTTAATGCTTACAGTTTATATTTTAACATTTTCAGGTTTGTACGCTGCCAGCTAGGATAATATATGACCGGTAACTTTGAGAGTTGCACCGTTGAAAGAGCTGGGATTTAAATATGGGGATTTTAACCTTGTCACATTAAAGATTTGAATACACTCACATATTGTATATATAAATTTAGCAGGAATTGAGTTGAACATAGTTAATCACGTTATTGTATGTCTGCTTAATTATGACTCTGATATTGATTTCGGTATGGAATAAGAATAATAGTATGTTCATTCTGCACATTATGTAGAAAAATATTGATAAATGAATTATATTTCCAATGGGCTCAAGATTATGATCTAATTATTATAATGAGAAATTATTACTATGGAATTTGTGTTTGGGGTGTGACACATTGGCTCAGAAGAAGCAGAGAGGAGATTAAAGAAAACACACAAAGAGAAATGCGAAACAACTGAGATCCCTCTTTACAAAAGAATTCAATGGGAGGGATACTTTTGGCCTAGAATGAAACAGGATACAGTAGAACTACAACGCAAGTGTGACAAGTGCCAAGTGTTCTTCGAAGCAGCTGAATGCCATTTCGTTGAAGCTCAATCGGATTATAGGCATCCCTATATTGACTTCATTAAAGAGGGAGTTATCCTAATAGACAATATTGATGTGATGGGACTCAAACGAAGGGCCCCAAGGTTATATGTTCAAGAAAGGAAGCTTTATTGAAGAGGGTACTTCAACAGGCCATTGCGTTGCATCACAAAGGAGGAAGAATGCAAAGTCCTCATACAAGCTCATGATCTAGCTCACATAGGAGGAGCAAAGTTGTATAACCAGCCAATGACATTGGGGTATTATTGGCCAATGATGGAGAAACACTCGACTGAGTTTGTTCGAAAATGTAAAGCTTTCCAACTGCATGGAAATATGATTTATGCTCCATCAATGGATCTACACTCTATGGAAACACCTTACCCTTTTCACACTTGGTCATTCGACCTGGTAGGGGCAATATATCCTTATTCAAGAGGAAAAATATGGATACTAATGGCAACGAAGTGCTTTACAAAGTGGGCTGAAGCGATACCACTCCAAAGGTTATCCTCTCTAATCACATAACCCCATTCGTCAATTCAGAGGTGACGATGCTCACAGACAAGTACTCAATTATTCACCATACTTCAACGGTGGCATACCCAAAGGGAAACGGTCAAGCTAAAGAAACTAACAAAATATTGGTTAGCATTTTGGCCTGGACGATGGAGGATTTCACAGGATCATGGGATGACAAGATACCAGCTGCTTTGTGGGCCTATTGAACAACTAAAAGGAAGCCCACAGGATATACCCCGTTCTCCCTTATCTATGGAGCTGAAGCCATTCTCCCGATGGAGTTAGAAGTTCCCTCTGGCCAATATGTCTTGCGAAGTAGCATGCTCCCTTAGAATAGACATGTGCAGTTGGAAGTGTTAGACGAATACGGAGATAATGTGATGCAACATTTTTAAATGTACACAAAGTAGATCTTAAATGTACACATTGTATTGGTTAAATGGATTCTATTTTTATATGCCTCTATTCACACATGCACGAGCTCATTTGAAATTTAACTTCATATGTATATTTGAGCTTTGTGAGGTGTTCTCGTACCAAGCCGTCGTATGCCACATAAAGTGTGTCAAACTAAAATACACACAAAATAAAAATCTTTTTGAGTTTTTGATCATTTTTTTAATCAAAAATAAAAATATATACTCAAAAGACAAACAAAATCATTTGTATTTTCATTAATCAAAAATTACAAAAAAAATAAAATACAAATGATAAACAAAAATCTTAATTCTAGCATGTGATTAATCATGAAGCATAGACTAGAAAATGACTAAACAAGCATACATTTAGCATGATAATATAGCACGAAGTACAAGTGCTAAAGTATGCAAACACTAACACATTCAACCTTTAGATTTAGCAAGGGAGGAAGCATGTGAAAGGAAATGAAAATCAAAAGTCCTGTTTTGTAAATCTACCAAGTCGGATCTCCTAACCCAAACTAATGACGAGTGACTAACTCGGGGTGTAGGAATCTTGGATACCTCGGTTGCCTTACGAAAGGATTTTCTAGGGCCTCTTTTAAGATCAAAACAAAATTTCCTAAGATAACCTTTTCGAACACAATGTGAGCACTTAAACTCACGGCGAAAAGATTTACCTAAGGAGTGATCTATAAAAGCTTTCCTAGTGGATTCTCCTAAAACATTGGTTTTGGATTTATGAGTGGACTCATTACAAGTATCAAAGCCTAAACCACAAGTGTCATTTTTTATTTGGACAGTGCCTAAGATTTTACCTAGTTTTTTGGACCTACACTCCAAATCAAATTTGACATTACTAGAGTCTGTTAGTTTAATTTCTAATTCTACAATTTTAGACTCTAACAAAATATTTCTCTCTTCAAACTCGAGAAGCTCCTTTTTCAAGGATTCCATTAAACCTCTAAGGATATCTCTCTCGCCTTCTGTATATTCTAGCTTCTCTTGAAGAGATCTCTCTCGTGACCTAAGGTCTTCAACCAACATACTATCATCAACGACTTTAACACACTCTTTTAAACAAGATTCTAACTTCAAATTAGCTCTTTTCAATTTAATAGATTCTTCATTAAGTTCTTGAAAAGTATTTTGAAGTTCACTCACATCAACCTCATCTTCATTTTCACTATCTCTCTCTTTTTCACTCTCACTACCATCAAAAATAAGGGAATCATAAACTTTGGCCACGGAAGTGTCATGTGTTTGAATATCTTCATGAGAAGATTCACTATCGGTGCTCACATGACTAGCCATAAAAGCCACAAAATTGAGCTTAGTGGGGGAATCGGATTCCTCTTCCTTATCACTATCACAAAGGGTCGCATTATATGAAATGGGTCGCTTACCCTCTCTCATTAGTTTAGTGGGGCACTCAGAAGCCCTATGGCCATACCCTTCAAAACCAAAACACCTATTTAACTCGTCCCTATTTAAATTTTCTTTAAAAGTTTTAGGGATCCTTTCGACTTTGTCATGCTTATAAGTTTCAAATTTCTTAAAATCATTTTTAAATTTATCTTTGTTAAATTTAAAAAAAAATTGAAATTTTTGAGCAAACAAGGCCATGTCTTCCGAGCCACTGTCACTTTCGCTCTCTACTACTTATTTTTCCTCTTTTCGGGCTTTTAAAGTAACGCCCTTTTCATTTTCTTTTCGGTTTTAAAGGAAAACATGTCTAGTTCATAGGTTTGTAAATCACCTACGAGCTCTTCTAATTTTATAGAGGCTAAAGTTGGTAAATAGTTTAAAACAGTCACTTTTGGAATAAATTTCTCGGGAAGGGACCTTAAAATTTTCTTTACAACTCGGTTGTTGGGTATTTTCTCTCCCAAATTAAAAGATGAATTAACAATGTCGGAACGTCTAGCATAAAATTCATCAAAAGTTTCTTTTTCGTTCATTTTGATGGTTTCAAATTGAGTGGTGAGGTTTTGGATTTTCGAAGCTTTAACGACACTAGTACCTTCATGAGTGAGTTGTAAAATATCCCAAACTTCTTTAGCGGTCTCACACATCATAATGCGTTGGAACTCATTCGGTGTGACAGCGCTAAACAAGGCGTTTAAACCTCGTGAATTAAAATTAGAAAGTTTAAATTTGTTCTCACTCCATCTATCGGTCGGTTTGGGAACACGTTCATTACCTAGTAAATGAGTTGGTGGGGACCACCCATTAACTACTGACATCCAAACCCTCTCATCGATAGATTTAAGTGTCGATTCCATTCAAGCTTTACAGTACGCATAATTAGAACCATCAAAATAGGAAATTTAGAGAATGGGGAAAATTCCATTTTAGCCAAAAAAAAATTAAGATCTTTAACGAAATAATTTATCATTTTTGCCTCTGATACCACTTGTCGTTGCAATGTGAGGCCCCCGATTTTTGACTTACCAAAAATTATTTCCTTTTACAAATGTGGATGCGGAAGCGAGATGATGGTTCAATTAAACAAGTATTAATTTATCTTTCAAATTAAAATTAAACCAAAGTGAAATAGGATGGAACACACACACAATTTAATTTCACTTAAACACAATTAATTGAACCCAAGTCCTAGGAATTTTCCTAAGTCATATTTTCAATATTACCAAATTAGGCCAACCCAATTTTACCAAATTAAGTGACGACTTGAATTAAATTAACATAAATATTACCCAAATTTAATTTAGCACCAAATTAAATAAGTAGTGATTAAACCCAAATTTATCTTTTTACCTAAGCATGCATTCTAGGTGATAGTGCAAGATAAAATTAAACAACAAACCACTACGCTGCGATGTACGAGGAAAAACCCACAACGGGAAAAAATCTCGGACGACCGTAGCCACAAATCCACTAAGTATGGTTTTACAGATACACGACAGTAAGACTTACAACACACGACTCGATCCCTCTCAATCCCCGACGCTCCATCTTGTATATACCTTCGCCTAGCGAACAACCACGGAGCTCCACCGCGGTCTCGGTATCCACCGATCGGACTTTGTTTGTCACCGTCACCCAAATAAGGAGCCTTTCTCCAAGTGGGTATGACAACGCAAACAATATTCTTCTTTGTGGAATTTAGAAGAAAACCCAAACTTCTCTTCAAACGGTAGAGATAAGAACCGACGCCAAACTCAAAGCAAAGAATATATATATAGATGAACTTGGATAAACAAACTTTGGGTGAAAACAAAAGTGTTTTTGAAGATTTTCTTGAAAGAATTAACACTTTAAACAAAGAACTTTTTCTTTTGGAATTTTTCTCTCAGACTCTCTCTAGAATATAGTAGTGTATGAAAAAGTTAATCCAAAAAAGTTGGTTCTCACACTCATAAAATCTAGCAAGAGATAGTGGGAAAAGTGGGAAAAACTGTCAAAAACTACCCAAAAAAAATTCCCGCCAAAATTCGTTCGAACGAATTTTGATTCGAACGGATTTACTAACGAAGTTACAGAATGAGGAAAAAGAAATTCGTCAGAAATCTCATTCGAATGACCTAGAATCTCGTTCGAACGAGATGTTAGTTCGTTCGAACGACCTGGAAATCTCGATCGAACGAGATTCCCGTGTGTATCGAACGACGTTCCAAAAAATCATAAAATTGTAAATTTTGAATTTAACCCAGAAACTTTATATACTTTATATAAAAGTTTTAATAATATCTTTATGAAAAATAAGCGCAGTTTTAAATAAAATGTCACCCAATATAAAATGTTCCAAGCTCGTATATATATAATCACTTGCATTCATATTTTAGGAGCAATTGGAACTATGTTGGTGACGTAGAAACGAGGTACTTGAAACACGGCATTTGATGAAGCTTTATAATTTTGTCTGCTACATCTTCAACTAAACACTTCATAGGCTTGAATAGGTACATTGAACACTATCATATGACATAAACGTTTTTGTCCGAAATTGAGCCAAAACTATATTAAGGCGCAATTGGAGAATTGTGTCCTTACAATCAATATATATAAGTTATTATTTCTCTTGAAAGAGATCTTTTGTTGTAACCAGAATGGGATAGAAGAGGGCACATTTGGTATTTTATTCAAACAGTTATAACGCAAAGAAGTGGCATGAAAACAAGATATAACTTCTCTTTCATTCATAAATTGGGACGTTTTATAAAAATGGGAACTATTACCTAAGAGTACATAAGAAGGAAAACTGAAGAATTTATACAAATATATGAGAGGTCTTCAGCCTAGGAGGAACCACAAGTCTGGAGAAGAGAAATAATCTCCAGGCAGACCCGAGGAAGCTTCTAGGCATGCTTACTGAACGTTGATGGAACCTTCCATCCTTGTCTAAACTTCAGCATGATCAATGAGGAGTTTCTCTCACCGCAGCTTCGCTAGACACAAAGTTTCTTCGATATACTACACTTCTTTATTAGCAGCTTCAAGTAGAGATGTTAGTGATAATACGCAAATATTACATATTTCATCTCTCGAACCTATGCATTTTAGCCCCCTCGGGTGCCTTAATCTCTATATTTAATCCCATTAACCAAACAACCTCGGTTTATATTGTTAATATGCTATATGAGGTATAATTGGGATTTTGTAGGTATTTAGGTACTAAGTATGGAGTTCGGACATATTCCGCTCAAGTTCCGTACGCAATCACACGTTCAAGGGCAATTCGGTCAATTCATAATTTGAGTACCTAGCCTAACATCACACAGAAGTTGTATCACTCCTCACAAGCTTCGCGTGACCACAAATGGTATGCGATTTCGAGTCCGAACGAAGAAGTTACGGCATTTCTAGCGGAAGGGAAAACCAAATACGCCAAAACAAGAGGAAAAGAGAAGCAGCCCTGCTTGATCTATCAATCGATCAAAAGATTTTGGCCATCGTGGGGAGATATGGGCTTGATTTTTCACCATCGATCGATCGATCCCCTTTTTCCTGATATTTTGGCTTTTCTTTTTTTTTCCTTTTCTTTTCTAATTTTATTCCAACTTACTATATAACCCATTTTTGTGTGAATATCAGATATATTCGGTTTTAATTACTTTTAGGTTAAGGTTTGTGGGTTTTGACATCTCTTTCTTCTTCCTCAATTGGTTGACACCCCTTTGGACTTTGTAAGTTGAACTTTCCATCTCATTTACCGTTAATAAAGTTGCTCTTGTTTAATTCTTGCTTCTAGATTAATTTACATCATTTATTAATTAGTTTACATTCTTTATTTCTTGCTTTCCTAGTGTAATTAGTATAAATTAGTTTAATCATGTTGTGCCCTTAGATAAATAGGGTCGGAATTTTGTCCCGCCATTAACGGGCCCCGAGCTCCAAAAATTAGGTTTTATGCAGGATTGCGTTTAATTGAAGTCGTGCATATTAAAGTTGGATTATTACGGGCTTAACTTTCTCTGTCATGCAACGTCAGTGTTTATAGCGATAATCCGAATTTAATCCGCGTGTGACCAATTTTCGATTAAATGTTTATTCACGCAACTTTGGCTTAAATTCCTTATTGCGTGAAGTTTATGATTAATTGATGACGCTCGATTAAATTTCTCTCGAGCTAGAATTCTAATTAATAGTTGTTTTGAGCCGTATGGTTGGATGCTATCCCGATCCTCGATTTTACTTTATTTAGACTTAACTTCTCTGTTTTCTTTTATTTACTAGCACCATGACCCTTTTACACTTTTATTCGTGAATTAATAATCCAATTAAAATCAGTCGAACACTCCCTGTGGATTCGATACCTAACTTATAGTTATACTTGTATCAAAAGTGCAGTCATAATTTAGGTTTTTGTATAGAGTTGGTGAGCCAAATATAAAACGATTGGTGCGTAGGTGACTCTTGCGCCACGACAAAACCTTGTCTATCAAATGGCACCGTTGCTGAGGATTATTTTGATATAGATTGTATTTTTCTTATTAGTTCGTAGCATTCTTTCATTTGTATTTGTATTCTCTGTTTTAACCTTTTTTGTAGGACTTCTACATTTGATCGCCTAGAAACGCTTGAATTTTCCCGTCGCACATTGCTTTATGGAATTTGCCCTCTCGAGATTTATTTTAGGGTAAGCATGTCTTATTCTAATTTTTCAGGTAATCCTAATGATAATTCTCAAAATTCTCGTAAACCTGTGACTTTTGGTCAATACTTGCAAGCTGAAAAAATTGCAACATCTAAAATGACATTGGGTGAGTATTACAAAAGTAAAAGTTTGGATTACATCAATTTTGGTAATGATCATCTCGATTTTGGGTTGCAAGATCCTTATGATAAGAATTTTGAAACAAATTGTAATCATTTTCAAAATTCTTATGCTAATGATTTTGAGTGTAGCCCCGAGAACAATTTCCAAACTTCTCAATTCCAAGAATCCGCTCCTCACCCTATGACTTTCGGTGAGGGATTGCGCGTGCTTGAAAATGAGAGGATTGAAAACCGTTATTGGGAAGAAAATCGTTGTTGGAAACATGAGTTGAATCTATTATTTGAATTCAACAACGACTTTTCTTCCGAGACTTCCGAAGTCGAGGACTGTTTTGAACCAAAAGAGGACTTTATGCCTACTTTGGAACAAATCATTCTTGACTTGACCCATGGTATAGTAGAGAATGAAAATGAGAATGAAAGGGGAGTAGTATCCATTTGCAATGAACTCGTTTCTTCTTTAATTCTCAAAGAAGAAATTTTGATTTTAAACGATCATATTTCTTCCAAAATTCAATCTTCAAGCAATGATAACTCATCGCCTGAGATTGAATTTCTTTCATCCCCATCTTTATTTTATACTCACACCAATTCTAGTACCCCGATGAATCGGTTCAAAACTTTATAGTTTCAAACATTTTCACCGACGAGGAGTACTCGCTCGAGCCGCCTTCCATGACGGCATCTTTTCCCTCATGTGCTCCACCTCCCATTCCAACTACAAAATACTTGGGAGATGATTCGATTTTTCTTATCCCACATGTGTATCTGTCACCCGTCCTATCCAAATCCCCATCCTCCCTCCCAAATTTTTAATTTAAGATGGTTCATCTTTTCCACCACCCACATGACGGAATTCCTATTTTTCGGGAGGCATGCATGAAAGGGAAGGTCCACCATTGATCTTCCAAAGTCAAAATGTTGTTTGGGTGGACCCTCAAAAATTTATATTTTTAGTATATAGCTAATTAGAATTCCATGTGTAGGCTGTATATACTAACTTTTTCATTTTTTTATTTCTTCTTAATTTAGTCTAGTGTAATTAGTTAATCTCCTTTTTTATTTTCTGTATGCTTGGTTCTAACTCTTTATGTAGGTTCAACGGACTTGAAATTGCAGAAATTGTGCGTCCCGGCATACTTTTGTTAAGAAAAAAAATAAAAAAAGTCACAAAAAGATTTTTTTCTTTCTTTTGCACGCATTTGCATGTGTTTTTCATTTTATTTTATTTTATTTTTCATTTTTTTTGTGAGTGTACGTGTGTGTCGCTCGTTGTATATATTTTTCTTTTTTTGGTTAGCATAATATATGTGTATGTATGTATATATTTAGTCTAATTCTATTTTATTTTTTTTTATTTTTATTTTTATTTTTATTTTTATTTTTATTTTTATTTTTATTTTTATTTTTATTTTTATTTTTATTTTTATTTTTATTTTTATTTTTATTTTTATTTTTATTTTTATATACTTATATATATATATATATATATATATAGGGAGAGGTTCAAAAGTGAACCAAAAGAATGAACTTTTTAATGAGCCTACTAAGACATAAAAAATTGATCCTTAATTTCTTGTTGTAATTGGTCCGCGCCAGCGAGGAGATTGAAAAATTATACTTTGCCGCTGGCGCGGACAAATTACAACAAGAAATTAAGGATCAATTTTTTATGTCTTAGTAGGTTCATTAAAAAGTTCATTCTTTTGGTTCACTTTTGAACCTCTCCCTATATATATATACTTATACTTAGTTATACATCCCCCCCCTCTTATCCCTTAATTGCAAAATTCCCCCTCATTTTTAAAACAACATGTAGTGGGCTAAAAACTGTGTGATCGATCAATCGATGCCCAGTCTCGATCGATCGATCGACCAGTTAATAGCCGAGTCTGCCTTGTTTTTCCCCCTTTCCTTCTATTTTCTAATCTCTCTTCTCTCCATATTTCGAGCCCTAAAATCCCCTAACCCCATTTTCCTTCAATTTTCAGCCCTTTTCTACACATTAAAGGTATAATCCTTACTATTTACTTGTTTATTTGCGGATTTAGATTGAATTTTATCATGTTTTCACTGTTTAATCCATGTTTTGACATATTTGAATACCCCAATCATTTTTCAATCCATTTTTGGCACACAATTGGGTGGTTTTTACTCGTTGTCGCATGTCGACAAATTTTATCCCAATGTTGATTTTTTGTCGCTCGCTGTTGCGCACGTGAACCCACCGTTTCAACTCGTACACTAACTAACCGTTAATTGTGCTTACAATTTTTTGTTGTATTTCCTAATTTTTGTTTTGTAGGTTGAAATGGCAAGCCTAAGGAAATATAAGCTCACTAGGTGCGTGCCCAATTGGGGCTTCGAGAGGTTCTGTTGCGAACAAGAACGGGATTGGTTTCAGGCCTACTTTCAGACTTCAGAGAGGACGTTTGCCTATCATTTTGCCTGGACGCTTGATCATATACCACAGGAGGTGCGTGTTCTGTTGTGGAGACAAGGATGGGAGCCCTTATTTTTTATGCGACATTAGTAGAGGTGAGGGGGACGGGGTCAACTACGTACGAGGCCATGGTTCTTGGGGTGAGGATGCCGCTTCGCCGTTCAGACTTGGCGGCCTTTATGGATGTACCAGACCCTGCGGATCCTGTCAGTTTCTTGGATGGGGATGTTTTTGGCCAGCCGACGTTGGTTGAGGCCCTTGCGTCAAGTGAGGTATGGAAGAAAGGTGCTTTCCGTTCGGTCGCAATGGCAGATTTGCCGAGACTACTCCACTGCATCAACGTCCACTATTTCATGGTGATGAGCATCCGATATGAGGTGCATACCAAGCATACGACATTCATCTACACAATGCTTAATAATTTGGGCAATATTAGCTTGCCCAAAATCTTTTTAGAGACGATGCTCGCGACATCTAAGGAGATGGCTTGGATATATTTCCTTCCTTTCCTGCCCTCATCACGAGGATTTTCCTTTCACACGGATGCCCATAGTACGATGAAGATCACAAGCGTGAGCCACTAGGGCTTCTCATAAAATACAACATCTTAAAGATGTTGACTCATCCGTGGGGAAACCGGGTAACAAGAGACAGAGGGCAGAGGCAGCTGACCAGGCGCAGGAGGAGGATGAAATGAGACACATGGAGCAGGGTGAGGGTTCTCACGTGCCACATACAGATTTTGATACCCGCTTTGAGGCATTTCAGGCAGTGTAGGACCAGCGCTGGGAGGAGACCCAGCTTAGGTGGGCTACATGGGAGTCTCGCCTAGATCAGTAGCAGGTATAGCTGTGACATCAGTAGGATGATCTGCGATAAGACAGGGTCTAGTAGAGGCAGGCTAGAGCACAGCAGCGACAAGAGTTCCCTATGATGCAGGCGATGATGCGAGACATTTATTTGCAGCGGCATGATTCGAACGCGGAGCTACCTCCTCATTTTCAGGATCCTTCTGATCCTAGTGGTTCCGACCACTAGGCTACAGCTGTATTGGGTCATTTTTGCCTTTTTGGGGCCGAATATTATGTTGTGCTTTTTATTTTATTTTGTATTTCTTTATTTTTAATAGTTGTAATGTATTAAGTGGTTTTGTATCGAACTTATGAAATGAGCAATGAGAATGTAGTTTGAGGTTGTTTATTGGATTTGGATGTGTGTGACCTGCCATTTTATAAAATTGAAATGTTCACCATCAATTTACCTAGTATTTTCACTTCAGCCCCTCTATATTATTGTGACTTGTGGCATGAATTATTTTAACTTAATACATCGGTACATATTCTTGTGTTGCTTTGTACTAACTTGTTTTGCAGATTCATTTGGACTTGGACTTATGGAGATCGCTCCAAATTTGGGTAATATAATTCTTTTCCTATCTATGTGTTGTGTTCTTTAATGGACGCATTGGGGACAATGCAACATTTAAGTTAGGGGGTGTGGCATATTGTATCCATTTCATTGTTTAGTCCTTGAATTTGACTACAATTTAGTTGCAAAGCATGTTTTTGTTAAAAATTTGAAAATTTTCAAAAATATTTTCTTTCTTTTTTCTCCTTTGTTGGGAATTTTGCCCTTGTTTTCGATGATAAATTTTAATAAATTCCCGATTCATTAGACAGTTCAACGATGCATGTTCTCAATTTTAGAAGTTATTAGACTTTAGTCCTTAAATAATTGATATTATGAATAACTTCATAAATTAAAATTTATCCCATGAGCACATGCGTTTTTCTTGTTATATTGATTTGGTTTAAGATTTTTATAACTCGGTAATCTTTTGTTGCATTGTATATACTTACACAGAGTGAGATTAGAGACTTATCTTTATTTGTGAGTGTATATACTTTTCTTTCCTCTTTGAAAACGTTACAATCGTTGGTAATCTCTTTATTCTTTCATTGACCGTTCATCAATTGAGTTCATATATGAAATGTATTACTTGAGCATGATTTTCATTTATTGTTTTGACTCAAGAATTGCGTAAACTTTATGAAATGATCATAGGCCATCTTTGTATATCACCCATATGACCTTGACCTCACCTTTTATATGTTCCCTAGTCAACCTACTTGAGCCTAAATGATAGCCTTTCATTTCATTACCCAAAATCCCATAACCAACTCCAAATTTAAGTTATATACCATACATATTACCTTACATACCTTTGTTTGGATTGTTACTTGGGATTGAATGTTATTGTTGTGTATTGTGGTTTAAATTTGAGCATGAAAAGAGTAGGAAAAGAATGGGAAAAAAAGTGAAAAAGAGAAAAGTAGAAAACAAAAGAAAAAGAAAGAGAAATTTGTATATAATATTTATAGTGATTCAATAATCCTTGTTACTCTCTCGATTGTTATATCCAATGCTCGTTTGGAAATCATTTGTCCAATTTCTAAATTGCCCACTTTTTCCCATTATCCCGAGTTTCATCCCCAAACACCTTTGAATCCGTATATACATCTCTTTCATTTTTTACCCTAGCCTAGCCTACATTACAACACTATTAAAGTCCTATGTGAACTTAAGTATATGTAATTCAAAGGTTTAAATAGTTTTGATAATCTGTGAAAATGCTTTTTGCCTCTTTTTTATGTGTGATATCTTTCACTGAGATTACAATTTATATTTTTTATATAGCGTTATTTATTTGCGACATGTGCGCGGCCTATTTTGCCTTTACATTTACTCCTTATTCCCGCATGTCCCGTGTGTTACCTCCCTGTTTCTAGTGAATTCATTTGATGAGTGTAATGTCCGTGAGGATTGACTTATATGCATGCTTTTATATTTTAGTTTTCGATTTATTTAAATTTTTGCCAAATCATATTTTGCATGTTCTCAATCCCCTCCCACATTTTAAAGTTTCAATTCTTTGAGGTGCATTCTATAACGTTAATAACTACGGACTTTTCACGTGAATTCGTTTGCTATGCTAATAACATGTTTAAATATTGTTCGTATTGTTGAGTTTGTCGCATGTGTGATTGGGCATATTTTGAGGAAACTTCATGATGTTTGTGGGTTACATCCCTGAAAACCCTCGCGAGACGACACTCGTCCACTAGGGTAACCTAGGGGTTTAATGGCTTATTGCATACGCTAAATGCAATTGAATCGCCCGCGAAAGTGGCCTTATGTATTTATACAATATTTTTGTACTTATCCTGCTTTTGGTTTGCTTGTAGTTCTTGTTTCACCCGATTTCATTGCTAAGGACTAGTAATGTGTAAGTTAGGGGGTGTGATAATACTCAAATATTGCGTATTTCATCTCTCGAACCTACGCATTTTAGCCCCCTCTGGTGCCTTAATATCTATATTTAATCCCATTAACCAGACAACCTCAGTTTATATTGTTAACATGCTATATGAAGAATAATTGGGATTTTGTAAGTATTTAGGTACTAAGTCTGGAGTTCGGATGCATTCCGCTCAAGTTTCGTACGCAATCACACGTTCAAGGGCAATTCGATCAATTCATAGTTTGGGCACCTGGCCCGACATCTCACGAAATTTGTATTCCTCCTCGCAAGCTTTGCGTGGCCATAAACGGTGTGCAATTTTGAGTCCGAACGAAGAAGTTACGGCATTTCTAGCGGAAGGGAAAACCAAATACACCAAAATAGGAGGAAAAGATAAGCAGCCCTGCTTGATCGATCGATCAAAAGGATCGATGGATCGAACCTTCATATTTTGGCCATCGAGGGAGACAGTGGGCTTTATTTTTCACCCTCGATCGATCGATCAATGGGATCGATCGATCGATCCCCTCTTTCCAGCTGATATTTTGCATTTTATTTTCCTTTTCCTTTTCTTTTCTAATTTTATTCGAACTTACTATATAACCCATTTTTGTGTAAATATCAGATATATTCAATTTTAATTAGTTTTAGGTTAGGGTTTGTGGGTTTTGAGAGCTCTTTCTTCTTCCTCAATTGGTTGACACCCATTTGGGCTTTGTAAGTTGAACTTTTTATCTCATTTACCGTTAATAAAGTTGCTCTTCTTTAATTCTTTCTTTCTAGATTAAACATGCTTTGTTAATTAGTTTACTTGATTTATTTCTTGCTTTCCTAGTTTAATTAGTATAAATTAGTTTAATCATGTTGTGCCCTTAGATAAATAGGGTCGGAATTTTGTTCTGCCATTAACGGGACCCGAGCTCCAAAAATTAGGTTTTGTGCAGAATTGCGTTTAATTGAACCCGTGCGTATTAAAGTCGAATTATTATGCATTTAACTTTCTCTGTCATGCAATGTTATTTTTTAAAGCGATAATCCGAATTTAATCCGCGTGCGACCAATTTTCGGTTAAATGTTTATTCACGTCACTTTGGCTTAAATTCCTTATTGCGTGAAGTTTATGATTAATTGATGATGCTCGATTAAATTTCTCTCGAGCCGGAATTCTAATTTATAGTTGTTTCGAGCCGTATGGTTGGATGCTATCCCGATCCTCGCTTTTACTTTATTTAGACTTAACTTCTCTCTTTTATTTTATTTACTAGCACACATCACCCTTTTACACTTTTATTCCTGAATTACTAATCCAATTAAAAGTTGTCAAACACTCCCTATGGATTCGATACCCGACTTACCGCTATACTTGTATCGCAAGTGTAGTCGTAATTTAGGTTTTTGTATAGAGTTGGTGAGCCGAATATAAAATGACCGGCGCATAGGTGACTCTTGCTCTGCGGTAAAACCCAGCCTATCAGTTAGTTCGGCTATCCTAACTTCCTGAGCTCATTGAGCATCTTGGTTCTTCTACAGTAGTTCCCTCTGACTTACCAATTGTTGACTCTTCAAGGTCTTAAAGTTTCCAATCAGTCAGTCTTGTCCCAACTCCTTTAGATAGCCCAAGAATTAGTCGAGGAGGGGCCTGGTAACGTTTACAGTAGGGGTGCTGACGATATCAACAACAACGATCACCGTACCTTGAAGACGGTGGCTCATCAAAGGAATGTTTGAACGCAGGCAGCCAGCGGTAAAAGTCTCAGGGTGATGAGTTGTAATCTTCTCAATCACCAATCCATGGTTGGCAGGTAGTTAGGGAGATCGATGAATGACCACGAGACAAAACTCATGAGGAGCTTGAGCTGACATAGGAAGCTCATAACCAGATTCACTATCGGCCTGAGCACCTATCGTGGAACCTTGGTCGTTTGGACTCGTTTCCTCAAATACAATTGGTTCCTGATTTGGCAAGGCGACAGGCAAAGGAATCGCTGGAGGTTGCTCTGCAACGCGAGGGGACTCCCCAGCAGCCTAAGGAAAAATCAAGCAAACAAGGAATTTAATGAAAAATCTTAAAAAATGTCTATCATTGTTAAGTCACCGTTACTGGTGGATTTTGATAAAAACATTTAACAAGTTTTTATCATTGTTAAGTCATCGTTACTGGTGGAGTTTGACGAAAAATCTTAACAAGTGTTTATCATTGTTAAGTCACTGTTACTGGTGGAGTTTGACAAAAAATCATAACAAGTGTTTATCATTGTTAAGTCACAGTTACTGATGGAGTTTGACAAAAAATCTTGACAAGTGTTTATCATCGTTAAGTCACCGTTACTGGTGGAGTTTTACGAAAAATCTTAACAAGTGTTTTATCAATGTTAAGTCACCGTTATCGTAACAAGTGTTTTATCAATGTTAAGTCACCGTTATTGGTGGACTTTTATGAAAAATCTTAACAAGTGTTTATCATTGTTAAGTCACCGTTACTGGTGGAGTTTGAATGTTTGAAAATGAGGTTATTCTAGATTGTACATTGTCAAGATAAAGGACAAAAATAAGGAATTAAGAGAAAATAGAAAAGTACCTTAGTAATGATTGGAGTAAGAATGGGAGTCACTAAAGAGGCTACAACAGTGGGAACTGTTGAGGACAGATTCATCCCCTCAAAAGCTTCCACATCACCCTCTACTAGAGGAACCCCAGCCAGAGGAACCTCAATATTGGATAAAGATCATGTGTTAATAAAAGTGACACACCCCAACCCAGTTACTTATAACTAAGTTTGAAAGTCAAAGTGAGTCAAACCATTATTAGTTTAACCAAACCATAAACACAAGTTTTAATTTCAGAGTCATCATTGTAAATCCATAAAACTAAAAACCTTTTTATAACATTAGAGTAGTCATGCCCATAAAAAATTTCTTGAATGATAAGTTTACTTAATTACATCATTTACATTCGAACAAAATCCATGTTTCTCCCATTCCTGGCTAACCCAACCGAGCCTCTTAGATTTAGTAGTGACCTCGCATTACCTGAAAAACATAAATATTGGAACTATGAGCAATACAGCTCAGTGAATACACCACTACTACAATATTGCATAAGTTTTAAATGTAATAAATCATATTCATGTAATAATAGATATATATTTATCCGTCTCATTCATAAGAATGACCAACTTTTCCTAATCATGATTCACATATCCTGTCTAAATAGACAATTCTTCCCCATTCCTGGTCGAGGAGTAACCCCTTGTCATTAATAGACAAATCTCCCCCATTCCGGTTCGGGGAGTAACCTCCCATTTTGGTAAACCGAAATGAACAATTTTTATATAAATAACATTATGATGATATTCATAACAGTATACAAATACATCATTCCAATGAGTACACTCACCTTGGGTTGTCAACTATGTATTTATGTTTCCTTTGGGTGGAGTTGAACTAGGTTGATTAGACCGTACACCTGTCAATCCAACTAAATCGGTATTGAATCTCAATCATAGATATTATCCTAACATAATTATGTAACTTTCAATGACTATACAACAACAATATAATTCCACTTAAGTCACATTCCGTGAAACATGAGTAAAGACAAAACAATGGTACACATGTTGATAAAGTTATGAACATTGAATCGTAGGAAATAACTCATAAGGGATTTATAACTAAACTCAAGTAAATATGAAATCATACTTATCAATGTATATACACATGAAACGTGTACTCAAAATACTCTTTGGAAAGAGGAGATAACCATATTCTTTCATGGGGTATCCAGTATGGCCTCAAATTATTGTCTTACGTACTTAACCATCCTATATTTCTAAATTGTATAAATACAGGTGTCCAACCTTATCAATATGAAAACATATATGAATATACTTTCCATTACAAGAGACAGTGTAATTTTTCAAGCTTCCTAGAGCAAGTTATGACCATTTCTTTATAACACAAGAAATCTTCCCTACAAGATCCTCTATTGTTCCTTCAACTTCCAAGAATTTTCATAATTTTTATCCAGCATAAATTTCCATGATTTTTAACCCATTTTCATTAAACATACTAAATTACATAATTAAAGTATCATAATTTTTTTACTTCATTTTCTATGTCAAAAGCTTGACCAAACTCAGGGCATACCAAAATTAAATATATAAACAACAACTATGTACCATCTTGAAATCATCATTACGGACTAACCACAAGGATATAAATTCTAATTTTGGATACTATATGAATATATGAGTCTAATTTCATATAAAATTGGAATTTCTCAATTACAGTAAGCACACAAAAAGATATACAAGTTTGAATGCAAGGGATTTCAATACAAAGCAATTTTAAGGGTTTGTACATTCCACTTAACTTAATCTTACATCTAACCATACATATATATAAAATGATGAAATTTTAGTAAACAAAAGATTATTTCTAGCATATAAATTAGTAATATAAGAAAAATAACAAGATTTGCAATTAGGATTTCCTTCGGGACTTTTACGGATTTTTCTACACTTTTTCTTCCTAAACTCCCTAATTCTCTTTTCTCAAGGTAAAACCCTTTCATGGATGATTTTGGCTGAAGGATAAGGTTATTTAAAAGGTATAAGGTTGGCCAAACCGTCCTACACCTCCAACCAATAACTTTAAGACACTTGTTGGGTATATAGGACAAATTACAACTTAAACGGATGGACAGATTTGCCCTTGGTTAGTAATTTTGGTATAACTTCTTACTCAAACCTCCGTTTCACACACCATTTGTTGGGTTACAACCCTAACTCACCTTTATACAACTATATAGTTTTCGCCTCAAGTCAATTGATATCTTATAAAGGTCAAAACTAGTCTTAAACATGAACATTCCTACCGAAACTTCAAAATTTTATATTTGTAACTAATTCACTATTTCATGCTTTATGAAGGTAGGATTAGACTAAACATGATCACTTAACATTAGATATAATAATAACACATTATTCATATCATATAAGATAAGCATGATTTAAATATAATTTATCATAATTATATCCGGGTTGTCATAACTTCCTCTCCTTAGAAAATTCCATCCACAAAATTTAATATAAAGATCACTTACCAAACAAATGGGGATATTGTTTCTTCATGCTATCCTCCGTTTCCCAAGTTGCTTCTTTAATTCCATGGCTCATCCACATAACTTTAACTAAGTGAATAAATTTATTCCTCAATACTTGCTCCTTATGTTCAATAATTTCCAATGGTTCCTCGATGTACGATAAGTCTTCTTTCAGTTCAATAGATTGAGTTTTCAATTGATGAGATGGATCTACCAAATATTTACGAAGCATCGATACATGGAACACATCATGTAAACGAGACAAATCTGGAGGTAATGCTAATCTATATGTCAGGGCCCCAATTCTTTCCAACACTTCATATGGTCCAATGTATCTTGGACTTAGTTTCCCCTTTTTCACAAATCTCATAACGCCTTTCCACTGTGAAATATGTAGGAATACAAAATCCCCCTTTTGAAATTCCAATGGATTCTTCCTCTTATCTGCATAAAATGTATGCCTGCTTTGCGCTGTCTTTATCCGTTCCCGAATTATTTTGATCTTTTCAGTTGTCAAATCTATCAATTTAGGACCCAAAATTTTCCTTTCACCTACTTCATCCCAACACAAAGGCATTCTACATCTCCTCCCATATAAAGCTTCATAAGGAGCCATACCAATGGTGGACTTATAAATATTATTATACGAAAATTCCATAAATGGAAGATGATCATACCAAATACCCTTGAAGTCAAACATACAAGCTCATAACATGTTTTTTAATATTTGAATCGTCCTTTCGGATTGTCTATCGGTTTGTGGATGAAATGCAGTGTTGAACTTCAAACTTTAGCCCATGGCATTTTGTAAACGAGGCCAAAACTTAGAAGTGAACGTTGGATCTCTATATGATACTATTGATATTGGTTCCCCATGTAAATGGATAATCTCATCAACTTACATATGTGCATACTTCTCAATAGTGAAGGTGATCTTAACTGGAAGGAAATGGGCTAACTTAGTCAATCGGTCTACAATCACCCAAAGAGAATCATGCCCATTTGGTGATCGGGATAATCCTGTAACAAAGTCCATCGTTATATGTTCCCACTTCCATTTCAGAATAGTCAATGACTACAATAATCCCGCCATCTTATGGTGCTCCGCCTTTACTTGCTGGCATACTAAACATTTAGCTATGAACTTTACAATCTAACCTTTCATATTATTCCACTAGTAATACTCTTTTAAATCTCTGTACATTTTGGTACCTCCCGAATGCATAGAGTAAATAGAACTATGTGCCTCTTCTAATATATCCTACTTTAAGGGTGGATCATTCGGTACACAAATCCTATTTTTATAACACAACGATTCATCATTCTTAATCTCAAAGTCACTCTCTTTACCATCCAGGACATCTCGTTTCTTCTTCTCAAGGAATGGATCACTGATCTGCAAATTTCTTATGCGTTCTGCAAATGAAGGTCTCACTGTGACATGTGCTAATAAGACTCCCCTTTTTAAAAACCTTAATTCAATACCCATCGATGCCAAGTCAAGGATATTTCCCACACGTGCACAATGTGTGCACCCTAGAATCCCCGATGATTTTCGACTCAAAGCATCTGCTACTACATTGGCCTTACCAGGATGATGATAAATGGTACAGTCATAGTCTTTAATCATCTCTATCCAACACCTCTGTCTTAAATTCAGTTCTTTTTGTGTAAACAAGTATTTCAAGCTTTGATGATCCGTATATATCTCACAGGTTTCTCCATATAAGTAATGTCTCCATAACTTCAAAGCAAAAATAATAGTTGCTAACTCCAAATCATTCATAGGGTAGTTTCGTTCATGTGTCTTTAATTGTCTGGAAGCATATGCTATTACCTTCCCATTCTGCATAAGAACACATCCTAACCCTTGAAATGAAGCGTCTGTATAAATCACAAAAGACTCATTCCCACATGGAATAGTAAGTATAGGGGTTGAAACCAACGGATTCTTTAATTCTTTAAAAATCCTCTCGCATTGTTCATCCCATACAAACTTCACTTCTTTACGATTCAACTTTGTCAAGGGTAATGCTATTACTGAAAATCCCTTAATGAATCTGCGATAATAACCTGCCAATCCTAGGAAACTCCTAATTTTTGTCACATTCTTAGGACTCTCCCATTCAACGATTGCTTCCACCTTCTTTGGATCAACATATATCCCATTTCCTAAGACAACATGCCCTAAAAACATAATTTCATTCAACCAAAACTCACACTTGCTAAATTTAGCAAATAATTTGTTCTCTCTCAAAATCTTCAATACAAGTCTCAAATGTTTCTCATGTTCCTCCATGCTACGCGAGTAAATCAACACATCGTCTATGAATACAATCACAAATGAATCAATGAAAGGGTGGAATACCCAGTTCATCAAATCCATAAAAATTGCTGGAGCATTAGTCAATCCAAATGGCATAACCAAAAACTCATAGTGCCCATATCGAGTCCGAAAAGCTATTTTGGAAATATCATTACCCTTTACCTTCAATTGGTGGTAACCCGATCTCAAATCAATTTTTGAAAATACTGTGGCCCCCTGTAATTGGTCAAATAAATCATCGATACGAGGTAGAGGGTACTTTTTCAAATGGTCACCTTATTTAATTACTGATAATCAATACATAATCGCATTGTCCCATCTTTTTTTTCACAAATAACATTGGGGCTCCCCATGGCGAAACACTAGGTCGAATGAAACCTCTGCTTATCAGATCTTGTAATTGCACTTTAAATTCTTTCAAATCTGTTGGTTCCATTCTATATGGAGCAAGGGAAATTGGACCAGTACCTGGTATTAATTCAATGGAAAACTCTACTCCCCTATCGGGTGGCAATCCTGGTAATTCCTCTTGGAAGACATCAGAAAATTCTCTAACTACTGGTATATCTTCAACTTTAAGTGCTTCCTTACTAACATCAACAACATAAACTAAATACCCTGTATAACCTTTACTCAATAACTTTTTACTCTTAATTGTTGAGATAAGACAATTAGGGATAACATTCCTTTCTCCTATAAACTAGAACTCGGGTTCACTAGGAAGATAAAACGTAACTTATTTTCGAAAACAATCAATGGAAGCACGATACGATGATAACCAATCCATCCCCAATATAATATCAAAATCACGAATGGCCAACGGTATCAAGTCAACATAGAAATCCCGCTCACCCATTCGTAAGACACAATCTTTATAAACATGATCAACCAGAATTACAGTTTCCATTAGGGTAGAAATATATATGGCACAATTGAGAAATGAACATGGTATACCCAAATATAAAACAATATGTAATGCCACAAATGAATGTATAGATCCAAAATCAATGAGTGCATATAAATCTTTATTTGCAATAGAAAGTTTACTTGTAACCACTTACGATGTAGCATGGGCATCTTGCAGCATCATCGCAAACACTCTTCTTCCTGACCTCGATCCAGTTGCTTGTTCTGTATCTCTCCCCCTGGTTGCACTTCCTGGAGAGGATCCTTTATGAGTCCCCACACAACTAACTAAAATTGATCTTGATAACATAGGACAATTCTTTCTCTGATAACCCTTCTAGTGACAATTAAAACATTCTATATTCAGTAACTTTGGGCAATTTCTCTTTATATGACGTGATGTCCCATAAAAGAAACAAGCATTTGGATCTCCTTATGGTGAAGCTCCTGAACCTCTTCCACTACTAGCTTCACCACTCTGTGAACCACTTCCCATACCTCTACCATACTAAAATTTATGCCCTCCAAGCCTTGGATATTTTGCATCACTACCTTTTTTATAATTCGGATTGAATCTTCTTCTCTTTACGCCTCGTTCTCGATTCCTAATCGCTTCATTCACATTATTTTCTACAAGCATGGCTTTGTTCACCAAGGCTGAATAATTAATAATCTCTAAAGCCAAAAACTGTGATTTAATGACTAACTCAAGTCCATCGAGAAATTGGTTGCACATATCTTCCTAATTCTTTATAAACCTTGAAGCAAACTGAGATAAGGCTGTAAGTTTAGCTTCGTATTCTCTAATTGTCATACTCCCCTGATTCAACATGAAATATTCCTTCTCCTTTTATTTTCGATACATTGGGGGGAAATACTTATCATACAAAGCTTTGACAAAATCATCCCATGAGATCACATTCCCACCTCCTGGAGTAACCAACAATTATTTTGTGGCATCCCACCAATACTTAGCTTCTCCTTTCAGCATATACATCGCCAAGGTCACTCGTTGATTTTTAGGCATTCTCATTACCCCGAAAATAAGTTTAATCTCTTTAACCCATACTTTTTCCTCTGTTTGGTTCAACTGCTCCTTCAAATAAGGGTGGATTCATTTTAATTAATTTCTCGTGTGAAGTACTCCTTTCTTCCCGGTGTATCACCTCCTCAGCCCTAGCCAATGCTTGTGCCTCTAGTTGCCTGGCCTATTGTTCTTCTATCTGAGCAATAAATCTAGCTTGCTGCTCTGCCATTAAAGTCATAGCACGTGCCATTTTTGCATGTCTGTCAATTACTCTGGGTCTGGTTCTATATTTTCATGAACAAGTTGCTCAACCTCCACCTCTGCTACCATATTTGAAGCCTCATCTTCTATTACCACATTCACATTCCCTCCTTCCATTCTTTTATATCTTAAATGGATCAAATATATAACAACATGCATATATACAAAGATTTCCTAACATAATCGTTAGTATTAAACAAAACACATTTTTAACATTCACTGCCAAATCTAGACTCTTCTAACTCCAGAACCTCTAAAGCCTAGGCTCTGATACCAAAAGCTGACACACCCCAACCGAGTTAGTTATAATTAAGTTTGAAAGTTAAAGTGAGTCAAACCATGATTACTTTAACCAAACCATAAACACAAATTTTAATTTCAGAGTCATCATTGTAAATCCATAAAACTGAAAACCTTTTTATAACATCAGAGTAGTCATTCCCACAAAAACTTTCTTGAATAATAAGTTAACTTAATTACATCATTTACATTTAAACAAAATCCATGTTTCTCCCACTCCTGGCTAACCCAACCCGACCTCCTAATTTGGCAGTGACCTCGCATTACTTGAAAAACATAAATATTGGAACCGTGAGCAACACAGCTCAGTGAATGCACCACTACTACACTATTGCATAAGTCTTAAATGCAATAAATCATATTCTTGTAATAATAGATATATATTTATCTGGGTCATTCATAAGAATGATCAAATTTTTTGAATCATGATTCACGTATCCTGTCTAAATAGACAATTCTCCCCCATTCCTGGTCGAGGAGTAACCCCTTTTCATTAATAGACAAATCTCCCCCATTTCGGGTCGAGGAGTAAACTCCCATTTCGGTAAATCGAAATGAACAGTTTTTATATTCATAACATTATGATCATATTTGTAATAGTATACAAATACATCATTCCAGTGAGTACACTCACCTTGGGTTGTCAACTATGTATTTATGTTTCCGTCGAGTGGAGATAAACTGGCTTGATTACACCTTACACCTGTCAATCCAACTAAATCAGTACTGAATCTCAATCATAAATATTATCCTAACATAATTATGTAACTTTCAATGACTATACAACAACAATATAATTTCACTTAAGTCACATTCCATGAAACATGAGTAAAGACAAAACAATGGTATACATGTTGATAAAGTTGTAAACATTGAATCGTAGGAAATAACTCATAAGGGATTTATAACTAAACCCAAGTAAATATGAATTCATACTTTTCAATGTATATACACATGAAACATGTAGTCAAAAAAATCTTTGTAAAGAGGAGATAACCATATTCTTTCATGGGGTATTCAGTAAGGCCTCAAATTATTGTCTTACATACTTAACCATCCTATATTTCTAAATTGTATAAATACAGGGGTCCAACCTTATCAATATGAAAACATATATGAATATACTTTCCATTACAAGAGACGGTGTAATTTTTCAAGCTTCCTAGAGCAAGTTATGACCATTTCTTTACAACACAAGAAATCTTCTCGGTTAGATCATATGTAGTCTCAGGGCTATCATCAATCGGTATAACTACATTGGGAGAAGGAGAAGGAGAACTCCTAGGAGTTGAGGTAACTGTTATTGGTTGCACAATAAAGGCTTATTTTTTACTTGCCTTGGTTCCCAAAATTTTCTTCCTCTTACCAGAAGTGCAAGTACCTAAAGGACACTTTTTTCTTCATGAAGTCCCTTCAGTAGGATCCACCACGATAGTGAGAAATGACTCAGGAAGAGGAACTGATGGCACAATTTGTCAAAATATCTGTTGAAGCCGTTCTACCTCCTTTCTAACTACCTCCCATATTTCCTCAGTCACATCAGCATTGGGAGGAATGGAGGTAATGGGAAAAGTATCTATATGGGCTTGGGACTTGCATGGGGACTTAGGATTCGAAGAGGCCCCACTCCTGGTCTTCTTTGATGTTTACAAAAGGGGTTATGAGAGACCTTCACCCGAAGCTGCAGTGGCATAAGTACCTCCATCTGGGGGTTAAGGCGTTGAAACTTTCTTGGCTTTGGATGCATCAACGAGGATTGCTGGGAAGTATGGAGGCATCTCGCTAGGAGGGTCCTTCGGTGTTTGGCTGAGAAGGAACACAATTCCCATAATGGAATTCCTCTTCAGCCCCATATCCAATAGGGGAAAACTCTGAAAATAAGGTAAACTAGGGGACTTTGGATGAATTCGTGAATTTTGGCTATCTGTCTTGGACAATATTTTATCGTAAAATCACTGGTTACATCCCCCTTCCTATAAAGTGCAGGAATGGTAACACGACCACTTATGGCTGAGAAGATCATGGAAGCAGCTGACACGGTGTAAAAGGCACATGCCTCAGGGAAAGATGACTTGGGGTGAGAATCTTGAAACACCAGTCGAGGAACCCCTTGGCCGTACCCAAACTAACGGGTGTAATGGTTGGGGTTGTAATGTTCAGACGTATACCCCTAGTCAGTGTAAGAGGGCAGATAGCTAAGAGTCAAATCCAAAACGATGGCAAAAGAAGGGTCCTCCGTTATAAGATCTTTCGAAGTGGTCCCCACCACCCTAGGTACGACACCAAAAAAAATCCAAGTATGGGCAAAAGAATCCTCACTATAGGGCCTCATCGCGAAGTAGCTTTCTTTGTCAAAAATGCCCATAATCTCCTTTCTACTCTATTTCTTGTGGAAGCAAAAAAGGCGATGGGGATTGATAATTTCCCCAGCACGAAGGGGAATATGGTTGGCAGATATCTCGAGAAAATGAAAGTAAAGAAAACCAGTCAAAATGATGGAATTGGCAAAATTGGCCAAGTTATATCTGCCCAAGGACCGTTCCATATCCATATGGGTCTTATCCAACCATCTATAAAGTGACCCTAAGGCCATGGCTGCAAGAGGAAGCTTATATCCCCTATCCAAATGGACAGACAGATTAATCAAGTCCCTATGCAGTTGATCATTGGGCTTGCCAGGCAAGACAAAACGAGACAAAATCACAAGTATGTAGGCTGGTAACTTAAGAGATGTACCTTTTCCTGGGCCAAATCCAAAACTGGGGTTGGTACGATAGAAGTAGTTTATGAGGGGAGTGAAGGTAGACTTGTTGGAAGTACCGATACTCCTCCTGCAAATCTGATCCAAGTCTGCTCAGGCCTTTGTCTCTTCGGCGTCCAAAGCCTCATCATGATAAGCCAAAATCCCTATGGGCTCAAGCCCAAGCAGCTCGCAAACATCCTCAAGTGTAACGGTGAAATCTCCCCATGACATAAAGAATGTGTAAGTTATAATTTTCTAACAGGAGACCAATATTTAAAGGGCAACATTATGTTTGGAGAGAGTAAACTCCCCAAACTAGGCTGCTCGATGGAGACCAGCCTTGGAAAGAGCATCAGAGTAATTGGTCTGCATAAATGAGTTCCAAGCAGCAAAGTGGGAAGGGGAACCACCAGGTCCTTATAAGTCAATATGGGACCAAGGGAAGTCACCTCTGTCAAGGCGAAACCTCATAGTCCCCTCTGGAGTAAAATAGACCCAAGAAGTGGAATTTAGGCCTTCATCACCTAGAAGCAAAGCTTCATACTTGGCTGAAAAATGGCAAGTACTGCACCCCTCAAAGAACTCATCATCTTTGCCAAAGATAGGAGACCGATGGTAAAAATGCAGTTATTCTTGGTGTGCTACCACTAAGGAGGCAGTGTCTAGGGTAGTTACAGGCAGAGCACTGGTGGTGGGCGTGCTGGGAATGTTGGAAGAGGCCATGGAAGTGGATGGTGGAAGAAGAAAAGCTTAAAGAAGCGGAGAGGGGAACGAAAATGGAGGAATACAACCACAAGTGGTGATGAAAGAGATGATGAAAGGGAGAGAACTAGATAAAACCTTGTTAACAATGGAGGTTTAAATCTTTCTCTCTCTAAAAAAGCTCTAGGAGTTTGAAGAAGATGAAGAAAAAATGGCTAAGTGTTTTTGAAAAATAAATGTTTGCAATCCTTTAAAGTCATCTTTTGGGTTTTCCCACTAACACACGTGCAAAGCCGCCTATAATCATTTCAAGTGGACACGTGCACTTCGGGGAGTCTCCTGCCAGTTGAAAAGACAGCACCACATCATTAATGAAATGACGCATGGGGAATAGAAAGGGTTTTCTTCCTAGGAAAGTTTGAGTTTTGGGGCCAGAAATTTTGTCAGACATATCTGATTGCTCCCAATGCAGAAACTATCCCAATGGTAAAAAATCTACGACATCCCCTCGCCAGAAGTCCAAAAGTTATTTAATTGTGTCTCAGATACATTGAGGATAATTTTTCTACTTTTTTGAACATGAAGAAATGATGACGCAGTAGAGCCCAAACGAAGTAGCACCTTCATATAGGGAGAATTTCCTGAGGAGAAGTTTACAATGGAGAATTCCACAAGTCTCAACGATAGGGGCAGTCCCAATGAAAAAACCCATTGCCTACAACTATACTCCACAATAGCACAAACAGAAGAATTTCACTTCCCAATAGTCAAAACGGGTATTTGAAAAAGTCAGCAGGTGTTTCGGGAGAATTTCAAATTATCCAAGGAAACAAAGACAGAAGGTTTGAAGCTCAACAACCAGAAAAAGTGGTGATGTTCGTTCGCCAATTGACGACAATCCGAAGTATTTTGGTTTAGGTACATCAGGAAGAATTTTATTTTTTCCTAGCAGTGATAACGTCAGAGGCAGTAACAAAGACAGAGACACCAACGTTCATCAGATTGAGAAGTTTTCGTGCAGAAATTTCTTATTCCCACAATAAATCTCTCCACAAAGGGGCAAATGTAGGGGGCTTGAAGATAATCTTGAGATTAGATTTAATCCCCCTAGCTAATAAAATATACTCAAGGAATTAAGGCAGCGATGCAGCTCAGCGAGGAAGCTCAAGTGATGTAGCTCAGTAAGGCAGTGATACAGCTCGGTAAGGCAGTGACGCAGATCAAGCGATGTGTCAGTAAGGCAGCGATGCATCTTAGCAAGGCAACTGAAGAGAGGTAGTTCAGTATGGCATCTCAGGGGGATCTTCCAGCGAAAAAGCTGGTCGAGGGAGATCATCCTTTAGTCCTATTGCTTTACTTAGTCTTGTTGTATCCTTTTATTTATATTGACTATGAGTTGTAAGGGTTATAATGATTTTTACTGGGAGGTCGAACGGTACTCACGAGAGACCAAGCTTGGCAGGGCCTGGGAGAGATTTCATGCTCTATCAAACGGCCTCGCCATGGGAACTTCAGAGGGACTTAGTTTGGAGAATTGAGAAGTGAGGCACCATTGGGGCTTTTCCTGACCATCTTAGATACACCTGATAAAACAACAAAGGACCTTGACCGTGGAACCTTGGTCAGGGAAGCCTTGAGTTCCATCAGGCATTAAGTTGTGAACCAAATAACCCTCTACTGAATGTCACATTCTCTTTATGAGATGTCACTAGCCAGCTAGGAAATTTCAAATCTGCACTTTAGTAAACCACCGTGGTATTTGGGATTGTCAGACAGTTAGTGAGCCACCTCTGTGATGACAAAGTGGTTAGGCATAAGTCATGTCTTGGCATTTAATGTTTATGATGTGGAGCTGACTAGTCCATCGGGCATTTAATGTTCGTGACATAAAGTATGAGGGATGTCTTTCACATTTATTAATGATTGAGTTATCTCGGGAGTGATGTGGGGGATATATAAGGGTCTCAACCACCTCTAAGGAAGAGATGTTCTTTTGAGAGTTCAGAAGTTATTGCTAGAGAGAAAATACATTAGAAATAGAGATTTATTACAAACCAGAGTTCACTCACCCACCATTTTCATTTATTACGAAGCTTTTAATACTTAACAGAGATCTTTGAGGGTGCTTGGTGTGTTTGGATGCTTGCCAAGGTGTGTCTAGGGTGCTCACTTTTCTCTCTCTCTAAACGAGTTACTTATGAGTTTCTTTATTGTTTTCTTGAGTTATACATGAGAGTTCTTGCGAGTTCAAATTGAGTTCATCTCTATAGATTTGTGATTGTGTGTAATACTTAGTCAAAGGTTTTTCTTGATTAACTTATCATTACTGTAATCCAAAAGGAATTACGCCTCCGTCTGATGTAAACTATCCTCTTACAAAGAGAGAGAAAAGGTTGCAGGTCGTTCGAATGACCAGTGCTCTGGTTCGAACGACAGTGATTGTGGTTCAAACGATGTCATTTCTCGTTCGAACAAGATGACAAATTTGTCCAACTTTGTTTTGTTGTAATGATTTACCTGGGTTGAAACTTAAGGCAAAATTGTGTATAGTGAGGAAGCGTCCTAAATCTGGGATTGTTTAGGAGTTTAGGGACAAACAGTATAAAGTTGTTATATACTTAATGTGAGAGAAAAACTAAGGTTGGAATAAATAAATAAAGGTGTGTCAAACTTATTAAAGGGAATTTGGGCATTTAATTCTGAATATTAAATTTCGGGCCAAGTGAGTGAGTCCGGGTAATTAGTTGAGAGATACCAAGGTATTAATTTAATTATTAAGTAAATTAATTTAATTAGAGTCGGACCATAGACTCGAGAATATTTTAGGCCAGTGCTACAGATTTTTATACACGGTAAAGTCGGGATTTAAATTTTATATATATATATATATATATATATATATATATATATATATATATATATATATATATATATATATATATATATATATATATATATATTGTGTGCTTATAAATATTAGTGACTAGATATTTATTTAAATTATATACTTTAGTGCTATCAAGGGAGGTTGCGCGATGTGGGTGAATCCCCTAGCTTGAGGAGTAGGGCAAGTATATCCCCAGGTCATAACGTCTAAATTCATAGGTGAATCATTGAGATGATGTCCTCATGCTCGGAGGAATATAACCGCCTCCATTACGTTTATTATTTAATTTTGGCGGACCATAGTTGTTTCAGAATTCCAGGTGGGACAGAGAAGCCTGGGTTGATAGCACTTTAGAGAATACATCCGGTGAGGTATTACTCGGGAGGATGGATTTTATATATATATATTCAACATATGTGTGAATGTTGTAATATAGTGTCATGTATATAATGGGAGACATAATTATATATGAAAAATCTAATATATGGAGAAAATTGTATTTATTACATAACTAGTGTGAATGTTATATGGACTTAAAGGAAAGATGATTATTTATGTTAAAGTGATAAATAACTTATAGATCATATTTTAAACATACTCGGGTCAGAGTAGTGTGTCAGGAAAGAATTTTATCAAGAGATAGTTACGGGGTAGAGGACTAGGGGGAATATAAAGAAAGCGTTAGGTGTGCACATTAGTTGAGGGGTGAGTCTATCCTCAAGGGTGTGCGGCACTAACTTAAATACGAAGAGTATTCATGCATTTTAAATTTCTGCAATTTAGTCACTTGCTAAATATTTTCAAAATATTTTGGGTTCTAACCCTTGCTATCAAATATTTTCAAACCCTTTTAGGTGTCTAGCCAAAGGGACGCCAAGCCTGAGTTCATTTCAGGAATATGCAGCTGTAGCAAATGTGGGTGTTGCGGGATTTGGATAAACGCATCTATTTTTCTATTCCTCGTGTAGGGATTCATATTAGTTTATCTTGAGCATGTCGCTCATAGTTTATTTAGTTTCTTTTCAGATTGTATGGGATTTATTACTCTCTGTTAGTTTGGTTTGGTTTTGGATTTAGCCGGGGGTTTATTCGCCAAGACTTTTATTATTCTATGTGATGATTGATTCTATCCGCATTGGATGTTTTATTTTAATTTTGCACTTATTTTGTCTAGGATTAATAAAGATAAAATTTAGCACCGGCTTTTTTGAATACTAGGTGGTTAGTAAGTTTAAAAAGTTTTCGATGGTGATGCTAAGAATGAACCGAATGAGATTCTTGTTTTAATTTGATATAAGACTGATCACCCGATATTTTATTAGGCGGGGTGTCACACTCTCGTGTCGTTTTAAATGAATATGGATTTTTTTTTATCCTTTAGCACATATCAAGAACAAAAATGAATTTAAATCACACACAATATTAATCACACAAGATATATTTCACCTAATCCTAGTAAAGAAATTAAACGAGCATAAATATAGATATAATAAATTTGCAAGAATGAATACTAATTTGCATTAAATAAACAGACTTACAAATGGTGTATCACAAATATTGTTGACAGAATTGATCACCAAAGATACAATTCTTGGCTCTCAAATATAGCTAAAACACTCAAAATAAAATTATCAACAATTGTTTTAAAGTGGCTCTCTAATTTTCTCTCTCTAAATTCTCTCCCAAAATAATGATCCAAAGGGTCTTATTTATTGGCTTAGGGAAGAGTGTTTGTAATAATATAAAATACCTATTAAATTGATTTAAAATGGACTTTTAAAAATCCACAAATCAATTCAAATAAGATATTTACGAAATTCGATGCTTTCCATAAAATGGGGACTCTTCAGACTTTTGTGGGATTTGAAATCTATCTTTATCTTTAAAGATATTGACAGAATCAAAACTTTGAATGGGTTAGCTTTGATTAACTTGGATCGATGTGGTGTCTGTTTAATTGTTGATCGACTTGATGACGTGGTAGCTAACTAGTCGAATGGTGTGGCCTGTTGACTGCTAAGTGGCACTATTGGACTGATAACACGGCGATGACTGGGTTGCTTTCTTTCAAAAAAATTAAAGGCAACTACAAGGTTCAAACTTGATATGTATTCCAAGGCAGACCATGCGCCCGACCACTAGGCCATCTGCCTTCTTTATGCATATATTTGCTCCAATAAATTATAAACAAAACCAATTTCTAAAATTCCATTTTTCATGCTTTGGCCCCAAGATTTGTTTCTTCTTTCAATTCTTCCCATAACCTTTATATCTTCACCAAATGAACACGGATATTTATCAAACTTCAGAGGTAGCTGCAAAAATATCAAATAACTTATGTTAATTCAAATTCAGCCCCAAAAAGTTTAAAAAATTACCAGTTTACCCTTAATTGCATTTTTTACCTCGAAATTCATGACTTTTCAATTTTAACTTCAAATTCAATCAAATTTTAGGGAGAACTTTATTTTGCCTAGATAAACATTAAAATATTATTTTCAGACCCATAATATTTCTAAAATTATAATTTCACCCCTAGATTTATTAAAACTGCATTTTTAACTCGAATTTTATTCAAACTTGTATTTTTCTTTTATTTTATGACAACGACTTTAAAAGATCATTATTTATGATATGATGGGCTAACAAGGCCTAGATTTGGGCATAATTCATACAAAATAATGCACTCATCACCTAGGATGATTTACATGATGATATTTTATGCCTATTGCTAATGTGTACCAGTTTTGTATTTATCTTTTCCATTTTTTACATATTTTTTGAAAAATCAAAAAGATTTTTGTTTTTGTAAAATTTTGGAAAAATACAAAAAGATTTTCCATTTTTTTGAGAAAAAATTGAAAAAGCCAAAAAGATTTTATTTTGATGAAATTTTTGGAAAAAGACAAAAGGATGTTTGTATTTTGTTTTACACCGCATATGGATGGACATTTAGGATGACCAAGTCACGACATCATTTCATATCCATGTGACTATTCGATAGTATTTTGAGACGATACATCAATCTATCCCGTGCTTTATAATGTTTGGAGTCATTACGATGAGATTTGAGATTACTTTCTACATGTTTGACTCGTGACTTTCTTTAATGCACACTTTCACAAATTTCTTTGATTATTGTACTTGTCTATCACATGTTGATCGAAGTTTTTCCATTTCAATCATGTCTATAAAATGAACCATATGCGATAAAAATTAACAATGAAAGTAGTGCATGTAATAACCTCTACTCGTAAGGAATTTGTTTCAATATATATATATATATGTGTGTGTGTGTGTGTGTGTGTGTGTGTGTGTGTGTGTGTGTGTAATAGGGAAGGGCTACGAAACGTATTCATAATATCGTTTGCTATTAAGCCACCATTTAAATCAAACCTAAAAAAGTGCAGCATTGTAAATAGTAACCAAGCTCCAAAGAGGTTGAAAAGAGCCCGAAAAAATTTAAGGATAAATATGCCAAAAAGGGGCCTTTAGAATTTATATCACCTCAAGGAAAATAAAAGATTTATTATTCATGAGTGTGTTTGGTTGAAAATATATCAACGGGTTTGCACATCCTGACAAAGTCTTGAAAAAGCAGTAAATAGTTTTAGACGTCATTGGTGTAGAAATCATTTCAGACTTTGATTTGTTGATTTGATTAAGTCGATGTCATCTGAATTCAACAATTTTTATACCTAAGGATGATTGTGAAGTTCTTCGTTAAGAGTATCCATATTCATCATGCACATTTATTATGTATGTTTGGGTTGATTTACCTATTGAATATATTCACACCCATTCATTCCGGTTCCACGATTTGATTATCTTAATGTAAATTCATGGTGTGTGCTTTTTTGCAATTTATTTTTGTTTGAGAAAATTAAAAAATCAAAAATAGTTGGTGAATGCTTTCAAGTTTATCCTTGTTGATTGTAGTTGATTTTATTTTCTTTGCTTGTCGTGACACTCCATGCTTACTTTTATTTATTCTTTTCCTTACAAATAAAAAGAGAGAACGAATTATGATTTAATGGGGGAGGTTAAATTATGGGGGAGATTTGAGAGTTGATATTTATTTTGATTTATATGTTTATCTCCATTCAAACTCAATACGTCATGAAGGTATTTGTTTCTTATCTCATGTGTGCAGGTAAAAAATTTGAGGATCATTATTTTGCACACCCTGATGATGACAAAGAAACGTTGGCGATTTGAAGTTGTTGAAGATTTTTTAAGAAAGTCTATAGACTTGCATTTTTAGCATGGGAGGGTATTAGATTTGTATAAGACATTTGATTTGATAATTCGGATGTTTTTAGTTTGTACCAGCATAGACATAGGGGAAGATTTGTAAGAACATATTTTACATAATTCGTTTACAATAGAGTGTGTCGTATACCGCTACAACCGTCGAAGAAAAGTTCAAGTTCATTTATGCATTAAGACAGATCCGAATATCAACATTCTTCAACAAACAAGAATCTGCAAGATAGATTTTGGTAATGTTATGTTTAAGTCCATTTATGGTTCATTTAAAGTTTTGGGATAATTTTTCTAAAATATTTTTAAACATCTGAGCGGTCATTTTTTGTCAAAATATTTTCTAAGTCCTGAAGCGGAGTTTTAATCGAAAATATTTCATCGCTGACGTCGTTCAAACGACTGCTTCAAGCGACGAAACATCTTGCGTGATAGCTCGTTTGAAGGTCGCGCGATCCATTTCATCAAATGACATGCTACTGTTTTGGTATTCTTACCTCGTATAATAGGTCACGCGATCCCCTGGATCGAACAACATTTGAAGTCATTCGAGCGACCTATCATTGTCATTCAAACGAGGTCGCCGACTCAATTTTGTTATAAATACATGTTTTGTGAAGAGTCCTTCTTTAGGACTTTGGCGAAAACGAAACTGCAAACTGCAAAAATTTCAGTTTTCACTTTTAGGGGTTTTTAACTTTGTTTTTAAATTCACAAATCATCCCAATAACTTTAGTGAATTGTTTTTTAACCCAAGATACAACTTTAGTGAAGTTTCTTTTGTAGAGACGAAATCTCTGCGTCTGACTTGGTTGTTCTTGAAGGAGGTGTTGGCTGAACGTTGCGGTCACTTGGGAATGCTTGAGGGTGTCTCTTGCTGAAGACAAAGTTGCGAAATTGAAAATATTTTGTCTGTCAAGTAACTGTTGAATTTAAAGTCTAAACTCAAAATGTATGCTTATTAGAATAATGTTTGAATACATGTAGGTTTGAATTATGGTAGAAAAAAATATTTTATGTGACCACGCATCGCGCGGGTTGCATGCTAGTACATATTATAACGCTCTTTTTTCGTAATATAAAAATTTTACATTATTATAGTATTATATTGTGTGATAATATAACAATATTTTAGTTTCCATTATGTAATACGATAGTTCCATAATATGACATTTTAAGTCATATTAAATTTAGGACCACAAACCTAAAGTCCTAAATTGTTGAACTGCATAGAAAATAATTGAGTGTGAATGGCCTTAGACGGAAGACGAAGACCCCTACTTTATTAGTGAATTGCAAATGGTGAAAAGTGGGAGTCAAGAAAAAGAAGAACCAAAGAAAAATCACAATTGCTTAAAGGTAGATATTTAATTCAAAATAAAAGACATTATGTTGTGCACATGATACATATAAGTTTAAGGAGCTCCCCAATTGAAACCCTAGCCAATGATAATTTTTTGCTCTAATCCACTAATGGCACAAAGTTCACTCACCCTTGTTGTGTACGTTATTTAACAAACCTAACATATACACCACAAAAGTGTATGTCTTCACGTAAATATCGCATTAGAAAGCATTGTAATATCACTAAGTGTTATTTTTATGGAAAATGTTAACATGTGCCTTAAAGATATATATTTTGAGCGTCAAAATAGTAAGTATGATTGATGATGCTAAGATTTAGCACCACCGGATAAGTGATAATGAGCTCAAACAGTAGTAACCGTGGCAGCCACAGAGATGTATAAGTGTATAAGTATGTAGAAGGGGATGAGTATAAGAGGAAATAAGACAATGATGTATATTGGTTCAGCCAGTTTGGCCTACATCCACTGTGAGTGTGTGATCCACTAAGTATGGGCACTAATGGCCTTGGATACAATGCACATAAGCTCACTTTCTCTCTCTACTGTGTGTACAAGCAGAGTTTTAGCTAGGGTTATAATAAATTGATCGATCCCCTTGTAGGGTTGTAGGTGACAAGTATATATAGGTCTTGGGGGGTGTAGTGTACCCCCTAAGTATGCATGGTGCATGTGAATGGTGATCTAGCCAACCCCCTGTTGACACCTGTAGATGCCAAATGATGACATAATATTCCCTCACGTGAGGGTGTGATTTTGTTATAACGGTCTCCCATGTGCCATGTGAGCCTCACGCGCATTATTCAACGCGTATCCCAAACCACACGATGTGATGATGTCACCCTAGGCCTTTGATATGAGGCCGAGGGCAAAGTTCCTTCCGGTAATGAGTCTGGCCTAATTTGGGCCTCGTACTGTCGTACCCTCGGAGGGTCGTCCGGAGCCTGATGAAGGGTCGGCCTCTTGAGGGGTCGTCCGGAGCCTGATGAAGGGTCGGCCCCTCGAAGGGTCGTCCGGAGCCTGATGAAGTGTAGGGCGCCCTCGGCATGGCCGAGGGTATATATGGGTATATCAATCACGCCACAGCCCTCAGCCATAGATGATGCTGAGATGGCTGAGGGATAATGTTTCTTTTGAGACAAGTGTACTGTCTGTTAGATGAGTGACACCTGGGCAGATACTCGTTGTTGTTCCAGTTTCCATGGTGTGGCGGCTGCACACGACCTAGGAATTTGTGCCCTAATGATGCCCTCCTCGTGGGCTGTGCTCTGCCTTGGTTAATGGGCCCACTCATTACTAAGGTATTTAAGAGATTTTTGAAACCTTTCCTTCTCTTCTTCTTTTTCGCGCCCAAGCTCTCTCTCTCTAGATTTCCAACAGACAGACCTTCACACTTCGACATTTTGAGTTTGGCACCCTCTTTCTCCTTCCTCAGGTAATCCCTCTACCCCAGTGTCCTCTTTTACTTTCATTTCTTTTTTTCTTTAGGCTTGAATGGTCGGACTTAGGCTATTTTATATTATTTCCGGCATCTTCTCCGGCGACTGGTTTTTGAGTGTTCTTGAGCTTTCTTAAGTAAAACCCTTGATTTCTTTTGTTTCGATCCAAAAGTCCAACCTGGTCAACTGTAAACTTGTTTGTAGCTAGCTTAGTTAAAATCTCTAAGTGTGGGGTCTTCCCTTTAATGCTTAGGAGGCTTTATAGTTTAGCATCTGAATTCCCATTCTTGAGAGAGAAGCTCTTTGCAGAGATCAGACGAATAGAGGAAGAGGAAGAGAGGAGACGAGGGGCCGACTCTAACTGGGTACGACCCATCTTTCCCATTCCTCTAGCCATAATAAAACCATTTGAACCGTCTGAGTCTTGTGGGTCATCCCATCGTCCAGCCGAGTGTCATTCAAGTGAGATGGACGAGAGAGCATCCTCGCCAACTGGCGCTGGAACTTCTGGTAGAATAGAGACATCCTCTTATTATGGAGGCATGCCTATGGAGTGCCCCACACCAAAACTATGAGGGTTCCCTCTGAGGACGAGAGGGTTTTTGAGGGTGAAGAGGGTGAGGTTGCAGTATATGAACAAATGTTCAAGGTAGGTGTCAGACTCCCTTTACATCCGACCGTCGTAGATATTTGTTCGGCCCTCGGCGTTACCCTCTCTCAACTTCCTCCCAACTCTTGGAGGATGATCCTGGGCTACATCTCCTTGTGGAAGAATGCTTTCACTGATGAGCCCTCGGCTAACGTATTCTTAGCCTGCTACAATATCACCTCCTCGTCCAAACAGCCTGGGTACTATCATCTAGGGGCGAGGAGGTCTGAGAAAAAACTTCTCCACGTGGCTCAAACCTCCAACCACGATTGGAAGAAGAGATTATTCTTCATCTCGGGGTAGTGGGAGTTCTCCGCCGAGGCACGACCTGTAGCCAATGGTCCGAGGGTCCCCAGAAGATGGTCTAACCCGTCAATGAAGGCCAGGTCAGACCCCGGACTTAGCCTGGAAGAGAAAGATATAGTTGAATATCTGAGAGGACGAGGGTGAGGGGGTGAACTTCCAAAGTTTGAAGATCTGATGACCCATCGTCTCCTCAAAGAAGCTGGTCTGAAGGTCGGCCCCCTTACAGAACTATGTGAGTTGTACTTTTCTTTACTTTTTTCAAGTGTTTCCTCTTCATCTCTGTACTTTTCTGACGTGTCGTCTTCTTTTCAGATCGTCCTCCTCGTATATCAGATTCTCTCTGGGAAATAACTGCTCCTAATTTATTATCAGGCTTGGCCAATAAGAAAGGCAGGGAGCCTCAGCAAGCTCCGAGGAAGACGAAGTCCGTGGGGTCGACGGTTGTTGAGCCGACAGCTGATAACCATAAAAGAAAAGAGCCTGAGATTCCTGTTGACCCTCGGCCAGATTCTCGAACGAGGGCAAGGGTCAAAGCATCTGAAAGGACTGCATCTTCATCTATTATGGGGGCCATCTGGTCCCTAAACTTAGCACATCTGAGGGTCGAGCCATCATCGCTCATCGTAAATTTGAGGGAAGCCAAGGCATCAATGTTTTCTGCTCCCTCGGCTGCTGATTACGAATTTCTGTCAAAGATGCCTCCAGCCAAAGTGTATGACTATGGTCTTCACGCTCTAGCCCAGGTTTTGGTCTTGATTCATTTCTTTAATTGCATTCTTTCACCAACTGTTTCCTCGGCCTCCTGACATCTGTTTATTTTTCTATGCAGTCTGTATGCGCCTTTACCTCGGTAACTAAATGGATGGCTGAGAATCAGGAGAAATTCCATGAGGCCGAGAGGGCCATCCAGCATGAGGTCGACTTGCAGACTGACTTAGATACTGCAAAGGCTGAGCTAGAGAATGCCATAACTGAACATGCACGAATTATGGACGAGCTGACGTGACAGCATGATGAGGACCTGAAGGCCAAAGACTTGCTTATGAAGGAGAAGGATGAAGCCATGACCCATCGGGAGGCCCAGTTTAAAATTGAGCTATCCGGGGTTGTGAAGAAAGCCGAGGCAGATGCTGTGGAAGCCTATAAACTCTTCGATGAGTTCCAAGGCTTCGGCCTTGAGTACTTAGAGAGAGGGATAAGGACGGCTTGTCGGTGGGTCGTCCTCAAGTTCGGCAACATCGTCTCTTCCGTCCGTCCCTCTCTGGAGGCCGTTCAACTGGACGACCCCCTGATTGTCGAGGCTCTAACCCAGGTGGAATCCCAAGTGCAAGTCGAGGGGGTCGTCACGTCTGAAGATCAGCCAGTTGTGGTCATTGAGGAAACCCCTCTTGTGGATGTGGAGGCCCTGCCTTCTGATATTGTCCCATAGGGTGGCTGTCTGTAGCCCACACCCTTCTGATGTAATTAACATTTTTGTACTCAATCTTGTATAACACTTGATATTTCATTTATACTATCATCTCCTTTGCTGTCTTCCATGTTTTGCCTTTTGCATTATTTGTGTTGTGAATCTTTGTTAATGCTACAAACCTCTCCCTCGTCTCTCTTGAGGGTGAATCGAGGGGTCGTCCCCTGGGTTGGCCCTCATTATAGCCGAGGATTAATCACTAAATTAATGGTTTTAAACACAGTATTCCCTCGTCTTTCTTGAGGACAATGGTGGGGTCGTCCCCTCCACTGGCCCTCATTATAGCCGAGGGTTAATCACCAAATTAATGGTTTTAAACACAGTATTCCCTCGTCTTTCTTGAGGACAGTGGTGGGGTCGTCCCCTCCACTGGACCTCATTATAGCCGAGGGTTAATCACCAAATTAATGGTTTTAAACATAGTATTCCCTCATCTTTCTTGAGGACAATGGTGGGGTCGTCCCCCCCACTGGCCCTCATCGTAGCCGAGGGTTAATCACTAAATTAATGGTTTTAAACAAAGTATTCCCTCGTCTTTCTTGAGGACAGTGGTGGGGTCGTCCCCTCCATTGGCCCTCATTATAACCGAGGGTTGATCACCAAATTAATGGTTTAAAACAAAGTATTCCCTCGTCTTTCTTGAGGACAGTGGTGGGGTCGTCCCCTCCACTGGCCCTCATTATAGCCGAGGGTTAATCACCAAATTAATGGTTTTAAACAAAGTATTCCCTCATCTTTCTTGAGGATAGTGGTGGGGTCGTCCCCTCCACTGGCCCTCATTATAGCCGAGGGTTAATCACCAAATTAATGGTTTTAAACACAGTATTCCCTCGTCTTTCTTGAGGACAGTGGTGGGGTCGTCCCCCCCACTGGCCCTCATCATAGCCGAGGGTTAATCATTAAATTAATGGTTTTAAACAAAGTATTCCCTCGTCTTTCTTGAGGACAGTGGTGGGGTCGTCCCCTCCACTGGCCCACATCATAGCCGAGGGTTAATCACCAAATTAATGGTTTTAAACAAAGTATTCCCTCGTCTTTCTTGAGGACAGTGGTGGGGTCGTCCCCTCCACTGTCCCTCATCATAGCCGAGGGTTAATCACCAAATTAATGGTTTTAAACAAAGTATTCCCTCGTCTTTCTTGAGGACAGTGGTGGGGTTGTCCCTTCCACTGGCCCTCATTATAGCCGAGGGTTAATCACCAAATTAATGGTTTTAAAAACAGTATTCCCTCGTCTTTCTTGAGGACAGTGGTGGGGTCGTCCCCTCCACTGGCCCTCATCATAGCCGAGGGTTGATCACCAAATTAATGGTTTTAAACAAAGTATTCCCTCGTCTTTCTTGAGGACAGTGGTGGGGTCATCCCCTCCACTAGCCCTCATTATAGCCGAGGGTTGATCACCAAATTAATTGTTTTAAACAAAGTATTTCCTCATCTTTCTTGAGGACAGTGGTGGGGTCGTCCCCTCCACTGGCCCTCATTATAGCCGAGGGTTAATCACCAAATTAATGGTTTTAAATACAGTATTCCCTCGTCTTTCTTGAGGACAGTGGTGGGGTCGTCCCCTCCACTGGCCCTCATCATAGCCGAGGGTTGATCACCAAATTAATGGTTTTAAACAAAGTATTCCCTCGTCTTTCTTGAGGACAGTGGTGGGTTCGTCCCCTCCACTGGCCCTCATCATAGCCGAGGGTTGATCACCAAATTAATGGTTTTAAACAAAGTATTACCTCGTGTTTCTTGAGGACAGTGGTGGGTCGTCCCCTCCACTGGCCCTCATTAAAGCCGAGGGTTAATCATCAAATTAATGGTTTTAAACAAAGTTTTCCCTCATCTTTCTTGAGGACAGTGGTGGGGTCGTCCCCCCCACTGGCCCTCATCATAGCCGAGGGTAGTTATCTAGTAGATGTTTTCACGCGTACTAGAACTGATAACCACAGGATGAGGGGAAACACTGATATTTCTCATTAATTTTCTAAGTGTTCTGTTGGAGCAATTTTTATTACAATTATGGTCTATCAAGACCTTACAACACTACTGATAGTATTTTTTCAAATGATCTGGATTCCATGGATTGGAAAAGGGTTCCCCTTCTAGGTTTTCTAGTCTATAGGTCCCGGGGAAGACTTCATCGATGACGCTATATGGGCCATGCCAATTAGGATGGAGCTTGTTGGGCTTTTGTCAAGTCTTCTTGAGGACCAAGTCCCCCACTGCGATTGGCCTCTATTTCACCCTCTGATTATAAAACCTTGCGGTCCTCTGCTGGTAGGCGGCCTGCCTTATCTCAACGTCCTCCCTCCTTTCCTCAATTAGGTCTAAGTCGAGTCCCTCTCTTATGTATTTCTCTTGGGGTCATACATTTGGACCCTATGAGTAGGAAACTCAATCTCGGTGGGGATAACGGCTTTTGAGCCATAAGCTAGCATGAATGGGGTCTCTTCGGTAGAGGTCCTCACTGTCGTCCTGTATGCCCACAGCACGGCATATAACTCATCGACCCATCTTCCTTTTGCCTCCTCAAGCCTCTTCTTGATTCCATCTAGGATTGTCCTGTTTGTAACTTCTGTTTTCCCATTGTCCTGAGGTCGGCCTGGGGTGGAGAAAAATTATTTGATACTCACCCTTTCACAATACCTCTGTAGAGAGGTATTCTTGAACTGAGTCTCGTTATCCGAGATGAGGGTGTTGGGGAGACCACATCTGCATATAACATTTTTCCAAATGAACTGGAAGGTCTTCTGCTCTGTAATTGTCACCATTGGTTCGGCCTCCACCCATTTTGAGAAATAGTCAATAGCTACGATGAGGAATCGATAGTTATTGACTGCTCTTGGTAAGGGTCCTACGAGGTCGATCCCCCACACTGCAAATGGCCATGGGGATGTAATGGAGGTAAGAGGCTGATGGGGTTGGTGAGGGATGGTGGCAAATCTCTGGCATTTATCACACTTTTTTACATATGCCGCTGCGTCTTTCCCCAAGGTCGGCCACCAGTACCCCTGGGTGATCACCCTCTTCGCTAAGGATTTGCCCCCGACGTGGCTTGAGCACGATCCTTCGTGCACATCTTGCAAAAGGGATGAGACCTCAGATGGGTGCACACACCTAAGTAAGGGGATTAAAAATCCCTTTTTGTACAAGGTATCCCCAATGACGGTGAACTTTGCAGCCCGATATCTCAACTTCTTCCTTTCTTGCCTTGCTTCTGGCATCTCCCCCTATTTAATGTACCTGATCATAGGGTCCATCCACGAAGATTCCTGAGAAGCATTTAGGCAATTACCAAGTGTTCCCTCAGCATCTTCAATAGTTGGCCGAAGAAAAATTTCTACTGGGATCGTCCTCCTGATGTCTGTCCTAGTTGCCGAGGCCAACCTCGCAAGGGCGTCAGCACGGCCATTATCGAGCCTAGGTATCCTCTTTAATTTCACTTCTCTGAATCCTTTCAGTAATGACCTCACCTTCTCAAGGTACCTAGCCATCCTCTCGTCCTTGGCCTCGTAGGATCCTAGTATCTGATTCACTACTAGCCTCGAATCACTGTGAACCAAAATCTGGCCGATACTAAGTGATCTGGCCAAGGAGAGGCCTGTTATCAAGGCCTCATACTCAGCCTCGTTATTGGAGGCCTTAAAGTTGAACCTCAGGGCGTACTCAATGTCTGTGCCGTCGGGTGCTGATACTATTAACCCAGCTCCGCTCCCGCTTTCGCAAGAGGACCCGCCAACGAAGAGACTCCACATGGTGTGTTCTTCTGAGAAACCTCCCTCGGTGAGTGACCCCTATCTAAAGAGATATCTTCCCTCTTCATTTTCAACCACTTTCCTTCTAGCAGTGCTCGTCTCAGCCTTATCTGTAGGCGTGTCGGTGAGCTCACCCTGTCGGGTATCTATCTTCTCGAGGCCCTCATCCTTGACTTCATCATCTTCCCAAGTAAACTCAACCACGAAGTCTGTCAATGCTTGCCCCTTGATGGCCGTCTGAGGCTGATACACTATGTCAAACTCCCCCAGTTCTATAGCCCAGGCCATTAACCTCCCTGATTTTTCAGGCTTGTGTAAAACCTGCCTAAGGGGAGAGTCAATGAGGATGACCATCGTATGGGACTGGAAGTATGGATTCATCTTTCTTGATGCATGGATCAAGGCGTAGGCCAAATTCTCCATCCTTGGATATCTTTGCTCCGCCCCCTGGAGTGCCTTGCTGTTAAAATACACAGGCTTCTGTATTCCGTCTTCGTCTCTCACAATGGCTGCACTGATGGCTGACTCTGAGATGGCGAGGTACACATAAAGTCGTTCACCCTGCACGGGTCTTGACAATAGCAAGGGAGACCCCAGGTATGATTTTAACTCCCTGAAGGCCTCATCGCATTCTTCACTCCATTCGAAGGCTTTTCTGATAATTTTGAAGAATGGTAGACACTTGTCTGTGGCCCTAGATACGAACATGTTCAAGGCAGCAACTCTCCCTGTGAGCCTCTGAACGTCTTTAATGGACTTGGGGGTCTTCATCTCAACAAGGGCCTTTATCTTTTTAGGATTGGACTCGATGCCTCTTTGGTTGATAATGAACCCCAAGAACTTCCCTGCTCCGACCCCGAAAACACACTTGGTCGGATTAAGCTTCATCTGGTATTTGTCCATCGTATTAAAGGTCCTCTCCAGGTCTGCCACATGATCCTCTGCTTTCAAACTCTTAGTCAGCATGTCATCTACATAGACCTCTATAGACTTCCCAATTTGGTCTTCGAACATTTTATTTACGAGGCGCTGGTACGTTGCCCTCGCATTTTTTAGGCCAAAGGGCATGACCCTATAACAGTATGTCCCCTTGTCAGTGATGAAGGTTGTCTTCTTCGAGTCTTCAGGGTTCATGAAGATCTGGTTATACCCTGAATAGGCATCCACGAAGCTCATGAGCTCATGGCCTGCGGTAGTGTCTACTATCTGGTCAATGCGGGGGAGAGGGAAGTTGTCTTTGGGACAGTGCTTGTTGAGGTCTGTGAAGTCCACACACATTCTCCACTTCCCGTTGGCCTTTGGAACAATGACTACATTGGACAGCCATTCGGGGTAGATGACCTCTCTGATAAACTCAGCGTCTTCTAATTTTTTGACCTCATCCCTAATGACCTCATACTTTTCTCTAGAGTAAATTCTCCTCTTCTGCTTTACCGGCCTCACTTCTTCTACAACATTGAGCTTGTGGAACATGATTTCAGGGTCAATCCCTGGCATATCTACATGACTCCACGCGAAGACGCTTCGTCTTCTCCTCAACAGTTTAATGAGGTCTTCCTTGATGTTGGGCTTCAGAGACTTGACGACTTGGACGATTTTTTCCGGGTCATCCTCATCGAGGATGATGGATTCTACCTCTTCCGCGGCCTCTCCTTTCTTTAGCTTCGTCTCATCCCTGGGGTCTAGGGTATCAATATTGTAAGTGGTCGTAGCCCTCTTGTGTGCCTTCTTTTCTTCAGCGGAGTTGTAGTAACATTCTCGCGCTGTCGTCTGTTCTCCCTGAACTTCCCCCACCCCATAAGGGGTAGGAAATTTAATCATCTGATGGACCGTAGACGGCACAGCTTCAAACCCCTTGAGGGCCACACGCCCCAGTATGAGTTTGTAAGCCGAAAACACATGTTCATCCATCACAAAGAAACTGACCTTCTTGGTAAGCCATCTCAGCCACTCGTCCCCCATCCTAACATCGGCCTCATACACTCCCAGGGGATGAACCTTTTCCCCACTGAATCCAATCAATGGATGATGGTATGGGACGAGTCTAGCACGGCTGAGACCTAAGGCCTTGAAGCACGGCCAAAACATTACATATGCAGAACTGCCCCCGTCGACCAATATCCTCGGCACCTCACACCCGTGCACCCTAGTTGTGATGACGAGTGGGTCGTCGTGTGGGGCTAGGAGGCTTTTAAAGTCCATTCTTGAGAACCCCACTATCAGGGTGTCCATATCAACCTTCTTCCTCTTTTTTGACTTGGCCTCCAGGGAGGTTGAGTGTACCGTCTTCGTCACTGCCTTGGCCTCAGCCACATGGGCCTTCCTGTCAGCGACCTCAGACCCTCCTCTTGCTAGACCCCCGTAGTGGGATCATTCCCACTCCGAGTGAGATCATATTAAGCCTCTTGACAGGACCTTGGTCGTCTCTCGGCGGGAGGTCAGGGTCGTCCTCATCATCAGAAGGGTCGTCCCCTCTTTTTTGAGGTCCTTCTCTACATGCATCTCCTCGCTTCTTTCTGGGGTCGTCCCCTCGGCCCCTCTTGAAGGCACCTTTGTCGACGTACTTTCCCAGCTTCCCTTCTTTCAGCATCTTCTCAATCTCATCTTTCAGAGCAAAGCATTTGTCTATTATGTGGTCGTGGTCTTGGTGAAATTCGCACCACAGGTTCTTGTTCCTCTTGTTGGGGGCTGCCCTCGGCTTCTCAGGCCACTTCAGGGACCGGTCACTCTTTATCTCATTAAGTATCTGCTCACAGCTGACCGTCAGAGGGGTGTAATCAGCGAATTTGTCGTCCGTAGACCTCTTCTTCCCCTCTTTGTTCTTCTTAGGGTATTTACCCCCAATAGCGCCTCCTTTTTCATCTTCGTATTTTGTGGCCATCGCCTCTTCGGCGTTCATCACCTTTCCTACTGTTGACAGCAATTCAGCCATCATCCTAGGGGGTCTTCAGCAAGCTTCCAAAACAGCTTCCCCTTTTGGAGTCCTCCAATCAGGGCTGTCATAGCTATGCTCTCCTCATAGTCTTCCACCTCCAGCTTCTCTTTATTGAATCTGGCTATGTAGTCCCTCAGGCTCTTACTCTTCCCCTGCTTAACATAGAGCAGGTGGGTGGTCTTCTTTTGTGGCCTCACCCCAAAGCAAAATTTATGGATGAACAGGTCTGCCAACTTCTTAAAGTTTTCAATGGAATTGTTTGGAAGAGACGTTTACCAGACATGTGCAGCCCCAGTCAGGGTACCAGAGAAGGTACGACACCTCATCTCATCTGAGATAGAGTATATGTCTGCTGCTGATTGATACATCTCAACATGGTTGATAGGGTTGGTGCTCCCGTCGTATCTTGGGGTGACCACAGGTGGCTTGAACCTTGATGGCATAGGGAAGTTGACTATCTTTGCCACAAAGGGTGAGCCTATGGTGTATCCCTTCTGAAGAGGGTCCTGGATCTTCAGTATATCACCGATCTTATCCTCTAGTCGCTGGATCGAGTCATTCCAGGGCCTCGTAGGGTCGGCTTGGCCGATGTTATCCCCTACCGCCTCTTTAAGGTGGACGGAGGGTTCTGCTGCGGCAGGTCTGTGTTGGCTGTTTACTTCCCTTTGACCGTCATCCCGTCCTTGGGGTCGGCCATCTGCTGCCTCCCTCCTGTACCCCGTAGCACTCCTTGACCTGGACAATTTTTCCCGCAGGTCATTTACTGGGCCCAGCCTCTCAAAGGCCGACCCCCTGCTCAAGCAATCAAAAGCAGAGCCTCTCGGGTGATCATCAGGATTTGGTCTCCCACACTTTCCTCTACTATCCTGGAGAGGTCGTACAGTATTGTTGGAGACCTCATATGGTTCCGAGCATTCTATAGGGGCCTCCTCTCCCTCCAGATCGTCATACCTGTCCTCAGGGCAAGGGTTTCCTTACCTCCCCAGGCATAGAAGCCGGGGGTCAGCAACATCCCTACGTCGCTGAGGGGGTGGCAGGTCTTTGCGTGGTGCCTGGGGTGGTCCCCTGGCCTCATGCTGTCCTGGAGCTGCTGCCGGAGTAATCATCTCAGGTGAAACCCCTGGTGGTCTTAGCATATTTTGTCTTAGAGCTGTGAACTGCTCCTGCATCATCCGCTGGCTTGCTGCCAGAGACTTTAAGGCTACCGCCACATCAGCCATCTCAAACTGAGGTGGCGGCTGACTGGAACTGGGTCTTCCCCCATCATCCGGTGGGGGAAGCGGTGGCGGTGGCATTTCAGGTGCCATGTGTTTGAGCTATGAAAAGTTGAACTGAAGAAAAGACTGGTGAGCTTGAGAACCTTAGTGGGTCTCTTTCAATGGTGAAACATCTCCTCTCAGGGGGAGAGCTGGCTCACCACCAGAGTGCCCAGTGAGGTCAAGCTGTACAAAGGAAGAGATGTCTTCTCGTCCCCACAGACGGCGCCAAACTGATGATGCTATGATTTAGCACCACCGGATAAGTGATAATGAGCTCAAACAGTAGTAACCATGGCAGCCACAGAGATGTATAAGTGTATAAGTATGTAGAAGGGGATGAGTATAAGAGGAAATAAGACAATGATGTATAGTGGTTCAGCCAATTTGGCCTACATCCACTGTGAGTGTGTGATCCACTAAGTATGGGCACTAATGGCCTTGGATACAATGCACATAATCTCACTTTCTCTCTCTACTGTGTGTACAAGCAGAGTTTTAGCTAGGGTTACAATAAATTGATTGATCCCCTTGTAGGGTTGTAGGTGATAAGTATATATAGGTCTTGGGGGGTGTAGTGTACCCCCCAAGTATGCATGGTGCATGTGAATGGTGATCTAGCCAACCCCCTGTTGACACCTGTAGATGCCAAATGATGACATAATATTCCCTCACGTGAGGGTGTGATTTTGTTATAACGGTCTCCCATGTGCCATGTGAGCCTCCCATGTTATAACGGTCTCCCATGTGCCATGTGCCATGTGATGACATAATATTCCACGCATCTCCTAAACCACGCGCTGTGATGATGTCACCCTCGGCCTTTGATATGAGGCCGAGGGCAAAGTTCCTTTCGGTAATGAGTCTGGCCTAATATGGGCCTCGTACTGTCGTACCCTCGGAGGGTCATCCGGATCCTGATGAAGGGTCGGCCCCCTGAGGGGTCATCCGGAACCTGATGAAGGGTCGGCCTCCTGAGGGGTCGTCCGGATCCTGATGAAGGGTCGGCCTCCTGAGGGGTCGTCCGGAGCCTGATGAGAGGTCGGCCCCTCGAAGGGTCGTCCGGAGCCTGATGAAGTGGAGGGCGCCCTCGGCATGGCCGAGGGTATATATGGGTATATCAATGATAGCTCCACATGAGTATTATCTGTGTCCTATTAAATGTATGTCAGAACTTTGTTCCTACTATTTTTGGATTCTAAGTGTGTACCCTTATGGCATATGTTATCAAAACCTCATTTTTAATTATATTCATTAAGTCCTAACACCCCCTACCTCCAATATATATATATATATATATATATATATATATATATATATATATATATAAAGTCTCCTGTAAGGACTCCTTATGGTGCAGATCCCGGTACATACCATTTTTTTTAAACAGTAAAAAAATGAATTTTTTTATGAAACTTTATGGATATGATCTCCACGGCGATAAGATCATCTCCAATTTTTTTCATCAAAAAATTCAATAAAAAAAACATTGAGATGAGGTGATATGTAAAAAAATGGTATAAATATGCATTTTCAACCGTTGAAATGTTGGGTCGGCGCCAGCCGCTTTATTGATTGAATTTTTCGATGAAACTATGATCTTCTCACTATCGAGATCATATCCATGAAGTTTCATCAAAAAAATTCAATCAATAAGTGGGTGAGATGATGGCCAACATTTCAACAGTCAAAAATGCATATTTATACCATTTTTTTACATATCACCTCATCTCAACGGTTTTTTATTGAATTTTTTGATGAAAAACATTGAAGATGATCTTCTCACCATGGAGATGACATCCATGAAGTGTCATCCAAAAAATCATTTTTTTACTATTTTAAAAAAATGGTATGTACCGGGGTCTGCAACATAAGGAGTCCTTACAGGAGAGGGTCTATATATATATATATATATATATATATACAAGAATAAAACCAAAAATTCTCATAAATTTAATTTCCCCTCTTCATTTACAATTAAAATCAATCCAACCCTTATTAATTAATAGTCATTTCATCCCAAATCAAAGTTCATCTTCTCTTTTTCGGTTATATCGAATTAATATTCCTATCTCATTTTTTAGCAAACATCAATTGATTAAATGTCACGGTAGCTGACATCTTGATCTTAGTTATTGATTAATGTATGTTTAATAAACTCCAATGTTAAATAGGGACTTTTGACTTGCGGGGGAGGGAGTATTAACGAAAAAATAGTAACTTCAATGGAATCGATTTGATTATATGAAACTCAATAAGGTTAAACGATGAAAATAAAAAATTCACCATAAGATCGAATGATAAATCTACTGAAACCAATCCCACAAATAGTTTACGAACTGTTATAGAACTAGCCAGATAGTTATTGGAAATAATAAATGCAGAATATATGAAAAAACCCAAATACGAAATAGATAAAATTGGAAAAACTTATCGGTCGAGGTTTGTGTTTAACACAAAGTCCTAAAGGTGAAATTGACCGCTGATATTGATGTTGTCAGCCTCTTGAACAAACACCTCCCAGGATTTAACGATCAGATTCCGTCACCAGCAACTTTGCAGAATCTTGAATTCTCAAGATACTCCAGTACCAAAAAATAATTAAATAAAATAGTATAATAGAGAAGTAATGAATTTTTCCTTCTGTAATGGGAGATTGAGAGAAAGACATTTTTGAGATGGTTTTTTGCTGAATCGAGAGGTCAGATAAATAGGGATTTTTGGTAAAAACGTTTAAGCCCCACTAATCCACTTTTATCTCCACTAACAGGTAGTGGAGTTAGACTAAAAGACTGAGTTAAAATTTTAAAACGGGTTAATTAAAAAAAATTAAAAAGAATTTGAAAAGATTAAAAGTATAAGGCATATTAGAAATCCCCAAGATCCCGAGGCCCCAGGCCCAATCTTTGACCCTTAATAATTAGTGTGCCTTCTAGGGATTGAACCCATGACCTCAAGCACACACACCCATAAACTTACCACTAGGATACTTGCTCCAACTTATTTAGTTTATTCAAAATATATATATATATATATATAGTATATTATACCCAATAATCCCCCACATGAATGAAATAAATAAATAAAAATAAAAAGACGCTCTGGAGTATCATAAGGAGTGACGTATAAGGCAATGGTGTCATTCGACTTGAACCTTTGCTTTGTGTTGATCTATTGAGTTTACCAGTTGATAGTGAACTAATGTCTTGAACTATTTTACCGTTGTTGTAAACTTAAGTCAATATAACACACACGTGACTCCCAAAAGTCATCATCGAGTTCGCACGGTTATGCTCATTTCGGCCTTGAGCATGCCCAGGTTTCTTGAGTGCTCGAGAGAATCAGCCTTAATTCTCATAGAAAGCGGCCCCACTACCACACTCATATAGGTGCTTCTATCAAGAGTGTACTGTATCTCACACCCCACTGATTAACAGCAATAGAAAGCATTAAGAGATTAAATGTCATCCTCCATAGATACATAGGTACTACATCATAGGAATGGGTTTTAAGTAAAACTTCAATTTGTACCCCCCACAAATCACTCGTATAACTTTGTTATCCCATGGAATCCAGATCTTGGGATCTCCAGTCATATGGGTTGGGTTTCCATTATAGGTGATTTAGATATTAATAGGCTTTAGACCCATTCCCCTCGATGTTTGATAAACTAGCTCTCTAGCTAGCCCTTTAGTCAATGGATCTGCCAGGTTTTCCTTTGACATAACATAGTCGATTTTTATAACTCCATCTTTCAATAGTTATCTCACTGTGTGGTGTCTTCTTCTGATATGTCTAGACTTTCCGTTGCAGGAGTTATTATATGCTCTTGCGATCGCTGCTTGACTATCACAGTGAATGGAAAAAGTTGGAACTGGTTTTGGCCATAAATGGATGTTTAATATGAAATTCCTTAACCAGTCAGCCTCTTCGCTTGCTTTATCCAACGCTATGAACTCAGACTCTATGGTGGATCTAGCTATGCACATTTTCTTGGTAGATTTCCAAGATATAGCGCCTCCTTCCAAGGAAAAAAATAGCCACTCATAGACTTACATTCATCATTATCATAAATCCAATTAGCATCACAAAAGCCTTCAATTACAATAGGATATCTAACATAATGAATACCATAATTTATTGTATACTTTAGATATCTCAAAACTCTAATCAAAGCATCCCAATGCTCATTATTAGGATTACAAGTATATCTAATAAGTCTACCCACAGCATATGCAATATCAGGTCTAGTGCAGTTCATAAGATACATTAGACTACTAAAAACTCTAAAATATTCTAACGATGATACTCCAGGATCTGAATGTTTTCTTAAGTGACAACTAGGGTCGTAAGGTGTTTTATCAAGAATACAATTAAATTGTTCAAATTTTCTAAGAACATTCTCTACATAATGAGATTGGGTTAAAACAATTCCTATAGAATTTTTAATGATTTTAATTCCAAGTATAACATCAGAAACACCCAAATCTTTCATATCAAATTGCTTATTTAAAAAACTTTTAGTTTTATTAATTACATCCATATCAGTACCAAAAATAAGCATATCATCCACATATAATCAAGTAATCACATCAAAATTATCCTTGAATTTTCTATAAATACATTTATTCGCTTTATTAATGTTAAAACCATTAGAGATCATTACTTGATCAAATTTTTCATGCCATTGTTTAGGAGCTTCTTTTAGACCATATAAAGATTTTTTAAGTCTACACACTTTCTTATCTAGTCCTGAAGCACCCCAAATTTTTAAAATCGTACTACAAAAGTAATAATAAATCAATTTGCTTTTTAAGTGGATACGAAAGCGATATGGTTCAAACACAAAAACAACAAATTTTAATTTATCTCAAATTAAAATTAAACCAAGTGAAATAGGATGAAACACACATATAATTTTATTTCATGTAAACACAATTAACTCAATCCAAGTCCTAGAAATTTGCCTAACACTATTAATGAATCATTTTTTCAATCTTAGGCCAAACCAAATTTTATCGAATTAAATTAATAGACTTGAATTAAATTAGTTACACATTACCCAAAGCTAATTTGCACCAAATTAAACAAGTGGTGATTAAAACCAAATTTTATCTTTTTACCTAAGCATGCATCTAATGTGAATTTTGCAAAAGATAAAATAAACAATAAATCACTACGCCGCGATGTACGAGGAAAAACCCACAATGGAAAAAAAAACTCGGACGGACCTAGCCTTAAGTCCACTAAGTACGGAATTTAAAATTACAAGCAAGATGACTTACAACACTAAACTCGACTCCTTCAAGCCCCGACGTGTCTTCTTGTAACTACCTCTGCCTAGCCGACAATAGTGGACTCCACCAAAACCTTGGAATCCGCCAATAAGGAATTAGGAAGAACTCGTCAACCACACATAGTGCCTTTCACCATGCGAGAATGTCGCAGCCAAAAACACGAACTTCTTTTTTATGGGATGTAGAAGGAAACCCAAATGAACTCTTAAAACGGTAGAGTAAAACCTGGTGCTAAAAACTCTAAGCAATAATATATATATTGAAACTTAGAATAAACAATATGGGTGAAAACAAGAGTTTTTAATGATTTTTGTTGAAAAAATTGACACTCAAAACATGAACTTTTTCTTAGAATTTTTCTCTCAAACTCTCTCTTGGAGACTGTTTTGTGTGAAAAAGTTAATTGGAAAAAGTTAGTTCCCGCACTTATTAAGTCTGCCAAAAATTTAGTGGGTAAAGAAGTGGGAAACATGGAAAACTGTCAAAAACTGCCAAATAAACTGTTCCCGCCAAATCTCGTTCGAATGAGATTTTCGTTCGAATGAAATCTCGTTCGAACGACCCTTCTAACGATGTTACAGTGTATAAAATATGAATTCGTTAAAAAACTCGTTGGAATTCTCGTTCGAACAACATTCTCGTTCGAATGACAATTCGAACAATATTCTAGTGGGTAAAAAGATAACTCGTCCGAACGACAATATCGAACGAACTTACAAAAAGTATAAAACTTCAATTTTAGCCTAAAAACTTTATTTTAAAGTTTTAATGAAACTTTCTAAAAATAAACAACAGTTTAAAAACAAAGTACATCCATATAAATATTGTTCCAAGCTCCTATATATATATATATATATATATATATATATATATATATATATATATATATTAAAATGCATTCATACCTTAGGAGTAATATACACGGCATTTGATGAAGTAGAAACGAGGCACAATACACACGGCATTTGATGAAGCTTTTAATATCTTGGTCGCTATGTCTTCAACTAACCCGTCATAGGCTTTAATGGATACAATATAAAAATATCCTATGACTTAAACGTTTTTGTTCAGAATTGAGCCAAAACTACATTAAAACTCAATCGGAGAATTATGTATTTACAAGGCCTTGGACTACGAACCCCTCAGGTTGATCCATATAAATTTCTTCTTTAAGATCTCCATTCAAAAAATCCGTTTTAACATCCATTTGATGAATTATCATATTATATAATGAAGCAATAGCAATTAATAGCCTAATAGATGTAATTCTAGTAACAGGAGAGTAAGTGTCAAAGAAATCAATGTGATACCCCGCCAAATTAAATACTGGGAGATCAATCCTGTACCAAATTAAAATAGGAGTCTCATATGGTTCATTCTTAGCATCACTGTCGAAACCAAATTAATTACTAATAACCTATTAGGCTGGCGTCAAAATTTTATTTAACTAATCTTTTTAAACCACTTATTCAATTAAAACAATCACACTAGTTCATATATATAACTGAAATGAAATAAAATAACCGAACACTCGATTTAACAACATATAACCAAATCAAATAACCGCACTAAAAGGTGGTAAAAGAATAACTAAATACAATTGGGCTTGCGGCCCGAGTGATACTACAATGTGTCCTATCTAGATCACAAGAATGGAAGCGTCTAGAAGAAACCTTCATGCATCCACAGCTGCTGCAACATACGTCAGACTCGAAGGAATCGTCATCCAGGCGTCCCTGTATCTGGACACCTATATATACATATATATATCAAAAGAGAAGAAAAGTAAATAAACGGGTCAGAGTCCAAGTTGTGAAAATATTTGCAAATGCATAAATGCTTTATTTATGAAAAATATGTTTTATCTCATATTTAAATTGGTATCGCACTCCCATGAGATACCCATCACCCCTCTTCTAATGGTGCACACCTATCGCATCCCTCTAGACATCCTAATAAAACTACCCATCACCCCCAAACTCTGAAAGTCCTAAGTAAATCGAGTACTAAGGGATAAACTTCTCCCCAGTCTCAACACTGTGTCATGTTCGTGCGTGGGGTGTTTCGTGAAGTGAAATCTAAATAAGGAACCCCCCCCCCCCCCCGATACACTACTACTTAGCAATGTCGATCGTCGAGATCCATTAGGCCCTCAGTACACCACATATATATATACATACTCATACACTTATATACATTACCTTACTTACTCTCATATACATATCACACTATAATTTCGGATAGAATCTCCCGGAATGAGAATTTATTTTTATTCATTATATCTCTTTACACTATTTAGAGACATATAATATTTTGTTCTCATACGCAGGTAATATACTATACACACAAGTGAAATAACCATCCCAATGAGTTATAACTCGAGGATGCGGTCTCTATGCTATCATCTACCAGGGAATCGTTCACGTATCATCCTGGGTACCAACGGTCGAAATCTCACACCGCCTTGGTAAAAACAAAATCACAACGTATGGGAAGCGGTCATAGTTTCTCCCCGAAAGTGAGACGAAACATACCCACCACGTCTCACCCCTAATAAAAATCACACAATATAAAATAGACACTATGACCTGGGGACTATACGCTCCCTGCTCCTCAAACCAGGGGACTCACCCACATCGTGCAACTTCCCATGATAGCATAGAGGGGGTATGCTTCACATAAATATATATACCATTTAGACATAGATATATATACATATCGTATATAATATATACAGTAATCCCATCATATATATAATCTATATCACTTTATAAGGATTTATTTATAAAATTCGGAATATACAATTCGTAATAATTCCATTATAATCACATCCTAGGATTTACTCAAATACAATTTCCCCATATATTTCTAACTATATAAATATATTTATACTCGCTTGCCGAAGACTCCCCGCGAACTTTACTCATCTTAAACCTTCTTTAAGTCCATACCCCGGATTGTACACTAAAATTAACCATAGGTTCCCTCTTTCGATCCAAGGTTTACTAACCCTCAATACCATTGTATAGGAGTACTAATATCAAATTTAGAATCCCTTAAAATGAATCTCCAAATTTATAATTTCACTTCCCTTAACCTTAAGGAAGAAAATCTCAAAATGCTGCTAGGACCGAATCGATTCGGCTTGTCCGAATCGATTTGCTTGCCCCCGAATCGATTCGGCCTGTCCGAATCGATTTGAAAATGTTCAACTTTCTTACTGTCTCATACCGAATCGATTCGGCTTGTCCGAATCGATTCGGCTGATCCAAAGCCGAAATTCTGCTAAGGTTTCTAACTTCTCCAAAACCCAAATATCATCCTACTATCCATTTACATTATAACTCGGATTTATTTCTACGAAAACAAAGTTTTTATATCTCCTCAAGTCCTTTAGAGGTCCTAACCCTCTATTTGGGAACCTATAATATTTATCTTCAAATACTTCTAGCCTTAATTTCTAACTAACGATTTTGATCTCGGACACCCTTCCGTAGAAAAATCACTATAAATACAAAACAAATTAGAAAAATACGCTATCGTATCGAAAAGATCTACAAATTTCATTTTTTAACAAAGAGCCAAATCGATTCACCCTGGCCGAATCGATTCGGAAAAGGCACTGGTCACTATTCACCTTCTTCTCCAAAATCCCAAACCTCCATTAATACACCTCCAAGATTTTTACCTCTTCTCCCACCAACATATAACTACACCTAACTATATATACACAAAGGAAATAGGTTATAATTATCCTATAACCAAGAATCAACAACTAAATTCAAGTAATTCCAAAGTTTCTCCAATTTGATATTTTTCGGGGTTTACCCGTTAAACTTCCAAAAACCCGTTTGATTCCCAAAAACCCAAGCCAAAATCTTTCGGGTTTGTTATTACCAATTATGGTAAGATATTTATGCTCAAAAATAAATAAAGCAAGTAAACACTTGCCTCGTGGATAAAATCCGACGACCTCGAGTCGAATCTCGCGGAGTTTGGCCGGAATCTCCCTTTTCTTCCTTTTTTCTCTCTTCCTTTCCTCTCTTCTTTCTTTCCTCTCCTTTCTTTCCTTTCTCCCACTCTCTCGTGCCTTATATAGGAGAGATTAAGGGTTGATCCCTTTAAAACCCAAAAATGACCCGTTTACTCAATTGCGAGTCCCTATTAGTCTAAAAAAATCCTGGAACCCAAATACTATCCCCGGATACTTTATTCTGACTATCTCGGCCATTCCGAAACCAACTGCACCCTCAAAATCTCCATTCGAGGTACTTGACCGCGACCCACTAATTTAACCCAATACATCTCAATGCGGATTTTTCCATTAAAATAGTATCCTTTGTCGCTTTACTCAACTGCGACATATAATTAGAATACTCCAACTCATTTACTTAATCTCAAAAGTAAATGAAACACAACTCTGAAACCATTCAACCCTCATAAGTTCCAAAAATTATTATTCCGATAGATTCCTCAAATTTCCAATTTACACCCAATTGTGGAATTTAATTATCCCCAAAAGTGCAGGGTGTTACAATCAATTCCTTCCTTTTGCCTATAGCCTTTAGCTAATAATCTTGCCTTAAATTTATCAGTAAAACCATCAGCTTTTAATTTATTTTTAAATATCCATTTTCATCCAATAGTTTTACATCCTTCGGGAAAGTTAACTAACTCCCATGTGTTGTAAGAAATAATAGAATCATATTCACTATTTATAGCTTCTTTCCAAAAAATAAAATCGGGTGAGGACATTGACTCACTAAAAGTGATGGGATCATTTTCCATTAAGTATATTAAAAATTCAGTACCAAAATAAGTAGCTATCCTAGGTCTTTTACTTTTTCTAATTTTAATTTCTTTTGAATCCGAAGATTCATTTCTAACACTAGGACCCACTAGAACAGAACTACTAGTTCCCTCACTTCTCACTTTAAAAGGAAATTTTTCCTCATAAAATTCAGCATCTCCTGACTCAAAAATAGTGTTTTTATCTATATATTGATTTTTAGAATCAATTACAAGAAACCTATATGCATTACTTTTTTTAGCATAACCTATAAAAACACAATCAACAGTCTTTAGGCCAAGTTTAGTTCTCTTAGGTACTGGTATTGAAACCTTAGCAAGACACCCCCACGCTTTAAGGTGTTTATAAGAAGGTTTTCTCTTTTTCCACATTTCATAAGGAGTTTTATCATTATTCTTAAAAGGTATTTTATTAAGAATATAACAAGCAGTAAGAAGTGCCTCACCCCACATATTATAAGGTAGTCCCGAAGTGCTTAACATAGAATTTACCATATCCTTAAGAGTTTATTTTTTTCTTTCAGCCACACCATTATATTGGGGTGAATAAGGAGGAGTAACTTAATGAATTATCATATTTTCTTTACAATATTTATCTAGATCACTGGTGTATTCTCCTCTCCTATCATATCTTAATGTTTTAATGGATTTTTCCAATTATTTTTCAACTTCTGATTTATAAGAAATAAATTTTGAGAAACTCTCATCTTTACTCGTAAGGAGATAAAAATAACAATAACGAGGTCATCAATAAAAGTATCAAAGTATTTATTTCCACCACGTGTCACATAACCTTTTAAATCACAAAGATCAGAATGTACTAAACTTAAAACAGTTGAACTTCTTTCGACACTCGGAAAATATTTTTTAGCATATTTTGATTCAACACATATTTCACATTTAGAGTTGGTAGAAATATCAGATTTTGGTATGTTTCTCAAAAACATTAATTTTTTAACAGATGCCTTATTTACATGGCCAAGTCTTTAATGCCACATATCACAAGAGTCAATCAAATAAGCAGAAGAAGTTGATGTTTTATTATTATCAGCCACAGTTACATTTAGTTTGAAAAGACCCTCATGAACATAACATTTCCCCACAAAGCACCTCCCTTAGGCACAACTACCTTATCACTCTCTAGAACAATTTTAAAACCCTTCTTAACTAAGATAAAATCGGACACCAGATTCTTCCTAACCACAGGGACATACAAAACATATTTTAATGTAAGAACATTTCCTGAAGTGAACTTTAAAACTACGGTTCCCTTCCCCTCAACCTTAGATGAACAGGAGTTTCCCATGTACACACGCTTACCCTCACCCACAGCAGTTAAGGTAGTGAAGGCACCTCTCGTGCTGTAAATATGTTTGGTAATGCCAGAATTAAGCCACCAGTTTGTCATGTTACTCACAACGTTTGTCTCGATTACCACAATAGAAACGTTACCCTCCTCGGTTACATTTGCTTCAGGCTTCACATTCTGACTCTTCCTAAACTTGCAATCTTTAGCGTAATGACCTGGTTTTCCACACACAAAGCATTGACCTGTAGGTTTAGATTTAAACTGAGGTTTAGAATTTTTATTCTGATCATTAGGTTTGAATTTGTGGTTAGACCTCAAATTCTGGTTTGGTTTATGGTGCCCATTCTTCTGGTTTGAATGGTTAGGCATAAACTGGTTCTGTTTTTGGTTTCCATTTGATTTCCCCTCGACCAAATTAGTCTTAGAACTGAATTCATAATTTTCCTCCTTAAGTTCTGCATTCCTATTGTCTTCCTCAATTCTCAAACGAACTATCAAATCTTCTAGTGTCATCTTATTTTTCTTGTGATTAAGACCATTTTTATAATCTTTCTAAGAAGGTGGCAGTTTTTCAATTATAGACGACACTTGAAATCCCTCACATATACTATAACCCTCGGCCAGAATTTTATGAATAATAATTTGTAGTTCTTCAAGTTGAGACACAACAAATTTATTATCTTCCATTTTGAAATCCAAAAATTTTCTAACCACAATTTTTTTAGACCTAACATCTTCTGTTGCATATTTTTTATCCAGTGTGTTCCATAATTCTTTAGGAGTAGGACATGACCAATAAACATCATACAATTCAAGGCAGAGACAATTTCGAATATAATTCCTACACATGTAATCCCTTTGTTTCCAAACAACTATTTCTTCAAGTATAAAAGGTCTATCAGATCCAATCAAGTCAACGACCTGAAGAGTTGTTAGGTAAAATTGCAGTTTCATTTGCCATATCTTAAAATTCTTTCCATCAAACAGTTCAGGTTTTTCAGAGTATTTTGCATTAGGATTTTCCATAGCAGGTTGTAGATTAACAGTAGAAATTTCACCATTAGATTGTTGGAAATAATAAATGCAGAATATATGAAAAAACCCAAATACGAAATAGATAAAATTGGAAGAACTTATTAATCGAAGTTTGTGTTTGACACAAAGTCCTAAAGGAGAAATTCCCGCTGATATTGATGTTATCAGCCTCTTGAACAAACACCTCCCAGGATTCAACGATCAGATTACGTCACCAATAACTATGCAGAATCTTGAACTCTCAGGATACTCCAGTACCAAAAAATAATTAAATAAAATAGTATAATAGAGAAGTAATGAATTTTTCCTTCTCTAATGGGAGATTGAGAGAAAGACGTTTTTAGATGGTTTTTTACTGAATAGAGAGGTCTGATAAATAGGGATTTTTGGCAAAAATGTTTTAGCCCCACTAACCCACTTTTATCTCTACTAACGGGTAGTGGAGTTAGACTACAAGACTGAGTAAAAATTTTAAAACGTGTTAATTAAAAAAAATTAAAATGAATTTGAAAAGATTAAAATTTTAAGGGAAATCCCCAAGATCCCGAGGCCCCAGTGTAACAACCTGTCCTTTTGGAGATGATTACATTCCATAATTGAGTATAAATTGGAATTTGAGGAATTTCTCAGAATAGGGATTGTTGGGATTTTCGAGGATTAGATGATTGTCGATGGGTGTTATATTTACTTTTGGGGTTAAGTAAATATGTCGAGGTATTTTAATTATATGTCGACGTTGAGTGAAGCGACAGAAGATAATATTTTAATGGGAATACCGCATTTATTTGTTTTGGGTTAAAATAGTGATTTGCGGTCAAGTACTTCGGATGGAAATTTTGACTGCGCCGTGAGTCTCGGAATGGCCCAGATAGTCGAAAAAGAGTGTTTGATCGTCGAAATTGAGTTTCGGGGAATTTTAAAATTAAAAGGGCTCGTAATTGAGTAAACGAGTCATTTTTGAGTTTTAACGGGTAAAACCCTTATTTTCCCTATATAAGGAGGGAGAGGGGAAAGAAAAGAGAAAGAAAAGAGAAAGAAAAGAGAGAAGAGAGAGAGGAGGAGAGAAAAAGAGGAGAAAAGGGGAGATTCCGGCAAAACTCTGCGGGATTCGGCTCGAGGTCGTCGGATTGTAACCACGAGGCAAGTGTTTACTTGCTTTAGTTATTTTTAAGCATAAATCTCATATCGTTGTTTGGTAATAACAAACCCTAAAAATTTTGGGTTGGGTTTTCGTGGATAAAACGGGTTTTTGGGAGATAAAACGAATAAACCCCTAAAATTTCATAATTGGAGAAACTTAGAAATTAATCAAAATTAATTGGTGATTTTGGGTTCTAGGATGTTTAGAACCCTTAATATATGTGTATTTGTAGTTGGTTGAAGTTGTAGGATGTGGGGTGAAGAGATAAAAACTTGGGAGAAGCTTTAATGGCTGAAACAGCTTCTCGGAGAAGAAGTTGCCCGCCATGATCGATCTATTGATCATGGGGACTCGATCGATCGAGCCATCGATCGATCGAGGGCCATGGGTCGATCGATCGACCCCTTCTGAAAGTAGGCAATTTTTCTTTGGGAGAATTGGATGGGATGAATTCCAATTCTAATGGACTCGAGATTAATTATGGGTAAATATAAAGTAACCCTTTAGGAGTATACAGTCCTCCAATTGAGGAAATTGAGGAGGTCTAGGTGAGGGTTTTAAATGTATAACCCTTAAATTATATTTTCGACGAAAATAGAGAAATGGTAGAATTTAAAGGTTTAGGGTTCCTAAGTTAGGGTGTGGACCTCTAATTGATTATAGGAATGAGATAAGTCCTTGGTTCCATGGAAATGGAACCCATTACCTACTAAATTTAAGTTGATCGGGGAAAGGATAATCCCTAGGATATTTCAGTGTGTATTTAGGTCTATATAGTTATGCGTATAGGAAGCATAATTATATCGATAATGGTGGGGTAAATCCTTAGAGATGATTAAGGTATATATTATTCATCAAAGTGAGGAATGCTTTGGATATAGTATCATGCGTATATGAATGCATGATTATGATTCTTTGAGATAATCTTTGGGATTATTGGACATCGCTAGATGTGATTGGTAATTATGGCCATATATATATATATATATATATATATATATATATATATATATATATATATATTCAAGGAGGAATATATGGTATGTATACTATGGGATTAAAGTATATATTAAATATGATACATATGTGTATTATATAATATAATCCTTGTGTATGAGAACAAGGTAATATAAATATATATATATATATATATATATATATATATATATATATATATATATATATATGTTTATGAGAATAAGAAATGCCCATTATAAAATTTATATTTCATCATTCAGAATAAATGATTTTGATAACGTAAAAATGAATGTTTTCAAAATGGAAAAGAAATTATTTTCATAAATAATAATTTACGTATACACACCTCTCTAAATCGCTATCATAAGGGAAGTTGTGTGCGTATGGTGAAGCCCCTGACTAATGAATGCAGGGTGGATATAGTCTTAGGCCATATGAGCGATTATTGTATGTATTCTGCGCTGGTGAGGAAATTCTGGGTGTGGATATGACTCTCCCGTAGGCATATGGCCGCTTCCCGACGTCTTGCGTTGTAGGATCCCAGGTTGTCTTGATGATAGGCCTTGGAAGATGATAGCCATTTAGGGGCGCGCACAGTGGGGAAACCCGAACGGACGGTCTTAGAACGCGTTATATGATATGAAATATAACTATTTTCAATAATGTGGGACATTATTGAGGTTAAAGCAATTTATGATAATAAATTGGCTTTAAATACATTTCCTGGATGGAATGGGATAAATGAATTGGTTTTAAATGCATTTCCTGGATGGAAGAAGGGAAATGGGAACATATGAGATGAAAGGCATTTTTTGTGATAATAAAACTGGCTTTTAAAAAGTTGTATGATATTTTAAATCAATTCATGATAATGAATTGGCTTTTATATATATTTCCTGGATATAAGAAAGGAAATGGAAAGTTTTGAGATAAAAATGAAAAGCATTGATAAATACTTTGTAAATTGAAATTGGTAAATATGTGGTAAATAAATTCTCATTCCGGGAGATATATCCGGACGTGTAATATGATACATATATAAAATATGAGTATGTATATATAAATTGGGTACTACGGGTCTAATGGATCTCGACGATCGACCTTGCCACGTAGTAGTGTGTTGGGGGGGTTCCTTGTTTGGATTTCGCTCTGCGAGACACCCCACGCACGAACATGGCATAGCGTTGAGACTGGGGAGAAGTTTAGCCTTTAGTACTTGGACTACCTAGGTTGTTAGAAGATGGGTAGCAGTTTAGTTAGTCGGTATGGTCTGAATAGAATGTTAAAATGCGTTAGGTGTGCACTAATAGAAGAGAGGTGAGGGGTATCTCATGAGAGTGCGATACCAAACTTAAATATGAGATAAAATCTTTTTCTACAAAAAATAAGGCATTTATACATTTGCTAAATATTTTTAAAACTCGGGCTCTAACCCGTTTATCTACTTTTTCCTCTCTTGCTATATATATATATATATATATATATATATTATATAGGTGTCCAGACACAAGGACGCTTGGATGGCATTTCTTTCGAGTCAAACGTCAGCTGCAGCAGTTGTGGATGCGTGCAGGATTCTCGATAGACGCTTCTATCCTTGTAATCTAGATAGGAGGTATTGTATAAACACTCGGGCCAATGACCCAACAGCATTTATTTATTATTTTAACACCTTTTAGTGCGGCATTCAATATGGTTGTATATTTTGTCCAAGTGTTCGGTTATTTTATTTCATTTCAATTTCATTTACGCAAAATTGTGTGGATGTTTTATTTGTGGTTGTTTAAAAATAGTAGTAAAGTAAAATTTTGACGTCGGCCTAATAGCTTATTAGTAATTAAATGGATTTTCGACAGTGATGCTAAGAATGATCCATATGGGACTCCTGTTTTAATTTGATATATGAGTGATCGCTCGGTATTTTATTAGGCGGGGTGTCACACCCAGGCCCAATCTTTGACCCTTAATAATTAGTGTGCCTCCTAGGGATTGAACCCATGACCTCAAGCACACACACCCATAAACTTACCACTAGGCTACTTGCTCCAATTTATTTAGTTCATTCAAAATTAATATATATAGTATATTATACCCAACAATAGTTTTATGGTTACTTCAGTAATTTACTCCCTCTTCAATCATTAAATGTAGGATTTGTCAATCTACCAACTAAAGTCATTAATAGGCATTGAAATGTATTTTACTCCCTCTTCAATAATGATACTTTTATTAGTTAAAAAAATAATCCACTTAATTGTAAAAAAGAAAAAAATATCTATATTCTACCAGGTCTTTCTAAAATGTAAAGTAAAATAACATGTGGATTTTATATATTTTTTTGAGTTATATGGGTTTTGGCCCCCACTAGTTATAATCATTTGATTTTTGGCTGCCAATTGAAAATTATTGTATATTTGACTCCAAATTTTCACTTTTAGCAAACTTTTAAAAAAAAATTGATAATTTTGACAACGCATTTTTTCCCCAAAAAGTGTTTCTAAAAGTGAAAATTTGGAGTCAAACATATAATAGTTTTTAATTGGTGACCAAAATCCAAACTGATATAACTAGTGCAGGTCAAAATCCAAATAACCCAACTTTTTATTAATCAATTGCAAATTTCTATATTTTTCAATCTATTACATCACATCACAACCCTTAAACCCATTTTACAAAATTTCATTGCAGGTGTGGGGGCAGTTGTGATATGAGGTTGAAATGTTTATGTGAATCATTTTCCATGACATATTAATTCTTTGTTACAAAATGTCATGGCAGGTGTGGGGGAAGTTGGAAAAAGAAAAAGAATTATATGAAACAAAGTTATTACATGAGCTCAAATTTTTCATTTTTTTAAAGTGAGCCCTAGTTTTTTACTACTATTATTTTTTTCCTTATGCACATGCTAACAATCATGAACTTTGTCAATAATCTACCCTTTCACGATATTAAAATACTTTAAAGTTTTTTTTACTTTAATACATTATTATTTCTTGATTTTAGACGTAAATATAATTTTGTTTAAAAATTAGACTTTGCTCTAAAACGTTAATAATTTCGTCTGACTTAACAGGTACATGACTTGCACCTGAACAACTAAAAGGCCAATTGATGATTTAACCCACCTTCATTCTCCCGTTAGTCATTTGTTTCATTTTCCCAAATAGCTCTACCCAAAACGAATACCCAAAAAATCCTAGATACCATTGAAGTTATCGATATAAGCCAGTTGTTGAAGGTAACGAATAAAGACAGCAGTTAAAGGACGAAAGAGCGAAGATCAAACTTTTGAAGTTGCATGCAAAGGTAAGCAAGGGTTTAGTTTTGTGTGTTATTTTTTCTTCAGTCTCATCATCTATTTAAATGGGAAGGAAAAAAAGGTAAAGCTATTGAAAAAATCCATGAGAATAAGAGAATTATTGTGGGAAAACCCTATGAATAAGAGACCTCCAGAACATGTTGATTTAACTAATGATCTTTATGATGAAACAAGTGATTATGAACTCTCTAGTTTGTGGAAGGATATAGATGATACCTATGATCTACTTGTTTCTCAACTTCTAGAGGATGGAGATGTTCATTCTGATGGTTGGCAGAATAAAACATCCTCTAAAAGTGAAGATGATTTGGTTGATGAATCTGACAGTGGAAAAAATATTGGTGAAAAACCTAGAAATCATTCACAATTTAGACTATTTGAGAGAGAAATTGATAATTTGGGTGGTGTAGATAAAAATTCAGAAAACCAATGGCCTGGTGTGTAAAGAATGAGTGAAACAACACAAGTTTGTGTTGGTAAGGAGTGGCTTAATGTTAATGATTGTTGGAAATTTATGAGGAGGTGTGCTATATTGAAGAAGTTATTTGGAAGCAAGTAAGTAATGATGAACATGATGAGTGTAGTGTTCAACATTGTCAGTGGAGTATTAAGATTGACCAAGTATGTGATGGACACACAATGAGGGTGAAATATTTAGGGGATGTCCATACATGTAGAGGAGATCCTAGAGTTTTTAATGTTCTTGCAAATGAAGATGGGTGGTTGATGAAATCATTGAAGGTATGAGAAATCACAGAAGATACAAACCCAAGGATATCAAAGATGAAATGTGGGAAAGGTATGGAGTAAAAATTACTTATTTAATTGGATGGAATATTAAGAATATTTGTATGGTTTAATCAATGTTATTTATGATGATTCACTTAGTTAATCCTGGATTTGTTGCTCAGTGTCATATAAACTTGGACAACACAATTAAGTATTGTGTTATTGCTTTCAAGGCTTCATCCACTAAAAAAATTTGCACCATTAGCAACACAAGCTATTTTTGTTGCCAAAGATACCCTTTTGGCAACAAAATCTTATTTATGTTGCCAAAAGACCATTTTACGTTGTACTTTTGGCAAAATAAAATAAAACTTGTTGCCAAAAGTTAAAATTTTTAGGAGGGAAATTATTTGAAGCTTTAGCAACATTGTCTTATGTTGCCAAAAGTCATATAACTTTCAACAACATAACCCCGTGTTGCGAAAAGAGAGTGGCTTTGGCAACTAGAATTTTTTGCAGCCAAAAGTATTTTCTATATAATTTATATATTTAAAATACATTGAAATCTTAATAAACAAAACCATTCTCACCAAAAAAAATAAACAAAACCTTAAAATAAGAAACTGTCATTCAGCTTTCTCTTTCCCTCGCTCTCTCTCTCTCTCTCTCTCTCAACGAATATCTACTCCACCACCGTCGGCTGAATCTCTGCTCCACCGACCACCATAGTAGCTTCCTCTATCTACCTCTCCCACACGCACAACAGAACACGCGCACAAATGCATAACGGCACTAACGCACGTACACATACTTCAATTTATGTATGTCGGGGTCAGATCCAGACTGCAAGGTGGGCGGTCGGCACCAAATCTAGGTTGGATATGTGCCGATTGAAGATGGATAAGGGTTTGGTTGGTCGGGGGTTGCTGGTGGTAGGGTTTTAGTATGGTGGTGGTTGGAGGGAGTGCGGGGGGCAGAAGCTAAAGGTGACGTGGTAGTTGGAATGACGGAGGAGGAATTCATGGGATTGTGATGATGGGAGATTTTTTATTTATTTTTACTTTTTTATTGTTTTAATTTTGGGTTGGGGTACTTTTTTCCCTTTTAGGTAAAAAATGGAGGGAATCCTGTTTCTAGGCTTAATTACAACGAATTAATATTTAAGGGGGTGAATTTGTCGGGTATTTTTTTAAGGGGTGTCCCATAACTCTTATGGTCCTTATTAACTTATATGTTATTTTATGCGCTTTTAAGATTTTGACATCTAAATGTACAATGTTTACTAAAATATGAAATGACAATACTTTTAAGAAACATTCACAACATTACATTGTTATGTTTAATGTGTAGCTGATGAGAGAAAATAATTATTGTTTCAGGTGTATGTTTTCTTCTTTGCTTCCAGAAACTTCTCGAGAAAATGCCATGGTTAAAGTGTGAGGTGCACTGTCAACTCAATTTGGTGGATGCTCAAAGGTTTGGTTTATTGGCTTAATTCTTCAATTATACATTACATATATATTTACTCTCTTTGTCTTTCAATTGTTCACTGGTTTATTATTTTATTTTCAAAAAGTTAGACTTAGGCATAAAAACATGCCGTTAAAGAGTGCAAACGTAAAATAGCAACAACATGATCCCGTAAGAGGAACGGACACCTCGCACGGTATCAATATAACTCGTAGGAACTGACCGCGTAGTCACGACACTCCCGGTTCGAGTAAACGACGTAAATTTGTCAAAAATTAGACTTAGACACAAAAAACAAGCCCTTAAATGGTGAAAATGTCAAATAGTCACAAAACAGACACGTAAGAGGCACGGACACCTTATACGGGATAAATGTAACTCATAAAAAATGACCGCGTAGTGACGGGGCTCCCAGTTTGAGTATACGATGTGAATTTGCAAAAAGTTTGACTTATGCATAAAAATATGTCGTCAGAGGATGAAAAAATAAAACAATCACAAAATGGACCCCTAAGATGCACGAACACCTCATATGACACCAATGTAATTCGTAGGAACCGACCGCGTAATCACAGAACTCTCGGTTTGAGTATACGACGTAAATTTGCAAAAATTTAGATTTAGGCATAAAAACATGTCGCAAATGGGTGAAAACGTAAAAGAGCCACAAAACGGTCCCTTAAGAGTCATAAACACCTCGGACGGGACCAATGTGACTCGTAGGAACCGACCGCGTAATCATGGGGCTCCCGATTTAAGTGTACGACGAAAATTTGCAAAAAATTACACTTAAGCACAAAAACATGACATCGAAGGGTGAAAATGTAAAATAGCCACAAAACGATCAGGTAAGAGTCACGAACACCTCGCACGGGACCAATGTCACTCGTAGCAACCAATTGCGTAGTCACGGGGCTCCTGGTTTGAGTGTACGACGTAAATTTGCAAAAAATTTAGACTTAAGCATAAAAACTTGCAATCGAAGGGTGAAAATATCAAACATCCACAAACGGTCCCGTAGGAGTCACGAACACCTCGCACGGGACCAAGGTAAGTCATAGGAATCGGTCGCATAGTCACGGCGCTCCGGTTTTGAGGGTACGACATAAATTTGCAAAAAATTAGACTTAAGCATAAAAACATGCCATCGAAGGGTGAAAACGTAAAAAAACCACAAAATGGTCCCGTAAGAGTCACGAACAGTTTTGCACGGGACAAATGTGACACGTACGAACCGAGTGCGTAATCATGGGGCTTTCGGTTTGAGTGTACGACATAAATTTATAAAAAGTTAGACTTGAGCATAAAAAAGATTCCATTGAATGGTGAAAATGTAAAACAGCCACAAAACCGTCTAGTAAGAGTCTCAAACACCTCGCATGGGACCAATGTGACTCGTAGGAACCGACCGCATGGTCACGGGGAGCCCGATTTGAGTGTACGACATAAATTTACAAAAACTTAGACTTAAGGATAAAAATATGCCATCGAAGGGTGAAAATGTAAAACAGACACAAAGTGGTCTAGTAAGAGTCACGAACACCTCGCACGGGACTAATGTGACTCATAGGACCCAACCGCATGGTCACGGGGATCCCGGTTTGAGTGTACGACGTAAATTTGCAAAAAAATTAGACTTAAGCATAAAAACATGCCATAAAACGGTGAAAACTTTAAACAACCATAAAACGGTCATGTAAGAGTCATGAATACCTCGCACGGGATCATTATGACTCGTAGGAACCGACTGCGTAGGCACAGGGCTCCCGGTTTGAGTGTACGACGTAAATTTGCAAAAAATTAGACTTAAGAATAAAAACATGCCATCGATGAGTGAAAACGTAAAATAGCTATAAAACGATCCGGTAAGAGTCACAAACACCTCGCACGGGACATATGTGAGTTATAGGAACCGATCGCGTAGTCACGGGGCTCCCGGTTTGAGTATACAACGTAAAGTTACAAAAAAAATAAACTTAAGCATAAAAACATGCCATCGAAGGATGAAAATGAAAAATAGCCAGAAAACGGTCCCGTAAAAGTCATGAACACCTAGCACGGGAACAAGGTAAGTCGTAGGAACCGACTGTGTAGTCACAGGGCTCCCAGTTTGAGTGTACTACATAAATTTGGAAAAAGTTAGACTTAAGCATAAAAACATGCCATCGAAGGGTGAAAATGTAAAACAAACACATAATGGTCCCGTAGGAGTCAAAAACACCTCGCACGGGACCAATGTGACTCGTAGGAACCAATCGCGTAGTCACGGGGGTCCCGGTTTGAGAGTACGACATAAATTTGCAAAAAAATTAGACTTAAGCTTAAAAGCATCCCATCGGAGGGTGAAAATGTAAAATAGCCAAAAAACGGTCCCATGAGAGTCACAAACACTTAGCACGGGAACAAGGTAAGTCGTACGAATCGGTCGCGTAGTCACGGGGCTCCCTGTTTGAGTGTGAGACATAAATTTGTAAAAAGTTAGACTTAAGCATAAAAATATGCCATCGAAGGGTGAAAACGTAAAAGAAGAACAAAACGGGCCCATAAGAGTCACGAACGCCTCGCACAGGACCAATGTGACTCGTAGGAACCGACCGCGTGGTCACGGGACTCCCGGTTTGAGTGCACGACGTAAATTTGTAAAAAAAATAGACTTAAGCATAAAGACATGCCATCGAAGGGTGAAAATGTAAAACAGCCACAAAACTATTCGGTAAGAGTCAGGAACACCTCCCATGGGACCAATGTCACTTGTGGCAACCGATCGCGTAGTCATAGAGCTCCCGGTTTTAGTGTACGTTGTAAATTTGCAAAAAACTAGACTTAAGCATAAAAACATGCAATCGAAGGGTGAAAACATAAAACAGCTAAAAAACGGTCCCGTAAGAATCACGAACACCTAGCACGGGAACAAGGTTAGTCGTAGGAACTGATCGCGTAGTCATGGGGCTCCCCATTTGAGTGTATGACGTAAATTTGTAAAAAAATTATACTTAAGCATAAAAACATGCCATCGATGGGTGAAAATATAAAACAACTAGAAAACGGTCCCGTAAGAGTCACTAACACCTAGCACGGGAACAAGGTTAGTCGTAGGAACCGACCGCGTAGTCACAGGGCTCCCGATTTGAGTGTACGACGTAAATTTTTAAAAAGTTAGACTTAAGCATAAAAATATGCCATCGAAGGGTGAAAACATAAAACAAATACAAAACAATCCCGTAAGAGTCACGAACACCTCGCACGGGACCAATGTGACTCGTAGGAACCGATCGCGTAATCACGGAGCTCTCGATTTGAGTGTACGATGTAAATTTGTAAAAAATTAGACTTAAGCATAAAAACATGGCATCAAAGGGTGAAAACATAAAACAACCACAAAATTATCTGGTAAGAGTCACGAACACCTCGCATGAGACCAATGTGACTCGAAAGAACCGACTGCGTAGTCACGGGACTCCCGGATTTAGTGTACGACGTAAATTTGCAAAAAAACTTGACTTAAGCATAAAAACATGCTATCGAAGGTTGAAAACATAAAATATCCAAAAAGCGGTCCCGTAAGAGTCATGAATACCTAGCACGGGAACAAGGTAAGTCATAAGAACCGGTCGCGTTGTCACGGGGCGCCCGGTTTGAGTGTACTACGTAAATTTGTAAAAAGTTATACTTAAGCATAAAAATATGTCATCAAAGGGTGAAAACATAAAATATACACAAAATGGTCCTGTAAGAGTCACAAACACCTCGCACGGGACCAATGTGACTCGTAGGAACCGATCATGTATTCACGGGGTTCCCGGTTTGAGTGTACGCCGAAAATTTGTAAAAAATTAGACTTAAGCAAAAAAAATGCCATCAAAGGGTGAAAACATAAAACAGTCACAAAAAGGTCCCGTAAGAGTCACGAACATCTCGCATGGGACTAATGTGACTCGTAGGAACCGACCGCGTCATCACGAGGCTCACGGTTTGAATGAACGACGTAAATTTGCAAAACATTTAGACTTAAGTAGAAAAACATGCCACGGAAGGGTGAAAACGTTAAACAACCATAAAACGGTCCTATAAGATTCACGAACACCTCGCACAGGACCAATGTGACTCGTAGGAACCGACCGCGTAGTCATGGGGCTCCCGGTTTGAGTGTACGATGTAAATTTGTAAAAAAAATAGACTTAAGCATTAAAACATGTCATCGAAGGGTGAAAACGTAAAACCGCCACAAAAACGGACCGTTAAGAGTCACGAACACCTCGCACGGGACCAATGTGACTCGTAGGAACCGGTCGCGTAGTCATAGGGCTCCCGATTTGAGTGTACGACGTAAATTTGCAAAAAAATTAGACTTAAGCATAAAAACATGCCATGGAAGGGTGAAAATGTAAAATAGATAGAAAACGGTCCTATAAGAGTCACGAAAACCTAGCACGGGAACAGGGTAAGTTGTAGGAACCAACCACGTAGTCACGAGGATCCCAGTTTGAGTGTACTACGTAAATTTTTAAAAAGTTAGAATTAAGCATAAAAACATGCCATCGAAGGGTGAAAATGTAAAACAAATAGAAAACGGTCAGATAAGAGTCACTAACACCTCGCACGGGACCAATGTGACTCGTAGGAACCGATCGCTTAGTCACGGGGCTCCTGATTTGAGTGTACGACGTAAATTTTCAAAAAATTAGACTTAAGCATAAAAACATGCCATCAAAGGGTGAAAACATAAAAGGCCACAAAACGGTCCTGTAAGAGTCACGAACACCTCGCACTGGACAAATGTGGCTCGTAGGAACCGATCGCATAGTCACGGGGCTCCCAATTTGAGTGTACGACGTAAATTTGCAAATAATTTAGACTTAAGCATAAAAACATGCAATCGAAGGGTCAAAACATAAAACAAACATAAAACGGTCCCTTAAGAGTCACGAACATCTCGCACGGGACTAATGTAACTCATAGGAACCGATCGCATAGTCACGGGGCTCCCGGTTTGAGTGTACGGCATAAATTTACAAAAAAAATAAACTTAAGCATAAAAACATGCCATCAAAGGATGAAAACATTAAAGAGCCATAAATCGGTCCCGTAAGAGTCACGAACATCTCGCACGTGACCAATGTGACTCGTAGGAACCGACCGCGTAGTCACGGGGCTCCCAATTTGAGTGTACGGCGTAAATTTATAAAAAATTAGACTTAAGCCTAAAAACATGCCACCGAGGGGTGAAAATGTAAAACAAACACAAAATGGTCTCGTAAGAGTCATGAACACCTCTCATGGGACCAATGTGACTCGTAAGAACCGATCGCGTAGTCACGCGGCTCCCGGTTTGAGTGTCCGACGTAAATTTGCAAAAAATTAGACTTAAGCATAGAACATGCTATCGAAGGGTGAAAATATAAAATAGCCACAAAAACGGTCAGGTAAGAGTCATAAACACCTCACACGGGACCAATGTGACTCGTAGGAACCGATGTGTAGTCACGGGGCACTCAGTTTGAGTGTACGGCGTAAATTTGCAAAACAATTAGACTTAAGCATAAAAACATGTCATCGAGGGGTGAAAACATAAAAAGGCCAAAAAAGGGTCCCGTAAGATTCACGAACACCTAGCACGGGAACAAGGTAAGTCATAGGAATCGGTCGCGTAGTCACGGGGCTCTCGGATTGAGTGTAGGACATAAATTTGTAAAAAGTTAGACTTAAGCATAAAAACATATCATCGAAGGGTGAAAATGTAAAACAAACACAAAACGGTCCCGTAAGAGTCACGAACACCTCGCACGGGACCAGTGTGACTCGTAGGAACCGATCGCGCAATCATGGGGCTCCCGATTTAAGTGTACAACGTAAATTTGCAAAAAATTAGATTTAAGCATAAAAACATGCAATCGAATGGTGAAAACGTAAAATAGCTAAAAAAAACAATTCCGTAAGAGTCACGAACACCTCGCACATGACCAATGTGACTCGTAGGAACCGACAGCGTAGTCACGGGGCTCCCGATTTGAGTGTACGACATAAATTTGCAAAAAAAATAGACTTAAGCATAAAAACTGGCCATCAAAGGGTGAAAACATAAAACAGCCACAAACGGTCCCTTAAGAGTCACGAACATCTCGCACGTGACCAATGTGACTCATAGGGACCGATCGCGTAGTCACGGTGCTCCCGGTTTGAGTGTACGACGTAAATTTGCAAAAAAAATAGACTTGATCATAAAAACATGCCATCGAAGGGTGAAAACATAAAACAGCCACAAAACGGTCCGGTAAGAGTCACAAACATCTCGTACAAGACCAATGTGACTCGTAGGAACCGACCGCATAGTCACGGGGCTCCCGATTTGAGTGTACGACGTAAATTTGCAAAAAATTAGACTTAATCAAAAAAACATGCCATCGAAGGGTGAAAATATAAAATAACCACAAAACGGTCCGGTAAGAGTCACGAACACCTCTCACGGGACCAATGTGACGTGTAGGAACCGACCGCGTAGTCACGAGGCTCTCGGTTCACCTCGCACGAGACCAATGTGACTCGTAGGAACCGACCGCGTAGTCACGGGGCTCCCTGTCCTTCAATTCTACACTGAAGCACAACAATTTATGATGTGGAAAAGCTAAAATTGATTGGTGGTGCGCACTGGCAAAAAGGGAAGCATTGGAAGAAAGAAGAATGTATTCCACATGATGTTGTGCACAGTGAGTAGCGTATGTATCTGATTTTCGAATATCTAGACTTGGATTTGAAGAAACATGTGTGCTAAATATGTTTTTTTACCGATTGCTCTGCGTATGCTAAAATTATTTTTGTACCAAATGCTTTGCAGTATAATGCATTGTCATTCTCATGTGTCCCTAATGTTTTGACACTTCGAACTCTTGACACTGCTATTGCATAATGAGTCTAGGGTTGTATAAATGATAGTAGATGTATATTGTTTGACATACTTTTTTAAGCCTTTAAATTATGCTTAAAATTTGGGTGGGTTTTCTAATTTGCAGGTTCTTTGGCATAACGAGATTGACTTAAGCAAGTCCAAGAACAAAAGAGAGGTTAGCCTTCATGGCAGGTCTTCAAGAACTTCCACATAGGTCAAACTCAAGAATACGAATGGAGAGAAGACCTCTGCTCCCTAAACCTAACCATCTAAAGGAAAAAGAGGCATGGATGTTTCTGTAGCAAATACGTTTGTTCCCTCTCCTGCAGCTACTATATTGCAAGAGAAGAAATTACTAGAGTGAGATGGTTAAGCATGGCAGCAGGAAAATATATATTCAGGTTTTGATTATGTTTTTTGATTTTATAGTTCTCAATTTCATTGCTTATTAGATTTTGTGCGTCTATGTAATGTTTGTGTGTTCAGATTTTGAAGTAACAGTGCCGTGAGTTAGTCATTCATATGTACTGATCTTTAAGTTGGGCGAGTTTGTGTTATAAACAACTCTACAACTACACATTTGTACATCTTTTATTACGCGAGTTTGTGTAGTTCGTTACATCTAGAAAGTTCATATTACCACCAATTGAGTTGAAATGTTCAACAATAACCTTCTTAGACTATAAATGATCACACAATATTAACATACCCTGCTTTTTTTTTTTGCAGCGTGGCCAGTGAATGAGAAGCAGGACTACTATTTGTTTTTGCCTTCAAGGTACAACTGGTATATATATATGTGTGTGTGTGTGTGTGTGTGTGTGTGTGTGTGTGTGTGTGTGTGTGTGTGTTGTACATATACTACATATATATATAACAGTAAATATATTGCATATATATGTTGTATATACTGCATATATACTGCATATATATATAACAATATATATATATATGCAGTATATACAACATATATATGCAGTATATATACAATATATATATATGCAATATATATATTGCATACAACATATACTGCATCTATATATATATATATATATATATATATATATAGGAAAAGGATCAAGTGAGGCCCAGTTTGAGGACCCTGAATGAGGACCATTTTTTTAAAATACAAAAAAAAATATTTTGGGGTTGATTTTTTTTTTTTATGATTTTTAAACATTTCAATAGGACCATAAAAAAATAATCAACTCAAAATGCATTTGTTTGTTATTTTAAAAAAATTGATCAAACTTTGTCAGTTTTTTAATTTGCTTTTAAGTCCTTAAAAACTAATAAGGTTGATGGATTTTTTTTAAATAGTAAAAAAAAATCATTTTGAGCTGATTTTTTTTATATGGGCCTACTGAAATGTTTTAAAACTATATTAAAAAAATCAACTCAAAAATATTTTTTTTACTATTTTATCAAAATTGGTTCGTGCCAGTAGTATGCAAACAGAGGTCCTCATGAGATCCGCTCTCTCTCTCTCTCTCTCTCTCTCTCTCTCTCTATATATATATATATATATATATATATATATATATATATATATATATATACACACACACACACTAGCGGATGCCCGTGCCCGAGGGCACGGTAATAAATTTGCCCCCGTGATAAAACTCAGCTCATAATAACCCGCCTTTTTTTAAAAAAATAACTTTAAAAAAAAATATATATATATATATATATATATATTAAATATTTTAATAAAAAATAATAATGCAACACATAAAATGCCATGTATGTTTATCATGCATGAATTACTATTCATAACACCATTGTCCCATATTATATAGATATATATGCAGTATATATACAACACACACACATATATATATATATATATATATATATATATATATATATATGACTAGGGGTGTCTATTTCCGAACTTCCAAATTTTTCGATTTCCGATCAGAATTTTTTCAATTTTGGCACCATTTTAATTTTTTCGATTTCTGACTTTTCCGATATAAATTGGAATGGAATTGGAAATCAAATATAAATTTTTGACTTTTCGATTTTTCGTTCCGATATTATGCCGATCCGATTTATCCAAAATATTTTTCGAAATATTAACATATTTATTCATTTTAATAATATTTACCCATCACATTTCCTAATAATCTCACCCTTAATTTAAAACAATCCCTCCTATTCATTTAAAATAATCTCAACCCTTAATTTTTACCTATATAAAGGTTCTTTTTCCTCCTTCTTTTCTCATTTCTAAACTAATTAGAAAAACCACGCCGCTCTCATTCCTGAATTCTTTCATTTCTAAGTCCTCTCACTCAATCAGTTATGGTCTCATTCCTCTCCGATCAATTAAATACAGTTTTGTAGCTCTATTTGTTAAGCATATCTGATCCTTCAATTGACTTAACTTGACTTCAAAGATTTCATCCATCTTTTCTCATTGAAACACACCTGCATCTTGCGGTATCTGTATAACTCTATAAATAATTATAATTTATGATTGGAATGTTCATGGAATCATAAGGAAAATAACTTAAATGTTTTCCTTGTATGCTTACTAACATTGGTGTTATTCTTTGCTTATTTTTTCTCATAGTAATGTGCACTTCTCACTAAGTCATATCAGGTTCAACTTTTAAGATTAGCATCAATACTTAATATTGCTTGAAATTGACATTTGTATGAAAATAAATATTACCCCCATGCCCCAAAAAAGTGGAATAAAAAAGATAAAATTAATAATTTTGTATTTTCGATATTATCCGAAAAAGATAAAACTAATAGTTCCGATTTTGCCTAATTTTTTCCGAATAAAAATATATCCAAAAATTCCAAAAATTTTGAATATTCCGAAGTTGCAGACATGGAAAAGAAATTGATTTTTCGAAATTTATTTTTTCGATTTTGGAAAGGATTTTAAAATTCCAAAAATTTTGGAAATTTTTCCGAACACACCCCTATATATGACTATATATATATATATATATATATATATATATATATATATATATATATATAACTATAATAGTTATAAATTATTATTATCTTTTGAAGTCGGATAGATTATAATTTATTTTGTATTTTGTGTAGAATGAAAATGAATTTGCGACACATGAAAAAGTCAATGGATACGGAGGATCGAGGTACGTAGCTACGAGGATAGTTATTTAAGTTTATGTAGCTACTCGGATACTATTTTTAGATATTAAATCGGTGAAAGGGATTTAATGGTGGTTTAGCTGTGTTTTTTTGTTGTTGGGTTTATTTTAATGTTAAAAATATGTTTGATTTCATGAATAAACAAAGGAAATTTTGTCGATTTTTTCTGAAATTAAATAGTGTTTTAAATTGATTAAGTCAAACATACATGCATTTGAAGTTATAAAAACTCATGTAGTCATTTATTTTTGTATTTTGTGCATGTTGATGATGGATTTTGCTTGGAGTTAATATGTTCGTGGTGGCTTGGAGCTGGGGTTTCTTATAGTGTAGGAGAGCCATATTGTCACCGTTATTTTAGTTTACGTGGACTTTTTTAACATCTTTTGATGTGTTAATGTATTAGGTTATATCATGTTTACATCTCTTGATGTGTTAGGATTTGTTATGTTCGTATTTGGGAGGCATATATTTTGTACCTTTATACTTGGATTGTGATGAAATATTATTTTGTAATTCATATTTATGAGATTTGGTTGAAAATTGTGGAATTTTGTATTACTTATGATTGTATGACAAATATGCAATGTTATTTTGGATTATAAGGTTTTACGTTTGATGAAAAAAGTGCAATTTTAAAAATGTTTCCAATTGCGAAAAAAATAATAGGAAATAAATAAATATCTAGTACTTTTAGGAACACAATTTTTTGTCGCCAAAAGTTATCATCTACATTTATCGCTTTGAATATGGCAACAAGTATTTGGTTGCGAAAAGATAACTTCTAGCAACACAAGAGATGTGTGGCCAAAGGTATAGCTTTTGGCAACATAAGAGATGTGTTGGCAAAAGGCTATACCTTTGGCAACACAACTATTTTTGTTGCTGTTGAGTGACTTTTGGAAACACAAATAATATTTTTTTATTATAAATTTGACAAATTATAAAATACTTTTGGCAACACAATTGCGTGTTGCCAAAAGTATACCTTCAGCAACACAAGTCAGTTGTGTTGCCAAAGGGTTTCCTAGAAAGACAATAGGCAACAAGCTGGCAACATAGCAAAATATGTTGTCAATACGTTTTAGCAACATATTTCTAACTTTAGCAACATAATTTGTATGTTGCTAATGGTGCAAATTCTTATAGTGATCAGATGGTTTTGTCGAGGATTGTAGGCCTATTATTGGCCTAGGTGGTTTGTTTTTGAAAGGTAAATATGAAGGGTGTACCCTATCTATTTTCTCTCTTGATGAAAATAATGGATTGTTTCCTAATGCAATCTATATATGTGAAGGGGAAACAAAGTAAACATGGAGTGATTTTCTAAAAACTTTGGAGACTAGTTTAAACAAACACCTATCCCATCTCACCCTTATTTTTTACAGACAAAAATATTGTTTACCAATTATTCAAAGAATATTCCCAAACAATCATTAGAGATATTATTTTAGGCATATGTATAAGAACTTCAAGGCATAGTATAAGGATGATTATTTTAGGTATTTGTCATTGGAAACTTCAAATTATTATAAGAAAATATATTTCATGCCTTGGATGGAGTTGTTGGATAAATCAAATGCAGAGTCAAAGGAATGGTTGGAGGACGAACCTATAGAATGTTGGGCTATAACACACTTTAACTTGACAAAAAAATGTGAACATAATTGGATCATAGAAATTAGGGACAACCCAATTGTCCAAATCGTTGAGGGTCAACACTATACTTTGATGTCTCTTTTGTATGAAATGAGGCTTAATGGGAGGGAGATGTACATTGATGATTTGGTTCTTATAGATCATGTTGTTTTAGATAAATACAAAAAGGTTTATCATAAGTTTATGGTTATCCCTTCATGTGATGATGTCTATGAATTGACAAGGCACAATAATAGGTGGATGGATTGTTAATCCTCAAATTAACACATGCAAATGTAGAGGATGGCAAATGTCTGAGATTCTAAGTGTTCATGTTGCAGCAGTGCTGCTATCAATGAGAGCAAACTAGACAAGGTATAACTTAATGCATCCAACTTTCTTTTTTCATTTTTTGGTTGACAACACATTTTATAATCTTTTTTATTGATCATAACAGTTGGTGAAATCCTTATTTAACAATAAGGAAGTATGTAGAAACTTATGGAGGAAGCATTCATCCATTATATGATTTTAGTCAGTTTGGACAAGCATTACAATTTCTTTGGGTAATCATTACATTTGTTAGTAGAAAATTTTAACTTTTTTAATTGTGATTGAATAACCTTCTTATGAACTTAAACCTCCTGAAAATCATAAAAGAACCGGGTAAACTAAATAAGCAAAGGAGAAGCGGTGTTGATGAGAGTCCTAATAGTGGGTTAAGGAAATAAAAGAATTGTAGTAATTTTGGTCATAACTCTGGAATTTGTAGGGGACATGGGTCTACATTAACATATCCACCAAGAACAAATGCCAAAAAAAAAGGAAGGCCTAAGAGCAAAGGAGGGAAAACAGTTGCAACACAATCAAATGCGACACAACCAAGTGAAACACCACCAAATAGATCAAGGATACAGTTCATCTGGATGTAGAGGTAGAGGTAAGAAGGGTAGTTTTAGGGGTGGTTTTAGAGGTGGTGCTAGGGGAGGTGGCAAGAAAACTTCCCCAACTTGAAGGTGTAGATTATGAGGGGACTTTTTTTATATCAAACCATTGATGGGGTATATCTTTGTTAATATGGACTAGGTATATTTTTCTTGATATCAAAGTGGGAATAGGTATATTTTTGATGACGTCATAGTGGGAGTAGGTAAATTATGGCTGATATCAAAGAACATGTTATGTATTAAAAGCTTATGAATTGGGCTTTCTAGAAATTCTGTTAAATTTCATGCATAATTATTTTTTATGCCTTCAAATCTAAATATAGTTTATCTAAACTCACTTCCATTTGAACTCTGACATCAAATCTTACTCTTTTCACTTATTGCATTGAACAATCACTCAAACCTTATTTTAAAGATTTCATAAACTTTTGACCTAAACTCCAAGGTTTTTTGGATGCACATAAACTCCTTACATGGGGCACGTAGTAGAATTCCAGGGATAATCCTTGGAAAAATTACCATTTTATTACCACTCAAAGCACATAGGTGAGTTAGGCTTTGATCTTGATGATGAATCAACTACATTGACCTCCTTCATAGAATCTTCTAGCCATTAAGCCCCCCTTGAATTTGCTAAATCATAATTCCAAGTATTATCCCCCTCGAATTGTTGTGTCAAATGTCCTTAATCCATTGCATCCATGCATTTTACAAGGGGTGTAAATCCAAGGGCAATAGGTTGCATTGTGGCTGCCTTCACAAATTTGATAAATATTCTGCAAAAAACTAGTATAATTGATTATTTAAATTTGGTATTGACTTTTAATATTTATATTAGACTTTGGTCCATCTTTAACCTCCAAAATATCATAGTGATGGTGTCATAGATGTGATGTATATATTACCTCTTCATTGATTGTCTGCACCATTTATGGGCTATTGTTTGACTTTGATTTGAATAGGTTGGTATTTTTTAAAAGGACAATGATATACGTACCAATTTTTTACACCAAAAGTGGTTTACCAAGTGCATTAAATTGTTGTACACTATTACAGGTATAACAGTTTAATGCACTTGGTAAACCACTTTTGGTGTAAACACTTGGTACACATATCATTTTCCCTTTTGAAAATGGTGGATGGAAATGGTATTTGATGAAAAAATGGTAAGGAATAGAAAAGTTAAAAAACATCAACGGCTAGTTAACAGTAAGACGACACTTGTCATTTATATTAATGAGGAAAATAGATAGATTCTTTACCAAATGGAGTTAATTTCCCTGCTAGTTGTTCACATGTAAGTCATGTGCCAGTTAAATGCGATGAAATTATTAACCTTTTTGGACAAAATATAATTTTTAAATACAATTGTATTTAAGTCTAAAATTGAGAATTAGTATGCATTAAAGTAAAAAAAACTACTTTAAAAGGGTTTAATGTAGGAGTTCAAATAATGATTAACATACTGCTCGGATTTAATTATTTTTTCATTAGTCTATTAGTAATTCTTAATTTTTGCATGCAATAGCTAGTCATTCCCAACAACTAATTTAAATGACATATTACACAAGCTCAAAATTTTCATTTTTTGAACAAGTGAGCTATGGGTTTGACTTTTCTTTCTCTCTCTCTTTCTCGTGAGAGCCTTTATCTTTAAAATATTTCTAGGGATTCTATTACGGTTTTATCCTTATTTTTATGCTCCACCTTTTCCTTCTCCATGGCTATACCTCTCTTAAATCTAAATCTCCCTCTTGTCCAATTAAACCATCTCCACTTTCCTCTTCCAAAGGTTTCAACCTTCTCTTCCTTTGATGTCCTTGTTCACCAATAGACAAGAAAGTTACATCACCCACCGAAATGACAGCCTTGATCTCCTTAGATTCGGGTGTTAACTGTTGTTTCCATTCGAGATTTTATGACATATATATTGTTGGGATCCAAATTGGTGTGAGTTTGTCACTTTTACGATTTTTTTGGTAGTTATTTCTTGAAGATGAGTGAGCTTCTATATATTCCAAGGCCTTCCTGCTTGGGCCAGGGTTGGGTTTCGTTAATCACTTTCCATTTTCTGGATTTGAGAGGTACTATTGTCCATATTATAAGCTTTGGGTGGTCTTCTTCCTCATTTTATAAGGGTATACCTTAGCTTTAGACTATCACTTGGATATGATGTCTTTGAGTTATATCAATCCCGCGATTTGTTCTTTTGAGCAGGACTTGTCTGGGTGTCTTGCTCGTTGGTTCCCCCATTGGATTTGCTGGTGGTGATGGAGGTTATCATTTGGTTAGAGTTGGGCTTTGCCCGATTGCAGCATTTGGAAGCTTAATTTTCTTAAAGTTATTTTGCCTAGAGGGCTTATTTTGTAAAGTTAGGGTTTGTTCCCTTTCTTTATCTTGTACTTTTATAGTTGTGTCTATTATTATGTTTGTTGATATGTACTTTTAATCCATTTGGGGTGGTATAAAAATCACTACGTTTGTGTCACCCTTTCTTTTTCCTTCTGCACATACTAATAATCAAGAACTTGGTTAATAATTTATCCTTTCACTGTCTATTAAACATACATTAAAAGGGGCTTGAAGTAGCTACTCAAATCATGTTTAACATACTCCCCCGATTCTATTCTCTCTTTTATTACTATTAGTAATTCTTATTTTTTGCATGAAATAGCTAGTGATTCCCAACTAATAATTTATATGACACGTGCAAGATCATCCTTTGAACTGATGGAATGAGAAGGAACAAAATTGTGATTTGTATGCACATACATAGTAGACGCGAACCTTATAAATCCCAGTTTTGTTTCTTCCAAAAGAAATGGAGAGAATGATGGGTAGGTGGGGGAGAAACAAAAATGGAACTTTTATTACTAAAACAACAATTCAATTAATACTGAATAAGAAAAAAGAAATCTACAGTCTATTAGGACTTTTTATTTATAAAGTAAAGGGTTAATTATACTTACCCTTTCTGAACTTAACCCTCATTTTCATTCACCACTCGAACTTTTATTTTGAAATTTAACCCCCTAAACTTTCAAAACGATTTTAAGTAGCCCCCTAACACCGACACCGTTAGTTTTTTGACTTAAAATGACACGTGACTTTTTTTTAAAAGGATTATTCTTGTATTTTAACATTTTGAAGTGATAAAAATAATAAACCCTCAATTCTCTCACTTTCTCTCAGCCGTGGAACTCTCTCACACACACACACGCACGCGAACACGGCTACACACGCTCGAAAATACACATTAGAATTATTTTAAATAATAATTCTTCCTTAATATGGTTTGTAATTAAAGAATAGTAAGAGTCGCATTTGGTTCATTAAAAAGGTACTCCTAAAGTCAAACCAAGAGTTAATTTCATAATTAAAGGTCACCTATTATTGAATACAATAATGAAAGATCACCTATCATTAAATATGGATTTTGTAACTCTTGGGTATCCACTATATGACCGGTATAGATCAAGTGACTATTGGAGAGAAATATAAATTTTCCATTAAGAGATTTAATTGCATTGAAGAAAAAAATAGCAAGGAATAATTCGAAGGTGCTAAGGTTCAAGGATCATTCAATCTTTCACTCAATATCAAGAACTCTATTAGCATGGATCAAAGTGAGTGTTCTTGGTCTATTATATAGGATAAAACTTTGATTCCCATGATTATTTAAGATACTATGATATAAAGAAAAAATTCATAACTAATTAATAGGTTTACGATTTCAATTAATTGAAACATGCTTTACAGTTTATTATGTGTTCTTTAATTAAAGTATGTTTTACATGTGGTATCAGGTTGTGTTGGGAGCACGATATTATATATTAACGTTTGCCTACAAAATGATCAAGGTCGTTGATTTGTACATGCATCAAGTAATACATGTGTATGTATGTTCCATGAAAGCTTATTTTATGCACATCTTATGGAATAAATATTTAAAGCGTAATTATTGAAAATGAATAAACTTATGATTCTTCGTTCATGAAACTAAACGAATTAATTGGCACATTTGTGAAAGCACATAAAATGATATATCATAAGATGAGAGTGTTGGTTTATAAATGACACAACATTTTCGTATGACAAAACTTTGGTAGTTAAAAAAGAAAAAAGAAATAGAGATCTGTCCAACCAACAGATTCAAAAATAACCCATAAAAAGGAAGAAGTATCAAAACTAAAAGGATTAAATGAAATCATTCAAAACTAGGAGATAGAAAGGCACATGTTGTTAGCTTGTTGTCAAACTCTTAAAATGCTAACTGGTTCATCTTGCTCATATTCAAATTCATCTTCTAGTTTATATTTTTTCTTCTTGTTCTCATTATCTTTCCAGAATTCATTTTAGGATATGAGCTCGTGGTTTATTTATATAGTGAGTGTTATAGGCCTTCATGTGTAGCCTCAAGTTGTCTAGCATACCATTTGTAGGAGGTAAGCATGTGCTGGAATTGTGTGTGTGTGTGTGTGTGTGTGTGTGTGTGTGTGTGTGTGTGTGTGTGTGTGTGTGAGAGAGAGAGAGAGAGAGAGGGGGAGGTAATTATGATTACAAAGATATTGGACCCCCATTTTTCTTTTCTATCTGGGTCTTAGCCCCCCACGATGCGCGGGAGTAAACAACTTAATAATATATAGGGAACATATGTATTACATTAAAGAGGCGTGTTTTAAAAGAGGAGGAGGAACCCACAATGGAGCCATTTTTTTATTTAAATAAATAAAAGGAGAAACATGACCTGCTATAAAATTTACAAACTATTAAGTAACAAATTATTTTCAAGAGTCGAATCATGTATAAATTGAGCAAAATTGAATAAATAATATTACATATATATAAAGATTGTAAAGAGAATTAACCAAAAATAGAAAATAAGAGGCATAAGGAAACCCATCTGCCCCAAAATATGCTCCATTCTTGAAATTAAGTAAACCCGCTAACAAAAAAACAAAGATAAAAAAGGGAATTCTCCATATGCTTCTCTTCTAACTTCTCTTTCTTTTCATTCTCTTCCGTTTTCCTCATTTGATCTTAACCTTTCTCCATATATACAGCCTAACTATTATATACACGTACACATCATAATACTGCTTCTATCTTCTTCTTCTTTACACCACTTACCCAGCCTACCCGAACTTCCCCACCTGGACGACCCTTATAGCTCTGGTCTGACCAACCTAAAACTCGAACCCAGCTGCAACCTGAAGCCCTTCCTAACCCGACCTCAAATCCGGTCAGTTTACCTTAAACCAGTTGGCGAGCTCAGTTGCTCTGACCAGCAAATCCACCTCCCGAACCTATTTCGAATCCACCGCCCAACACCCATTAAACCCAACCCTTAACCACCCAAACTCGGATCCTTGACCCTGTTGATCCAAACACATCCCGATTTTCATAACCCACAAACCCACGCAGCTTCTACCCTCCATGGCAACCTCTGCTCAACCCCGACGAAACCCAATAGCTTTGGCGAGCTACCTCCTGTCGGTGAACCCATAGTCCACACTCACTTTTACTTTAAACCCGAACCAAAGCCCGGTTATACCATCAGCCAAACCCACCGACCTAAAACCTGATTTGCAAACCAACCATACAAAAACAATCGAAGAGTACAATAGAATATGGGAAGAAAGTGAGTCAAAAAAGTTGGATGGTTGTCTCATATTCGTTGTATCTTCTTTTCTCTTGTAAGAGAAAGAAGAGGAAAAGTCGGATGGAGATTTGGACGGTTCATCTTGACATTATGAATGTTGACGATTTGGATACAAAATTGAATAAAGTTTCGTTGAGAATAGAAGATATATATAATGAGGCAGCCAGGTGGAAAAACTATAGTTAGAGACACCATTTTAGTTATTAGAAACTACCATGCAACCCATGCGCGGGCGTCTCAAAATAATAGAAAATAATTAATAATTTTTATAAATTAAATGCATAAATAATTATATAATCATTTCGTGAAACACTTAGAATCATAAAATATGTGTATATATCACAGAATCTTGAGAAAAATATATGAAATGAAATGAAATAATTACAAAATCAAGTAGAACTCAACCATAGTAACATAAAGTTTTAGAGAAGATAGACACGAAAGTTCTTTTTTATACATAAATAAATCGTTTGTATATTTCCTCTTAGGGATCGAAATACTGGTAGTCCTCTTGTATGTGACCAAAAAGGGAAAAAAAGAATGAAAATTTTAAATTCAACTAATGGGATTTCTATCTTCATCATGATGATGATACATCGGCATGATCGTAGCCATCGATTGGATTAGGCGACAACTTGCTAGAGATCCACAAACATAAAGCATGTAATCTTCAAAGTGTCCATCGCCGTCGGTAAGTAATCAGCAAAAAAAAAGAGTTGTCATTAATGCTTTCACAGGTATGGATCCCACTTATCTTCATATGCCTCTGATTATTAGTAGGTTATTTATAACCAAATAAAGAATTTGAAAAGTCCCAAAAGAGAGAGAGAAATATTTAAAGAGTTTAGAGAAAACGTGAGTTATAAATTTATCAAATGAATACAAAGCGTCCATGTACAAAGAAAAATACGATTATAAAGTTATAAAATGAATAGAAAGACTCTATGTACAAAGAAAAATATGAACGGTATATGAATATGGCAACTCTGCCTTTTCTTTTGAACAGGTATATAGTAACTTTGTTGAGGAAACGAAAACTGTGTAAACTCTGAACACTATTCAAGAGATAGATACATCAAGCACCAAAAATCAAGAATTAATAAAGATTAATACCTGATTATATTTTAAGAGGAGTAATGAGATGTCTCACAACTTGAAGAGGAAAAGCACCGAAAGGAAGAGGAGATCTATAGTGTAAAGGAGAGAAAGATGAAAGGGTGGAAGTGAGGAAGAGGGGGGAAACAATCTCGTTAATGGGGGAGAGAGAAATGGAAGGAAAATATTAAAAATCCAAGGGATTAGTGAAATGAGTGAGGGAAAAACCTAACATCTTCTATTTAAAACAAGTTTCAAAAAACTTAGGTCTCCCAACCTTAACTACCATTGTCCGCGTGGCATCTATGTAAATGCGACAAATGTCATCATTGTGTTTCGCTGTAAGTTTTAGTCATATACTATAATTAGATTACGCTAACATGCTATTATATGGTATATATTTTACTTATTGCTACTTAAATGAGATTTTGTGTTACAGGCGGTCTAGTCCTTGGACTAACAATTTTGGATAAAAAAATCAAGCCCAAAAAATTTTAAACGATTAGGTCCAACATATAAATACCCCAAAATTAAAACAATCACGCACTATTCAAAAATCGAAGTGCCAAAAACACTGTATTCTCTCTTGAATCAAAACCTTAATCGTACCATATCTTCGATCAAAACCCCAAAACGAATCTCATTCTTAATCAAATTTTGGTCAACAACAACATATAAATACTCGTGATCGAATCGTCAAAAACTCTCTTCGATAAAAAATCAAACTCTCTTCGATCAAAACCCTAATCGTTGAAGTTCTACTGAGCATTTTACATTCTAAATCAAATTCTTCCAAACACCACTAACAAGTATGTATACATTCTCTTATCACCTATTTGTCCTTGTGTATTTTGTGTTCTCATATGTATAAATTTGTAGATACATGGACTGATGAAATCACATTCTTCTTCATGATATGAAAATATATATTTTTTTCCCTCATTTTAATTGCAAAATACACTTTTCGCATGTTAGATATATTTATTTCATCATTGTACTTTTCCTCCCGTATACATCATTTATCGAGGACTAGGAATATATACATGGTTGAAATATGTACATGTACAAACTCTGTTTTATTGCGTGTACTCTGTGTATTTTGCGTGTACTTTCAAAAAGTACACGCAAAATACACAGAGTACACGCACATTGAAATTCAATTTCTCAATCCAATATACATGTACTTTTATGTTTTATACGTGTACTTTATAAAATATATATTCCAAATCCATATTTAATCAATCTTATGTTATTTTGGTCCGCGCCAGCGGCATTTGAATGATATTCCATGAGTTTGTAAGAAGTATTATTAGTGTGTTAATATTTAGGAGTTATTTTGGTCCGGGCCATCGGCATTTGAATGATATTTTATTAGTTTGTAAGCATTATTATTGCGTGTACTTTATCATTTTTGTGTGTACTTTGTTGAAAATACACGCAAAAAATTCATAAAGTACACACACATTGAAATTCAATTTGTTCAATCCAATATGCTTGTACTAATGTGTATTATGAGTGTACGATTTTATATTGTTGTGTTATTGTTTAGGAATCGTACCATCAAGCATGTTCAACTACAAAACTGTTGCTTGCACATTAGAAGATCTTAATAATACAAAACCTTTCACATTGACTGTCAATAGTACTAATGATGACGAAATTCATTTTCTCCTTCGCATCAATGATAGATCTAAAAGGTTACTTGGTTTCTACTACTACTATGAAGACATTTACTGCACTTTTGACATGCAATAGCTTCAAGTAACTGAATTGAAAGCGAAGGATTTAGCTAAACGAATTGAGCAGTATTGCTTAAGGGGTTTTGATAATGTTAGAGCTTTTAGCATGCAGCTATTATATCACTTCTTTACTGAATATGTTAAGAATAGAGAATCTTGGTTTTTGACTTGTCGAACAACCTCTGTTAGGTTTTACCATGAAACGGACAATATATATTACCCCCTATAGCATGTATTTTGTTGAGAATTGTATGAATTGTTTGTGAGAATATTTCATGTACTTTTATTAAATGCGCTTGTATTTTATTATTTAAGTCTATATTTTATTCTAATTCGCATGTATTTTATTTTTTGTACATATCATTATAAGTTAGTAATTTAAATTTTATTTATAGATCAATAGAATGGGGATGAAGATGAAGGCAAGAAGAGGAAAGAAACAAAAAAAAAGCAGTTCTGATGATAGTTCTTCATCTAGTTCCAGTTTTAGTTCTAGTTCTGGTGTGGTATTGAAATCTAAACGTCCTGCAAAGAAGAATGACCAATATCGATCAAATATTGGTAGCTTTCTTTATGATTTACTTCAGATTAAAGAGAAAATAAATAATAGGCATATTGAACTTCTTAAGAAGACTCAATTTTGGGAGCTTTTCAATGCCTACTTCAGCGGGAAAGTAGTAGAAGTGGACCACAAGAAGACCGATAAAAATATTTTATCAATTATCCAGCTGTACAATACGAAAACCAAAAGTTTCTGTATGAAGAGTAGGATTGAAATAATGCCAAGAGAAATATTTGGCATACCACAAGTTGAGGGTTTAAAATCAATTGAACTGAAAAAGGGACAGAATACTGCTCAAAAACCTGGATTACATGCACGATACTTCGCAAAAAGAATAGGAAAATCAAAAATATTCAATGGTTTGAAGAAATTAGTCGAACTGGAGACCGATGAAGGCATTGCCAATTTTATAAAAATTATGTGTTTCCACTTCTTGAACATGTTGTTTTTCTCCAACTCAAACTTCACCCTTGGAGAATTTTGGTTGAGAATAAGTATGATTGGGCATCTAATGTGCATGAGTTTTTCATACATTCACTTGACAGATCAGCAAGTTCAAAACCTAGCACAGTTACTGAATGTGTCATTTCCCTACTGGTGAACAAAAAAACATCCTGATATTTCAAAATTTACATACCAATACTCACGTGTACTTAATAAAAATTACGTCTATTTTACAAGCACACGTGATATTTTCACATGTATTTTGTAAATACACGTGACATTTTCACGTGTATTTTGAAAATACACGTCATATTTTCATGTGTATTTTCAAAATACACGTGATATATTCACGTGTATTTTCAAAGTACACGTGATATTTTAATGTGTATTTTCAAAATACACGTCTTATATCACGTGTATTTTCAAAGTACACTTGTACTTTATAAAGTACACTTGTATTTTACAAAGTACACGTGTACTATATTTTGTAAATATAAGGAGTGTACTTTCAAAATACACTTGTTATATTTTTTGTTAATATTATAAGTGTACTTTAGAAAGTACACGTGAACTTATATTAACAAAGTACACGTTTACTTTGTTATAATCAAGTGTACTTTCAAAATACACTAGTAAAATTTACAAAGTACACATTTAATTTTGCGTGTATTTTGAACAAATCACTTGTACTTTCCATTATGAATACCTTGGTAATACAATTATCAATATCATTTTATTTTTTGTATGATCACAGTATTGGGCATGTGAGAAATTTGAAATTATTTCTCCTGTTCAAGAATTTAAAGATAAGACGCCAAAATTCCTGATGTGGAAATTGTCTTCTTTGAGACAATGGTTTGTGAAAAATGACATCACAACAGCAACTTTGAAGCAGGCTACAAGTAAACCAACTATTAAGGACAGTTCTGTACAAAAGGAATCTCAGTTTAAAGGGCCAAGTTACTCTTTGAACATTTCTACAGAAAGTCTTGTACATGTTGATTCATCATCTAAAAAAGTTGTTAAAGATATTAATGACAACTAGTTTTCATATAGTTGGAATATTTCGCTTAAAAACATTGTGACTCCAAGGAAAAAGAAGGGAAATGATCAACCAAAGGTTAATTTGAAAGAATAAATTGTTGTTTTGAAAAGGAAATTATCGGGAAAAAATAACCAGCTATCTAAAGCAGCTGAAGACTTTAATGGTGCATTAGAGAAGGTGACCTCTTTGGAGATGGAGAGTGCCATTTTGAATGTACAGTTGCATATAGATCGTGATTCACTTTTGGAAGCCCAAAAGTAAATGAAGAAGTACAATTAAATCGAAAGCTTTGTGAAATAAAATTTTAGTTTTTTTTATTAACACAATGTCAATAATTTTTATTCAGATACAAGCTTGTAGCAAAAATGAAGTCAATAAGAAGGGAGAGTTATACAGAGATTTATTTGAATATTTAGGCACTTGTAATAATTTCTTCATTGTACTAAGACATAGCATAGGACATTTCACATTACTTGCGATATACAAAAAGAAAAGAAAGTTGTCCACATGGATTCCCTTCGACCGAACGATAAGGAAACAAACACAATATGCTTTGATGATGCAAAAAAAATGGTTAGTGCCTAAACTTAATTAGTAATCTTACCTGTACTTATATTATACACGTGTACTTTATCATATAATGCGTGTACTTTGTATTAGTTGCACATAATCACCGAGATTATCAAAGTACACGCATCATATTTTAAAATACACGTGACATGAACCAATACAAATTACGTGTACTTTAATAATATGCGTGTACTTTTAACTCTTTACAAAATACATGCAATGAACCAATACAAATTACGTGTACTTTAATACTATGCGTGTACTTTTAACTCTTTACAAAATACACGCAGTAAACCAATACAAATTACTTGTACTTTAATATTATGTGTGTACTTTTAACTCTTTAAGCAAAGTACACGCATCTTATTTTTAAAATACATGTGAAATGGACAAATAAAATACACGTGTACTTTAATATTATGCGTGTACTTTTTACTTTTTAATCCTCATATACTCTTTTATTTGTACACACTAAATATTTATCTTCTTAACAGTTTTTGTCTTAAAAAAAACACAGTACCTATTGAAGACTGAAGCAGAAACAATGAAAAACAATGGTTTCAAAACTCAGAGAAAGTTTGATGAAGGTACATCAAATGAGTTTACATTGGATGATGATCCATTGACAGAGCAAGAAAAAAGGACAGTAAATTTCTTGCTGGAAAGTGATCTCAAATTTGACCTAATATGAGATCATGAATGCCTTGTAACACCCCGTATTTTTGTGCATTTAAAATTTAATTAATTCAAAAATTCAAATTACTTGTGTGTCGTAATTTTAATTGAATTAATTATGGAAATATATATTTAAATATTAATCGGGGAGTCAATGGTTAGTATTTAGGGAAATTAAATTACTAAGTGAATAGTGATAATTTATTTACGTCATTTCGGGTATTAATGACGGGGTATGTACTTATCTCAGCCGGGAGTCGGTATAGATTAATTTGGGTGTGAGATAAGGATTTTTATAAATTAATTCGGATGTCAATTCTGAGTGTATGGTTGAGTCTGGATGGACCGAGATAGTCGAAAAAGTGTACTCAGGGGTAGAAAACAGGTCACGGGTAGTTTTTAGGCATAGTCGCTCCCACACGAGGGCATTTGGGTCACTTGGGCTTGGCCCATTAGGCATAAAACGGGATTTAACCTAATTAATTAATTATAAGGAAAAGGGGTACGGCTGATTAGAGTTTAGAAAATACTTAGTGGGAGAGGAAACCTAATAGGCAGTTAAAGGCAAATTGGGGGACAAAGGAAATAACCAAAAAGAAGGGATTTCATCTTCAACCTTGGGAATTCACAACTCCAAATCAGACCCTAAGAATCATAAGGAAAGTGGTTAACTTGCTCTAGAATTTAATTTTCTTTTCGATTCATATTTATGTGATGTGAGAAATCAGAAATTCGTTTTGGGATTTAAAGGATACAAACATAGGGTTTTTGTAAACCAATATTCTGATTTCTAAATTGTGTAGAAATTGATGCATAATCTGAGATTTGTATATATATCTGGTAAGATGTGTAAACCCAGATGAATTAGAAATGAATTTTAGATAAGGATTTGATGTTGAGATGGGTTAACGAATAAAAATGGATTTTTCCCCAAATTTATGAAAACAGTAGATAACGAAAATTAAATGGTGTTTGTAGACTTTATGAGGGTCCCTTATGAGGTTCTTGGTGTATTTTGTTGAAGAAAGGACTCGGTTTACACTGTAGAAGAAGTTAGGGTTTTGAATTTTTCGTCCATGGCTGAAACAGACAACCTGAGGAAGACGATTACCTATACAATCGATCGATCGAGTGTTGGGGATCGATCGATCGATGGTCGGTAAATTCTGGCAGTTCAGCCAGTTTATATATATATATATAAGGGGAATTTAAATTAAATTTCCTTCTTATACATTATGTAATGAGAAATAAACATAGGGATACAATATAATTAATTATGAAGTGAAATTAATTGGGATTTGGAGGAAATTTATGTGTGTCACCCTACGGTTAAATTTAGAAAGAAAATTTTGAAATAATTAAATACGGATCGAGAGAGCGAGTCTGGGTATATGGGCTGAGTGATACTAAGGCGTTAAATTTATTTAGAGTGAAAGCTAAATAATTTGGAGTCGGGAATTTAGACTCGGGTATTGTTTCATTTCGGGCCACGAGAGTAAGTCTGAATATATTGGTTGGAGCGACACCAATAGTAATTAAATTAATTAATGTGCGAATTAATTAATAATTAGAGTTGGGCCATAAACTCATAATAATTTGAATAGGCTTGTGTTACGGACTTAGTACACGGTATAGCCGGGATAGTTTATTTTATTTATATATATATACGGCATGCGTTAGTGTATATATATATATATATGTGTGTGTGTGTGTGTGTGTGTGTGTGTGTGTGTGTGTGGTGTGCATTAATATCAGTGGCTAGATATTATTATTATATCGACTCTAGTGCTATGGGAAGGAGGTTGCGCATAGTGGTTGAATCCCCTGGCTTGATGAGTAGGGCGAGTATATTCCAGGTCATAGCGTCCATTAATATGACCGCCTCCAATTTTTATGTATTAACCAAGTTAGTGAGCGATTCTGACTTGGGGTGACTAGGTTATGTGAATATGCCTAGTGGGATAGCACTTTAAAGAATTTAGATCCGGTGAGTTATTACTCAAGAGGATATTTAGTATTAATTATTATTTCAGCATGTTTGTGAATGTTGTAATATAACTATACGTATATAATGAGGTAAATAATTATATACGGGTAAATTAATACAAGCCGTGAATTGTATTATATATATAATGGGTGTGAAAGTTATATGAATTTAAAAAGGGAAATGATTAATTAAGTTAATGTTGATAATAACTTAGAATCATAATTATGGCACACTCGATTAGAATAGGGTGATTGCACGGGAATTTTATCAGTTATCTAGTCATGAGATAAATTACTAGGTAAATTAATCAAGGCGTTAGTAGTGCACATCAGAGGAGGGGTGAGGATGTCCTCAAGGGAGTGCGACACTACCTAAAATATGGAGAGCATGCATATTTACTTATTACTGCAAGTTAATCATTTGCTAAATATTTTCCAAATGTTTTGGGTACTAACCCTTTCTATAAATATTTTTAAAAACCTTTTAGGTGTCCAGCCACAGGGACGCCAGGCTTGACTCATTCCAGGGATCCGTTGCTACAACATGTGTGGATGTTGCGGGAGTTTGATAGGCGCCTCATTCTTTTCATTCTTAGTGTAGAAACTTCCTATCAGTTATTCGAGCATGTTGCTCAAAGTATTATTCAGTACTTATGTCAGACCTCTTGAGATTTATTACTTGTCTTTAGTTTTGTTGGATTTTTGAACCGATGGTTTATTCGGTCAGATAATAAATTGTGAACGGTTGATTTCAGTTAATTGTGATTGTTTATATTATTCTGTTTCCGCATGAGTATTTCATGTTAGTTAATGAAAGATAAAATTTGGCACCAGTTTAATTTTCTCACTTAGGTAGTTAGTAGTTAAAAAGGCGACAGTGATGCTAAGAATAAACCAACTGAGAAACCTGTTCTAATATAATTTAGGACTGATCACCCGGGGGTAATTAGGCGGAGTGTCACATGCCCTAAGCAATATAATGCGTAAGCAAAAACTTCATTACTAAAAATTACTAATTTGTATATTTTTAAAAAGAATCATTCACATCATACTAATTTGTATATTTATTTTATTTTAATTTCAAGGTTGGTTGTGGGGTGTTCTGCATGTACTACATTGAATAAATTAGCAGAAACAAGGAAATGCAAAAATTGTTTCAAGACCCTGACATGCTAAAACAGAGAGCATATGTACTAAGAAAAATTCTTCTATCAAAATATTTCTTCCCCCAAAAGGAGAAAAAACTTCTATAAACACGCCATGTTTGTAATTTATTTTTTGTTATATTGGTTATTACTTACAATATTTATTACACCAAAATGATTTATTTCCGTTAGCGCGGACCATAATCCCCGTAAGGTATAGACAGACAATGCACCTGAGTGTTATGAAACAATGTACACGCATTTTAACCAAAACTATAAGTGATAATTACTAAGTACACACGTGAATTCTTCAAATTACACGCAATATAAACAATGTACACGCACTGGTTAATGTAATAATTTTTTATTTTTTATTTTTAATTGAAAACTACTTTATATATTTATTCAGAATGACACAATAACCAAAATTAATTTATTAAGCTCAACTACTCACTTTCCAGCTACTTATGGTCAAAGAAATAAATAGCTTTAACTTTTTCTATAAAAGATTAATATTTGTTCATTTCTTAACCATTACATCTAGGGTAAAGATTACATAATAACTATTCTAGTAGAAAAGTTGTGAGATACTCTTGAGAGAGATGAAAGAAATAAAAAAAACTAAGACAAATTACGAAAAATCTTTCCTCATATGAAACTGTCTTTGAGTATATAAAAATAAATTACTTCTAGCATATAAAAGTGATTGCCGACAATAAAAAATTTATTTTCAGCAATATAAAAGCATTTCAGGCATATAAAATGATTCCAGCAATAAAATGATTTCAAATAATAATAAAAATAATTTTCAGCAATATAAAATCATTTCCAGCATATAAATAATTAAATATGATTCCAGCAAATAAAAAATGATTTTCAGCAAAAATAAATTATTTCCATTAAATATAAAAATATATATATAAATTTTCCAACATCAAAAAGAATTGCATATTTCCAACTAGAAAAAAAAATTAAAACCAAAAAACTTGAGAAATAACAAATTTTAAATGAATAAAAAAGAAAAATAAAACAGAAAATGCATAAATATTTCCACAGCAAAAAAATTCCAACGGGAAAAAAAATTAAAAAATTCCAGCAGCAAAAAATGGCAACAACAAAAAAAAAATCCAACAACATAAAAATTTTAAAAAATCTAATTAAAAAAATATATTTCGAACCTCCTAGTGGAAACCTCATAGATCTGAAAATGCATATTTCCAACCTCCAATCCCAAATAAAAATATAAAAATGCAAAAAAATTAATCCACGCAAATCTAAAAATACAAAAAAATTACTCCCCATATATTTAGAAACCTCTAAGGAATCTTCCAAAAAAACCCATAAGAAAATCAGATCTACAAATGAAAAATAGTTAATGGATGGGTGGATGGGGGAAGGGGGGAGGCAGGTTTGGGAGCTAGCAAGGGAGGGGGGGGGCAGGTGTGGAGGAGCGGGGAAGAAAGGGGGGAATCATTCATGGGTAGGAGATGGAGAGAGAGGAGAGAGAGGGGGGAAGAAATGGATAAAGAGAAAAAATAAAGAAAATGTAAAAAAGATGTTAGGGTTTTGGGTATTTGAAGAAAAGACAAAAATGCCCTTATTTAAGTCATGTGTCACGCAAATGACTAACGATTTTTGTCAAAAAAATAACAGAGTTGTACGACAAGATCTTAATTTTAGCCGTTTCTAAAGTTAGGGTGGTGAATTGAAAAAAGTAAAAATATTGAAGGTGAAGTGTTGGGGAGATATAATTGAGGAGGCCTAATTGTAATTAACTCTTCTTACTATTTTAGCATCTCATCGCCTCCACGCCACCACAAAGAAGACTTGCTTCTGTTGTGGGACAGTCAAGCACACACCTTTTTTGCTCCTCTAAAAAATATTTTTACTATGAAACCTCTAAAAAAAATATTTTTACTATGAAACCTCTCACAACAGCTCACATGTGAGATGAGTGTTTCAATCTAAAACTATAGTTTTGGGTGCTTCATAGTGTGAAGAAGAATGATTAATAAGTATTACGAGTGACGTTTAACCCTTGTATTATTTTATTGTGCGAAAGCGTGTTAACAAATAATATTAAGGGTCTGTTTGGCAATTCAATTCTAAGCCATGGAAATGGAATTGAAAGTTCAATCTTAATTCCACGGAATTGAAATTGGCCTTCCAATTCCAATTCCAAACTTTGAAATTGAATTGCCAAACGGGCCCTAATTGTAATTGTGATTCCAAAAATAAAGTGACACACGTAATAAATATGGAGTAGATAATATACACACGCAAAGACACAATATATAATAATAGAAGAAGATTACAAATGAAAAGATAATATGTTCCTTCCTCACAAGGGCGGATCCAGGGGTGGGCCCACCAGGGCTGTAGCCCACCCCTCCCAAATTGGAAAAGAAATATGTAAAGGTTAAAAATTGCTACTTGTAGTTAAAATATTATTGAAAAATAATCTCAAATTTTGTAAAGGTTAAAAAATTGCTGGAAAATAAAAAATAACATAGATAAATAGATACAAAAAGTTAATAAATTTCTCCTCTTGGGAAATCGCCCTGAACCCCGGAGATTGGTCGAGACTTCCGCCCCATTGACAAAAATTATCGGGTTCATTACTAATTTTAGCCCACCTCTTCGAGGAATCCTAGCTCCGCCCTTGCTTCCTCATATACTAATAATCTCTCTTCTCACAAATAAAATAACACTCTCACAAATATTAAAAGACACGTAAATAATAATTTCCTCATAAAAAACTCCTAAATTCTACATAAAATCCTCAATAAATAATACTCAAAATTAGTTTCCAAAACAATCACGTTTACACAATGAATGAACCCTTAAATTTCCACTCAATACAAATATTCTCTAATTTATTATCTATTATATATTTTTAATACGATAGATTAGAGGTATAAATAAACCTTTAATATCATTTAATGCATTTTAGTTCATGAAAGACGTATTTACGTGGTCAGCTACATCATTTCTAATAATCAAATATCTCCCTCTGCCTTATACAACCCTGACGTTTTCTCACCACCTCTTTCACATCTCTCAGTTAGGAATCTTAAAAGGTTTTCAACCTCTCATTAGAAAAAACCTTGATATTCTTATCATTTATGTAACCGATTACCGTTCATTCATTTACGTGCCTAATTTTTTACCTCTCCTCCACCATCTGCTCCCCCTCTTCAACCTTTCTCATTCTTCCATACAACCACCTCTTTCTATATATAATCCCAACACACCCAACTCTCATTCTCCCCCTATAAATTGAATACTGAATACGCCACCAGATTTATTCACTACTGTGCGAAACTCACTTTTTTCCTCTGCCTCCGGCGACTACCACCTGCGACTCCAAAGAGTAAAATAATGTCCACATATCTCGATCGCGATGACAGAAACAAAAACGGAAACTTGGACTCTTTTATTTCATTTTTATTTTTTAAATGTAGAGTTTATAGGCAGTTTTGTCTTTTTTTAGTTTTTAATTGGTGTATATTAATGCATATCCCACCTTCTCCACTCTGAAAGACCATGTGGCCCTCTCCCCCTTCACGATAGAAAACCCATGTGTGATAACAAACCCATTTGTGCTTTAAAATAGCAGGTAGAGGTGAACACACTTCATCTATTATGTTCGCGGGTCACCACCTATGATAGTATGACTGTTATCTGTGTGGGGTTTGAGGCTTTCAAAGACTCCAATTTGATTTCATGCATTCCTCATTTTAAACTCATAAATTTATGGAGTTTGATGATTTGAAACTTTTTTTAATTCTTTATTTTTTTGTAATTGTTTTTTTAGATCTCTTGCTCTCCCACGTTTTCCTTCATTAACGGTTTAAAGTGAGGGGTTTGTGTTTTTGTTTGTAAACATGTTAATTATTTATTTTTTATTCAATTATTCTGGATGATATTATCCCAAATAAAATAACATTGATTTGATAGAAAAAGACCAAGAAGAAGCATTTTAATATTATCATATGATGACTCTTTATCTGATTCATCAGATGAGGACCCATCCTCAACCATGGTATTGTGGTAGGTTTTAGAATTTTTTTCTCAAACGTATTTCAATATTTCTCATTATATACGAATAGTAAAATATCTGAATGTAGTCCAAGGTCTCCTCGATCAATGGGATTGATGAGTTAGAATTGAATGCATTTGCATTTTCTATGTTTTTGAAGAACTTTAGCGTAAATTATAATCTTAAGCATGGGGCATTTTGCTATTCTTGGAAGAAACTAAATCAAGTTTTAAATCACCAATACTGAAAAATATTGTTACTTCAATTCATATGTGCATGCCATCAATGATTATTTTTTCTTTAATTTGGTCTTTGTTACAAATGTATAATACGTGATTTCCTTAGGTTAAACATATTAAGGGTGGGTGTGACATAATCACGTGTTAAACTATTTTTTAGATTTTTTATTAATTAGATTTTTGTCGAATATATTTTGCGTTTATTTTAACATATTTAGATTTTTGTCGGATATATCTTGCTTTTGTTTTAACCTATCAACTTCATTCATTACACATTCAAGACTTCGTGACTTTTGAGATTCTAATGTTTCATTTTCCTCATATACTCGTGGAGATTGAAGCATATCCTCTTAATTTTTTAGCTCATTTGTTCATCGAGATTAAATTATATGTTTAGTTATTGTTCCTTTTATACGTTCATTGAATCCAGTTTACAACTTGAATTACAAAGAAAATTTGTATGTGAATGATCTATCCACAAAAAACAACACTAACAAACGAGCAAAATCTCATTTTGGATGGGACCCAATTTTCAATTTCTACTTGGGTGTACTAATGTCATACTGATTTTGTTGATATCACAAACCAAATAGAAATTAAGACACATGTTATTCATTCCCGAATATTAACACCCTCATTCTTACTTTTTTCAGCCTGCATGCATCTATTTTTACCAATATTCAAATAAATTCTTATGTTTATAAAGTAAACATTGGTTGTGAAAGTCATTTTATATAAGGATTGGTTTTCAATTTCCATTGGTATACCCCGCGCATCGCGCGAGTTACATGCTAGTATATCTCTAATACGATAGTATTAAAGGTATTAATAGCAATTAATGCAGTAATCTTTTCTTTATTCATTATCAGTGTAATACACCAATAATCGTGTGTATTCTTAGAAACTGAAGAGATGCATTAAGCCTTTAACCTGAGATACATTAACCCTTTGACCTTCTCTTTATTCATTATGAGTATACTAATTAAAATTACACCAAAATCATTTGTATTCATGGAAACTAAAAAGTTGCATGATACCTTTCATATCCCAGTTCTATACATGCAGTTGTTTAGTATGGTCCACAGTTAGAGCCGGCTCTAGGCATAGACGGGTTAGGCCGCCGCCTAGGGCTACCGATTAATTGGGGCCCCTTTCGGGGAAAAAAAATTTAGGTATTAATAAAAAAATAGGTATAAAAAAAAATTAGGTTTAAAAAAAAAATAGTTGTAAAAAAAAAGGCCTCCTCAAAAAAATTAGTTAAGAAAAAAATTAGAGTTATCACTTAAAAAAAGGCACCCAAAAATAATTTTTTCTATTTAAAATAAACTCATATACTAAACCCAACAATAATATAATAACCTACCCACACACTAAAAAATAAATCCACACAATAAATCCACCATCATAACCCAACCCAACCCATTTACTTATTCTATTATTTTAACCCTAACAACTTGTTTGGGAGTTTCATTTTGGAGAGAAAAGAAAGGAAAGGAAGGAAAATTATGTTTCATTTCCGTCGTTTGGGAGTTTACATAGGAGAGAAAGTGTTGTTTTGCCATTTTCCGTCGTTTGGAAGTTTAAAAGGAGAGAAAAGAAAGGAAAATTTTTAAAAGAATTTCCCTTCCTTTCTTTCCAAAACTTTCCGTCCAAATCGGAAAGAAATGGAGAGAAAGGAAAGTTTTCTAAAGAATGTACCTTATTTCCCTTACAAAAATTATTTTCCTTTCAACTTCCAAACACTAGAAAAGAAAATTATTTTATCTTCCTTCCTAAATCATTTCTCTTCTCTTCCTTTCTTTTCTCTCCTATAAATTTTTCTTTCTTTTCTTTTCTCTCCTAATAAAACTTTCTTTTCCTTTCCTTCCTCTAAAAAACTCTCAAACATGCTGTAACTCTCTCATTTCTCTCACCCACTTTCTTCTCTCACTCTTCTTCTCTTCCTCTCTTCTTCTCTCTCACTCACACCACTCTCTTTCTCTACTAACCAAAGCAAGAATAAACACTCTCTTACCCACCCCACCTCCCCAAAACCCTTAGCCGCCACTGCCCCACCGCCCACTCACCCAAAAAAAAGAAATTTCGGCAGCACCTCCCCCCCCCCTTCCCTTTTTTTTCTTGAACTAACCTCATCAAAATAAGGGTTAAAAATCTAGGGTTTCAATTTTTTCAATTTTCAAAAGTTAGGGCTTGATTGGAGATTGGTTGGACCTTCTTTGTGTACGTATATATTATTCATTTACTTTGTTATATTCCACTATATAAATTTGTTTCTGTTACTACTAATATTTGTGGGTTTTTTTTTTGTAGATTTCAATTTATTATTTGGGCATTTACAAATTAAAATTTCAGATTGCTCTCAAATTGGCACTCAAATCAGGTTCTATTGTTCGTCTTTAGCATTTTTTTTTAATATGGTTTGTCAATTTTATTGAGAATCTTGTGATTGCGTGATTAATTTTTATTTTTGCAAATTACACTTCTTGTTGTATTGTGTGAATATGTCTACTAGCAAATTACACTTGTTGTTGTGTTGTGTTGTGTGAAGAATAATGTTTGGCTACCCGGGTGTTAACCCCAGGCTAGCACAGGGATGCCATTTTCTTTTCTTTTCTTTTTTTTTTATTTTTCATGTAAAATGAGTTAAAAACAATTATAAAAAATATTTTTTTATTATAATAGTTTATTTGTTTTTTTCAATTATTTTTTTTAAAACTCATTTTATCCCTCAGAAACCCATTTATTCAATATTCTTTTATTTTTAAAGGTCTGCGCTAGCGGCACCCGTTATTTTTAAACTTTTTTTTTTTATTTTACAACATTTGAAATAATTTTTGTATTTCTGCATTAAAAAACTAATCTAATAATTTTTTTAACTTATTTAGTCCCTCAAACACCCATTTACCCAATATTCTCTTATTTTTAAAAGTCCGCGCTAGCGGCACTCGTTATTTTTAAACTTTTTTTTTTAATTTTACAACATTTAAAATAATTTTTGTATTTTTGCATTAAAAAACTAATCTAATAAAAAATTGTGTTTTTAATTATTTTCAACCTATTTAGTCCCTCAAACACCCATTTACCCAATATTCTCTTATTTTTAAAGGTCCGCGCCAGCGGCACTCATTATTTTTAACCTTTTTTTAATTTTACAACATTTAAAATAAATTTTGTATTTTTGCATTAAAAAATTAATCTAATAAAAAATTATGTTTTTTATTATTTTCAACTTATTTAGTCCCTTAAACACCCATTTACCCAATATTCTCTTATTTTTAAAGGTCAGCGCCAGCGGCACTCGTTATTTTTGAATTTTTTTTTTAATTTTACAACATTTAAAATAATTTTTGTATTTCTTAAAACTGTTTCAAAATGTAAAAAAAAAAATATTTATATTAAACAACTTTTCTTTTTGGAAACAGTTTTTTTCAGAAGAAAAAAAATCTTTTTGTATTAAAATAGTGTTTTTAAACAATAGATTTTTTTTAGTTTATAAAAAATATTATTTTTTAATAACACAGTTTTTTTAAAATAAAAAAAAAAGTCAAATAATGCTAATAAATCACAAAAAAAAACCAAAAAAAAAAAAAAAATTCTCTATGTACTAACCCGGGGTTAACACCCGGGTAGTATATCATTACTCTTGTGTGAATATGTCTATAGATATTGTTAAAGAAATGAAAATCGAACACGTATTTTGTGAAAATCAAAATATTTATAAAAAATATATTTTAATGAGAATTCTAGTGATGGGATTAGATATTAGTATATTAAAATTAATTTTCTATATCAAAATTGGTTTTGCATGAAAAAATGCGAGAATAATACATTTTTTTTAATTTGATTTTTTATATATAAAAGGATCATATTTTGATTTTTCATCTAGGATTCCGAAAATTATAGAGCCGACGCTGTTCACAGTTCAATGGATTAAAAGACGGAGATGTATAAGGATGGAAGTTAATGACATTTTGATGAAACTCTTTTTGACTCTCTTTTTCTCTCTATATATACGTACTGAATGCAACAAATTAAACCCTCTATCATCTCGTCACTTTACGTCTCCATCATATCAGCTTACTATCTTTCTCTATGTTGGATTTATTCATAAGACAAATGTCTTTGTATCTTTGTTTTGTATGTATATATAGTTGTCCCGGGAGAAAATTTTAACCATATACTCTAAAATTCATTTTTTATTACTTTTTTTTAAGATATCTGATTGCAAGTTGTAATTGCTCATGATTTTTTTTGGACAGTTAATCTATACATTTACATATTGATGTAAATCTCTTCTTAGAATTATTAATTTATACACTTAAATGATAATATGTTTTGCATTTTTTATTCCTTTTAATTTAATTTCTATTATTTTAGCCAGAGACGAAGCTATATTGTGGCCAAAGGGTGCCATGGCCCCCTTTAGAATTTCAAAGCCTTGATAGGTTTGATGGCTCCTAATAGTTAACAAGTTACATTTTATAACTTAAAATATTATGGCAAGTTGAATGATGGTGTGCTAACCCTAAAATAAGTTTGATTATATATACATGTGTGCAATATATATATATATATATATATATATATGTCCGCTCCGCATTCTTAAAATGCGGACTAGTAAAAACTGACAAAGTTTGACCGATTTTTTTAAAATAGCAAAAAAATTCATTTTGAGTTGAATTTTTTTTTATGGTGCTATTGAAATGTTTAGAAACTATCAAAAAAAAATCCGTCCGAAATTATTTTTTTTACTATTTTAAAAAAATGATCCGCACGGAGGGTATGCAAACTGGGTATGCATAAGAACCTCTCTCTCTCTCTCTCTCTCTCTCTCTCTCTCTCTCTCTCTCTATATATATATATATATATATATATATATATATAACAATCTATATGAGGTGTTTTAAGCAATTTTAATTTCACTTTTTATGTTTTATGAATTTATATACCACGGGTAAATTATTTCAATAACTTATTATTTTGTTGTAAATTTATTATAAATCTTTACTCTAATTAAATTTAGAGGTGGTAATTTAAGTGTGTTATACAAGAACTGATACAAAACCATATATAATTATGAAAATATATTTGTCACTTTTTCTACACAGTAAGCAATTAAATATGATTATTTGTGTCATATATAAGTAAAATCGGAGTTTATTATTTGTGTTTTTTGATCATGTCAATTTTTTTTGGTTCGTAAAAAAGGATCAACCTTAATCCACTAACTTCGTATTGCATGCAAGTCGTCTTAATATATTCGTCAAAAATAATTTTCACTAATTAAATTAAATTCATCATATATTACTGAAATCGAGATAAAACCCTAAGCCAAAATTAGTCAACAATCAAATCGATCAAAACACAATCGACTAAAATTGGTTCGGTCAACCAACCATAATGTGTCTATCTGTCCGCCCGGCCCCCTCTAAGTGTAATTCCTGGCTTCGTCCCTGATTTTAGCATAACTGACCACAAATTCTTCTATTTGTGGTTATAATTGATTGGAGAGATGCAGAGGTACAAAAACGAATCTCGTCGACTTCTTGAATGCTTGCTTTCTCACAAATTGTTCAAACATACTAATAATTGGAACGAATTGAAATTGTATTTTTTTAAATCACTTTGAATTATTTACTAAAAATATGTTATACTATATTTCTGAGGATGGGAAGAAGTGATTGAGAATCGCAGGATGCAAGCAAGTTTTAGAGAGAGAAGATTAGAAATGTTGGTGGTTGCTCTAATGACAACAATATTGACGGTAAGTGAATTTTCATACACCTTATTTACTGCGTAAATTATTTGTAATTCCTATTTTTTTAATTGATTATTGCATAAAAATTTACTATGTACTTTCCTTTGTATTTCATATGCTAAGTTTATAATTGTATGTAAAAGTAATATTAGTTGATGCCTTCAAAGAGTTTGAAAAAATGTCTTTATAATTACTATTTTTTTGAATTGGTTGTTGCATTCAACATGTTTGAAAAAATGTCACTACCATATATTTCAAATAATGTGTATAGATTTCTTTTACCATATGTTTTTCTTTGTATTTCATATGTTAATTTTATAATTTTATGTAAAAGTAATATAAATTGATGTCTTCCAAGTGTGCGTATGATTTTACATTTGATTTTAAAAAAATTGTCGGGTCAAAGCCTTCTACATTAATCGGTAGGAGATGAAATAATTTAGAAACAAAAAAAAATATTTTGTGAAAAAGTTGAAAAACTCCCTTTATAAAAATATGGACGTATGATGGAAACATATTATTTGGATGTTGCTATTTCAAAACGTATGACGTCATAACATCATAACATCTTAATAAACGTAGGTATAACTCAATCAAAAAAAAATAGTTGGATGTAGCTTTTTCAAACAAAAAAATATATTTTGTGAAAAAGTTAAAAAAAACTCCCTGTATAAAAAAATGGACGTATTTATTAATTTTATTTTTTAAATATTACAAAAAACTGTTTTGTGAATAAGTTACAAAAAATTATTTTTCCAAAAAAAGTTTGTAACGTTTTTATAAAAATAAATAAACGGACATTGTTTATAAAAAAATTTATAGGTTTTACGGTCTAGTCATTTGACTAAACATTTTAGACAAAAAAAACGGTGAAACAAATTTTAAACGATTAGGTCCAACATATAAATACTGTCAATCTAAAAAAATCATAAACCTAATCGGCTATTGGAGGTTTTTCTGCAACTAACTACTATTCTCCGAAATCAAAAATAACATCAATCTTGAGGCTTTTTTCATCTGTCTTACAGTGTTCTTAATCGATTCTACATGTATCACTTGGCTCTATCATTTGTAAGTTTATCTTTATCAGCAGTTGGTTTTTCTATTTTCGATCGATTACAATAGGTCAATTTACTTTGTTTTGATTCAAGAGACTCATTGTAATTTCGTAATTCATGTGATTGAATAACTTTTTATATGTTTTATATGTATATGTTTTGATTTTGTGTTTTTTATGCATTTATGTTTGGATTCTTCATATATAAGATTATATTTATCAATATTTGTAATTGTTAGTTGAATGTGCTGAATGAATATTATTGATGTTTCATTCTAATTTTAAGAGTACTTGATTTTGAGTTGGTATTGAATCACTTATTGATATAGGTGCACGCCAGCGGAACTAACATATTCGACATCAGTTTTCAAAGTACACGCACTGTTTATAAAGTAAACGTGATTATTTTTTAAAAAATATGCATTTACTTTATTGCTTCATGTATAGGTTTTTAAACAGTGCCTGTAATTTTATATTAATTATATATAAACATTTTGATATTTCATGCATTAAATTACTACACACATTTTTAGAATTGTTGACTGTGGGCACCCGAATTTGGCATTACGGGTCCGGACGAGTAGCCTAATTAAAACGGCCCAAAGTCCAAACCCTTCGCACCTTAACATTAATTCAGTTATAACTTAGTCTTCTCCCATGTTCTCGTATAGAGATGTTCCAGGAGAAGATGGTAAACGTGGGGGAGTCCAACACCCCACTCCCCGAAGACAGACATGTATATAATAAACCATAGGACTGGGGCAAAGGACACGCACTGTATTCTTTATAAATGCTCCCCGGAGTAGATAGAAATAATACTGACTGCATTCCCGTGGACGTAGGCATTCTTGCTGAACCACATACATCTTTTATTGTGTGATTGGCATTTTATGTTTCTTATTTTGCTTGGTGATTGGGCTTTTCTTATCTATTTGTGTTGTAAATAATTGTCACCACAATTGGCGCCGTTTGTGGGAACGTTTATCTTCCGTGAGAAAGCCGACACCAACAAAGAAGTTTGAAATGTCTGGTCACAGTAGTAATGCTCCTCAGGCAGGAGATATCCAAGAACAACCTGCTCCTCGCAGGATCAGATCTGAAGTTCGGCGTTCAGATCAAAGGGCTCGCCTAGAGAGGCCATCCTCAGAAGAAAGCCAAGGACCAGCGAGGTCCATACAAATATCCAGGTTGATTGATGCCTATGAGGCGAGGCTCCGAAAGCAGAGGGAGTCTTCTCGCAAGCACGAAGATGAGAATGTTCGCCTCAAAAGAAGGTTAGAAAGAATGGAGATAGAGCTCCATCGTGGCACCAGGAGACATCTGTACCACACTCCTAGCCCTCAGGCGAGCAAGTCTCGCAGCCGAGGAAGGAGCCCTAGACGCGGGTCCCAGAAAGTTGAGGAAAACGAGTCAGAGGACGACCTGCATGAGAAATTACGACTAGCTCGTAATTATAGGAGCCCAGCTAGCAGCAACAAGAACATACGAAGTCTATTCCGAAGGGAGATGGGCCAAGACCCTGCGCATCACGGTACCAGATCGACCCGAGAGCTCGCTAGGCGAGCTCTCAAAACTCAGATGAAATCATCTTTCTCAAGGGAAATAGAAGAAGAGGAAGCCCCCAAGAAATTTGCTATTACAAGGTTCGAGATTTATGATGGTAAAACTGATCCCATTGATCACGTCAGGCAGTACAGGCAAGCCATAACCCTCTGGAACCATCGAGACGTACTGATGTGCCGAATTTTTCCCTCGAGCCTGCATGACGTGGTGCAGAAATGGTTCGAAAGGCTCCCCCACAGGTCCATCAGACGCTTTAAGTCCCTTGCCGAGCTCTTTACGGCCCGCTTCATTACTAGTAGCTCCCATCCCAAAAGGATAGATGCTTTGTTAACAATGAAAAAGACACCTCAAGAGACCCTCTGAGACTACGCAAAGAGGTATTGGGAGTTATTCAACGAGGTCAAGGACTGCTCGGAGCAAGTGGCAGTGGCCTCTTTTAAAATTGGGCTACCCAGCTCTTCCCTTCTGTACCAGTCCCTGACAAAGAAAGAGGCCATGACCATCGACGACCTGAAGGCTCGCATCAAGAAATATGCCAAGGTGGACGATGTGACCCGCCTCAGCACAGGGGAAAACGGTCGAGCTAAGCTCGCTGCCAAAGGAAGTGACAGAACTGAGAATTAGAAGAAAGGAGGAAAGAATGGGGGCAAGAATGGCTCCAAGAACGGAGGCAGCAACGATGTGGCAAAATCATTTCGGGCGGTCAACACTGTCTTCAGAGAACCAATTTACAAAATTCTCTCAAAAATCAAAGACGAGTCATTTATTAAGTGGCCCAAAAAATGAAAGGAGATCCCTCAAAGAGAAACAACGCGCTGAGATGCGCTTTTCATAAAGAAGGAGGACATAAGACTGAGCATTGCAAGGCTCTTAAGTCCCACCTCGAAGAGTTGGTCCAGTCCGGGCATCTGAACGAATTCGTGGAAAAGAAGGCAGAGAAAGTTATTGCCCATAGAGAAGCAAGGCCTAAAAACGTACTCAAAGACGATGCCGACCATGAATTCGCAGTAATTCATGGGGCATCTGATGTGAAGAAGATTCAAGGAAATTCAGCTCGAATGGAGGTAAAAAAGCTTATAGCGGTGATGCAAGCTTTTTAGATCGATCCAGCAAAGACACAATCAGGAAAGCGTCGGCGAGCAGATGATGTCGACTATAGTAAGCATATCGTATTCACAGATGAACATCTGGTGGGTGTGATAACCCCACATCATGATGCTTTGATCATTACTCTCAGGATAGTTAACTATGACGTCGACAAGTTGCTCGTCGACCAAGGAAGCTCGTCTGAGGTAATGTATCTCGACCTATTCAGAAAATTGAAGTTAATCATCGCCGACCTAAAGGAAGCTACTGTCGTTTTAGTTGGCTTCGCTGGAAAAGTGACTGCCCTTGGGAAAGATCGTGCTTCTAGTAAGGGCAGGAAATGTCTCTAAAATGATTGAGTTTCTAGTAGTCGACATTGACTCGCCATACCAGGCTATCCTCGGCAGAGGATGGCTGCACGCAATGAAGGCAGTCTCCTCGACCTACCACCGGAAGCTCAAATATGTGACTGAGCGAGGAGTAATGGAGATCCATGGCGATCAAGCGATGGCAAGAAGGTGCTTCATAGCGTCCATCCGCCCAAGACCAGAGAAGAAGGCCGACAGGCCCAGCGAGAAAGTTGAGGAACAATAAGGTCTGACACCTTCGAAATAGCAGTTAAAATACGGAAGACCCGAAGTGGAGGAGACCAGGCTCCTCCCCTCTGAATGGGTCATCGAGAACCTGGAGGAAGTTACAGCTAGAGGTAGCGATGATGACAGGGTTTTCTTGATTGGAGCTTCTCTCACATATCAAGAACAGAAGGAGTTGACGATTTTGCTGAGAAGAAATGTAGACGTTTTCGTATGGGAACCATACGAGCTTCCTGGAATTGATCCTAGTGTGGTTTGTCATCAACTACATATCGACCCCACCTTCAAACCAATCATGCATAAAGCACGGCGAACTGAGCCCGAGAAGGCAAAGGTCGTGGAAAAAGAAGTTGAAAAATTACTGGATGCAGGATCCATTCGGGAAGTCCAATTCCCTAAATAGTTGTCCAACCCAGTAGTAGTCCCAAAGAATAACGGAAAATGGAGAGTCTGCATCGACTTCACTGACCTTAACAGGGTATGCCCTAAGGACAGTTTCCATCTCCTAAAAATCGATTAGTTAGTGGACGCCACAACAGCTCACGAAAGGATGAGTTTTTGGGACGCACACTTGGGGTATCATCAGATCCCACTTTATGCTCCAGACCAGGACAAGACAGTATTCATCACCACCGTTGGATTATACTGTTACAAGGTCATGCCCTTCGAGCTCAAAAATACAGGGGCAACCTACCAGCGGCTGGTCACGAAGATGTTCAAAGATCAAATGGGAGACACCATGAAAGTTTACATCGACGATATGCTCGTCAAAAGCAGGAAGAAAGAAGACCACCTCTCAGACCTATCAAGAACCTTCGAAATCCTCAAGAAGTACCGAATGAAACTTAACGCGAGCAAGTGTTCTTTCGGTGTCCAGTCAGTAAAATTTCTTGGGTACTTGGTCAGTAAGAGAGGCATTGAGGCTAATCTAGACCAGATCGATACAGTAAACAGGGTACAACCTCCTTGCACAATCCATGACGTACAGAAGCTCACCGGCATGCTCGCTGCCTTGAACCGTTTTATCTTAAAGTCCTCCGAGAAGTACAAACCATTCTTCCAGCTCCTAAAGGGAAACAAAACAGTAGAATGGAATCAAGATTGCTCACGGGCATTAGACGAGCTCAAGGCTTACCTTAGGTCACCACCACTGCTCGTCATACCACAGGAAACAGATTCCTTGTACTTATACCTCGTCGTTTCCAACCACACTGTCAGTTCTGCATTGATGTGCGAAAAAGAAGGAATCCAGCACCCTGTTTATTATGCGTGCAAGACCTTATTAGAGCCCGAGCAGCGGTACCTACCACTAGAGAAGCTCGCATTTACACTTGTAGTGGCTTCGAGGAAGTTAAAGCACTACTTTGAAGCTCACACTATCATCGTCCTTACATCGCACCCCCTTAAAGAAATCCTGAGGAAAGCGGATTTATCGGGCAGACTATCTAAATGGTTAGTCGAGCTCGGGCTATTTGACATCCAATTTTAACTAAGGAACGCAATCAAAGGGAAAGTCCTTGCTGATTTCATAACCAAATTCACAGGCGAGCAGCCTCTCGACCAACTTCAACCTGTGAAGCAAAGAGAGAATCACACGACAGGGGAAATCTAGAGATTGTTTATTGATGGAGCCTCCAATTCAAAGGGGGAAAGAGTAGGCATTGTACTTATCACTCTGAAAAATGCAATCCTCAAGGCTTGGATTTGAAGCCTCCAACAATGAAGCAGAATATGAGGCCCTGATAGCCGGCCTCCAGAAGGCACACACTTTGGGGGCAAAGCAGTTGCAGGTGTTCGGCGACTCATAATTAGTCTCCAATCAAATAAGTGGAGACTACAATGCAAAAGATGAAAGGATGGTAGCCTACCTCGCATTGGCAAAGAGGCTATTGGATAACTTTGAGGAAGTCAATGTCCAGCAGTTTCCCAGAGGATAGAACAGCCATTGCTGATGCCCTAGTAGCCCTGAGTTCGGCAATCAATTCCTACTTAAAAAGAACAATCCCCATCGATTTCCTAGCTCATCTGAGCATTAACCGTAACAACGAGCTGCCAAGCGTGGAGCACGTGCTCCAAATTGGGTCAGCACCCAGTTGGATGGATCCTTTAAAGGATTATTTGAAGGATGGTGCACTTCCAGATAATAAGAAGACTGCTCATCAGATAAGAATCAAAGCTGCTCACTTTCACTTATCTCTTGAGGGCAAGCTATATAAGAGATCGTTCTCCGGTCCCTACCTTAAATGTGTTCACCCGAGGGATATCGAACAAATTCTACATAAACTCCACGAGGGAATCTTTGGAAGGCATATTGGAGGAAGGTCATTGGTTTTCCAAGCAATGAAGGAAGGCTATTGGTGGCCATATATGCAAAGAGACTCTGCAGTGTATGTTCGCAAATGCGAAAAAGGGTAACTTCATGCTCTTATGGTCCATCAACCCGCCAGCGATCTAAAATTACTTTCCATCCCATGGCCATTCGCCCAATGGGGAATGGACATCGTAGGACCTCTTCCTACCGCTGCCGACAATCGCAAGTATCTGTTGGTCGCAACTGACTACTTCACCAAATGGATAGAGGCAGAGCCACTAGCAAACATCCGAGACGCGGATATGATAAGGTTCATATGGAAAAATATAATCACCCGTTTTGAGATCCCTAGGACCATCATCACTGATAATGGAACGCAGTTCGAGAGCGACTCCTTTCAGAATTTCTGTAATAACCACAGAATCAGACACCATTTCATCTCGGTGGCCTATCCTCAGAGTAATGGCCAAGTCGAGGCTTCCAATAAAATGATGATCGATGGGCTAAAGAAATTATTAGAATGAGCCAAAGGTGCATGGGTGAATAAACTACCGTATATTCTGTGGGCCTACCGTATTACCCCACGTCGAGCAACAGGAGAAACCCCATTCTCACTAACATACGAAATGGAAGCAGTCATCCCATTGGAAGCATGCTTACCCACTATGAGGTCCACCCTTGTCGACCAAGGCCAGAATGATGCAGCACTGCTCGTTGAGCTTGACCTAGCTGACGAACGTCGAGATCTTGCCTTGGTGAAACTAGCGAGCTATCAGCAACAGCTCGCAAAGCACTATAACAAGAAGGTCAATCCAAGGGCATTCCGAGTTGGGGACTACGTCCTAAGGAAAGTCTTTGGCAGCGCAGTAAAACCATCATATGGCAAGTTAGGGCCAAACTGGGAAGGACCATTCAAGATAACAAGAGATGATCTGTGAGGAACCTATCACTTAGAAACTCTGGAAGGCAGAGAGATACCTCGAGCATGGAATGCAACCAATCTTAAGAAATTATATTTCTAGATTCTTCTTTTGCATTGTACTTATGAGACTGGAAGCTCATTTCCTTATCATTAATAAAAGTTGTCTAGCAGTTGCATTCTACGAAGTGTCAGTTAACAAGTATATGAACTTTATAACCCACATACCCTTTCTTAGTGACAGGTTCATTAATCATTACGCTATAGCAGGGAAATCACCCTCCTCAGGTTTTCGTTATGAAACACGAAAAACCTCTTAGCATTGCCTCTGGAAATATATGAAGCCCTACAGGAGATCCTTAGGAAATATGGCTAGTTCAAAATTGGTTGCCAAACAATGTTTGGTTAATAAAATCCTGATCGGATAGAGCATCCAACACCATGTGTGTCCTCGCCAATTGCCACACTTAGGCCTAAGAAAGTGTGATGACACAACCTAAAAGGTAAAGTGGGACAGAATGGTATCTCATAAGCATACTGGACTGGAGGGACACTTACTTGACAATGCAAATTTACAAATCTAGTCAGCCAGGAGAGGCCCAAGGTTATTAAGCAAAGTCTAAAGGATGTGGAAAATATCAAACACTTGTTTAGTAGGGCAAATTCGCCCAAAACATAAATTTTATATTACTTCATCACATTTACAACAAATACAACCCGTGTTTAGTCGGAAAGCTCATCCAAAACATCAACATTACATTATCACATATGAATACAGAATTACTACTGCCAAAATCTTAATGAGGTTGAGGCCTCTGAACGAGATAATCAGCCACTTGAGCTCTTCGACCATCATCGGGATGGGGAACTAGCTCCTCCTCGACTTCGTTCACATCCGACTCCAATAGTTGCCAAGGGATGGCATCGATAGGGATCCACTGATCATCTCTTTGAAAGGGGTTAGGCATCAGGGTGGAAGGAGAGATCTCATGACGATACCAGAGCATTGAGTTCCTTGGTACTTACATCTCCCTCAGGGCACTTAACCATCCCTTGATAAAGGCAATCTCTTCAAACTCTGTCAGCCTCGTTGGAGCATCTAGCCAACCTTGGTTGTAACCATCAGCCTATACTCGTCGAGGTCCTCTCTTAAACAGATGCCTCAATCGAGTGACATCTCTTTGAAGCCCAGCAGCAATCACGTATGCTCGTCGGATATCATCACGAAGCTCTTCCATTTCCCTAACTAGGCTTCTTGCATTTGTACCAGCTCGCGGAACAGTTGACGGGGTAAAACCTCACAGCACCGATGGAACATCACTTAATCCAGCTCCAGCTCGTAACGAGGAGGAACCTGTAATACTGTAGGAGCGGTGCTCGGCGCATGCTCCCTGAGTCGCGAGACTTCCCTTCTCAAAGCTTCATTCTCCTGCCGAAGAATTTCTTCAACCTGGTTGATCTCGGAAGCATCTAAAAACCTTGCTCTCAGAGTATTCACCTCTTCTTGGAGTGAGGCCCCGACTTCTTCCATTTTTTGGAGCTTGTCTTCTAGTTTAATGATGAGCTCAGTCTGCTCTATGAAACTATTGTTCCTCAATCACAGTGATTTGTAAATCCTCACAAAGGTATGACGAACTTCAGAACTTACATTAGGACCAAGAATTCTTCCCAATTGAGAAGTGGATGGTACATAATCATCAACATCAATCAACTACAAGCAATAAAAGAGCAATGAAAGATAGAGTTATTCAGTACACTAAAGGAAAAAAGTCTTCTCATTTTATTCATACGAAAGAGATCAGAGTATATTGAAGAATCAGAAGGGAACATTACAAACAAAGATACAAAAAAGCTGGCGACCTCGGGTTGCTCAGAAGAAGCTGGTTGCTTCCCCTTATCAACAGCGATGGGAGCACCACCCTCAGTAAGGACAGCATCTGTCACTTGAGCAGGAAGGGCAGCAACAGGAATTGACTAAGGAACAGAGCCAACACCTTCGATGGTTGGGGCAGGAACTTCATCCACGACAGGCTTTGGGCCTGGATCGTGCTCATCAAATAGAAGAGAGGCAACATCCACACCAGCAGCTAAAAGGGCCTTGTTCCAGCCCTTCTTAAAGTTCAAACGGCTGAAGTAGCCTATCTGAACCTCAGCGTCTTCATCGCAGCAGCCCACCCGGAGTTATATGAGTCCTCCTTAACGGTGGCTGCCGGAGACTCTTTCTCCTTTAGCTGCTAGATCAGAACTTTATTCTCCTCTATAATAGCCAGCTTGCTCGAGCAGACCAGATCGTAAGCTTGCCATAGTTCATTCAATTCTTTAACTGCTACCCCCCGCTCTCGATTGGCTTTAGCAAGAGCCATATCAGAAGACGTCCGAGCAGCATTAGTGGCCTTCAAACTAGCCTTGAGCTCTATACCCTTCACTCTTCAAGAAGCATTATGCTTATCCAGCTCTCTGTTCTTATGATCAGCTCGTCGTGAGGACGATAGATCACGGCAAAATCAGTCACAAACTGCAAGTAAAAGAAGATATTAGAAGAAGGAAACATACATAAATTGGGAAATATTAGAGAAGAGAAATAGACTTACCAAGGCTAGCCTCTGGCTCACCTGCAGAGCTAACTGGTCAGTCCCCACCGCCCTTTTGCGGTCAGTAGGAAGGACTGCTCGCTCCATTAGCGCAGGGGACAACTGGAGAGAAGTGGCAACCGAGGCCCCCTTCGGCAACGCGGACACAGGCACTAAGGCCTGCCCAGCCTTTATCCTCGCCTCCATTTTTCTCCTCTCCTCTTCCTTTTCCTTCTCCTTATCTATCCTCCTCCTCTCCTCGACCTTATTCTTCTCCTTAATCTTCTTCTTCTCTTCTTCCCTCTTCCTCTCTCTCTCTCTCACCTGCTTTTCTTCCTTCCTCTTCTTCTCCTGCTCCTGAGAAATAGACCGAGAACCAGTAGCAACAGCCCCACTGCTGGACTTCTACTTCTTCAACCTTTGATCAAGGATCGCATCATCATCAACATCATCACGAATCAGGTTTTTCCTTAAAGGAACTATTTCCTCGCTAGAGATGCTAGACGTACTTGAGGGATCTTGGGCTTCAGAAACCTCCTCTGAGCTAGAAGAGTTGGCACTGCTAGATCTCTCCTCGCTGGGACCGCCTTCAACACCTCCCCTGATATCACTCTCAGAATTAGTCTCCTCCTCGTCCAACTGAATGGGAGCAGCAGCAGCTTCTTCGAAAGTATCAAACTCGGGAATGCTATCCACCGATCTCGCTATAAATATAGACCCAACATTTTTGTACTCGAGCAAGAAAGCAACAGACTGGGGATGTTCACCGTTAGCTAAGGGCTCCTTGATATTCCAAGCTTTAACCAACTCTGAAATCCAAACCTCGCTGAGGGCAGGCTCCAAGTTCTTCGACCTCGCTGAAGAAAAAATAGGAAATAGTCAGAGAGTTCACACATTAATAAAGAAGTTGAAAGGACAGAGCAAATACTACCTATATACTCTTCCCCATAAAAGGGAATAGTAAACCTATCAGACCTCGACCCCTCAATCTGGAGGGAGAATTGTCAATTTCTAGCAAGAAAGGCATCTTGCTAGTAATCCTTGTGGGAATCTGGTAGGTTTACTACCAATATCCTGTCAGGACTCCTGGCCTTGAGATAAAGAACACCAGAGCTAGTTCGAGAAAAGGAATAGAAAAAATAGAGTTCGACGAGCCCTAATCTAGTGCCATAAAGTTGATTTATTCTATGGATGCCATTGATTATCTTCCATACATTGGGCGAACACTGTGCGGGAAAAATGTTGAAACAACTAAAGAAATGCAAGAATAAATCATTTGGAGGAAAAGTAAGTCCCCCTTGGGAAAGCAACAAGATGTGGATCCAATGAGCGCCCTCTATCTCTCTGACATTTTTAGGAAGAGGGGAGCACTCAATCTCTACCCACTCTGGGATATTGTAAAATTTACTAAACTCGGACACTGAACTATTACCTATCTTTGCCATTTGTAAACCCTAAACTACAAATTCAAAGAAAGCACAGAGAGAAATCAAAGGAGACTTACGAGATGAAAGTTTGACTTGGACAATGCAAGATCACAAGCCCAAATGATGAGGGAGATCGAAAGCGAAGAAAATGAAGACCTGGAGAAGACGGCACAAATTGCTAAAGCTCACAAACGATGGAAGAACACTAAGAATCTTGAAACGAAAAACTATGAAACTTTGCTCAAAATGACTTTTAAATGTTACTAATCATCGCGCACAGGACACGAAGCAACTGCCGTCTAAATCAGTCCTCAAACTTTGGGAAGAGTTACGTGATATGTGAAGGAGCCATTATAACAAATCATTTAAATTTATTGAGCCCAAATTGTGGCCCAACAAATTTAGGGGCAATTGTGGGCACCCGAATTTGGCACTACGGGCTCGGACAAGTAGCCTAATTAAAACGGCCCAAAGTCCAAGCCCTTCGCACCTTAATATTAATTCAGTTATGACTTAGTCTGCTCCCATGTTCTCGTATAGAGATGTTCCAGGAGAAGATGGTAAACTTGGGGGAGTCCAACACCCCCACTCCCCGAAGACAGACATGTATATAATAGACCCTAGGTCTGAGCCAAAGGACACGTACTGTATTCTCTGTAAACGCTCCTCAGAATACATAGAAATAATACTTACTGCACCCCCATGGACGTAGGCATTCTTACTGAACCACGTATATCTTCTGTTGTGTGATTGGCATTTTATGTTTCTTATTTTGCTTGGTGATTGCGCTTCTCTTATCTATTTGTGTTGTAAATAATTATCACCACATTGACCTTGAAGTAAATATTTTTTGTCTCTCTTTTACTGCAGGACATTAGGGAAGTAGTATAACAGCAAGGTGTTGTTATGTGGATAATATGGCTTGTATTAAAATATTTAAAGATAACTCATTAGATTTCATATGCAATGAGGTGTGTATTAGGTTTACTAATTTGAGAAGTGGGAGTTTTTCATTAAGGTATTCATTTGGTGATGAATGTCGGTTCATATTGGTTTGTGACAACGATATTTGTTGTATGTTGCGGTACCAATTGATCGTGAAAGCTAATTTTATTTGGATATATATCATTGCTTTATTAGCATTGCCAAGTAATACATGTCGTGAACGGGTTGAATGCTCTAATCGAATTTTTGAAGGGGTTGACTGCAGTAATACAAGTTCTGAGAGGGTTGACAGTGGTGATACAAATACACAGAGGTTAGAGTCTTTATCATCAGGCACTGCAAATGATTTTAATAGTTGCATTGAAAATGAATTTTATCTTGGAGGCGTGGAGCCAAGTAAGTCAAAAATCTATCTTTCGAATGATTGGAAGACATATATAAGTCATGAGCAGCAGTGTTTTAAAGGAGGTGTAGTGGAATTTCGGGATAAATTACGAAAGTATGCCGTTGAGGTTGGGTTCAGGTATGTGTATTTGAAGAATGATAAAACTCGAGTGATGGTTGAATGCTCTAAAAAGACTACTAAGAAATGCATGTGGAGGATTCATGTTTCATTATCTACAATAAATGGATACTTTTACATACGAAGTTTGAATAATGAACATATATGTAGAGGTGTTTTTCGTAGTCCGTCAGCCAAAATGATAGCGTCCAAGTTAGTTTCAACATTGGTTGTTGATGATCTTAGAGATAACCCACTATTAGGACCAATTGATGTAGTTAGAGATATGAAGAAGAATTATGGTCTTGATATAGCTTATCAACATACATGGCGTGCGAAAGAGATGGTTGTTGTTGATATACATGGTGATCAAAAGGTTTTTATGCATTAATGAATAATTATCGTGACCTTCTATTACAGTATAATCCTGGGTCGCATTGCATTCTTGACGTGGAACACGAGAGTAAAAAATTCAAGAGAATATTTGTAATGTTTAGAGGATGTATTTATGGATTTCAATATTGCAGACCTGTTTTATTTCTTGATGGTGCCTTTTTGAAGAGCCGTTACCGTGGAACAATATTGTCAGCAACGGTAAGGAATGGGAACAATGGTAAATTAATTCTAAACATTTTATTTTGTGTATTGCATTGACATTTTGTTTGTTCCATTCTAGATCATCAAAATACAAGCATAAAAATATAAAGTACCTTTGAATGTCTTTATTTTAGTTCACGTGTAATTTTTATTTTTCTACGTGTATTTTGATGATATGTCTTATTATGTGTAATACTACCTAAAGTACACGCATAGTACATGTCAAGTACACGTGAATGTTTTTGTTAATTTCATGAGTAATTTTCTTTTTTATGCGTGTACTTTGATGATGATGTTGTTATGCTGAATACAAACTAAAGTACACGCATAGTACATGTCAAGTACACGTGAATATTTATGTTAATTTGACGTGTACTTTTCATTTTTATGCGTATAATTTGATGATGTTGTTATGTTGATATCAAACTAAAGTACACGCATAGTACATGTCAAGTACACGTGAATGTTTCTCTTAATTTCATGTGTACTTTTCATTTTTATGCGTGTACTTTATTGATATGTGTTGTTATTTAGAAATAATAAAACCAAGTACACGTTAAAAATGTAAAGTACCTTTGAATGTCTTTATTTAGTTCACATGTACTTTACATTTTTATTCGTGTACGTCGATGTTAGTGTTGTTATTTGAAACTAATTCAAAGTACAAGCAAAAGATTGGAAAGTAAACGTGCATGTATTTTTCTCTTTATCACATGTACTGTGCATTTTTATGCTTTGTCTTGTTATTTACAAATAATTTAAATTAAACACATAATATATTTTCCATATGTTTTAAGTTCTGCGCCAGCAGCACCAATTTACGATGTGTTCTACATGGATATGTTATTTATTTTAATTTAGATATATTTTAATATTTCAGGCTTTTTTCCTGTTGCATATGTTGTTGTTGATTCTGAAATCGAAGATAACTGGATGTGGTTTCTTGTCAATTTGCATAATGCAGTAGCTGAGCAATATCGAAACATAACATTTATATCAGATTGAAACAATGGATTACTTGAAGTTGTATCGAGAGTCTTCCCGTTGTCTACACATTCCTATTGTATACATCATTTACAAGGGAATATAAAAAATAAAATTCGTGGGAATTGTGTTGGATTTCGAAAGAAAATTATTAAAGATTTTTTGTCTTGTGCATATACTGTCTCAGTAGATGTATTTCACAAGAATATTGAAGAAGGAAGGAGGAGCTGCTATTGTTGATTTCATTGATAGTTTGCCTCCCGAGAATTGGTCATGTGCATACTTCCCTGGTAAACGGTATGGTGATATGGCATATAGTGTTGCGGAGTCATTCAATTCATGGATATTGGAGGAAAGGCATTTACCAGTAATGAATATTCTTGATAAATTGAGAGTGAAAATTATGAATTTCAATTCAAACAAACTTGTTGAGTCTGACACTTGGACAAATGAGCTATTGATTCATATCGAATATTGCACATATATACCCTCGAAACTTATGCATTTTAGCCCCCTCGGGTACTATAATGCCTATAATTATGCTCGTTAATCAGACAACCTTCGTTTTATATGCTAAAATATTATTTGAGGTATAATTGAGCTTTTATAGGTGTTAAAGTGCTTAGTATGAAGTTTGGGCACGTTCCGATTAAGTTTCGTCGCGATTCGCACGTTCGGGAGCATTTTCGTAATTTTACACTTTGGGATTTTTTCCCGAAGTCTTCACGAAAGTTGTAGCCCTCGGGTCAAGCTTCGCGTGGCCGCAAACGGTGCTCGAATCGGAGTCCGAACGAAGGAAACACAGACCTTTAATCGGAAAGAATTATAAAAGATTCATTAACAATTTAAATAATTCCATCCATGTCCCTTTTCTTCTTTAATAACAAATTCATTAATTCCATTTATGTCCCCAAAACGTTTTTTCAGCAAATGAAGATGGCCATTTGGCCCTAGGCTCGGGTTTTGCTCGGATTTTGGGTTCGATCGAAATTCGACCCTTTCGTCCGAAATTGGAGCTTGATTTGGGACCACACACGCAAATGGGTCTCTTTGGCCATTTTTTGAAGCTTGGATTTTGGCCATTTATGGCTAGGGGTGTTCACGGGTCAGTCGGTTCGGTTTTGACCGGGTTTTTTGGGCCGAACCGACCATGTCGATTTTTGGAGGAGGAGAACCGAACCGAACCGAAAATGCTGAAAAACCGAACCGAATCGGGTCGGTTTTTGACAGGGCCAGTTTTATACAGGGCCGGTTCGGTTTTTTCCTTTATTTTAATAAAAAATATATTTTTTTAATACCTAATATAAATATAAAATTAAAAAATATAATATGTCAACACTAATATAAATATAATATAAAATATAAAATTAAAAAGTATAAAAATTAATTCGGTTCGGTTCGGTTCAAAATCGGGTTTTTTATGCCAAAACCGAACCGACCCTGTCGGTTTTATACCTGATTAAACCGAACCGAACCGACCCTCAAAAAAACCCGGCCCGAAAATTTTCGGTTCGGCTCGGTTTTGTCGATTTGTCGGTTTGGTCGGTTTTTTTTGCACACCCCTATTTATGGCTATGGAGAATGTGGAGCTTTGAAGTGGGTTTTGGCATTTTAATGGTGGAAGACTAGTTGGTCTCGGTTTTGGCTTCCAAGAATGGTTTTGGGCATATATGGAGTTGGGTTTTGTTGGCATTTTTTTGGAAATGGGTCTTGATTTGGTGTTTGTCACCATTAATGGAGACGGAGCTTTTTGGCCATGGGTGTGGCTGTGCGAAGTTGTGAGCTAAATTGGAGTTGCAGCGCAGCCGGTCGACCGACCACGCTCCGGTGGTTGACCGGTAATTTGATTTTTGCCTTTGATCCGAGACAGTGCGCTCCTTCCCTATTCACCGGTCGACCGGTCCCCTGTTTTGTGCGTTTATATTGCTGTTGCCCATTTTCTTTTTCCTTTTTTATTTTCTTTTTCTATTTTCTTTTTATTCCTTAATTAGGAGACTTATCCTTATTTCTTTTCTTTTTTTCTTTTTCTTTCTTTCCTTTTCCCAACTTACTATAAATAGAAACTTTAGTTATTTTTGTAAAATATCTAGTTTTTTTCTCTAGTTTTTCTCTCTCTCTTAGATTAGGTTAGGGTTTGTAATATTTGGGAATTTTGTGGAGACCTCCCCTCTCCTCCATTTTCTTTGTGTAATTCCTCAATTAATGTAAGTTCTAGTTTACTATTCATTGTCATCTTCCCCTACTTTAAGCTTTGTTCTTTATTTATTTCATGCTTTATTATTTCTTACCTAGATTAATTGTGTAGTTAATTTAATTAGTGTTACTTTAATTAGTGTTAAATTAATTAGTTATGTTTTAATTAATTAGTTAATTTATTTAATGCTTTTAATCATGCGTAGCGGCTAATTTAAATTAGGGTGCGATTAATGGAACTCATGTAGGGTTGATTTGTTGCTTTGCTTTGGTGATGGAGATTTACGTAATTATTTCGAGTGCGTTGTCCTAGTTATTACGCCTAAGAAATTTAACGGGGCATATCATGTATGTCCCGTGCTTACAACCTTGCGCGTGTAATTTCTGAGGTATTTGTTGACGCCAAAATCTTATTAGGTTTTTATGCGAATTTAGGGGTGTGACAACTCTTAATTTAATTAATTGACGAAACGAGATGCAATCCTAATAATTCGCAGTCCCATGTAGCCATTTATACTCGTTAACTCAATTTGAGGGATATTAGTCGCATCCTATAGTTTTTATTCGCTTTGTTAATTTTAGTTTAAATACACTCATGCCTAGTTTATCTTTTATTTCTTTTTAGTTAGAAAAATATCTTTTACACTTTTATTGAGAAGTAATAAACCATTTAAATTCTAGCAACTCGTCTTTGTGGATTCGATACCCGGACTAGCCGCTATACTCCCTTAAAAGAGTGTAGTCATAGTTTAGATTTTTGTATTAAGGCGGTGAATAGAAAATAACGATCAGCGTTTGACACGTGCTACTTTTCACCCTTGATCAGCTATGTCCTTTTTTTCTAAAGTTACTAAATGAAAATTGGAATAAAAACCGACATTGGACTATTAGTCGCTCAAGTCAAAATGTATTTGAAGTTCATTCAGAAGTGCGAGCAACAGTTGACTTAGGAGAAAGGTTTTATTCTTATAAGAGTTGGCAGATTAGATGTTTTCCATATTCTCATGCTGTTTGTGTTGTACGGAGATAAGGTGTAATACCCCGTGACTTTTGGGACTAATAATTTAATTAATTTGGGAGAAATAAATATTTATTTAAATTGGAGAATTTTAAGTTGGCATTTGAGATCAAAATTTGAGGATGTTACAAAGTATTTCGAATGGTGATTCTGAGTGTGTGGTTGTTTTCGGAAGGGTCGAGAAAGTTGAAATGACTGTACTTTGGTCTTATTTGGGTTCCAGAATATTTTTAAGTTCGTTTGGCTCGAATTAAAGTAACCAAGTCATTTAAAGTTGGGTATTTTGGAGTTAAGGCTTAAGAGCCTACGGGAGATAGAAATTTCATTAGAGAGAAAGAGAAAAGCCCTAGAGAGAAAGAGAGAAGAAGAAAGGAAAAGAGAAAGAGAATAAAATCTTATGAATTCCGGCAAATCCGCGATTTTGAGGGAGATTCAGACTCTACAACTTAGAGGCAACTGATTAAACTTTCTAAATAATTCTTATGTATCATTTATTTCATGATTTGCGGATAAAATTGTGGATTTTGGGGATAATATGTTAAAACTTAGATTTTGGGTTAAATCTTATATTTGATGTGTATATGATGGATTTAAGGTTCTAAATTAGTGGAGTTAAGTTATTTGATGAGTTTTAATGTTATGAATATGATCGGGTTGAAGATTTGGGGTTTGAAATTTGTATTTTGAGGTTTATGAAATGTTGGAGTTTTTTGAAAATGGAATTGGCCGAGACACCTGCTATGGTCGGTCGACCGCGCCTCAACGAAAAAGCCCACTGTCTTCGTTCTTAGGCAAAATTAAAAACCGTTGTCGACCGCGGTCGGTAGTCGAACGGTCCTCTGCTTTTGGTTCAAGTTTGGGATTTTAAGTTTATCCCCTTTCTTTTGGGTTTATATTTATGAATCTTCTTCGTTATTGCATCATTGAGGGTTAAGTGATTATATCAGGGGATTGATGACCTTAGGAAGGTGAGGTGATGTTTGGGGTCTATTTCATAATGGAATTAAGTGTGTAGTGCCTCTCTCCTTTAAGAATTGAGAGTCGGATTAGTAGATGATTGGATGTAATATTGGGGTCGTATTATGTTATTGTAAGAGATTACGAGTTGAGTTATCGTATCAATGTAGTGGAGAATCCTCTTAGAGTAGATGTTTTCATTTGGAGATTATTGTTGTCGATCAATGTGCATTCGGATATAGAGGGTATCCTTAAGGTTAATTGAATTGGGAGACTAATCATACAAATAGAAGTGATGGATGAGTAAATTTCAAGTGAGGGGTCGTAGTATAAATTTATGGGATGGTATGCCAGTTAACAATGGTTAGTATATCGAGAGTAATATACTTATAAATGAAATTATTTCATTCATACATACGAGCGTAAAAGTGTATGTATATCTATATGGAGAAATTATATATACCTTGTGTGATGGTTTGCATTTATATGATGCGATAGTATATGTATACCTAGTGTGAATGATATATGTATATCTATTGTGTGAGCATACCCTCCAGTGCTATCATGGGAAGTTGCGCGATGTGAGTGAGACCCCTGGCTTGAGGAGCAGGGTGCGTATAGTCCCCAGGTCATAGTCGTCCATTATTATTTGTGTGATTTTATTTGGGAGTGAGAAGTCTTAGGTATGATTCGTTCTCACTTTTCGGTTAGGAACTATGACTGCTTCCTAAATGTTGTGATTTGTTTTATTACCATGGCGGTGTGATAATAGTCCGATATATGGTAACCCGGGATAAAGTGAGTAATTTCTGGAAGATGATAGCATTGTGAAGTATTTTGTATATCCTTAAGTGATTGGATTTTGAATATTGATATGTACGCTAAGTGTGTTATGTGTACTTAATTGTTGGGATTGAATGATTATACTTTATAACTAGAGTAATGTTATAGACCCTAAATATTTCGGAGCATTTATATGATTAGATATTATTGCTCCCCATATGTATTCGAGGTATTTGTGGGGTACCGAGGGCATAATGGACCTCAACAACCAATATTGCCAAGGAGTAGTGTATCGGGGGGTTCCTTGTTTGGATTTCTCTTTGTGAGTCGTTCCACGCACGAAACGCAGCGCAATGTTGGGAGTGGGGATAAGTTTAGTCCTTAGTACTCAGATTTATACGTCATAGTGAACCAAGGTTTTATGAGAAAATACTGGAGTAATATATGAAATAAGTAATTGGGGTTATATGCGTCGTGCATTGAGGGCATAATGAATCTCGACAATCAACCGTGCCAAGGAGTAGTGTATCGGGGGGTTCCTTGTTTGGATTTCGCTTTGCGAGATGTCCTACACACGAAAAGCAGTGCAATGTTGAGAGTTGGGAGAATTTTAGTCCTTAGCATTTAGATGCTAATAACTCGCGTATGTTAATAAGTAGAATTCGATAAATTTTAGTAAGAGAATATGTATATGTATATTTATTAGTTAATATAAGTTTAGGCGCGTATTTGGGTTACGGTAGAATCGAAAGTTTATGGTTATGTTTTAGATGAAGGTTTACGCAAGTGTGGATTGGGGCGTAGGTTAGATTGACTTGTTCCTAAGAAGTTTGGGTAGTTATTTGAGGACCATGTGCATACGTTTAGGTGCGCGCTCTAGATGAGGGGTGAGTTGGATTTCCAGGAGAGTGCGACTCTACTTTAATCGTGTTATATTGCATTTATAATTATTATGTCTTTTAATACACTTGCTAAAATTATTTTCACACCTCGGGCTCTGACCCGTTTATATTTTTCTTCTTACAATATATATTGTATTATTTTAGGTGTTCCTCCGCAAGGACGCCAATGATGTTTTCTATCCAGGGTATTCGTGGAGCTGTAGCAGTTGCGGACTGTTGCGGGATTTTGATATAGTCGTTTCCTATCTTTTGTATATCTAGATTAGGATCCAGTTTATACATCTGGTTTACACCCAAAGGTTGTAGTTGTAGCACTTTATATTTCTTTTCTCAGATTGTTGTATTGTCTGTGACCCGACAGCATATTCGGGTATTTCTTTTTGTGTATCTTTTGTGTACTATAGAACTATTCTCTTTTATCTTAGCATGTGTGTGTTCATTATCATGTTCAGTAGTTTATATATTGTTGGTTAGTTATTTCATGGTATGTTTTAATTTTTTTTCTTTGCACACTCTTGTTATAGTAGTGGGTAGTTAGCTTTATTTATTTTAGTATCGTCAGTAGATGCTGAGAATGATCCCCTTGAGATTCCTGATTAATTATAGTATAGGGCTGGCCACCCGTTATTATTTTAAGCGAGGTGTCACAAAAGGGACCAGTATTTGTGACACCCCGCCCAATTAAATATAGGGTGATCAGTCCTCTACCAATTTAAAACAGGATATTCAGTTGGTTCATTCTCAGCATCACTGTCGAAAAATTTTTTAACATATTAATCACCTAATATAAAATTAAGCTAGGTGTCAAAACATTTCCAATTTAATAAAACCGAGTAAATCCATTTCTTTCCATCTTAAAATATAAACCATTCACCACACATAGGAATGTAAATAAATACTGAACATGAATTAAGTACTGAAATAAATAAGACTGGATAAAATTTTCCAGTTCAAAACTCCAAACCTTACAATAAACTGAATACAATATCTCTGATGAAAGAACTAGAAGTGGGCGACATATGCCCTAAACAAGAAGTCTAGATGAAACTGAATGGAAAGGATAGATGCGTCTATTGCAAGGACCTACAGCTTCCACAATAGCTGCAGCATGTCAAGCAATCCAAATCTCTAAATCTGATACTCCTGTGGCTGAGTACCTGATATAATACATATATATAGCAAAAGAGAGAAAAGATACAAGTAACGGGTCAGAGCCCGATGTGTAAAAATGATTTAGCAAGTATTTAAAACTGGTTCTTAAAACAAGTCTTATACGAATGTTAGTTATCGAACTCTCACATGAGTTTCTCACCTCTCGTCTATTGTGCACGCCTAACGTACATCTAATCTCCCCTTAGTTATACCTCCCAGTCTAACTAGTCAGAAACCATACTAATACTAATTATGCTCACTAGTAGTATTCTCGTATCGCCCATACAATACGCTATTCAGATAGTTTATCTCACATAATAAATTTCATTATTCACCATTTGAATGGTTAATCTTTTATTCACTAAGATCATTTTACTTCTCATTTTCATTTTATCTACTAGTCTCACAAAGTAGAAAGTTACCCAAGTACACTCATGCATATATATAGTCTCATCATCCCTATATATATACACTAATCCTGCACTCTTAGGTTATGACCACTTGGTGCAATGAAATGATTATTATTATTATTACCAAGTCTACTAATTTCACACAATAGCAATATTCACAAGTCCATATATATATATATATATATAGTACCATCATCCATATACATATATATACACTAATCCTGCACCCCCGGCTAAGGCCCATTAGTGCATATCTCCAGAAAATCATGCATCCCCGGGTTAGCACCCATTAATGCACCTATCAATAATAATCCAGCACCCCCAGGTTATCACCCATTAGTGCGCCTAACAATAGAATATTGCATCCCCGGGTTAGCACCCATTAATGCACCTATCAATAATAATTCAGCACCCCCGGGTTATCACCCATTAGTGCGCCTAACAATAGAATATTGCATCCCCGGGTTAGCACCCATTAATGCACCTATCAATATTAATCCAGCACCCCCGGGTTACTACCCATTAGTGCGCCAAATAATAATCATCTTTGTACCCCCGAGTTATCACTCATTAGTGCTCTTAACTATAAGGTTCTTGCACCCCCAGGTTATCACCCATTAGTGCTCTTAATAATAATATCACATAATAGGCATACACACATCCTATTATAATTTATAGGTATTTCTCCAACCTATATATATACTCTTCATACGTATTTTAACCTCATTACTACGTATAGTATGAATAATTAGATTACTATCTCTCTCGTAATCTCCAAGGTACATTCCCTCTATATCGAAATAATTAAAGTATTAATTCCCAAATACATTTCCCAACATTCCTTCTTATTTGAATTTACTATTTGGTAGCTTATCTCACTCCAATAAACCAATAAGCTCCAAACTGGGCTCTAAGCAAATTCCCAAAATTCACCATGTGGTTTGAACCAGAATGACATGTGGTTTGAACCGGAATGACATGTCGTTCGAACTAGAATGACATGTCGTTCGAATGACTTCCAATGTCGTTCGAACCACTTCACGCGAGATCCCCATCTCGTTTGAACCACTTCGCGCGAGATCGCGCGAGATTGCACTGTTCGTCTTCTTCACCAAACTTCAGTGTTTTTCACCATTTTTAAACCTAGAAACCTCTAAGATTCGATTCCCAACAACTCATCATCAATACCCATCAACACCTAACAGGTTATAAATCATTCCTAACCTCCTAGGATCATTAATTTGTCATAAATCATCATAAATATATAAAATCCCCAAATTAATTCATATGAACCCTAGTTTCCAAATTTTTAATTAAAGAACCCAATTAACCCAGATTCGTTCATCAATATATAATCAAATTCTGTGATTAATCCTCTACTTACATGAAGAAAATCCATCCACTAATTAAACCAATCCTTAATCATAAGTTAAATCTCCAATATTCACCCAATTAACATATAAATCATGATTAATTCCACCTATACTAACATGAGCATGATTATTGCTAAAATAAAGCAAGTAATAAACACTTGTCTCGAATATGACGGTCTGATCCGTTGGTGATGTTGGTACATACGCGTTCCTCTCTTCTCGATCTACGCTTTGGTGGTCACGGTTGTGCAAGGTGATGTCAAATGAGTCTTCTCTCTTGGAAATTTGGTTCTCCCTCACACCCTCCATGGCCGTTCTTGATTTTTGTAACCTGTTAACCCTAATGGACTTCCTAGGCTGATATAATAAATCCCAATTTTCGTCCATTAATTTAGCCCAAAAATACAATTTACCATATTGCCCTCTCGGAGTGCCGATTAGGCCTAAAATCGCCCCAGGACCCAAACTAAACACCCGGTATACAATTTTGACTATCTCGACCCTCCCGGACTCAATGGCACACTCGAAATGACCATACGATTTAATAAAAATAAATTCTTTTTTTATTCCATTCAATTAGTCCCGACACGACTCACACGCGTGTCAGACTTAAATTACCAAACTGTCGTATTTCTCACTTCCGACAATTTATCAAATATCATAATTCCATATTACATATCACATAGTAATATTCAATAGTTCACAACAATAAGTATTAACCCTTGGCACGCTAGTTAATAATTATTTTAATCCGGATTAATGACAAATTAATTTCTCACATTTTAATTTAATTAATCCAACAACAATAATTAATTGCATACTTATTCCCATAATAATAATTAATCACATAATTATTTAAATCGTCAAAAATACGGGGTGTTACAGTATTTATGATTATATTGAGGAGTACTATAATGTATCTTTCTACAGAAAATCATACTCGATACCTATAGTTACTCTTCCTGATTTGATTTCCTTAAATGTTCCTATACCTGAAAATCCATATGTCCTTCCACCAATGACTAAGAGACCGACAGGCAAGCCAAGAAATAAGAGAATAAAGTCTTCTGGTGAAATCACAGTAAGGGAAGTTACTTGCTCGAGGTGCAGTAAAACGGGTCATTATAGGTCTACTTGTAAGGAACCCATTTGAGTACATTTAAAATTGTTGAATTCATTCATTTTAATCATTTGATTGAATAAATTAATTAATAAACCATTTGTTTCACATAAATGGATGTAATTTTAGTTTTTAGTCTCATTTTTTAGTTTGTTTTTGTATAGCTGTACACGTATTTTTCATAAAATACACGTGATCATTTTTCTGATATTCACATGTACTTTACATTTGTATACGTATGTTATGTATAGTACACGAGCATTTTGATGACTAGTGCCATTTTATCAATGCGCGTACTTGATGAAATATGTGTGTACTTTATGAAGTACACGTAGAATATATAAAGTAAACGCATTTAAAAATGGATTTGGTCAGTTCAATCTGTGTGTACTATATAAAAGCTTGTGTGTACTTTATTAATTACATTTAATTTAGATTTACTTGATGAAATATGCGTGTACTTTATGATGTACACGCATAATATAATATGATATGCGTGTACTTTATGAAGTACACGCATAATATATAAAGTACACGCATGTTTTTATAAAGTACACGCATATTGATATGACCAAAATCTAATTCAATATACGTGTACTTTATATATTCTGCATGTAATTTTATAAAGTAGGCGTAAATAAATGCATGTACTATTTGGAAAATAGTTTTGGACATTACAATGTGCCTTTACTTTATAAAAGACACTTAGGTCGCTCATATTCTTAAATTCCTATGTGTATTATGATCCGCGCCAGCGGCATTATTATACAAGTATTTCAATAAGAGTGTACTTTATAGACTATGCGTGTACTTTATAAAGTACACGTGTAATATATAAAGTACACGCATTTATATAATGGCTTGGGACAATACCTTGTGCGTGTGCTTTGTAAAAACTTGCGTATATTATAATTTATAATAGATAGAATCATATTTTGACAATACACTCATATTTTGACATACCAATTTTTTTACAATAAATGATATTAATGTTTACATTTTTTACCATACACGTGATCATTTTTATAAAGGTTCACGTATACTTTACTATATTTGGTGTATGATATAAGTGAGAATACATGCATGAAAGAAATAATTTTTTTATTAAAACAGAAAAATAAAGTACAATTTTTTCACATAACAAAAACTGAAAAAACTAAAGAAGGCTTCTATTAGGGAAATTTGTTAAAGGCATCTATGGTGTCAGGAAGAGAGCCAATTAAATTCGACCATACTCGAATTTCTTCTTTTATGCCTTCATGGTGCGCCTTCTTCTCCTTCAGCTTGGCGATTTTCATGGGAACTTCTTGTCTATAGAAAGACATGAGGTCTTCATGTATTTGTGGAGGGTCCTCATCCACATCAAATAAATCTATGGGATTGGGTGGAAGTCCAGAGTAGCCTTCCCTCACATATGTTTGAAACTGCTCAAAGGCAGTTTCATATGAGAAAAGATTTTTCGTAATTTGCCTTATTTTTTTTATTTCTTTCATCTCTCTCAAGAGTATCTCGCAACTTTTCTCCTGGAATAGTCATTATGTAATCTTTACCCTAGATGTAATGGTTAAGAAAGGAATAAATATTACTCTTTTATAGGAAAAAGCTATTTATTTCTTTGACCAGAAGTAGTTGGAAAGTGAGTAGTTGAGCTTAATACATTGATTTTGGTTATTGTGTCCTTCTGAATAAATATATAAAGTAGTTTTCAATTAAAAATAAAAAATTATTACATTAACCAGTGCGTGTACATTGTTTATATTGCGTGTACTTTGAAGAATTCATGTGTGTACTTAGTAATTATCACTTGTATTTTTGGTTTAAATGCGTGTACATTGTTTCATAACACTCAGGTGCATTGTTTGTCTATACCTTACGTGGATTATGGTCCGCGCCAGAGGAAATAAACTATTTTGGTGTAATAAATATTGTAAACAATAACCAATATAACACAAAACAAATTACAAATATGGTGTGTATTTGAATCAATTTATAGAAGTTTTTTCTCCTTTTGGGGGAAGAAATATTTTGATAGAAGAATTTCCCTTAGTACATATGCTCTCTGTTTTAGCATGTCAGGGTCTTGAAATAATTTTTGTATTTCCTTGTTTCTGCTAATTTGTTCAAAGTAGTACATGCAGAACACCCCACAGTCAGCCCTGAAATTAAAATAAAACATATATACAAATTAGTATGATGTGAATGAAATTTTTTGAAAATATACAAATTAGTAATTTTAAGAAATGAAGTTTTTGCTTACACATTATATTGCTTAGGGCATTCATGATCTCTTATTAGGTAAAATTTGAAATCACTTTCCAGCAAGAAATCTACTATCCTTTTTTCTTTCTCTGTCAATGGATCATCATCCAATGTAAACTCATTTAATGTACCTTCATCAAACTTTCTCTGAGTTTTGAAACCATTATTTTTCATTGTTTCTGCTTCAGTTTTCAATAGGTACAGTGCGTTTTGGAAGACAGAAAACTGTTAAGAAGATAAATATTTAGTGTATACAAATAAAAGAGTATATGAAGATTAAAGAGTGAAAAGTACACGCATAATATTAAAGTACACGTATATTTTATTTGTCCATTTCACGTGTATTTTAAAAATAAGATGCGTGTACTTTGCCTAAAGAGTTAAAAGTACACGTATAATATTAAAGTACATGTAATTTGTATTGGCTCACTGCGTGTATTTTGTAAAGAGTTAAAAGTACACGCATAATATTAAAGTACACGTAATTTGTATTGGTTCACTGAGTGTATTTTGTAAAGAGTTAAAAGTACATGCATAATATTAAAGTACACGTAATTTGTATTGGTTCATTTCACGTGTATTTTAAAATATGATGCGTGTACTTTGATAATCTCGGTAATTATTTGCAACTAATATAGAGTATACGCATTATATGATAAAGTACACATGTACAATATAAGTACAGGTAACATTACTAATTAAGTTTAGGCACTAACCATTTTTTCGCACTATCGAAGTATATTGTGTTTGTTTCCTTGTCGTTCGGTCGAAGGGAATCCATGTGGATGACTTTCTTTTCTTTTTTGTATATCGCAAGTAATGTGAAATGTCCTATGTTATGTCTTAGTACAATGAACAGATTATAACAAGTGCTTAAATATTCAAATAAATCTATGTATAACTCCCCCTTCTTATTGACTTCATTTTTGCTTGAAGCTTGTATCTGAATAAAAATTATAGACATTGTGTTAATAAAAAAAAACTCAAATTTTGTTTCACAAAGCTTTCGGTTTAATTGTACTTACCCAACAATAATCAGAAAAAGTGTATGAGTTGGAGAGCCCTTCCTTTGATAATTTTGACATCAATACTTCACTAAAGGCAAGTATTATTTGTTTCACACAATATAAAATGGTGAGGAAATAATAATGTTGAAATGTAATGAATGCCTAATAATTGGACTACATACTTGGCTTGAAATTTCTTGATTATTGAGGACTTCAACAAAATCTTCCCATGGGACATACGAAACCAGCCCTTTGAAAATAAATTCCCTGCATTTTATATAAGCAATAAGAATTGTATGATAATAATAACCGTATTCTTTTTCACCAAAAAAAATATAAATTAGCGAAGTGATAAATCATAAAACAATACACTTTACCCTGGCTCAGCCTTTTGAATAAACTCTTCAATTTTTTTCTCCGCAGCTTCATCCAGATATTTATATGCTTTGACTTCATTCATTGAGCTATTGTCCATGGGTCTTTTCTCAGCTTTGTCTCTTTTTATTTTTTAATTGGTTCATGCTTCTCAGTTTCTCTGTCATCTTTTCTTTTCTTATGTCCTCTAGTAACACGCCCTTTTATTTTGGGTATTTCGAGGGTGCCCTGAACTGTCTTTGAGGCTAGTTCAATCTTCAAGCTCGAAATTTCATCCATGAGTTGTTTATTAGTGTTTGTCTGATGTATTTAAACAAGGAATGTTAGATTGTAAGCATTTTTTGAAATAATGATTTAAGTTCTCTTACGTGTATTTTGATAAAATTTGTATTTTTCATCCAAAATTATGTGTATATTATAAATAAAGTACACGTGTGTATCTTATAAATACACGCGTGTACTTTATAAAATACGTGTACTTTATAAAATACACGTGTACTTTCATCATAATTTGCATTTACTTTAGAAAGTAAACGCGTGTACTTTATATCTATTGTATTTTATATATACCTGATCATTTTTTTTCACTGCTGATTCATCAAGAATCTTCTTCAACTCCGAAATTTCGTCATTAAGGATTTTATTATTATTTTCCTGTTATACAAAAAGTGTGTTTGTTAGATTATAAGCAATACTTGAACAAAACTGTATTATTTCTAATCAAATAATGCGTGTACTCTGCATTATTTCTAATATAAAATAAAACTGCATTAAAAATACTATCAAATAAGACTGCGTGTACTTTAGAAAAACTGCATGTACTTTAGGGAAAATCCGTGTACTTTAGAAAAACTGCGTGTACTCTGCATTATTTATAATCAAAAGTACCTTTTGAGTTCTTTTCAATTCCGACTCCTCAAGATTCTGCCTCAATGTCATCTTTTCTATGTCAGCATCTCTCCATTTTTGCAATGTATCATCATACTTTTTTTTTAGATCTTCATTACTCAGAGACAAATATCCATTTTTTTGTTCCAAAATTCGTGATGATTCGGCCTGTTTTTTCAATGATTCATCCAATTCTTTAATTCTATCTGAGTCACTCATTGTAACTTGATCAAGCTTTTCTTTTAAAGAATTATTTAACTCAACTAGTGGGGCATTTTTCACCTCCAACTTATTTAGTAAATATTTTTCCTTCAAAAGGTTAGAATTCTCCACCTTTAACTTCTTCATTTCCTCTTGGGCTTCCAAAAGTGAATCATGATCTACCTGCAACTGTACATTCAAAATGGCACTCTCCACCTCCAAAGAGGTCACCTTCTCTAATGCACCATTAAAGTCTTCAGCTGCTTTAGATAGTTGGTTGATCATTTCCCTTCTTTTTCTTTGGAGACACAATGTTTTTAAGGGGAATATTCTAACCCTATGAAAACTCATTGTCATTATGAATCAGCATGTATAGGACTTTCTGTAGAAATGTTCAAAAAGTAACTTGGCCCTTCAAACTGAGATTCCTTTTATACATAACTCTCTTTACAAGCTGGTTTATTTGTAGCCTGCTTCAAAGTTGTTGTTGTGATGTCATTCTTCACAAACCATTGTCTCAAAGAAGACAATTTCCACCTCAGGAAGTTTGGCGTCTTATCTTTAAATTCTTCAACAGGAGAAATAATTCAAATTTCTCACATGCCCAATACTGTGATAATACAAAAAAAACAAAATGATATTAATAATTGTATAACCTAGGTATTCATAATGGAATGTACAAGTGATTTGTTCAAAATACACGCAAAATTAAACGTGTACTTTGTAAATTTTACAAATGTATTTTGAAAGTACACGTGATTTTAACAAAGTAAACGTGTACTTTGTCAATATAAGTTCACGTGTACTTTCTAAAGTACACTTATAATATTAAAAATAATATAGCAAGTGTATTTTAAAAGTACATTGCTTATATTTACAAAACATAGTACACGTGTACTTTGTAAAATACAAGTGTACTTTATAAAGTACAAGTGTACTTTGAAAATACACGTGATATAAGACGTGAATTTTCAAAATACACGTTAAAATATCACGTGTACTTTGAAAATACACATGATATAAGACGTGTGTTTTCAAAATACACGTGAAGATATGACGTGTATTTTCAAAATACACGTGAAAATGTCACGTGTATTTACAAAATACACGTGAAAATATCATGTGTGCTTGTAAAATACACGTGATTTTTATTAAGTACACGTGAGTATTGGTATGTAAATTTTAAAATATCGGGATGTTTTTTTGCTCACTAGTACGAAAATGACACATCTAGTAACTGTGCTAGGTTTTGAACTTGCTGATTTGTCAACTGAATGTATCATAAACTCATGCACAGCAGATGCCCAATCATACTTATTCATTTCCTCAATATTGTCGATGTATTTCAACCAAAATTCTACAAGGGTGAAGTTTGAGTTGGAGAAAAACAATGTGTTCAAGAAGTGGAGACACAATTTTTACAAAATCGCCAATGCCTTCATCGGTCTCCAATTCGACTGATTTCTTCAAACCATTCAATATTTCTAACTTTCCTATTCTTTTTACGAAGTATCGTGCGTGTAATCCAGATTTTTTAGCAGTATTTTGTCCATTTTTCAGTTCTGTTGATTTTAAACCCCCAACTTGTGGTATGCCAAATATTTCACTTATATCTATTGGAATTATTTCAAACCTACTCTTCATACGGAAACTTTTGGTTTATGTATTGTACAGCTGGATAATTGATAAAATATTTTTATCGGTCTTCTTGTGGTCCACTTCTACTACTTTTTCGCTGTAGTAGGCATTGAAAAGCACCCAAAATGGAGTCTTCTTAAGAAGTTCAATATGCCTATTGATTATTTTCTCTTTAATCTGAGGTAAATCATAAAGAAAGCTAACAATATTTGATCGATATTGGTCATTCTTCTTTGCAGGACGTTTAGATTTCAATGCCACACTAGAACTAGAACTAAAACTGGAACTGGAACTGGATGAAGAACTATCATCAGAACTGCTCTTTTTTTGTTTATTTCCTCTTCTTGCCTTCATCTCCATCCCCATTCTTTTGATCTATAAACAAAATTTAAATTACTAACCTATAATGATATGTACAAAAAATAAAATACATGCGAATTAGAATAAAACATAGACTTAAACAATAAAATACAAGCCTATTTAACAAAAGTACATGCAATATTCTCACAAACAATTCATACAATTCTCAACAAAATACATGCTAAAGGGGGTGATATATATCGTCTGTTTCATGCTAAAACCTAACAGAGGTTGTTCGACAAGTCAAAAACCAAGATTCTCTATTCCAAACATATTCAGTAAAGAAATGATACAATAGATGCATGCTAAAAGCTTCAACATTATCAAAACCCCTTGAGCAATAGTGCTCAATTCGTTTAACTAAATCCTTCGTTTTCGATTCAATTACTTGAAGTTGTTGCACATCAAAAGTGCACTAAACGTCTTCATAGTAGTAGTAGAAACCAAGTAACCTTTTAGCTCTATCATTAAGGCGAAGGAGAAAATGAATTCCGTCATCATTAGTACTATTGACTGTCAATGTGAAAGGTTTTGTATTGTTAAGATCTTCTAACGAGCAAGCAGCAGTTTTGTAGTTGAATATGCTTGATTGTATGATTCCTAAACAATAACACAACAATATAAAATAGTACACACATAATACACATTAGTACAAGCATATTGGATTGAACAAATTGAATTTCAATGTGCGTGTACTTTCAACAAATTACACGCAAAAATGAAAAAGTACACGCAATAATACTGCTTACAAACTAATAAAATATCATTCAAATACCGCTGGAACGGACCAAAATAACGCCTAAATATTAACACACTAATAATACTTCTTACAAACTCATGGAATATCATTCAAATGCCGCTAGCGCGGACCAAAATAACATAGGATTGATTAAATATGGATTTGAAATATATATTTTATAAAGTACACATATAAAACATAAATGTACACGCATATTGGATTGGAAAATTCAATTTCAATGTGCGTGTACACGTAATAAAACAGGGCTTGTACATGTACATATTCCAGCCATGTATATATTCCTAATCCTCGATAAATGATGTATACGGGAGGAAAAGTACAATGATGAAATACATATATCTAACATGCAAAAAGTATGTTTTGCAATTAAAATGAGGAAAACAAATATATTTTTTCATATCATGATGAAGAAAAATGTGATTTCATCAGTCCATGTGTCTACAAATTTATACATATGAGAACACAAAATACACAAGGACAAACAGGTGATAAGAGAATGTATACAAACTTGTTAGTGGTGTTTGGAAGAATTTGATTTAGAATGTAAAATGCTCGGTCGAACTTCAACGATTAGGGTTTGATCGAAGAGAGTTAGGATTTTGATCGAAGAGAGTTTGATTTTTTATCGAAGAGAGTTTTTGCCGCTTCGATCATGAGTATTTATATGTTGTTGTTGACCGAAATTTGATTGAGAGTGAGATTCATTTTGGGGTTTTGATCGAAGAGATGGTACGATTAAGGTTTTGATTCAAGAGAGAATACAGTGTTTTGGCACTTCAATTTCTGAATAGTGCGTGTTTGTTTTAATTTCGGGGTATTTATTTGTTGGACCTAATCGTTTAAAATTTGTTGGGCCTGGTTTTTTTATCCAAAATTGTTAGTCCAAGGACTAAACCGTAAAACTCCCTTTTTTTTAAATGTTACAAAATAACTGTTTATGTGAAGAAACAAAATAGAAAAATCTGCCTATTTCTTATCTTCATGTTGTGTATGTATTTTTGGAACAATTGTCTCAAGATTGTGGTGAAAAATATCTTAATATGCCATGTTACTTTTATAATTAATTCTTTATTTGAGTATTTAAACTTTTTTGTTATATTTTTAATAAATATTGTAGTGCGCCCGCGCATTGCGCGGGTTACATGCTTGTTTGGAATGCAAAATCCAAAACTCTCTCATTCTCTTGATTGCTTAATGTTGGTGTGAAATACGTCTCTCGAAAGACTCCCTTGTATAGGGTAATGGATTAGACAAAAACCACTAACATGGAGAAATAATGGGAGGAAATGGGCCATCATTCCTCCACCACCACCGAAAGCTTCAAACCACAATTGAGAAGGAAGTTGCTTTCAGCTTTTCAACAATCTCCATCTTGACATAATTTTACAGGTCACCCTTTCAAGTAACAACACATCTAGAACCGACGAATCTGAGGTTTTCTCTTCAAGAAAGATTGGCAAAATTGCAGAATTTCAAGCCACAACTGCGAAAAGAGTTTTGGAAATTTCAGACACTGATACTGTTGCAGTCCCACCACAATCTCCTCCTCATATTGATTGTATTAACTTAGATACATAAACACCCCTTTGATTCACCACCTGTTCCTCCTCATAGCCGTCTTCATCACCATTGTATTCGTACCTCCTCGTCCAAAAACATGAGAGAGGGAGAGAGAGAGAGAGAGTGACGAGTTATTGGGATGGAATTCTTTCGGGGTTGAGTTTAGAGGGGATGTTCCCGATCATTAACCAATCGTTAGTGTACATTTCAAGCTTTAGATTTAGGTGTTAGACTGAGAGATTTATACAATGTGATCTAAATTACAGTTTTATATTATATTTATAATTTTTTTACCCAGAATGCCTTGGCTACTTTGCAATATATGCATGGTGTTTATACAAATTGAAAGGCATGGAAATGTTAAGGTGATTCTCTCTTCATTATGAAGAGTTAGTTTTACCTTCAAATGTTAAGGTGATTCTATCTTCACTTTTTTTTTTTTTTTGCCCACAACATTGTTTTTTATTTTAATTGGTAAAATCATTTTGTTATTAGAAATTGCTCATTTTTTAAAAAGAATTAATTACACTTTGACCCATTCAACTTTGCACATATTTTTACTTCACTTGTATTTTCATTTTCTAAACTTAACCCCCTCAACTTTTAAAATGCATCATTTTACCCCCAAATGAAACATTGATCATGTGCACAAGTATGAACAAAAATACTTCCATGTGAAACGCATATGATCAATCTTCCGTCCAAAAATTTAACACATTTAGTAATGGGGGATAAAGTAACGCATTTATTAAGTTGAGAGAGCTAAGTCTAGAAAATGAAAGTACAAGTGGTGGTGGTGAAGTCAAAATGGGAGCAAAGTCGAAGGGGTTAAAGTGTAATTAACCTTTTTAATAATTTGTAACTTTTATAAGTATATCGGTTAGTCTCCTTCCCCCTTCTCAATTTGTCACCATTTATTTTTGGAAAATGGCATGTATCTCAAACATATACTCCAAACGCATTAGGTGTTTGTACGTCGAGGTGAGGTCCGCACAAGTTACAAGTATTCAATGCACCTTGGGAAATGTTTTGGTGAATGTTTTTTTGACTTGCAGCACTACTCTTGCTCTTTCTTTTTTCCTTTCTCATTTATTGAGAATACGTTAAATATTGTGTGGCAATCAATGAAAGATAGGTTGTGGGTGTAACAGTTATTTCTAAAGGGGAGAAATATATATTTAAATATGGACATTAGATAACAAAAGTAATACAATGGATTGCATGAGCAAACGACCTAAGAAAACATCGAAAAGAAGAGGAAACTAGGCTCTGGCAAATACTCATGGTCATTGGTTCAAAATGAAAGCATTCTAAATAATGTCATAGCGAAGTAAGAATATATCAGTTGGGATTATATTTAACATTTTACTTCACAATTAATATTTTAATTTTTAAAACATACATATTATCGATGCTAGAGATTGGATTTGTACCGATCTTAGTTCTATTTTACCAATTAACTATCAACCAAGCAGTTAAGAGAAAACAAATATTGTATCAAGCAGGAAAGTAAAGTAAAGAACTACAGACACAAAGAGAAAACCATGATTTATGTGGTTCGGCCCAAGTTGCTACATCCACACAAGTTATGAGTTTCATTCCTCTAAAGAACAATCTCTATGGGAGAAATGGTTTACAGGAGCCCTTCACTCTAAGAGCATAACACCACTCAAAATATCTCATGCCCCTAGGAGCTAATGGGATACTATTTATACTTGACAGAGGTGACAGAGTGGTCTCTAGTAGGCATGTAAACGAATCGAATTCGGACCGGATCAAGCAAATCCAAATTCATATCCGTTTATATTAAACGGATTCGGATCCAATCCGTTTATTAATCGGATCAGATCAGGTAAATCCAAATCCATATCCGTTTATGTTAAACGGATTCGGATCCGATCCAATTATTCATTTATGTTACACTTGATTTGCAACATTTTTATTTTCAACTCTTATTTCGTAAATTTATTTTGCAAATGTTCCAAAAAAAACAAATAATGAAATAAAGAACTATGATAATAAATATTTAAAATATTATTAAATACAATATATATTAATTAAAGATATTATATATATATATATATATATATAAATCGAATCAGATTATTAACAGATCAGAGCATATGAATCCAAATCCACTCCATTTAATAAACGGGTAATCGGGTAATCAGATTTTAGGCATGATTCATATCCACTTAAATGGATCGGATTCAGATAAAATTTGATCCATTGACAGGCCTAGTCTCTAGGACACGTGTCTCACCCTTATAAAGTTAGTTGAGATCACATTTGACATGTAGAGAAAGGAATAATCACTAGTTAGTTATTATTACACATGGGGGAATATCTACACATCTTCCTCACGATGCACGCTCTATTCATGTTGTCGTCATCCAGTCACGTGGTCCACACTGTATGAGATAACAGCGTTATCTAAAGGGGTTTCCCTCCTTGTGCCTTTGTCTACCTCGGTCAACCTCAACTGAAGCAAACCCCGAGATGTTATGGGCATTGTGTTGTTTGAGAGTATTTGGTTGTCATACTATATTTAGGGTGCAACATATATTTAATTGGGAAAAGTACTCTTAGATCCCTCACAAACAAATGTTAAACACTTAGATCCATAAATTCTCTTCTTCTAGAAGTCCACGCTAGTGGCATAACAAGTGAACCTAATTGTAAATTGTCCTTAAATGTTTAAAAATTGTTACCAAGGGACCTAATTGTAAATTGCGCTATTTAATTTCAGGTCGACACATGCAAAGCACATGTGCACTCTAGTGGTCTCAAAGTGTCTAAATACAGAGTAAGGAAATCAACTCATTTCAAGAGTATATGTAATAATATGTTGTAGCCAAAATGTCCCCTCATACAAAAAATATATTAAATTTGGAGCATCCAATCCATAATCAATTGATGATAAGTAAAAGGCTTTAATTTCGTAGTGAGATTTATCTATTCTACATGGGAGGAAAAAACACAGAAATAACGCCATTTTCAAAACATGCAAGTAATCATCCCAGTGTTACAGCACAGTAAAGTAAGCCAAAACCCTCAAGCATCCTCTCTAAGCTGTTTTAGAATTAGAGCATCGTGCGTATTTGGAACTTCTAACAAAACAATGTACATCTTAATTACATGCCCTGCCATCAGGATTGCAGATTAATTTTAATAAATATACATTCGATTTGTTAAACTTACCGGATCAATATTTACAAATTCCCCCATACTATTGAAATTACCTGGTGCTCATTTCTATGCAATTAGAGGGATTCGGCAAATTGGGAAGCATCCAAATCCAGTTCTTGTCTCATGATGCAATACATCAACCACTCACTACTGAAAGTCAATATTCCCTTCTTTACAGCTGACAATGCTTCCTCGGTGTCCTCCTCACTTGCTACAAATATAGTTTTTGATGAATCTTTCACTTTATTAACTCCACGAATAACCTAAATATGTGAGAGACGAGTTGCAGCAAACAATAAATAAGAAACAACCATTTACAGGCCTTAAAAATGAGAAAAATCATACTTGATTGATTGCTAATGAGAATTATTATTATACGGACAGGCTAATGAACATCCACAAACCAAAGTACTGGAGAGAAAAATAATAAGACAAAGAAGACATAAAGCAAAATTTGGCTTCAGATTGCCATAGATATGATGACATGGCTCTCTTGGTGTGGAATACCATGAGGTAGCAACTTTCACCGAGCTTGTATCGAAATAGGTAGCATTTGTGACGAAGCCAATTAAGCATAAATATTCAGGGGCAGAGCTTTAATACACATTTCTTATAAATATTGAAGGATGCAAACTCAAGTGTTATATTTTTCAATATTTAGAAGGTAATTTTAATACTAGTGTTGTTTTTCCAGATTTCAAGGAGGCGAACTTAACTAAAATATATTGTTTTTTCAATTTCTATAAAGTTTTCAATATCTATGTGGGGGAGTTGCTTCATTAAATACAAATAGCTACGGCTGTGGTCATATTTAGTAGAGCGCACAGACTAGAAAAGAGAAAATTGGAGAGAACGAAGAAGTAAAGGTACGTTTTATAATAAATATTGAAAAAAGTTCATAAAAATGAAAAGTTGGAAAAGAAGATAAGTGACTTCGTGAGATATTCTCTTACTTTCCAGTTTTCCACAGAATCCAATTCAGGTTTCGAAGTGATTTCCAGTGTAACAATAAGGATTTAGTTTTTATCTTTTCTTTTCTTCTTCCTTTTCTACTCTAAATGCGTTTAAATATTGCATACTAAAACGTGGCGCAGTTCTACTGGGCCATTATAATTTACCGTTCACACACTTTACCACCTTAATAAATAATCAAAATTCATGGAACTGAACTTAAATTTCCACATTGTTCAAAAGATAAAACAACTTACATTTCCACCAGCAGACCTGACAATGGCTGACAAGGTATTAAGTGGGGGTTGGACACGAGCTGCAAGGGATATGTCATGACCTTTAAGCAAAGCTCGTGGATTTGCTTTTGCTCTAAGAATTGCACCTTTTAACTCAGTTTTATACTTCAACTCATAATCTTCATCTTTCAAAATAAAAGGCATTTCATCTGTAAAAAGTAGGAAGCCATAAAAGATTATAGTTACACCCACTTAGTGCTAGAGAAACAATTAGAAAACAGGCAATAGAAGCTACATGGCCTTGTGACTCACCTACAAATCTGCCTTTCCTGAAGCTTGCTTTTAACCAACTAGGTGAGATTATCCAAGCCCTGTAACGGGTTATACTTCAATGTTAAAACAAATATCCGATGAGATTTACATTTCTATTAGGGTCCCATTCTACTAAAGCTAAATTGGAGCTTGTAGACTGGCAAGGAAGAACACACGTAAGATAACCATGATAAAAAGATCATTGAAGTCCTAACCCCTAAAAAGCCAATATAAGTGAAAACATGCAGGAGAAAAAGTGTGAGCCAGCTGATTTAAGTGACTTTCAAATAGCAACTCCGAAATTGATATGGAGGGAGTAATAGCAACAAAATGTTGGGAAAAACTGAGACTGATTAAGGATATGGTTCCCAGTTGGGACTTTTTCGCATTTAATCTACAACATTTGAGTGTTTTGGGAGCAGCCCTCGTTGTTTTTTATATTTTAAATGAGGTCCCGACAGTATGACAGTGTAATATAACTATGTGGGAGGTATATATTACATAAAATAACTATTACAAATAGACACATTACATGATATAACTACGACATATAGTTACATTACGTGAAGTGATTGTTGTATTAGCAGAAGACATCGTTATATTCAGAGTGAGGAACTGCATTCTAAAGTCAAGATATCATTAACTCACCCTATCTTTTTCTATTATGTTTCGCATTTAATCTAAAACATTTGGGTGTTTTGGGTGCAGCCCTCGTTGTTTTTTATATTTTAAATGAGGTCCCGACAGTATGACAGTGTAATATAACTATGAGGGAGATATATATTACATAAAATAACTATTACAAATAGACACGTTACATGATATAACTACGACATATAGTTACATTACGTGAAGTGATTGTTGTATTAGCAGAAGACATCGTTATATTCAGAGTGAGGAACTGCATTCTAAAGTCAAGATATCATTAACTCACCCTATTTTTTTCTATTATGAGTGACCTGAATTTAACCCCATCCCTCACCCCCGAAAAAAAAAATATTTAAGCAGCAAGTAGTGGAACAACTGTCAAGTAGTTCAAGTAAAACTCACCCTGAACAGAGAGCAGTACAGAAATTCAAAGTTTTTCTGACTTTCCCGGTGATTACATGCGTGCTTACACTTCCATCCGAGGTAACAGTACCGCCGAGGTTTTCAATGATCTATATTAAAAGCAACGATGCTCAATAGAAATAACACTGAGATGGATACAAACTATAATGTCTAATCAAAGCATATGTCATGAGAAGAATGCAGAGTAAGGAGCAATTTATTATTTTACTTTATTCTATTTTATTTGCTGATTTGTAGTGAACACCGTGATTATAATATATAAAAATCACAATCCATTATGATTGCATAAGCTAAATGATCCCAAAACTGAATGAGTTAGACCCCCCTAGGCCCGTCAATGGACCGGGACCTGACCCGGAGCCATTTAGCGCGTCTGAGCTTTTTTTAATTCCCTCTTACCCGCCTACCCATATATTAAACAAACCGAATACGGTTTTCCATGCCTCGGATCCGATTAGGATCCGAACCGGCTATAGATACAATAATACCTACTAATATTTTTAGTTTTATTTAGAAATTGTATTTTTGGTTTAGATTACAATTTAATTTATTTATATTTAGAAGAACAATGAGGTTTTTCTCAATTAGTTTAAAATTTAAATCATTATATGTTTCAAATTTTTTTGGCACGTATAATTTATTTTGCTATTTCTTTTGTATTTTAGTTGGTTGACTTTTGAGATAGTTATGTTGTGGAACAAAATTTTGGTTCTACTGTTAACAAACTATTGGTGTTTTAGCACATTTAAATAAAAAAATTAATCAAAAAAATGGAGTTTTCGTTAGAGGGCATTTAAGTAAAAAGTTGTTTTAATAATACAATTGGTGACACTAATCGGGTCAGAAGTACAGGTCGAATCCTGGGTCCTTAGCGGATCCAGGTCGGGTCAGAAATATTTGAGAGCCGTCGCGTAATTGGCTAGGACCCGATCCAACCAAAACTTGAACGATCGGAGACGGTTTAGGGTATACCGACCCGTTTACAAGCATAGCCCTCCCCCTCACCCCACCCCGCTCTCACTATATCTGATGCAAATATTAGATTGTGGATACATGCAATGGACCCTAAAAGAATTATTTTTGTTGTAATTTCTAATTTTATTTTAATGCTTAATGTTAGTAGAGTAAGGGAGTATTTGATGGAAATTAGGATTTATTTTAGTATTTTCTTGCATTTTTAATTTCGTTGTATTTTTCTTTTATTAGTTGTCATTTATTTTTGTTATTTTCCTTAGTTGTATTATAGGGCTAGTAGGAGGCTTTCTAGAAGGGGCATCTTAGGAATATATTGTAAAAGGAGTGTGCCGAGATCATGTGACGTTACATGGGTCTAGGCCCACTTCCCTTATTTAGAGTATGAGTGCCCCCTTCTAAATCCTTCCTTACTCCCTTATAAATACCCTCTTATATCATCAAATGAAATCATTATACGCTTCTAAAAACTAAGTCTTCATTCTCTTAAGCGTTCATTTTACGTCAATTGGTATCAGAGCGAGGGCATTCCATCCTTTGTTATTATTGTATAATCAAATCGTAAAACAAAATAATCACTACCCGCCACCCACGGTCCTGTCCCCCACCAGATTTCAACCACCAACCAATCCCACCCTCCGTTGCCACATAACCCTCACCCACCACCCGGGCAAGGCCCCGATCGAACCCGCCCCTGACTGCCGCCCCTCTCGGCCATCACGCAGACCCAGTCACTGCCCTACCCGCCGCGAAACAACCCTGGGAGCCCCGACCACCCAAGCCGCCAAGGAATCCTGACCGTCACCACCCCCGACCCAAGACGAAACGCCAGCCCTCTCCCCTCCTGAGCGCCCCGACCCCATGACCTGCCCTACCTGCCGATCAACCAGACAACCCAACCCGACCTATATTCAGCCAGAACGACCCACCTCCTACACCTATTGCCTGCTCCGACCCTGGGACACCCAGATCCACTCGACTGTCACTACTCCTGCTCCTCCCTCCCAGATCCGAACCAGTCCCCTACCCCCGAGCAGATCAGCCCACCCCGACCTTTTTTCTCTAACCCCACCCCTCAGATCCCAACCCAATCTGCCCCCAACCGAAGCCTTATCCATTTAGAATCCCTCACAACACTTAAAAATTACATATCAGCACTTGAAGTTTCTGAAAATTTCAAAACTAACACAGAATTTTTTAACAATTATTTTTCAACAACCAAACGTCTTAAAAATTCCGTTCCCACCACAATTGACTCCCGCGGCTCCATTCATGATTATCGAACGCAAGTTCAAGATTGGTTGCTCCACCCAATCAATCTCCCTCACTCACGCACCCAAGCGGGTCAAACTGAGGATAAAAGATCTTCTCCCAAGTCAGTTTCTTACAAGAAAGATCGAAAAAACGAAATTGGGTTGTGTATTGGGGATTTTTATGACATTTTTGTCAAGGATGCTTGAGTGACTCGCACACATTTTCGTGAGTCAGAGACGTTTAATTTCGGAAGTTTCTTCCCCATCTTTGGGAAAGGAGATGTTGATTTTGATGGTGTTGGATCAGTTGTTATCACTCCCGAGAATGAGGTGGTAATCTTGGGTGATATGATTGATGGTGGGGATGTGGGCCCATTTTTTGTGACATTAGATATGCACTCAGTAGAATTTTTCGCGGCTTAGTATTGAGGAGGCTCGTCTTAGAACTCCGGGACCAAGATTTTGTTGGTCGGTCGTGGTTGGGTTGTATGTATATTCTCTGTGGACTTCTCGGTAACCAGTACGAGGGATGTTTCTAGGACGACTCCCCTTTCAAATGGGGGAGCCTATTGATGGTTTGCTTTGCCTTGTTGCCGTTCGCCTCCTACGCTCGGGACGAGCTTGATTCTAAGTAGAGGAGATTGATGGAAATTAGGGTCTATTTTAGTATTTTCTTGCAATTTTAATTTTGTTGTATTTTTCTTTTATTAGTTATCGTCTATTTTTCTCATTTTCATTACTTGTATTATAGAGCTAGTAGGAGACTTTCTAGAAGGGGGCATCTTAGGAATATATTATAAAAGAGGTGTACCTAGGTCATGCGACCTTACATGGGCAGTCTAGGCCCACTTCCTTATTTAGAGTATGAGTTCCCCCTTCAAGATCCTTCTCTACTCCCCTATAAATACCCTCTTATATCATCAAATGAAATCATTCTACGCTTCTAAAAATTGAGTGTTAATTCTCTCACGTGCATGTCTTTCTGTATTGCCATTGACGGTTCATTTTACATCAATATTTATTAGGAATATTCTATCATTAGTTTAGGGGTACTTAGTATTTTATATTGTTATCTTGAGCACCAAAGCTTGGGGCGTTGTGTATTGTCTTCGAATCCCTCGTTTGTGGATAGTTAATGTGGAATATATATTGAAAAGATGTTTGTGAGTGTCTGGGTCTTCCGTTACACTTTGATTTACATTAATAATATATAATCCTTCGTCCAAAAATAATTCACCTAGTGAACGTCCCAAATTAAAAGTCCAATTTTCTTTTTTGGATGTAATCGACACATCAAATTCCACAATAGTTAACAAATCCTGATCTTGGCCATTGATTAAGTATGTCCCTAAAAAACATTGTTTTCAATAAGGACTACTAATTTGGGACAAATGGAGTATATAATAACAAGTAGGGTTACATGATTGAGCAAAGTTAAAATAATACCCACAACAGTGAAATTACATAAATGGCTTCAATACATATAAACCCTCAAAAGTAACAATAAGCAATATAATAGTTATCTGCATCATATTAAATTTTATATACCTTGGTGAGACATGATCTCTTTGCATCATCAGCAATATTCATCATCATGATTCTAAAACATGAGCTTCCTGAAAAAAGTTCCTCGCTACCATGGTCTTCTGATCTGCTAGTAACGACCCTACATTCTTTGACACCACTTCCAGATATAAAATCACTAGAATCTAATTGACAATTGAGTTGATGACTTCCCTTGACTTTTTTTGACTTCAGCGAGGTATGTGATGCTTCCCAGACCCTCTTCTTCGCACCTAGTGCAGAACATGAGCAATGATTTACATCACTGCCACTTCCAATTTGGGTTAATCTTACTCCATTAGCCATATTGCTGTAATCCACTCCCTCTAAAGGAAGTGGGTCTTGGCAACCTAGAAGTGGAGCATAATTCGTGAGAAGAATGTATAAATATTGTGGTCATAAACATTTCATTTTAACGATCATGGAAATTTTCTTACGGAAATATATTTAGGCTAAGTTTGATTCGGGGTGAAACACTTTTCCCCTGAAAAGTGAAATGGTGAAAAGTATATTTACCTATTCAGAGTAAAATGTATATTCACTGTTTTGTCTTAAATCACATGCTTTTAATGTGTAGACTTAGTTACAATTTTATCTGAGCAAAAATTTTAACTTCAAATAGTTGAAATTACTTTTTAACCATATATTTTTATCAAAACAAAGATATATTTAGTTAAAAATCGCCGTTAAAATATTTCTAGTAAAAACAACAAAAACAAGAACTCATCCTATCACCCCACCGCAGTTATACAAACCGACTTAAGGTTATCTTCTAAAAGCTAGGGATGGTGGGGTGAGGACCACAATGAAGCCAAAAATCCGATTCTCTCCCTCAAATATTCCTTCTCGCTCTTGTCACCAAAAATCCTATTGTTCCTCTTGAGCCAAACCATCCAAAAAAGAGCTGGCACCGAGCCTCTCCAAAGAATCTTCCTTCTCTTACAATTATCGAAGGATACAACTTCCATCGTGAACATTTGTCTACATATTATATGAACATACAAACATCTCTAAATTCTCATTAAAGTTAATCTATCACATTGTTGGGCCAATGGCCTTATTAAAGAAAAAACTAGCTCCCCAAAAAATCTTCCTTCTCTTACAATAATAGAATGATACAATTTCCATCACAAACGTATGTCCATATTATATGAACATACAAATATCACTAAATTCTCATTAAAATTAACTGATTACATTGTTGTCTAGATATTACATTGTTGGCTCTCTCACCCTCTCTCTCTCTCTCTCTGTGTTGTGGGAGAGCATATCCCACACGAAAGGCATGAGAAATTGTCTCCAAACAAGTCAGCAAATTACTAGTAGAATATGAAGTTTCATCGTCAAAAAGTCTCACATCTCGAAATTCAATTTTTGGCATCCCTTTTCAACTTCAAAATCCAATTCATACCCACTTTGGTGATGGTTGCACAGATTTTCTCTAAGTAAATGCTGCAATCGCGTTTTACGCTCTCATACTCCAACCTCCGACGTAGAGAGCTCATCACACTTTGATTTTTCCCATAATCTTTTCAAGATCTTGTCAATAATGCCGCCTCACATTATTCCTCCTCCAAATAGGAAAGTTGATAGTCAATGGCAGGAAAATAGAATAAGGTTGGTGAAGGGCTGTTTGGGAATTTTCCAAACTTGACTGATAAGTTTGGTGCTGAAGTGTACTTTTTCAGCCTTGAGGAAGGAGCATGTTGGTTGCCCAGTCAGAACCGGTCACACGGAGGTCGGCAATGAAGTCTGGCAGACGACAGATCCTCATTGGGGGTGTGGCAGGTCGACACCATGTCAGAAGAGCCCCACGGGGTCGAGGCAGCCGCGTTTGAGTTGGGGGGGGGGGGGGGATGAGGATAGAGGGCAGGTGAAATTTTGGCCAGAAGGTGGCAGGAGAAGAAACAACAGGCATGTGTCATTGGGTGGGTGGTCGTAGACTCGTAGGCCGAGGAAGTAAGAGTCAATGGCAGGAAAATAGACTAAGGTTGTTGAAGGGCTGTTTGGGAATTTTCCAAACTTGACTCAAATTATGGGGCTGAAGTGTACTTTTTCGGCCTTGGGGAAGGAGCCTGTTGGTTGCCCGGTCATATCTGGTCACATGGAGGTCGGCAGTGAAGTCTGGCGGACGGCAGATCCTCATTGGGGGGGTGGCAGCTTACATTGGGTGGTGGAAGGTCGACACCTTGTCAGAAGAGCCCCACGGGGTCAGGGCCGCATTTGAGTTGTGGAGGGGAGGGAGAGGGGGGGAATAGTGGTGTGGGTGAGGATTGAGGGCAGGTGGAGTTTTGGCCAGAAGGTGGCTTGAGAAGAAACAACAGGTATGTGTCATTGAGTGGGTGGTCGCAGACTCGTAGGCCGAGGAAGTATGAGTCAATGGCAGGAAAATAGACCAAGGTTGATGAAGGGCTGTTTGGGAATTTTCCAAACATGACTGAAAAGTTTGGGGCTGAAGTGTACTTTTTCAGCCTTGGGGAAGGAGCCTGTTGGTTGCCCCATCAGATCCGGACACACGGAGGTCGGCAGTGAAGTCTGGCAGGCGGCAGATCCTCATTGGGGGTGTGGCAGCTTACGGTGGAAGGTCAACACCATGTCAGAAGAGCCCCACGGGGTCGGGACAGCCACGTTTGAGTGGGTGTGTGTGGTGGTGGTGTGTGTGTGTGTGGGTGTGGGTGGGTGGGGGTGGGGGTGGGGGGGGGGAATAATGATGTGGTTGAGGATAGAGGGCAGGTGGAGTTTTGGCCAGAAGGTGACCGGAGAAGAAACAACAGGTATGTGTCATTGGGTGGGTGGGCCTAGACTTATAGGCCGAGGAAGTAAGAAGGGTTGGGCCGAAGCCCGTATAGGATGCCGCAAAGGTGGCGGGCAGCAGTCCAGTGGCGCGGCATCTATCAGTTGGCTCGCGGCGGTGGTGCTTCCTTGTGGAGCAGGCGGAGCGAGGGACAGGAACAGGCGGGGACTCACGGGACGGGCGGGTGGCGGAGAACGACAGTGGCAGCAACAGTGAGGCTGCTATTGACGGCAGTTAAAGGGATAACGCCCTCCTCCACATGTTCGGACTTTTTACTACGATGGGCATCCCTCTGATACCACTTTGATGTGAACACACAAACATCACTTAACTTTCATTAAATTAATTGATTACACTGTTGGGCCAATAGCCAAGAGACCTAAATCTACCACGTAACTAATTAATAAACCTAGGTAACTTTCAACAAATTAATTAATTACTGGTCAGACCCTTCACATCAACATCTCCTCGGAAGCACCCCTTGAACTCCAAACTCCAAAGAGGCTTTCCTTCATAGAAATTAGAAAATCTGTATCCGGACAACAAATGAAATAGTGATAAACTGTTTCACGCTATATCGGTACAAAGTACCGCAATTTGGGGATGAAACACATTTTAAGTCTCCTCCTTTGCCACACCTCAGTAGTATTCGCTTTACCATGAGCTACTGATCAAAATAAACTATATGCACAAAATCCTGAATAGTTGGTGAATCATTTAAAGCGGGAAAGGGAAAAAAAAGCAAAAAGGTCACCCTGGGGACCCACTCAAATACCCACTTTCTTCTATCTTTTATCCCCACTTGAATATGAACGTTATCAATTAGACCCAACGACATCACAAATTCTTCAATTTCATGATCTTTGAAGTTTCACCAGAGTGACGAATTCCAAGAACTAGCTCGAGAGTTAATAAATGAGACCAAAGAAGCTATTGATGCAAATTGGTCAGAAGAGAACAATATAAATAAGGATATAAAGGAGAATCCCCCGCCCAAAAATCCTTCCAAAAATGAAAAGATTCCCCCCTCCCCCAACTCAAAGGACACATATCTCAAGGAGTCTAGACCCTTAAAGTTCGTAATAAAGTATTAGTTCAGTAAGCATATGAAGTATGTTATAAATATTTGATAAGATCACTTTAGGGGTATCTCAGTGTGGTCATTTCAGAATTTCTATACCAATCACCGTAGAAGAATACTTAACTTTACACAATGATTCCCTTTCTGAGGATGGACTCCGTGTATTCTAATGACGAGTTAAACAAAATTAATGATGCTGCTTCCGTGTAGTGTTCAAGCAACTGCTGGGCATAATTCTTAATTTGTGAAACCGCGAGAAATTATTGGCAGAGTGTGAATATATATATATATATATATATATAAGCAATGTCGCTGACAAAATTGTACTTACCATCAATTAGAAATTTATCCTTCAAGTGTTCTTCAGATTGTGAAGTTTCAATTCCAGAGTTTATCTGATTTACGTCCTTGGGAGTATCATCCCTCTCTGTCATACATCTTAGCCATTGGTTATGAACCATAGCAGATGGGGAAGACTTCTCAAATTGCTTTAACAGAAGAGAAAGTTTCAGAGGCTCTGCAGGGTTTGGAGAATTGTTCTTGTTAAGATGAGAAACCATGAGGGTCGCACCACCAGGAAAGCATAATGCCCGACGAATGTCGGCCTTAATAGGCAGCCTGCGAGCTCTACCCTTGGTGTCTACCTCACCGATTGGTACAAAACCCTGCAGTTTTAGTCAAAATTAAAAGATGTAACAGCATTCTGGATTTGGAAAAGTAACAGCATTCTGGATTTGGATCCTCCCCGTTACATATTTTCCCAAGCTCAAACCATACATATTTGGATGCATGACATGTTGAATTTAGAGAAATCTTTTCCCTTAGTAAAATCTACTATTCCACGTGTCATTTATCCAAATATGTATCGAGAGAAACTAATGGAAAATGTAATGGAGAGGAATCAAGTCCACTGGATACCGCAAACCATGTCAATTTTTTATGAAATGTCAACCAAATTTTAGTAGTAACTCTACATGTTTTAGTATCGTAACTGACACAAAATGAAAGGTCCTGGTATTCCATGAAATTCACATATGGTCAATTATTAATATCTAAATCAAGAGATTTTTTCACACAAATCTGAGCTTATTTCAGATCATTTTATCCAACGAAGTGTTGTTCAGGCAGAAGATGAAGCCCCTCACCCGACATAAACGATGTCAATGGCACTCAAAGAAAACATTCAGACATAATAGATCAAAATATCTTTTAATCGAATGCTTTACCCCAAAGGGGGAGTATAGTATTTATAGGGAAAGGGGAAAGCCCTAGAAGGGCCCATTACTTGCCCATTAAAGAATGCTCATGTCACATGTGATATCATGGGGTGATGTCATCAGTGACGGCACATCGACTAGAACATCCTTATTTACATATTCCCTATTCTAGCCCTAACTATACTACTAATTACTTAAATGACACCAAAGGAAGAAAGACATGAAATGACAATAAAATATTGAAAAATGATCAACGTGTCATTTTATTTCACATCATTCTCCCCTCGTTGAAAAGAATTCGTCATCGAAAGTGGACCGATATGTGCAATCAATGCATTGTGTTGCATCATCTCCTCTTCTTTTTCTTCGAATGGGTCCATTCCAGCGGACACAATAATGGGCTTCTTCCTTCTTTTGGGGCACTCCAATGCTCGGTGCCCATATTCGCCAAAAGTGAAGTATTTCACGGAATTAATGGGGGCATCGGCCGCCTTGATAGGCGGTGGAGGGGATGTGTGGCTCGAGGGGAGGAGGAAGATGAACTCCGATGATGTTCTTCAATCTTGAGTGCATACTCAACGGCTTCACAAACGTCAGAATCTCACATAAGCTCAAATCCTAACGAATGTATGTATGGAGGCCGTGAATATAGCGGTTGATCCGTTGATCCTCGCTTTCCCCTAGGCGGGCTCGAGTACACGAACTAAAATTGTTCGGTGTAGGCGGTCATTGAAGATGTGCCTTGGCGGAGGCCCCGCACTCAAGCAAAGAGGTCCCTCTCATAGGTCGGCAATATGAAAAACGCTCGCATCTCTGCTTTAATGCGCAGACAAGTGTTAATTGGGGATAGACCTGTCAACGGGTCGTGTCGAGTTGTGTTCGTCTCGGTTTTTATCTTATTGGGGTCTTATTGGATTCGTGTCTAAATGGGTGACTTTTTTATCGCGTGAAATAACATATTCAAACCCGACCCGTTATCTTAATGTGTCGTGTCGTGTTCACTCGTTATTACCGTTAAGATAATAAATTATATTGAATCGTATACAAGTTGGCATTTATCTCATTTCTAAACACAACTAGACCCATTAATTCATTAACATTATTAAATTTCTCATTTAGTAATATTTGTCATCATTATATTAACACTAAACTACATAAACTCTTTATAATTCCCAAAAATATATCTTATTTACTCAAATTAATGAGTCTAAACGGGTCTTATTGGGTATTAACGAGTGAAGAAGATCGACCCTAACCCGACCCGTTAACTATCATGTCTTATTGGGTTGGCTGGCACTAATATGACCCGAAACCACTAAGGGTCGACCAATTAACTAATAACTTCGTGTCGGTTCGTGTCGTGTTATCGTGTCGTGCCTCATTTTACCAAATCTAATTAAGGGTTGTTGGCCAGTGAACAGCGTTGAATCGTGCCATTCCACCACATTTTCGCAAAGCCTTATAACTTGGTAGCAACGAGTTGAACGCACTTGCAGCCGAAGAGTTTCTTGTATTCAAATACTTTTCATTAAATCAAGTCAATCGATGAAATCATCGGGATTGAGGTGGCTATCAAACATCGTATTTCCACCCAGATATCTCCATGGAGACTCAAGGCAAGAAGTCTGAGCACATAGGATATATGATCACCCTCTGATGGTTGCTCCATGAGGTCCTACTCATCTTCAACATCAATCAGAGGTCGCGCTCGCCTAACAGTGGCGGGTACAGGGGTGGTGCATTCACATGCTGTCGCCTCTCTCGAATTGGTGGACAATCGAACTCATCTCTACGCCTCAAGGGACCCTCGTCCATTTGGTGTCCTTCATAGCAAATAAAGTAATTGCATAATATAATAGGGACAAATGGAGTTACCTTTGGATTGAGAGGCTCAAACGGGGATGAGTCTGAGCGCTACTTGTCGAGCATTGGTCGTCGACCATCTCCGTATAGGGACATTTGTGTCGGGGGCATATCTTCTCCACCGATGAACTGTCCAAACCGAATGGAGGGTTGAGTGGTTAATGGAGTCATTCACAAACCTTGTATTTGTAATCTCTATCCACATTAGGGGTTTGGGGTTGTTGCGATGGACCGGGTATCTAACGAGACCCAAGGCAGTTTGACAAGGTCTCGCCCTCCAATCAGAAGCACTTTTGAGGTGTAAGAAAAGTTCAGTATGGGCTTGGTGTGGTGTGGGTTCGGACTTTGGCCAGAAGAGGTTCACGAGGGGCTGGTGAGGGTTGGATAGCAGCAGCAGGCCAGACTCAGGGGGATTGAAGGACGTCACGAGTGAGTTTGGGAAAAATGTGAGTTTGGGACGGTTTGTGCTTGCGGTGGCTAGAATTTATGGATTTTGACCACCGTTGGGTGTTTATGTGAGCAACGGGGTGGTAATGGGGGTTCACGATGAGGTGCTAGGGTTTGTGACGGACAACGTGGTGGGAAGTTGGTATTGAGGGGTTTGTAAGGAGTGTGATCGGTCACTGGGGGTGTAGCATTAGCTAGTCAGCCCTAGATTGTGGCGTTTGAAGCTTTGGGGATCAAAAACAGAAATGGAAGCTCTGGCAGCCATGGTTGATGCCGACGGGTTGGTCTGACCGGCTGGAGCAGCAGATGGGTGGCCGGTCATGACGGCAGTGGAGGGGAATTCGAGTTTATCTATGATGGAATCTAGGGATTCCCTAAGAGGAACGATGCGACGCTCGATACCGGTTTGGTTCTTCCTTGGCGCCATTGTTGCTTTGTTTACGATTTTATCTACACAACAACAACAGCAACAACGGTGGAGCGACGAGACTCTGATACCAATTGACATAAACGATGTCAATGTCACTCAAAAAAAACACTCCAACACAAGAGACAACTCTCAAAATATCTATTAATCAAATGATTTACACCAAATGAGAACAATATTTATAGGGATGGGGAAGGGGCCAAAAGGGCCATTACTTGCCCATTAAGGAATGCTTGCATCATATGTGATGTCATGGGATGATGTCACTAGTGACATCACATAGACTAGAACATTCTTTATTACATATTATTTATTTCCTATTCTAGCCCTAACTATATGTGACACCCCGCCTAATTAAATACCGGACGATCACGCCTTTATTAAATTAAAATCAAGGTGAACAATTGGTTCATTCTTAGCATCACTGTCGTAAAAATAACTTTTCCAATTTAAACACTCTAATTAATTAAGCTAAGTGTCAAAACCATTTTTAGACATTACTTTCCAAATTTTATTTTATAAACCAAAATTTAAATATTTACAACAATTCAATATTAAAAAATCACACCACAATTATCCTGGAACATATAATCCAACTAAATTATATATTCAACAACTAGATCCCAACATTAAAACTTAAAGTAAAACATCCAGACAGTAATAAATCCCAAAGTGACAATACTATAAATAAATGAATCACAATGTCCAATAAAACAAATGGATAATGGAAACGGGCGACACATGCCCAACTGAATAAATAAGCTAGGAGTGGAATCAAATAAATGAAGTCGTCTAAGCAAGAGGCCTGCAACTCCCACCTAAGCTGCAGCGCGTTCCTTCCAAAGGATCCTACGCAAGACGCCCCTGTGGCTGGGCACCTGTAATATATACATATATATACAAGAGAGAAAGGAAAAAGAAACGGGTCAGAGCCCGATAGTGTAAATGATTTAAAATTTGTTTAGCAAGTATTTAAAATGTTTACAGGCCAATGCAACAACATATTAGTGCGGCACTCTCTTGAGAAATTCTCACCTCTCTTCTAATGTGCACGCCTATCGCACTAATCTTCCCAACGGATTATCTTATCTTATATCGCACTAATCTTCCCAATGGTTTATCTTATCTTAGGTTACTCGTAAGATTTAAAACCGAACAATATAATTGTTTAAGAGGATAATTTCATTTGATCACAAAGTTCTCATTTAAACCTTATTTACTAATAAAGTTTCCAGTGTCCCATTATACTTTTCAAAACAAGTATTTTCAAATTGAAGTCAAGATTCATTTCTTACTTACCATAAGTACAGTATGAAATTCCAAATTTCAGAATTTAATATATATATTAAATACTCGTATAATATATATATTCTAACAGCACCCCACATAAAAATTATGGTGCGGGCATACTCTGCTATCCAATCCCTGTATCACTCATACTAAGGGAAATACAAGTTCGGAATCACTCTCGAACTGTATTAACACATACACAAACAATATTGAGGCGAAGCATAGATTCCAAGTCTCTAAGAGGTCAGTACATACCCTCACGTCTCTTAGGACCGTCTGACCATAGATCAGATAGCCTGTACCAAGGATATCTATCTTCTAGGATACGAGTCAATATCCCCCATAAAGATCCCAACGAGATAAGACTGTCCTAGCGCGGTAACATCAGGGATAGCAAGTAGCGCGGGCATGATTTTCACATATATATAATATATGCATACACACAGTCATTTAAATATACTACTTTTATCATATCAATTTAAGTTCATCCCATAACCCATAATCACGACATTTATCCTTATTTTCCCATTATTAGTTATCACGTATAACGGTTCGTCTCTAACTTTAATTTGAAGGATTATTCCAACTTACTACGTAACACTCATGGACTCTATCCTCCCAAGTGTAAAAATTCAGTAGGTAATCATCTATTTTCCATCGTAACCATTTTACGTATCTCTCCCTTTAATACAAAATTTCATCGTCCCTTATATAAACACCCCAAAAATGTAAATTTCGCCTTACATTAAAGGTCTCTTAATCATTAATAAATCCTACTGGTCATATTTATCTCCCAAAATATTTTTAATAAGGGTGTCTAAGGAGTATTCTTCAGTTAGAATTAATTCAACTATTTTAAAAAGGGAAATATAAGTCTGCCAGAAGGGGGCGATCAATCGAGGGCAGGGGCTCGATCGATCGAACCTTCGATCGATCGAAGCTCCTGGCTCGATCGATCGATCAAGCAGGTATGGCGAATTCTGCAGTTAATCAGTTACGGGTTCTATCACACAACTTCATCCAAATCCAGATTTTTCATTCCCAATCGCCCAAAAATTTGTACTACTAACAGTATAAACCCATTTTATACATCTTCTACGTAAAGCATGCAAATTTTCATCAATAACCATGGATTAATAGGCCAAAAACTCATATTCATCTCAAAAACCCTAGAATTTCTTTATCATAGTTCTAATCAGTCTTTTTCCAGAAATTTCTAATACTAATTCATCAAAAATTCGTGGTTAAGCCTCTACATATGAAGGGGTTTCCAGATTATCATTCAAACCATTTCTACATGCGATTTTCCTATCTCCAACATGGATTTTCTTCTACCAAACTCATCCTAATCACCCTAAACTAACATGAACGATGCATTAACAAAAATAAGCAAGATAAATACTTGCCTAGGATTTTCAGAGTTCTGATTTGATGACGAATTTGGTGTGGTTGCGTTCCCCGACGCGCGATCTACGCGTTGGTGGCGGTGGCGGTGCAACCGGATGAATTTTCGGTCTAGAATTTGCTTTGAAAGCTCTCCCCTTCCCTCTCCTATGGCAGTCACTTGTCTTTGGTTGTTTTAACCCTAGAAGGCAACCTTAGACATCTGATATAACCCTTGAAATTTCGTGGGTTTAATTACACAAAAATGTAAAATGTCCAAAATGCCCTCCCGGGGGTGCTAAATAGGCCTAAAAATGCCCCGAGACCCAAACTAAACCCCCGGGTATACTTTTCTGACTATCTCGACCCTTCCGGACACTTTGGCGCACTCAAAACAACCATACGAGCAACTTATAATTTATTCACTTTTATTAATCAATATCTAATTCCGACGCGACACGGGCGCGTCCCGACTCAAATTTCCAAACTTGTCATTTTATTCACTCTTGACATTTAATAGAACCAATATTATATATTACTCTACTCATTAGTAATATTCAACAAGTTTTCCATAATTACTAACTCACATCACGTTAATAATTATAAAGTGATTAATTTCCGGATTTATATTAAATTAATAACTCACATTAAATTTAATAAATCCCCAAATTAATATAGCATAAAAATACGGGGTATTACACTATACTAATTACTTAAAAGACAACAAAGGAAACGGACAATAAAATATATAAAAATGAAGAATGCATCCTTTTAATTCCCCCCCCCCCCCCCCCAACCCCCCCGGAGCAGAGAGACAGATTACTCCGTTTCATAAATAAGTTCATGAGAATAGGGTTATGGTAGGATTTAATATAGAACATTCACTTGAATCAACAACTTCCGAAGAAGCACCATTATGTTTTACCAGCTTAAGCCAAAACCCTTCAGATTCTTTATCTCCCCAACAGAATATAGTGCTGATACCAACATTCTGTAATCTCTTCCTCAACTCCATGTACATGAGGCGACCAATCCCCTGCAAGTTACTAAATCATGTCAATTGATGTTGGGGTAAAAACTCTTACATGAGCCGCAATCACTCTGATTGCAAATACCCCAAACGTTGTAAACACCCCCTTACGTATCGCTAAAAACCTTCTTTTTTTTTGCAATACATACAGGGAAACTACAAATGTGCTGAATAGTTCATGGAATTTTTTGGTAAAATATGTAGTTCGAGGAATTTTTTGGTAAAATTTATAGCTCATGGAAGTATTTACAACTAGTGTCGTAGTTCCGTAGAAGCATTGGGAAAGCTTCAAACCTTGTGTTGGTAAATTGAATTAACAGCAGCAAGAGGAACCTCAGCAAACTGCGTATCAGCAGGGATTATTTGATAAGTAACTGCTGAAATAACCTGTAGAAAAGAAAAGTAGGGGGGAACTAAGAACTGTATACCATGCAATTAATGAACTCTATCTACATAACATAGGTAAATTGATGGATATATCAATAGATGGATCAAAAAATTGTGTAGAAGCAAGAAGCAATTATCAAAGGAGAGCCGTATCTATATATCAGCGCACATTAGCTATATTAACTGGAGGAAAATATATAATATATATGCAATCAAGCAACCACTTGAGCAATAGAGAAGCCACTTATTTAGCGATCAAATGTTGTCCAAATTTATTGTAGAATGCATGAGTTGCTTTACCTACTATGCTACTCATAGAGCATACACTTCAGGTGTATAGTTGGGAGGAGAAAGAAAGAAGTTTTGCTCATTGAAAATAACATGACATAATTCATAGCAGATTCCAAAGGGGTGTTTTAAGTTTGAAACCCAAATTCTTTTGAGTTACCCCCAAAAATTACAAAAAACATTTTAGTTACACCCTCACCCCCTCACCCAACACCACCACCACACACAAGCAACACTTTGGGGGGGCTTAGAGAGATTTTGCAACACTTTGGTGTTGTAAATCCAATATTTTTTACCTTTTGGGAGAACAACTCAAAACCGACACTAAAAGTGGGGATCAACACCAAAATAACCAAAAAAAATATTATGGAGATCCAAAATTCTAAGAATTTCCCATCCAAACTTTGTTCACTTAATACAACTCAAAGTTTCGGTCAAGTAATCTAAATCTAATATAGCAAAGAACCATATGAATTCTTAATGGAGGCTTTCTATGAGTCTGGGAGAAAGGGAAGCAAGAAATTCTGCAACCAAATCATAAAACTCCAATATATATTTTGAATTAAACAAAGTGATAATTACTTTGGCGGTGATAACACCTCATCTCCTCAACAACTAGCAAGTTCCATATCCGAATATCAGTGGGATATATGCACAATAGGTCTTCCAGACTAAATATACATAACAAAATGTGTTGAATAATTCGGATAAACTAAAAAATGGGAACAATTTATTCTTTCAGATATTAAATTATGAAGGTATTGAAAAGAAATCCACCAAGTCCATTACATTAAAGGGGTGTGCCGCCCCTAAAGTAATATAAGCCCCTTTGATACACGAGATAAGAGGGGCCGGGTACGAAAATTCCGAGTCCTAGGTAGGAATCTTGTATCCATAACCTATGGGATAAGAAGCTCACTTGGGATAAAAATCCCATCTCAAACAGTGTTACCTAGATCGCAAATCATTTTGGTACATGGATCGAGGATGGGCACACAATGCAACATACACTCGCAAATATGGTACGATGGGGTACGCTTACTTTAATAATGATATTGTCCTCATGAGTAGAGTTACATCAAAATATGAAAGTCATCAAAAAGTTCAAACACTAAACATTTTATATTGCTACATTTCTTCTAATCGCCATTGAAATGGTGTACTGGAATTATCTGTGCAAAAACGTCAAATAAGTTCTCTATTAGAAACATTTTGAACTTGTTTCTAAATTTTCTCTTGAAAACCCCCAATGTGTTTTCCATTAGATTGTTATGCATTATAAATTTAGAATATTGTCTTTTAAAAAAACTAACATTTAGGGAAGAAATACATATACATTTGAAACAAAATTGATTTCACTAATGAGAATCAAGTACAAGAGATGGAGGACTCCTCTCAACACGAACCCCTTCCTCTACCCATCCATTCTCTTATTTGTTTTATCTTACACGGGGCTCCAGTTACTAAGGGAATTTGCAACCCCACCCCAATATGCACACTACAAAAAAAAGTAAGCCGAAATAAGATCAGGGCCAATTCTTCGATTCAAAATCAATCTTGCTAGCCAACAGCAAGTTTGATACTTCAATATAAACCCCGGCAACCTCCGTTATCAAAAGATTCACTCTATGCCCCGAAACCTCGTATAATAAAAGCACGGAAGACACAAGGTTATCAACTTTGTTGTTATCTCATGTCAAAAACAAAATCGCATTGTTCGTAAATTGCAAATGTGACACCTCCCCCTCATTTCGACCTATTTTAAAACACTCCACCGCACTCTCGCTTTCGCCTTATCCATAATACGACTCAAAACATCGGCCACTAAGCATGTCCCCTGACCTAAGCCCCTTTGAACTTACCACTCTGTCTACCATTGATAATAACCGAAGTTAACCAAACTCAAGCAGCTGCTAATCCACCTTCACCATTTTCCAACAAACCTTTTTTATTCCATCACAAGCCCAAAAGATTCCAACTCGTGCAGTCATAGGCTTTCTCAAAATTAAATTTGCACAACAACCCCTTCTTTTTCTTCTCCTTATAATCATTCACAATTTCATTTGCTATCAAAACTAGATCAACAATTTGTCTCTCCCACACAAAAGAAGCACCTTGTGACACTGAGATGGTATATTTTAACACCTCCCCTAAAAGTGAGTCGCATATGGCACGTCCAATGTTTTAAAAGGCGCAAGATGGAGTTTAGGCGTTTTGTCTTTGTGAGGCAAGGCGTAAGCCTCGATTTTTTCCAAAAAAATCAATAAGAATGATATAAAAATAATAATTAAATAAGGAACAAAGTATGTATCATATCTATCTTGAAAATAAAATGTATAAAGTCGATACCATAACACTATAAATTGTAACACCATTATATCATCATCATAATACATATTCTACCGTTAAGACAAAAGAAACTCATAACTAAAACCATAGTCCTCAAGTACAAGATAGTCATCATCACCATCACCAAATCATTACCAAAAACAATATGTCTAGCAATGGATCATCAAATCATCACTATATAACAAGTAGTAAATCATTGGTATCCAATGGCCGAGAAAATGGATAATATGCTTCTTCTCCATGGAATTAAAAAAAAAAAAAAGACTTTCAAAATCTAAGATAAACACGAAAAAAAATTGAGAGATCAAGAAGAAGTTTTGAATGCTGAAAAGGAAGAAGGAAGAGAAAAGACGAGTTGATTGAAGCCGGAAGAAGGAAATTTGATCGCCGGTGGAAGAAAGATATTTGGTCTCCGGTTAAGACTTGCAAAAGAGTGAGGGAGGTTTATGTGTTAAGATAGGTTTAGGTCTTACACTAAAGAAATTTGGTCTCTTGTTATTTCTTTCACTTCTTTTTTTAAACATTTGACCCGCTTTGACCATACAATTAGTGAAGCGTAAGCCTCAACGGCCTTAAGGCGGAACGCATCAAGGCATAAGCCTCAGCCTTATGAGGCGTAAGCCTCAACCAAATACCCAAAGGCGTAAGCCTAAAGGCTTCTTCCTCCCGCCTCGCCTCGAGGCAGAGCCTCGAGGCGAGCCTAACCACGCCTTTTAAAACATTGGGCACGTCAAACGGGGCCTAAGAGAAAAGATAACATCGCATGAAATCCAAAAGTGAGTTGCCATCCAGTCGATCTAAAAAAAACACACACCGGGTTGTGTGGATTGGTCCTCAATAAAAATTTCTTATATTTTGACAAGTAAACGTATAGTAGAAAAAATCTGCCAAAAAGGAGCCGAAATTGGTATATATATAGGATGTGTGCAAAAAGAGAATAGACAGGCAAAACGGGGGACGAAGACCTTAAAAACAAGCCTAATCACATTCCCTAGGGACAACCCAAAAAACAGAAACTGAAAAACATAAATGCCTCACAGCCAGGTACCACAAAACATCAATAAGTGACAAAACAAAAGAGGGTTACTATTCTAACAAAACAAAAAACAACATGGTCAACAAAGAAAAGTGAAAATTAAGCATGCAAACTCTTCATCCTCAAGACAACCTCTATTTATCTACCTCCAACTGTCCAACAACTAGCCAAAAGCCTCACACCTGAACTTGGCATGATCTAAAGAAAAATTCCCTAAATTCCTCTAATCCATTCACAGTGTAATAATTGATGATCCACCTTATAGCCTTAAATAAATAAAAACACCAATTAACCAACCAAACCCCCTTTTTTTTTTGCAAATTGCCCATGGTCAGAAGTTCCTCTAGCTGAAGTTCATACAGAAACACTACCTTCATTGGGCCTTCGTTTACCCAACAGTCTTCCACAGAAAAGCCAAAGAATGGCATATGGAAACCGTATGCAATACTCCAAGTGTGACCAGAAGGCCTAGGGGATCAACCCCACCACCTAACATGGTACCCAAGACTCTTCCAGTGATCCCAGTACTACCTCATGGTTTACTACGCACATATGCCACCTAAGCAACACCTCATGCACTTATACTAAGATCTCCAATTATAAGGTCACCAGGCCGATCTCGCCCTTGGCTAAGACGTGCTAAAAATTCCTCATCTATTTCGTCCTATCTTTAGCCCTCTGGTCAATTCATTGGCTACAACCCCTCAGAAGTTTCAAAATCTAGTCCAAACCCCCTCAGCAAAAATCTAATGCTGCAACTCTCTTCCACAACTCCTCGTCCCAAGGTTTCTAAGGCTGACCCTTCTGCACAGGTTCAACCCCTGATCCTGAAAACTTTGGCTCATCTATCTAAGTCAAATGGTCAACCTAATTGGACTAAAAACCAGTCCAATCCACTCTTAAATGATGATTCGAGGGATCACATCATATCAAATTACCTAATAACGAGCAAGACTCATTAAGTTATTCATATAGACTGGCAAAGGTTGGGAGATATAGCCCCATGATCAGGCTTGTTTTATTCTTATTTCTTCATTTTTAATACTGGGGTAAGGTTCCCCCCCCCCCCCCCCCAGCTCTCACTTTCTATTTGAGTTAATAAAATCAGTGCGCTTCCATTTTAGCAAATATAAATAATATATAGAGTTAACATGTTATTTCATGTTAGTTAACATTTTAGGCGCAAATACTCTCGAACCATAGCCAATCGCGTCGCATAACTTCAATGCAGATGTTAATGGGAGGACATGGATTAATGCATCACATTACAATTATTTCCATTTTTTCCCTAACATGTAACAACTGTTGTCTCCAACTAATGCTATTGTCTTAATGAATTAGAATAGAAAACATAGACAACACTAGGGTGGAACGTATAATTATACACACCCTATAAAGCAATTTGACATGTATTTAAAATTTAAGCAACACAAGTACCTCCCCAGGACCTTCCATAGACTTATATTTCAAAAGCAATGTGCAATACTTCCTGCAGAGGTAAACAGTACCGAAAAAATTAAAAATACACAATACTTGGTTTTGCGAATACTAAGCACTATAAATAAGGAATATCTAAATTGTATGTTGCGCATGCTAAAGACTTTTGGAGAAAGAGTTTGCAAATACTAGTTAACATCGCTAGAGTTTACAGCAGGAGAAGACACTGGAAACATAGTTACCCATTTGATACGCATCTTTCGAGGAACATTGATTTCTTTCCAGTATTCGCAGCATAACTCATTGCAGGTAGTTCTTTCATGTACATGTTCACTACTTCCTGTAACGCCAAAAAAACTAGATATTAAAGAAACATGATGATGTGGCACATAGAACCCTTGGGGCGGGTATCATGGAGAGAGAAAGATAAGTGTCTTTACATTTATTTCAATAAAACCTTGAATTTAGCTGTTTAGTATCAAATTAGTAGTAACATTATCTTGTTACCTTGCTTCAATAATTATTGCTTCCTTGTACAGCAAGGACTCTGCAATCCTTTGCAATATATGTACACAAACACACATATATATACATATATATGTATGCATTTAATCCCATCTTAAAGATCATTCAATAATAGTATAATTTTGGTTTGAGAGAGATTTGAAGTTTGTTTTATATTCCGTTACCTGCATTTACATCACATGCATATTAATAGGAGACCGTATATGGGAATTACAAGGGTTAAAGAACACTTAATTCAAAGGTGAAGCACTTAAAGAGTGTTAATAGAGAAACAGCAACATCTATGGAAATAAAATGATAAGAGAGACAAACCAAGCCAAATGTTCCTCATCTTCTCATGAATATAAGAAACAATCATATAGCCACTAAGAGAAGAGATGCATGAGGCCAATAAAATATAAACTATAGCCATGGATAGGGGTGTAAACAGATATTCAAAAATCCGAATCCATCAGGTGCTCGAGTCCGAATTTTGCGAATATTTATCCGAAACATTGGATATGGTATGGATACCTATATGGAAAGCGAGATAAAATATCCGGGAAAACGGATACGGATACTATGTGTATCCGACACGGATAATCCGTATCCGAGGCGGAGTATCCAAATTTTCGGATATCCATTTTTCCGGATATCCGTATCCGTATTATATTTAATATTAATTTATTATTAATATTAGTTATATATATATATATTATTTTTATTTATAATATTTATTATATGTAATGTTACAATGTAAAATATAAATATATAATAATATAATATAAAAATGTTACTAATTTATCATTTTTTACTTATTGGAAAAAATGTTATTCATTTATGTTTTGGCAAAACATAATGAATGGAAAATGGCTTAAAAAACCAATAATAAAATAAAATAAAAAATCGGATACGATTATATCTTCCAAACTAAAAAAATAAATTACAAACCTCATTTCCCCGTCTCTCATCATTTCCCCTAAAAAAAAAAACTAACCTCATCCATCTCCAACTCCCTCCTTGTGTCGCCCACTTTGCTCCTCCCGCCTTGCGCTGCCCACCCGACCACATCTCTCTGTCTATCTCGGTCTCTCTCCGACTCCAACTCCCTGCACCACCTGCCCCACCGCATCTCCTCTATCCTATCCAGTATACATATATTCTTATATAAATATATAAATCGAGCTGGGTCCTAAAAAACTGATGTGTATTTTTTGTTGTGTATTTATTGTTGTTCCTAAAATATTTTTTTTTGTTGTTGTGTATTTTTTGTTCAAAATATTGTCGTGTATTTTTTGTTCTGTTTTATTACGTTGTGGTGGTTTCTTGGAGGATATGATTACAAACAGAACAATAAATTGTGTCTTTTTTTTAGCTAATAGTGAAGAGAGGACGATATGATTACAAACAGAACAATAAACTGTGCCTAAATCAAACTAGGTTGTGTATTTTTAGTCCAATAAACTGTATTGGTGTGTATCTTTTGCGTTCTTTTTTGAAATAGATATTGTTGTGTATTTCCAATAAACTGGATTGTTGTGTATTATTTTAATTGTATTGCTGTGTTTTTTTTATTGAAATAGATATTGCTGTGTATTTCCAATAAACTGTGTATTTTACAAAAATTGTAGGACGATTTGTCAAAAAGAGACAAGTCAAACAAGTATTTCCACAAATGCGTCTTCCCCTGCTCCACCTAATAGTGCGAATAAAGGTGTTAGTGATGGTTCTCAAGAGGCAAAACAATCAAACAAGAGATGCACGTCTAAGACACGGAATCATTTTACTCGTGAGTTAAGGTCACTTGTATTTATTGTAAGAGACAGTTCGATGCTGAAAATTCAAAGGGAACATCTCACCTAAATAATCATTGAAAATTATGTACTACAAGGCCAACGGGTGGTGGTGACATTCGACAACAAATTTTCGCACTGTTAAGTCACCCGCTGAGGCAATCCCGAAGTTTGGCAATTCTAGGATTGACCCGGAGATAGAGAGAATCATATTTGCTCAAATGGTTGCAAGACACGATTATCAATTTCTTATAGCTGAGCACGAGTACTTCAGGTATTGGCTTTCTTATTGTTGCCCCACATACAAATTTCGTTCAAGAGCCACGGTGAAAAATGATTTGAAAAAATGTTTCAAAGTCAATTAAGAAACACGTTACAAAGCTTTTGAAAATCTTCCTTCAAGAGTTAGCCTCACCACTGACATGTGGACTCCCAAGCATCAAGGCACTTGTTATTGTTATTTAACAAGTCACTACATTGACGATGAATGGAATTTCATAAAAAAAATAATAGCTTTTTGTTGGATCCAATGCCCACATGATGCGGAGAATGTGGCCAGTGGGTGAAGGCTAGAAACTTGGAGTGGAACATTGATAAGAAGCTAATGACCATTGTGGTTGATAATGCTAGCTATAATAAGCCAATGGTTGATCATATTAAATTGTAATTGAATGGTAAAAACCTCTTTTAAAAAATGGTGACATGTTTCACACACGATGCACCATGCATATAATTAATAAAATTGTGAAGAATGGGTTGAAAGTAATTAATCGTTTCATTGAAAGAATTCGAAGTAGTATCAAGTATGTTGGTTCATCACTTCCAAGGGTCACATATGGAATGTCGCATTATAACAAACACAATTAGAATTAGATTGTCAAACTAGATGGAATGCTACTTATCTAATGTTTTAGAGTGCTATAGAAGTGAGAGCAGCATTTGAGCGTTTGGCAAAATTGGATAGTGTATATCAGTGGCTTCCAAGTGAACAAGAATGGAAACGCTGTAAAATTATTTGTGAATGTTTGAAAATATTTTATGACATGACAAATCGTCTTTCTGAAACAAACTATCCAATGGTAAACTATTACTTTAATGATATGTGCCAAATTAATTATCAATTGATGTAATGGCAACAAAGTAATGTGGATTGTGTTCGTTTGATGACACTGAAGATGCATGTCAAGTTTGAAAAATATTTGGATTAGTGCTTGATCATAGGTACAAAATGAAGTTCGTTCAATTTACTTATCGTGAGATATATGGCTCCGTATTGGAGAGTTATATACATAGAGTTCGAGTGCATTTATATGATTTGTATGCCGAGTATAAGAACGCAAATGATTCATCTATTTCTTCTCCCACAACATTTGAGCATTCTTATTATGTGTGTGATAGTGATGGCGAAACAACAAACCAAACGAGGGTTGGATTTACAGGAAGATTTATAAGGTATATTAGGGAGCGTTTTGGCACTTTATCGGTTCAAAAGCCAAAACTTCATTTCCTTTAGATGATTCGGATGAACTTTCTTTTGATATCTTGAATTGGTGGAAACTTAATGGGCCAAAGTTTCTGGTACTTGTGAAGATGGCTTCCGATATTTTGCCATTCCAGTTTCAACCGTTTAGTTGCGGGCGTCGGATTATGGATGACACGCTTTCATCGTTGGCTTCTGAGACCATGGAGACTCTTATATGTGTGAAAGATCGGTTGCCATTAGTTAGTGAGAAACAAAGTCAATTAATCACTTATTTATTTATCATTCCAAATTTACAAATATACTCATTCTTTTTTTTCTCAAAAGAATTTGAAGATTACAGTGGATACTGAATAGCGAAACGTTGAAGATGTGGATTTTGGTGGCTGGCTGGCGTGGCAACGATGACAACCTTTATCATTATTATTCCATTATTAGTTATTTTTTGTAATTCAATGACTTGGCTTTATATTGTGGCACTGGCCCCTTTTTTGTAATTCAGTAGCTTATTTAAGTTTGGTGACTTGGCTTTTAGATTGTGATTTATTTATTTTACTATATAAGTGTCTCCACTTGGTATGTTAATGTCCAACAATTTCCTATAAAATTTCGTTGAAGTGATGGTTTAAGGAACGGAAAAAAGTTTTGACCATCCACAGATAATAAAAAGTAACAAGTGTTGTTTATTTATTTAATTATTCAACCACTACAAATAAGTGTTGTTTACTTAAATAAAAATTACTTATGTAATTATCTTCCTTTTTTAATACAGGGTAAATATATTTTAAGGAGCGATGGACTATTCAATATTATAAGAAGAAAAGAGAACTCATGATTCATGAATATGAGCATTCGAGGTTATTACTTTGATCGTCTAATTTTTAGTTATCGCAAAATTCCCTTGGACGTTGATCGTTTAATTTTTATTTAATACGAATTTTAGTTAGTACTAAGTGATAAGCAACGTAAACAAATACAGATATTATCAAAATCCAGGGTATCTGAGAGGATGCGGATATGGATAGTTATTTTTACTATCTTAGTAGATACGGATGCAGATATGGATAGTGCATCCAGATATAGCGGATACGGATATGGAAAACATGATATCCACTCTGTATCCGTCCGTTTACCACCCCTAGACACGCATCAATATATATCTCAAAATGTGTTACACACTAATTAGCAGTAGTTACCCATTAAATTCAGTCAAAAGCTTCACTTCTAAGCTCCCAAATTAAACTGGTTAGTTCAAACAAAGTCGCACACGTACATATCTATGTATCCACATCACAATACTAAAGATCTATAACTTAGTTTTGTCTTCTTTATTTTAATTTAGTTTCTCATGATAGTGATGTGTATGAGAAAGCCCGAGGGTTTAATTATAATATGTTTAATGGTACGCTTTTATTTTTTCTATTTTATTAGTACTTTAATTGTAATCCCTTGGAATATTATTAAAGTTCACTCTTTAATTTTTTTGCCTTTTTAGGGTAATCTTGGCTAGCAGGATAACTTAACTTATGAATAAGTCATTTGGCCATACTCTCTTACTTTTGGAATAGGAATGAATGAGAATAAATTGAAAAAAAACATGCTTCTTTAAATGTGCCACTGTTGTTGGTAATTTCCATTGCGTTCACTTTTGATATGGTCACTGATGTTGTAGGAGCCATGGTAAAGCGAGATTGGAGGAACAACCGAACCAATCCTGTAAACTATGCCCTGGACCCTCGCGATCAAGGCACTACCTCTATCTTCATTCCCAAACCCCCCAAAACCTTCATAAACCACCAAATCTCAAGACCCCACCCCCTTGTCAGCGTCAAACGACCCTCGACGGCGTTAGTGAGCCCCTGCAACCCCTCCTTAAGTCATCACTGTCACCCTTTGACCCACAACCACCAGTGCACTTTATAAACCTCGACCTCTAAGTTTCGACCGCCGAACAACCCCCACAACCCCTCCAAACCTTGTATCAGATGGCCCCTCACCTTCATCGGTATTCGATGGCACTCGTTGACGTCCGATGAAATCCCAGTTCCATGTTGACCCTTCGACACAAGCCCCTCGTCCTACAACAATCGAAAGGTTGCGACAACCTCAATCTGAAGGCTCCCCTGCTCGCAAGAGAGCATTCCAACCCTTTGCAGACAACCTGTGACCCTTACTAGCATCAAGCGAAGGCACTCGTCCCTCCGACCCTACTTCCTCCTTCAAAGCCCTAAGTACTCGTTAAGATGTTCTAAACCTTAAGATCCCATTAGTTCTCCTATAATTACGTTCTCACCCCCTCAAACTTCAAGCAATACTAACCAACCCCTCCATCCAATTTTTAAAAGCTACCAAGCCCCCCCCCCCCCCCCCAATTTCCAATATTATATTTCAACAACCAAACTTTTTAAAATTCATAAACTATCCCTCCTACATCCCTCGTTTATTTTAAGTAGCCCATTGACGACTGTAGACCCGATTCAGAGATCAAGAGTTGCTACCAGGAATCTCTCCCGTGAATTGTAGAACTCATTGAATAATTTGAAAATGTGCACTCTTACTCATACGAAGAGGCCATGGGGTACAAGTTCGAACTTATCATACATACCCGGTAAGAGGAGTGACGTCTATAATCAAGGAGTGCGACAAGGAGGCACATTATGGGAAATATAAGATCAAGTTGGGGTGGCGTGCGCATTGGTACACGCTCCATGCATCCATCGCGAACACCGTTAGTTGTGAGCCCTTGAATGAGCCATTCCATATCAACGGTCGTCCCCATCGATTACTATCGACATCCCTGGCTTAGTGGTGGTTGTTGAGGTTTCCTCGAGTAATCTACTGGGGATTTCTTTGACATCTTTGTCATTGATTGTTGAATCACTCGGACTAAATTTCGAGACACTGACGTATCTTTTAGCGGGGACTTCTATAGTTTTATCGTATCTTAAGGAAATAAGAGGATGGGTTTTGTATCAAAGACCTTTTCGATATTTTGTTGCAGTTAGTTGGGTGACTTGCACTCACTTCCGAGATGTCGAGTTGTACTTTGTTGGTGACTTTTTCCCACTTTTGGGGAATGATGATAGTTTTGCTAAGACTAGTTCTTCTACAAAAAATTGATTTGTTGCTTTGTGTCAGCCTAACTGGCCCCGAGTATGTGGATCCATTATGGAGTGCGATCAAGGCCCATTCGGAGATTAGGATACAGCACCTAACATTAAACGTGCTCATTTTGAGTGCCATCCCTTGCTTAGCATTGTTTCTCCCCTCCAATAAGTTGGTATGTTGGCTCCTGTAATGGTAAAATTCGGAGCCAAGTTCGTATTCTCTGACCATGGGTGGGATTTTTGGCTACTTATCCTCACCTTTCTTTCAAGTGGGGGGAATCAATGGTGATGGTGCGATATTGATGTTGGCCTCTTCTCATGCACCAATGCTCATGCTCGGGACGAACTATCCTAAGTGGGAGAGAGTGATACATACACGGACACCCCAAGGGTAATATTATTCCAAGACCTCCCTCTATAGTCCTTGTACCTTTTTAGGGTTATCTTGGCTCGCAAGATAACTTACCCGATAAATAAGGTCTTTGGCAAACCATTGTAATCACTCAATTTTGGAAAAAAGAATGAGAATGAGATTGTATTCATGGAAACTTATTTCCAAAAATGTGCGTTGTTAATTATTTTCGCTACATTTACATCAAATAGTCTCAACACTTTAAAGTAAAAAGGTGTTATCTGGATTCATCTAATTAATGCAACATGTACATTTCCTTGTTGTATGGCTACATCATAAAGTTAGTTCAGAACTCTTAAAAAAATAAAAATAATATTAAAAAAAATGGTTGGGGGTGCTACAAAATATAGTAGTACAATATAATTTGTCATATTTATGTAAAAATCAAATGGTGTTTACATGACATGTTTGTTCATAAGTGCCAAAAACGTAACAATCTCACTAGAGGTTTGTTTACTTTTACCCCCGCGTCTATATCAGGTATTGAATTTTCCCCTAAATATAAAACATATTTGATTTACACCCCCAGCAGTGTTGCAAAATATATAGTGTCACCAAAAGCTACGAAAAACTCCTAAAAGGGTGTAAGTTATGTATTTGCCAATTTGGGGTGACAACATAAAAAAGCATAACCTAAAAATTGAGGGTCAAACTCGAATATCTTGTTTATAATAATGAGTTGACCATTAAGTCAATGGGTAGCAAATACTAAACACAGTGGGGTTAATGTGTTGAAAGTTTGAAATTTTTAATTTCCCATACCTAGTAGCAAAAATTAAAGAACTTCTTTTAGTGATTATTAAGTTCTCAAAAGATGAAGTTGGGAAGTTCCTGAAGGTAGTTACTATAAACAAAAAAGTGGAGTTCTTTCTTTTTAAAAAAGTTCTTTCGTTTTCAAAAATGGAGTAATTTATTGAACTCCATTTAATAGTTTACTATTGGACACATGACATCATTACTGAAGCTACAGTGCGTTCACTTCATTAAATTATAGTATATAACTAAAGTTGACAGCGAAACACGGTGACGGCATTTGTCACATTTTCAGCGTCACGTGAGCAATTTTAATTAATGTTAGGAATTATTATTTAAGAAAATCATTCATCTTCTACCCATTCAACTTCTACCCGAATGAGTCTCTACAAGTGTTTCGTCTTCCACCTGTCGCGATTCCTCTTCCCCTCTTAAATTCATATTGTCTCTCTTTCAACCCCATGACTGCTATTTCTCCCATGACCTTTTTTCATTGCACATTATGCACGAACGATGTCTTATCTTGCAAAAAATTACTATCCCATTCATGCTATTCACCTGTAAGGTAAGAAGAAAACCCAATCCTAAATTGATGGTATCTTCCTTTGAGCTCTGACATGTTGATAAACATTGGATGGCGCTGCATGTGACTATTAATCAAAGAGGAAGATTATTGATGTATCATCCCTTTTTTAAAATGTTAGGGCTTTCTTCCTACTCTTTTGCCAATGATTTGGCTTGGATCTTTATAACAGATTTTTAAAATATTTATCTCTTTCATTCCCTGAAAATTGTGGTTTTCGTTTTTATTTAAGATTTAGTTTAGTTTTTTGCCTTTTCAAATTGCATTTTCCTCCATATTTTTATTTTTAAAATTTCGTTGTGGGTTTCCACATTCAACTTTTTATTTGAATTTTAGATTTGTTTTGTGCTTGATTGCCTCTTTTGTTTTATATGTATTTTGATTTTGATGGTTGTAGATCTATTTCATCTATATTATTTGTTTTTTACAATATATATTTTTATCCCCAAAAATGAACTAGTTTCCAATCCTTATTTGACATTATTTATTTTGTTTTTTCATTTTTGATTTTTATTTTAAGTTTTTGCAATTTTTAATCTGATTTATTTTTTCATTTTACTTTTCTTTTTGTTTGGATCAATCGATTTGTTTGTTGGAGAAAGAAAGGGTGATGAGATTGTAATGATGTAGGGGTAACTCGGCTAAACTTTGTCCCGGGGTTTGTGCATACCCGTTTGCTGTCCCCCAATATATGCCTAGGTTTGAGCTATCAACCAACCCTTTAGTGAACGCTTGGTATGTTGGTGAAGGCCCTGTTGCACCTATTTATGGAACAAGTGGAGGTGGGTCGTACACGGGGCAAATGTTGAACGATAGGGATGGTGCCACGTATAACATGATGGGGATCCGACGGAAGCTTTTGGTGCAGTGGGTATGGAACCATGTTTTTGAATTAATGCAGTGACCCTAATGCTCTTAATCCGTAAATTGTCTTGATTTCTTTGGGCTTTTAGTTTTTTTTTTTTTTACTTTTTTTAATGTCGATTATATATATATAACGAGAGAGGGAGAGAGAGGCTAGATCTTATACGGACCTAGTTTACGGACCGCTATCGTCCAAGAATTATCTAGGGACCGTTTTGTCTATTTAGGACCACCTTTTGGGACCGCGATGTCTTTTAACTTCCTCTAAGTCTTTGGGAATATCAATTTTTACCCCAATGATTTCTAAAGTCTTTTTAAGCTTATTTTAATGCTTAATTAATCTGGAAGTCTAAGTGTGGAAGTTTCAGGGCTACTGCTACTTCTCAATCTTCTTCCGTCACTATCGTATTGGAATTCTGAATAGCGAGGATTATCTATATAAACAGTTTCTTCAGGGAGTCTAGAAATTGAAATAAGTCTTGATGGAAAATATTCTAGTCTTAAATACCTTATACGGTATCGTGGATTTATCTGTCTAGTTTCTTTATATATTTGATTAACAATATCAATTATATCGTTATCTATAAATTCGTCTAAATTATTATCACCATAAGATGACAAAAATCTACGGTATGTTCTAGGGGCAGCTGTCTCTACGTTTTTAAGGAGAGGACGGATTCCTCCGGCTTTAATTAAAGTAGTCTTTGTTTCAGCTAACCTTTTACGTCTAACAAATTTTAATACGTCTATACTGTCTTCAAGTATCCTAGTGTATTCTTGATATTTTTCAGGTCTTGATAGTTCTTCTGCAAAATCTTCAGTTCTTAGTTTTTGTCTAAAGAGATCTCGGATCCCTGTTCTAATTATTTCTATTCTAGGTACTTCTCTTCCTAACCACTCAATGATCTGGTCTATGTATTTAAAAGTACCACCTGCATATACTAAAGCAGATTCTATAAGTTCTTTATCTTTAGGGTCTGTAAGAGTCCAGTCTTGAATTTCTCTAGTTAAGTCTAAACTTGTTTGATTAACAAATTCTAAAAAGTCTTTAGTGATTTGTAAGCTCATATAAGATTTTTCTAAAACAACAATATGTAAAATAGTTAAGGGTTTGGTTCGAGTTATACCTTCCTTCTGGTCTGCAATATCTTTATCTTCTTCCCTTTGTCTCTTCAACTTTGTCACTATTCTTCTCCGGTCTCGGCCTCCTACAACTCTCTCTTTATGTGTCGCACCTCAATCCACTACTTTGGCGGTTGACCCGTTTCCTGCCTGTACGCCTTCACGCCTAACCCCCACCCTGGCTAACGGCTCACGGCTAATCGGCACCTGACGGCGGTTCACCAGTATAACACCTTGTGTGCTACACCAGATGTTCCACACAATATTCCTCTATGAACAGAAAGTTGGAGACAATTTGGACAATAATAACAACTTAGCATAACAGATTTCTGGAAAGGAAAATACTTTTATTGCATTGCATAAGTAAATACAACTCTCCCCTCTCCCCTAACTATGGGAGGTTTACTCACTCGTATACATATTACTCTCTACAAGCATACTCTCTCTAAAAGTCTAACAATCTCTCACTCTCTAACAACTGATGTCTCAAACACAAATGGACGCTCCCTTTTATAGATCAAGGGTACTACAATATGACTGGTAACCGGCTACCAAAAGCAATCCGATTGAAAGCGTCTAATTATTAAAGCAATATTGTCTTCGGAATCTTCACAGCTGGGTCTACAGGCTTTTATCGTCTTTTGATAATGGGGGGACCTCTTTCTTTATAAAAGGAAAGGCGTGCCAAGTCTTCATCATGGTCTTGTCGTTTTGTATTAATGCAAGAGCATCAAACAAAGTCTTCATCTTTTTCATCAGTCTGGTGGCCCATGTGGGGCAAGCATCTTATGCTTTATGGAAAGCATGGTCTAGGTAAACGATTCTTCTGTCTTCAATAATTCTTCCACTACTGAGGGGCCCTTCTTTGTTGTGTCTGTGTCTTCTTCTGCCTTGTCCTGATTTGGGAGGGTATTATTGAAAAATTCATCAATAAGGCCTACCGTTCTAAGGCTGGCTGGCAAAGCTATCTCTACCATTTCTTTGGATTCTTTCTTGAGCCTTCCATTGAATGGCTCATCAACTTGGATTATCAAGTCTTCTTCGTGGTAGGCAGTGTACCACCTATCTTCTCCTGTTAATAATTCCATGATCTCAATTGTTTCCATTGCCTGGGCGATCTGGAGTTTGGACTTATCAACAATTAAATCTTTAGTCTCGTCTTCAGATAGGATCTCAACGTCTTCAAATGTATAATTAGAAAATCTAACGAGTCTAAATCCTTCCACCCTCATTCCTCCGCAGGAACTTGGAGCAATCTGATAAATTCTAGCAAATAAAGGAAGGAAATCTTCTACCTTTTTAACGTACTCATGGACTATTTTTCCAAGAGCAACAGAGTCTTCTATAGTCTCAATTTGGATGAGTCCGATGAACCCATAGTCTGCTAAGGTTATCTGGGCAATTTCTGCTTTCCTAGCAAGATAAATCTTTGGAACGTCTTTGAAGAAACCTTTTATTATTAAGGCATCTCCATTAGTCTCAGATAATAACATATTGAAATGTTCAATAATGCTATTAGATTCTTTCTTATAGTCTTCTGTTGATGGAAGATTATTATGACCAAATGGTATAACAATCTTAGTCTTAAAAGTCTTTTTCTGATAACAAAAATTATCAGTGGGTCTAGCTTTGGAGGATTCTCCAAGAGTCTGAGCATAGTTTGAGTCTGAGGTCTAGGTATGGCAGTACCACTGAGTTGGGTAACTGCAAGTCTTTGAGTTCTCATAAATCTGGCAATAGCTACCAAATTTTGTTTGAACTCGATCCAAAGTCTATTCTTCACGTTCCACCATATGGCATCTATAAGGGTATTTTCGTCTTCTGAGAATTCTCGTCTAAATTTGATCAAGTCTGGGTATCTTTGATCAGGTCTATATTGGGGAAAATACATCTTCCCAATGAGTCTATTTTGAGAAATGATCTCTTGTCTAGATTTTCCAGGAGGAACTAAGATATCATCAAAGTTCTCTAGGATTGGTCTTTCTTGAGAGTCTTGAATATGAGTCTGTCTTTGCGTTATACCAGCATTTGGTCTTACGCGTCTAAGATAGTCTGCAACGTCTTCCCTGTTCAGTCTATTTGTTCCAGAGGAACTCATGTCTTCTAGGTCTTCTGTTTGCAACATAAAACATGAAATTATATTAGTGTTAGCAAACATTGGCTCTCTTGATATAATGTCTGGAATGGTATTTTTACTTCCCTTAATAGAATAACAGAGAAGTCATAACCATTAAGCAATTGTTGACATCTAATGAGTCTATTAGTCCTTGATTTGGACAAGTCTAAATCTCTAAATTTTACTGCATAAGAAGAGTCAGTATAAACAGTAAAATGTTTAGGTCTAAGAAACAACATATATTTTTCTATTGCCCTTACTATAGCTAAAACTTCTTTTTCATGGGCAGTGTATCTTATTTCTGGGTCTGTGAAGGTTCCAAAACTATGTCTACAAAATTTCTTCTTTTTTATCTGATGATCAATGGCAAAGTATACTGCTCCCCATTGCTTATCAGAGGCATCTGTTTCTACTATAAACTGGTCTTCTGCATTAGGCAGTTCAAGTAAAGGAATGTTCTTGACTGCATTTTTAATTTGTCTTATTACTTCAAAATCGTCTTCAGTCCAATAAAAGGGATTGGTTTTGTCTGTTCCTTTTAATTTGGATGTTAAGCTTTGCCTTTTTGAAACAAGGTCTTTAATAAAGTCTGCAGCACAATTAAGCAATCCTAAAAATGATTGTAATTGTTTTCTATCTTTGAGTTGGTCTGGGAACTCAAGAATCTTTTTAGTTATGTGTTCTGCTAAGGATAATTTTCCTTTGTTAATATGCATTCCCACAAAGTCTATCTCAGTCTGAAATAATTGCATTTTCCTTTCGGAAATAACAATACCATGCTTGTCTAATTCCAAAATAATCTTTTTAAGATGGTCTACATGCTCTATCTCAGTCTTACTGGCTACAAGAATATCATCTATGTAAACAAGACAAAATTCTGAATAAGGTCTAAATATATTATCCATTCTTCTTTGGAAAACTTGAGGAGCATCCAAGTATCCAAATGGCATGACTAGCCATTCGTATTTTCCTTGGGGCACACTAAAGGCTGTCCAAGTAATACTATCTGGATGCATCTTAATTTGCCAGAAGCCTGATTTGCAATCAAACTTACTGAATATAATTTTATCTTCGATTAAATTAATCAAATTATTCTTGTCTGGTATCTTATAAGAATCAAATTCACAATTCTTATTTAATTGTCTATAATCTATAACCATACGTCTTTTTCCTCTTTTACGTTCAGATTCATTTTGAACATAGAAGGCTAGGCTATTATGTCTACTTTTACTTTCTCTAATAATGCCTAACTTAAGCATTTCGTCTATGTCTTTCTTGAATTCTTCCCTATCTTCTTGTGAGTATCCTTTCTTATAGGTTCCACCATTAATAGTGGCGTCTGGGTTAATAGGGATGATTTCACAATAACTCTGGTCTTTATCCCATTTAGCGATGGGATTTTCTCCTAAAGTAGGCTCTGCTAGTTGCCTAATCTTTTCCTTTTCTACTTCTATATCCATTTTCTTCTGTTTGGATATGGCTTGAATCTGTAATAAGGTTTGCTGGGCTTGATCTAAAATGTCTTGTTGTATAAGCGCTATTTGCTTATAACACTTTTGCTCTGGACACTTAACACTCTTTTTGTAAGGGTTTAGTAATATCTAAGGCTTCTTGTTGGGTTGTAGGTCTAGGTCCACCATGCTCAGCTGAAGAACTCTGATGTTTTATGGCTCTATAATTTGGTTTGACCTGCATAAGGTCAAAGGCAGTCTTATGATCTATTAGAGGAGCTTTAATATTAAATTCCTCTTGATCACTAATTAATATCTTATTATTATACTGAGTATAAGGATGATATTTACTAATAAAGTCTTGTCCTAAAATTATGTTTCCTGTGAAACTAGGACGAGGATCCATTATCCAAAACCGATGATTAACGGTTTTGTTGGTCTGATTTCCTAATTTAAAGTAAATAGGAATAGTCTGGAAATATAAGGCAAATGGATCTCCATTAGCCACTTTACCATAGATTTCTTGAGTACTTTCTAAAAAGTAGTCTTCAGGGAAGGCATTAGCCTTACAAATACTCTGAGAGCACCCTGTATCTATAAAGGCTGAAAGTCTTTTAGGGTAGTCTTTATGTTGAACAAACAATTCTACAAAACAAGCATGCGGTTTAGTAGAAATTCCTAAATTGTTCTTTTCTAAAATAGATATTCCCTTCTGAGGTTTATCTATAAAATCTAAGGGTATTTGTTCTTCTGAACTACTATCAGAATGGTATTCTTCTAAATCATAGGAAATTCTTTTTCCTTTGACATCTTCAGTTTCTTGCAATCTTTTGGCTATATTCCTATCAATGTCTTGATAATAGGTTTTAATATCTAAGTCTATTTGAGCGTCATACTGGCTAGTATAAATTGCTCTAAATCTAGTTCTCCAACAGTCTTCATGGTAGTGTAGTTGACAAATGATACAAACTAGAAACAATTCTGTTTGTATAATCTCAAAGCATTCTACACATCTAAAGTCTTTTTTGCTACATTTCATTTCAAATGTGCAATAATGTCTTTCGTCAAAGTAACATCTAGGTATATAGGTTAGTAACTCAGGATTACTAACTGTCCATCTCTTCTTTAAAAAGGGGCTTAATATACACTTATACCAAGCGTCTTCAAAGTCTATATATTCATCATCTAGATCGCCTTGATCTGTCTGCATCATATATAAGTCTAGGGTATCCTGAGAGTCTTCATACTCATCAGTATCACTATATTCTTCTGAATCACTATCTGTGTAAACACTATAGATACTAGTGTTATCATCATCTTCTATGTCTGATATTTCTATAGCATATAAGATATCTAATTCTTCTTGATCTGCATAGTCTAATACTGTATTAATAATCTTAATACTTTCTTTATCTTTCTTATTAGGGCAGTCTTTAGCAAAGTGTCCTTCTTTGCCGCAAGTCCAACATTCTTTGGTGGCAGTCTTAGATTGAGCTATGTCTTTTTCTTTCCTATAATTAGGAACCTTCTTATACTTACTAGTATTCTTCTTAAAGTATCTTCTTTGGTTAAATCTATTTTTCTTAGTCTTAGGATTCTTTTCCCTAAAGGTAGTAGATTGTCTAAATTTATACTTTTTTGGAAATCTTAAAGGTCTAGTCTTAAACTTCCTATGTTTCCATTCTACTTTCTTCTTGAATTTCTTAGATTCACTTCCACATCCCCATTAGATTGGAGCGATGTCTCTTTCGTCTTTGATTGGAGGGATCTGCTTGAAAGTCTCTTCTATCAACTTTCCTTGAGTTATATCACGTCTCTTAGCTATGATATAGTCTTTGGCGAAATTGATTCTTTCACCAAGGGAGTTATTCTTAACTCCAGATACTCCTGGCCAATTCCTATATTCATTAATTAGGATTTGTCCTATGGCTGGTATCTTTCTAAAGTATTCGTCTTTTAAGGTCTCTCTAAATTCTTTAATTTGGTAATATAGCTGTTCATAATTATTGCTATATTCATTTATCTTATCTAACTTGCAAATGCTAAGGAGGGCTAACTTAGTTTTTGCTAGGTCTTGTTCATTAATCTAAGCTAGATGTCCAGCTCCAATGAATTCTGAAGTGAACAATTGAATATATTCTTCAATTGATCTTTCTTCTAGGTTTTCCTTCATCTTCTCAATCTTAGCTAAGGAGTCTTCATCTGTAGCCTTTCTTAAACTATCTAAGTAGTCTTTTGCAATACCTCTAATGGATTGCTCAGCGTACTGCTTACATGAACTTGCATCCCATTGTTCATTAGATGCAAAACACATGTTCATCTGATTACGCCATTCGTCTAAGGCCTTCTTCCTATCTTGCACATTGTCTAAGTTAAGGTATAAACCTACTGGGTTTATGGCTTGACTTGCCACTGTCTTAACAGGAGTGAAACTCTTGTCACTAGCTGGAAAGTCTTTTATATAATCAGGTTTAGTCTTTACTACGGTGCTTGAGTATATAGGAATATTTATTCCTATTGGTTTAGTAAAAAGTCTAGGAGCATCTTCTAGCCTACTACTACTTCCTATCTCTTGCTTACTAGGTTCTACTTGTGTAGCTGGCATTAGTCTTTGTTCTCCTTCTTCTATTAGTCTTAAGTTTCTAAGAAGTTCTTTAGTATTCTTAGATTCTTTTAATTTTAATATGCGGTCTTGGGCTATCATATTAAATCTTTCTCTTTCATGAAATCTAACAGAATGACTTTTCTTAAGGTTATCTTTAAATGTCTTCATATCCAATTCTGAGGGTTCATGTCCAAAGTTTTGGATCCTAGCTTTTTCTTTAACTAAGTCTTTTTGTTCAAATGATCTTCTAGGTCTAATTGTCGGAGCTTGTCTAAGTACTAGCACTAGTCTTGCTACTACATTCTCCTTCTGAAGGATCATTGATTATGGCTTCTCCCATATTCCTAAATCTAATTTCTTCGGTCTGGATGTTCTTATTGAAAATCTTAGGGGGACCAAACTGGATGGTAACATTTCCAGTGACGTCGTCTTGATTAATAAACAATGGTTTATTTTGTATAGTCTTAGTTTCTTGAAATTCTGGCAATTGCCAGAGAGTCTTAGCTTTCTCTTTCATAGGTCCAGTATTCCTAATACTGTAAGTATGATTATAGTCTGATACATTGGTTCTAACTAAGATTTCTTCATTAAGTCTACCGCTAGGAATTCCCGATTGCATTCCTTCATAAGGAAATTGGGAGAACTTCACATAGCTTTGAAATTCTATGTTTATATTAGCGTCTGGGATTTTATAGTCTTCATAGCCACTAGCATATAAGATTAACTTAAAATGTTTGGCTGTGTCTACGGTTACTGTAAATGCCGGAATGACATTAAAGTATCCTATGTTGTCTGACATTTCTAATTGGGCTATCCCAATAAGACTTTTCTCAAAGTCTTTCCATCTTTTGTCTACTAAACAACATAATATGTTGATATTATTCTGGGGTCTATGTAATCCTTGGATTCTTGCTTGAAAGAGTCCAAAGGTTAGGAATTGGAACTTCCTATTAGTTCCTCTAGATCTAAGCCATTCCGAGTCAAATACTTGGAGCTCAGTATAAGATTTGTCTAACACATGATTTCTACAATGGTAGGTCATGTTATAATTGGAAGTCTTAGGAGTGGCACCTTCTTTAAACAAGTCTATGTATCTAACGGCTGGAAGTTGTCCATTATGAATGGAGTCTTCAACAATCTTCCAGTCAACTTCACCCCACTCTTTCCATTGGAGGGGATTGGTGAAATTTCTTTCTTTCCACCATGTCCTAACATTAGAGGATGAATCCTTAAGTCTTTGGAGCATATGATTACTCTGTCCAATATTTGGGATAGAGCTAACTATCTTACTGGTCTTATCTAATCTGTCGTTTATGACTCGTGTACCTATGGTATTCTTTTCTCTAGTTTCTGTAGGAGGGGATTCTTTAAACTTACAGGTGGTTACCTGTTTTTGTTCAAGTCTTTTTTCAATTCTTTCTAAGAAGTCTGAATAATCTTTTTGTCTTTTTATCTGATTAAGGATTTCTTCTTTAAAATTCTTATTTTCTTTTTTTGTCTTTTCAGAAGTTTCTTCACTATGTCTAGCTAGAGAATTAACGATGGTTTTACCAACGTTGGTGATATAGTCTTTTACTTCATTATCTTTTTCTAGTTGTTGCATAGTTCTAACTTCTATGGCTTCTACAGTCTTTTCAATTTTATCTAACCTAGTTAGAATAAAAGGAGAGTCTATTTCTGCTTGGGAAGGTTTATTATATACGGCCTTAATTCCGTTTATAATTTCACCGTATTTTTCTTCTACTTGGGCCATGTCTAGTCTAAGTTCATTAATAATACTATCCATTTTAGATAGATATGTCTTTCCATATTATTAAGGTAATTTGCTAAATTCTGTTGGAATTTAACAAAGTCTGTGTAGAAGGTAGTTAATCCTTCTGTCTTAGCTTTTAAGTCTAAATGTAAGTCTTTGACAAAGCTACTATTATAGTCTTGGGTAGCTGCTATAGATGTAGAAATTAAATTTAATCTTTCTAATATAAGTCTAGTTGCCTTAGCTGCGTTGGCAATCTCATTTTCATTTATCTTGTAATAAAATATATCATCATTTATCTTTTCTAGAATTCTTTGATAAAATTCTGATAAGGTCTGGATGGAGAGGTCTTTTGATACCTCATTCCAGTCTGATCTAACTATCTCCATTAGGAAGATAACTATCAAGTCTAGGGATAAGCTTAGCTTGTTCTTTAGTAAGTTTAATTAACTCACTGTCTTGATTTTTAATTAAAGTCTTAATTTCTAAAATGTCTTTGTTAAGGACTTCTATATGATTAGTCTTAATATTTATTTCTTGTAACACGTGTACTAAGTCTATTGGGATTTGATTATCTATGTCTAATAATCTTTTAGAGATATTTTTTATCTCTGTTTCTAGAGTTTGAGTGTCTTTTATTAATTGTCTTAATATAATAAGTATACACTTATTTTGGTCTATTATGCTATTAATAGCACTAGCAGTAACTTGTCTACTGTCTGCGTGTTTGGCTGGGATATGTTCAGTATGTGAACAACCATCTATGTGTGTGGTTAAACAACCTTCTGAATCTAAATCAGTTATGGGTATAGGTTGGTAGTCTGGGTTGGTTCCAAAAATATCTTGGTAAATGCGAGGAATAAATCCCAAGGGCATTAAAGTCTTTTAACCGTATGTCTAAACGGAACGTCTTATGGCTCTGATACCAGAATTAGGGTTTTGGTCGGAATTTGGTGAGGTTCTAAAATCTATGAGGTTTTGATACCAATTTTGGGTCTAAATTATAAATCTTTTAATTATATAGTCTTAAACTAAAGTTTTAGTATAAAACAAGAGGGGGACCATTTAGAGTAAATAACAAAAGTCTTTGGGACCACGGGGGGACCACTTTCGGGATAAGGACAAAGTCCGCACGAAAAGTTCGCACGGGAAGTCCGCACCTGAGCCTGGGTTTATATATATATATATATATATATATATATATATATATATATATATATGCATTCAATTTGAGAACTACTACTGTCAATTGCTCAATGTTATTGGGTTTGTTAAATTTGTAGCGGTTGCGTCTATATTAATTTATGCTTTTGATTATAACAATTTGTTGTATTTAAAGATGATGTGTATGCATTTATTGTAGTTTTAATTAAATGGAATAATACTTAGAGTTGATATGCGACCACGCATCGCGTGGCCTGCATACTAGTAATTGGAAAAAATAGAGAGTCTCTTTAATGTACGGTAAATTGTTGAGAAACTAAATCTCACAACAATAATTAAAGCCCAATATGAGATCGTGAGCCCCTCCACTTATTCCCAGTTGGTTTTGGGTTGGGTGTCCAATATTTAGCACTGGGGTTTATGATTAACCCAAAATAAATTGATTATTATGGATTTAGAGATCTAAATAAATCTTGAGCTTTGATATATAAGAATTTAAACAAGATTCCGGAAATTTGATAACGAAATGAAATGATATAATGATGAGATATTAATTGGACATTCCCAAAACGATGATGACATGTTTGGAGCTAGCAAGCGAAAGGCGCGTGACATTTACTTTCCTTCTTCTATTGAATTTTTTAATCAAGTTAGGTGGAGATGATCTCCATAGGAAGAAGGTCATCTCAAAAAAATCATCAAAAATTCAATTTAGAAGCGAGTGAGATGATCATCAAAAGTTTCAACGGCCGGAAATAAACATATTCATCAATTTTGCATCTCACCCACTACAAGATCAATTTTTTTACTTTTCAAGAAGATCAAGGAGATCATCTCCACCAAGTTTGGATAAGAAAATTATTTTTCTAGCACTTCGAAAAATATATCCGCAAGGGAGGTTCGCACAGTTCCTGGTTATATTTAGAGAGTGAGGGAGAGTTACATGAATCAGAGATTTGGCTTGGTCATCTGCATCTTTGGGATTAACGAGCACAAAATAGCAATCACCTAATTGAAGCGATTTAAATTCGTCATATGGATACACAACACTAATCCCAACTAAATAATATTAATAACCGAAATTCAAAATTGAATTAAGTGGAAAAAATATATAAATATACCACTTTCCGCGGACCCCAATCCTCGAAGATCATGGCATGCCTTTCCACTTGTATCCTCCACCACTGGACAGGAAAAACAATAAAATTCAAAACCCGATCAAAAATAATAGAGAGAGAGAAAGACACTCTCCAGCATACCTCCACTTTAGGAAGGGTGTGAATTAATTTTTTGTACAAAACTAGATGTGTTAGAATTATTTTATATAATTCTACATTATGTGCTCCATAATTATATTAATACTAAGAGTCACTTTGGTTAATGAAAGGGTACTCAAATACCAAGAGTCAAAAAAGACTATTGGGCATCTACCTTGATGGACGATTGATATTAAGTGACTGTTGGAGATTTAGGTCATGTCCCTGCCTATAAATAAGTGACTGACTTACATCATTCGGACACACAAAAGACAACATAATGAAATTATAGGAAAGGGAGAGAAATCTAAATTCTCAAGGAGGGTAAATTTCAAAATAGTGTTTCGGCTATACAAGGAGATCTAACCGTTGGAATGCGTTGAAATTGGACTATGTTCTTGCCATATAAATGATGAAGCCATATTCCGAAATTCAGCCCGATTGGATATCATTAAGGTTGACTGCTCCATCAAGCTTTCTATTGTGACATGATGGAGGTATGTTATTTTAATAACATTTCTATGTTCCGCATAATGCTTATATGTGATTATCATGAAGATCAAAGATCATTTTATTAAGAACAATTGTATGTGAAAAATTTAATCAATAATGTATTCTTCATTAATATTATGATGTTCTTAAAAATGGTTTTACATGTGGTATCAGAGCTAATGTTTAAGATCTCATGATTTTCCTTTATTAGTGTTTGCCTATAATGGAGTCTACATTAAATCAATTTTTGTGTGTGCCTGGAATTTTTTTTGTGACATTTTTCTTCTGTCGCCTATACTCACTAGTTGGAATGAAATGTCAAAACTTGATCGGAATTTTCTGAAACTCACATGGTCGACTGGAAACGTCGAAATAAACAAAACCCATTGTATACAATGGGCCCCACCCCAGTTTTGAGTTTTGACGTCGTTTAGACCTTTAAAAATGCGTTTTTGCAATTTTTGGTAATAATGTCAACGCTCTTAATTCTCGCTTAAAATTTGATTCTACGATTCCGCAAATTGGAGAGTGATCCTGAAAATATTGTTTATGTTATTGTAATGATAACTCAAAATTTTCCATTTTGGGAAAAATATATTATTTTTTCATATTTTAAGGTATAAATCACTACATATATTTTTTATTAAATGGTTGTTCTAATGTTCATGTTATGTATTATTTGTAATGAACAAAAGGTTTAATATAAAATTTTGAATATTAGATGTATAATTATGTGCTTGACCATAACATTTCGGTAAAATCAGATTATTGTGCATAATATTTATTTGGTAGCCCAAAGGTCCTAATGTAATTAATGTTTCGACACTAATATTTATATGATGTTGGATGGGGAAGACATTAAAGTATCTTAATCTATAATTGTAAATATTAGATTATTGCGTATACATCTATATTTGGACCCTTAATTAAACATTAAGTTTTGAGTATAATATTTTGGGAGGCATTGATTTTACATAAATAATGTTTACGACAATATCTCATTCCAAAAAATTGATTTTTGAATTTCGCAATATTCTTGTTTTCTGTGCATTTAAATGCTAAACACGAGTCAACATATTTCATATGGTAGGATATTAGACTTGTGTTATTAATATTCATATTTTGATGAGTCTCGTGTCAAACACAGGTCAACGATTCATATTATTGAATATTATGTTATTGTTAATATTCATATTTTGATGAGTCTTGTGCCAAGCACAGTCCAACGATTCTTATTATTGAATATTATGATATTCGTATTTTAATGAGTCTCGTACCAAACACAAGCCGACGATTCATGTAGTTGAATATCAAAATTATTGTCTATTCTAATACTAGTATCAAATGCCAATAACTTAATGTTATAGCCGTACTGTGCATTAGTATGACCATGAATGATTTGGGTCAATATTTATGATTTGTTACCCATATATAAGTGATGAAGTGAAAGTAAATGATTCATGTTTTCCATTTATTATTATTCGTGTAATATCTCATGCAAACTCCTTGTCTATTTGATTTTCACACACTGTCTAGTTTTTCATGAATTTCAAATTAAGAAATAGACAATTATATAATTTATTCATGTATTACGGGTATTTTACACATGTATGCCTATATATAATATTTATAAAATGTAAGGATTGGTGTTCGTTAAAGTACTCCATTCCATAATAGATAAATATTTGACTAATGTGTTCATATCATGCATATTTTGGTTGCCTATCGGTCCATGTATGATATTGAATGCTAAGATTTATGATGTTACGCACATATTATTGTGATTCGGTAGCCTACAGGTCCAATTACAATTATTGAGCAACAAATTAAGTGGTGATATATATTTTGGGAAGGCAATAATGGTCATCAAATGTGGATGTCATTGTTTCTTTCATCATAATATCACCAACTAAGTTTATGAAACCCGAACATAAATAATTTAGTTCATTGCTCATGCGATATTTATGTAAGTCTTTACTTAATGTAATATTCATATTATAAAATATTTGGTAGACACCACAGTGACCTAACTATAATGAAAATGAATATTAAATGTAAATATGATAGCAGTAGTAACCTTTGATGCTTATAACTGTCTTATATCGAGTTTAATCATCAAACAAGATTATTCCAGGGAGTTAATTTTGATTGATTAAATGAACTCTATATATCATAAATATTATTCAAGTATATATCATATATATTTAATACTGAAGTATCTACAAGCAACATATAATTGTTAATCAATGGTTACTAATGAGAAAAATAAAATGCACATTAGGTATTAGAGGGATATTAACGTATGTGTTGTCAAATCAAAGCATTAATGTAGTGAGCAATTTGTCTCATATCTTTAACATGTTATGGTATGATTTTGTTTCTCTCAATTATTATGTTGGATTGTTTTTTTTAGCCCCTATTGATAATTAATATTATGTGGAACACTCTGTATATAAAGTTTGAAGAAATTAAACAGGTTAAGTTTGTTTACATATTGCACACTCGGACTAATAATGATAGAGATAATATGTATCTTTTATGGTTTGAAACGAGTTTTCATCTTAGTAGAGTTTGCAAGTTAAACTTACTTGTTACAGAAAATATTTACTTTTGATGCAAGGATTGTTTATAAAACAAACTAGAAATGCAAATAAGATTCTTTCTCTTTTATTCTTGGGGAATCAAGCCATATGTTTTTCATAAACCCTCAATGCTTCCAATTTTCTTGAAAAATATTTGTCTAGACTTGATTGTGAGGGGTAATTTTTAAAACATCTTTCAGTCCTTCTCAAAGGTTATGGTATTCCTTTGATGTTATGTATAAAATATAAGTGACTGAATATAATTCTTTTAAAGATTATTTTGATCCCGCATCATAATCATAGTATTATTGATGAAATTCTTTAATCTTGTACCAAATTAAATCTGACTCCCCTTGATAATTTTTTATGGATAAGATTTTTGTAATAACTGTTATCCATATTAATAGTCAAGTTATGTGCCCTTAATGTATTACAATATCTAATATAAGGATGACCTATGTGGCCCAAGTGGGAGATTATGAGAAATTCTTTAAAAGTGGACCTACATAGATCATATAATCGTCATTGACGTGTACTTAATGCATTAAAGAAAATCGAATGTCAAATCCATTATGAATGGTGAAATTAGTGGGAGTTGAAAATCATGAAATATGGTTATAAAGGAAGGTAGTGTACTTATCCCATTAACGATAACTTTATTGAATACTTGTTCTTTTAGTTGTTGGATTGCTTAAACAACAAAGAACAAATAAATGATCAACCACTAAATTATGGTATTGTCACTATGAGACAAATGTAGATAAAATCATAATAAATAGTATTAAGAAGATCCTAAATGGAGTCTACTATCCTAAATGATTATGTGGTGTATCTACATTAATATGAATTTGGTATAAGGATAAATAAAGATTTGGTTTTGTTTTCACAAATCATAAGAAGTAAACTTATTGGACTACAATATCTCATTGAATTACATTTTAAGTTGAGTATGAAGAGGTCACCATGACCAAACACAATGTTAATTGTAATAAAATGAATAAAGTTAAATTATAGTCAGATATTTTAACCTTCTCACCTTTTCCAACGACGTCATTCTTTTCAAGGACGTAAAATTCTTATGAGATGAGTAACTCATTATGATGAGAGTTACATTTATTGTATGTGAAAACTATTATGCTTATGATACTTTACACATCTTATAAAGAAATGATTGTATAAACTTAAATAAGTTTCCCACCTATGGTAATTTTAGAAGTAATACCATTATATTTTCTAATCATTGTATATTCAATTTATACAACTTATGATCAGTGGAAGTAAGTTTATATATTCAATTTATTGTAAAGTACAGGAACAAAATGTTTTAAGAATTTTCAATATGTAATGGACGAAGTTATGAGATTGTACGGTCACATTAAAGTTGACTATTCATTTTTGGACGATCAAGTATTACAACTCAAATTTACTGATTTTATGGAAAGTATGAAGTTCACTCATATCTACTTATGTTTATTTTGGTTTAACGACCAATATATAATGGAGTGCAACACAATCCATTGACTATTATCGATATCTGAATTTGTAGCATGTTTTGATGCTACAACTTATTGAGTATGGCAACGTAACTTAAATTTGAGGACTTGGAGTTGTCAACACTATTGCTATGTTGCTGAAATATTATGATATTGTCGTTGCAATCTTCTTTATTAAGATACATTAGGTATTATGTGAGTAACTAAGCACACTGAATGTAAATACCTTTTAAAGAAGAAATTCTTAAACAAGTGTCATTTAAGTGTTAACATGGAAAATTCACATGATTGGGCTATCATGAAAGACATTAATGAAGCATGCTTAAGATACGAGTCTTAAGTATAGCCGATAGAATCTTAATGTGCTGGATTTTTTAGTTCTTATTTTGACACTACCATATAATATCATTCTGTGTTTCAGAATCATTTATTTCTGTCGTTATTATACATATGCATGTGAATGAAAGAATGTGACAGAAATATTCTTTTACAAAGACATTATTGGACCTAGGCCTGTAAATTGAGCCGGGCAAGCCCGAAGCCCGCCCGTTCGGCCCGCTATTTTCGGGCCGAGCTTTGTTTGAGTTTGAGCCGAGCCTGAGCCAAAATTTCAAGCCCGAATGAATTTCGGGCCGAGCTTGAGCCGAACTTTGCCAAGCCCGAATTGGGCCCGAAGCCCGAACTTTGAATATATACATAAATAAATAAATTATTTTAAAAAATATAACATATTTATGTTAACCAATTTTATATGTATGAAATATAATTAGTCATTGTAGGTTTTCATTCTTACGTCCCTTATTTTAGTTTAATACATTTCATCATTATATACTTTATTTTATGATATATCAATTAGATTTTGGTGTATACATTCATGATGGAAACACAAGAAAAAAATATTAATTCAATTTTTTTTAACAAAAAAAAAATGAATTCGGGCCTGCCCGAAATATTAATGAGCCGAGTTCGGGCTTAAGTAGAGAATTTCAATTCGGGCCGAGCTCGGGCTTGAGCCTGGGTCAGGTAGTTCGGGCCAAGCCTGAGCAACCTCAAGCCCGGCTCACCCAGCCCGATTTATAGCCCTAATTGGACCATTATTGAATAACCCTATTTATAGACCTTACTGGATGAGTTGTTAATGTTGTGGTACATGGAAGCGATCATGCTCTTAAATTAGTACATGAGCGTCATAACTCGCATTGATTAGTTGTTTGATGAAGGTGTTTATGAAAAACCATTCAAGGATGACTCAAGGATTATAGCGCACTTTATGATAATTATGGATCAAGTGGGAGACTATTAGAATTATTTTATATAATTCTACATTATGTGCTCCATAATTATATTAATACTAAGAGTCACTTTGGTTAATGAAAGGGTACTCCAAATACCAAAAGTCAAAATAACTCTTGGGCATCTACCTTGACGGACGGTTGATATTAAGTGACTGTTGGAAATTTAGGTCATGTCCCTACCTATAAATAAGTGATTGATTTCCATCATTCAGACACGCAAAAGACAACATAATGAAATTATAGGAAAGGGAGAAAAATCTAAATTCTCAAGGAGAGTAAATTTCGAATTAATGTTTCGACTATACAAGGAGATATACTTTTGGAATGCGTTGAAATTGGAGTATGTTCTTGCCATATAAATGATGAAGCCGTGTTCCGAAATTCATCCCAATCGGACATCATTAAGGTTGACTGTTCCATCAAGCTTTCCATTGTGACATGATAGAGGTATGTTATTTTAATACCATTTTTATATTCCGCATAATGATTATATGTGATTATCATGAAGATCAAAGATCCTTTTATTAAGAACAATTGTATGTGAAAAATTTAATCAATAATGTATTCTTGATTAATATTATGGTGTTCTTAAAAATGGTTTTACAAGATGATCATCTCCACGAAACATCATCAAAAAATTCAATCTACGTGCAATATATATTGGACATATACGTATACTTCGGCTGTTAACTCACTTGTTAAATGGTTTATTTTTTCGTTGTAAAGTTCTATCGGATGATCTTCATGGTGAGGAGACTAAATCAACCAAATATTATAAAAATAAAAATCCCTTCATTTACCAACAAAAGGATGAACGTACCTTTAACGAAGTATGCTAGAAAGACGTAGGGTGTGTTTGATTACAAAGTTGGAAAATGATTGAATAAAAAGTCATTTTTATGCAAAGTTATTGAGAAATTGTGGAGCATTTTTTCATAGTTATAACTATTATTTTGATATAATGCATAGGAAATCAAGTAGTGAACTAACATGGTAAAAAAAATCAGAAAATTATAGTTTGGTAGGTTGATAGACAACGGCATGATAAACTATGAGTGGGAAGAGTGCCTGATATTTTGATATGAGCATTTGTGGAGAGAGATAATAGAACGCTGTTTTCATCTGATTGGACTTTGAAATTCTTAGCTTCCACAACGACCTCGCAGTTCCCTGGGAGATAATAATAATAATTAGTGTTAGAAATTACAATTTTGAGTGATTGATTAGTGGAAATAGTGAGAGTTTTAGGGTTTTTACCGATTGGAATGGGTGAGCAGCAGGAGGAGTGCTGAGGTTTCTTTCTTGGCGCCATTATTTTCACTCTTGTGGTTTAGCTTTCAAAAACTAGGAATTTGCAAAGAGTAGGAGGGGGCTTGTAAATCTCGGTTATTTTTTTAGTAAATTATCCATTTGGCACTTAAAAATCACGATTGATGGGTTGTAAAATAACATTTAACCCCCAAATAATGGAAATAAATTTTAGGCCCCGCTTGATATACCATTTTTGCCTTGAAAATGAATTTCCCAAAAGACCTCACGTGACCCATTTTGTTTGATATTTGGGGAATTGGTTACTTTGACCCACACCCACACCCACACCCACCACCACCACCACCACTCTAAAAAGAAACGAATGGTTGGGAAATGGTTAGCCAACTCTTTCTGGCAACCGAGGTGATGGATGTTAAATTGATGGGAAAACAAAGCCATAATGAATTGATGGGAGAGGAGAGCCATAATTTCTTCAAAAACCCTCGTCTTCTACCAAAATCAGTCACATCTTCAATACAAGGAGTTGGTACGAAAAAGGTATTTTCAAACCATCTCCTTCGTTTTCATTTTTTTCCATTGCCTTTTTGTTTTGTTTTTTCAGACATGTGTTGCTTCAACACAAATAGCTTGGAGAAACGTTTGTTTTTTTCCAAAAACTCTTCGGGCCTATTTTTTTTATCCATACCCACTAGAGTATTACAAGAATCAAGCTTGGATATGGATACAAATCGCAAAAGAAGATTGGGTATGGATAAAAATCGAAAAAGAAGCCCAAAATTTTGTTTTTTTTCCACTACGAGAATCAAGCTTCGTTACAGAATACACCATTTCTTCACAGCAACACCACACCATATAATCCACCATTTGTAAATAAAAAATAGTGTACGGAGTCCACCACACGAAATGTACCCAATAAAGATGATGATGAGTAAAACTTTCTTGGTACCCATAAAACAAGATCTCAAGGAATATAGAAAGATAAAACTTGGATCCTAAATAGTTTGGGTGAAACTATGGGTCATAATCTTTTGAATATGTATTATAAAACAAATTTTGTCAAAAGTCTCTCTAAAAAATGATGCCAGGATCCCTTTAAATAAAAAACACAATTTTCAAGGCGGCATAATTTTTTAAAAAGTTCATCGGAACAAAAACTAGACTTCATTCAAACGAAGTCTTAACCTTGTTCGGACCAAATCGAAACTCATTCGAACGAAAAATGAATCTCGTTTGAATGAACAACTAATCTCGTTTGAATCAAATTCAAACAAATTAAGTTCTCTAAATAGAGCAAACCCGTTTAATGTACGTTTGAAGGAACTGTCATTCTCATTTGAATGAAATCCTAATGTCGTTCGAATAACTTTAAACAAAAAAATATTTTCTCTTTTAAAAATGACTCCAAACAATTTAAAAAAACAAAAATAAAACTCCAAGGGTCAAAACTCATATGCATTCATACCCGAGAGATCCTCGAAAACACGAAGACAAAATATGGCATGAAACAAGGCAAGATGTATAATTTATGACACTTTGCTGCTACGTTTTCAATCAAACATGTCACGGGCTTAAAAGGTCAACAATTCGAATCATAGCCTATGGCTAAAACTGTTTTGTCCGAAATTAAGCCAATACATACAAATTGACTCAATTGGAAATTTGTCCTTCAAAATCTCCCCCTTTGGCTATTCCAAGACAAAACTAAAAACAAAAACACCTAGGGCTTGTAAAGCTCTCTAAAAGATTCAGTTTTAACCCAAAAGAAAAAGGTACAGATGCTCAACAAACACATAGGTTGAGTAGCTTTGCAAGCTTGTAAACTTTGTCTCATGTTGTAACCCTACACACTTGAACACACCTTTAAATGCAAAGATAATATAACAAGTATAAAAGTTGCATAAGAATAACCTCCCCTGTGTCTAACAATTCCTATTTAAGTAAGACGTCTCCCCCTAAGTTAAAGATTTCCTCAGAACACGAAAGTGAAGGACACCATTTCTCCCTTTTTTTGTTCAGAAAAAGACAAAGAAAGAATGCATAAAATTATTTCTCCCCCATAAATCATTTTTCCCTAAATAGGAGAACATATGTGATACCAAGAGAAATTAAAGAATAATGAATAATATCATACAATAGTGTAAAGTGCAACAAAATACGACATGGAAAGACAAGTATGACACCTACTTTAATACACAATAAAGCATGAGATATCAAAGCAAACAAGCAACGAGAGATTAGTATGATTGTTGATACCAAATTTAATCTGCTGACATTGATCAATCATATAAATACACGTGTCTATTTACATGGTGAATATGAAGACTTTGGACGAATAAGGTCCGAGCAACTACAAAGGTCCGAGCAACTCAAGAGGTCCGAGCAACTCAAGAGGGTCGAGCAACTAAGGCGGTCCGAGCAACTCAAATACTTGTTGCATACGCGTCAAGTATACCAGAAGATAACTATGCATTAAATGTGCATTTATTGTCATACAAATGTATACAGTTGCTAGAAGACAGCATATTATTCTTTCACATGTACAGCCTCAAGGCTATAAATACGTTGTAACATCTTCATTATAAGGGATCGGAATTTCTTGACAGAACAACTTGTTAAGAATTATAGGAAAATAGTCAGCAATATAAAAATAGTGGACGTAGGCCATTTTCTTAAGGCTGAACCACTTTAAAATCTCTTGTATCGTATTTATTTATTCATATTTATCTGTGATTAAAATAATTAGATCGAATCTAGTTTTTTACATTAACAGATTGGCGTCGTCTGTGGGAAACGACTGTAATTATCGCTTTTCACCAAAAAAACTCATCATCAATGGCTGATAATCCGAAATCTAGTAATCGAAACACTAGGATTCCCTCGAATCCTTCTGCTCCCGCAAGTTTTTCAGATCTGACTGGTATAATGGCTAATTTAGCCCAAGGGCAAACAGCCATGCAGGAAACCATGCGTCAACTCATACAAACTATTTAAGGTGGAGTGCCAACCCAATCAGGACAACAAAGTGTTCAAAGAAATATTCGTTTACTCTCTTCGTGAACTAGCGATTCATATCGTACTGAGAGATCTAATGATCTTTCTTATCAACCCGGACGGACTTCCTCGGTACGAGCTACAGACACTCAACAAAACATCACTCTATCTCCAGAGAGGACAAGTGTTCTTGAAAAGTTGAGTAGAGTCTCTCCTTTGGATCGTCTGGGTCCTAGGAGGAATAGAAGTCCCCCTAGGATTGTGTCGAGGAACTCTCAATGACCATTTGATGTAAAGGAAGGCTCTTCCCAATCACGACCAACTGCTCGTCGTGAAAGATCCCAAGAGGCTAATTCAACACGATCAGTTGCTCGAACCAATAGGATCGAGGAAGGAAATGATGCATGGAAAGGCTCAATTCAAAGGTTGGAGGATAGATCAGGGGAGATGGCTAAAACCAAAAATCCTCTACAAAGGACTTTTGTCCGAGGAACACCATTCATACAAGAGATTGTGGACTTTCCCACGCCGTCAAATTTCAAAGCCCCAGTAGTAACACCAAAATACGATGGCAAAATTGATCCTGTTCTCCATATAGAACAATATCAAGCAGCTACTGATATCTATGCTCTTCCAGACGAGATGCGATGCAGGGCATTTTCAGGAACTCTTACTGAATCTGCTCAGATGTGGTACAATAACCTTCCTCGAGGGAAAATTGCGACCTTCTTTCAGCTAGCAGAACTCTTTATTGGAAAATTTTATTTTGGAGCAAAGCCAATCAAACGAGTATCACACTTGCTAAGTGTTAGACAAAAGACAGGTGAAAGCACCAGGGATTATATTACTCATTTTAATAACGAGAAATTGGAAGTAATTGATTACGAGGAGAAAACTGCAATTACTGCTTTAATGAGTGGGTTGTTGCCCAATAAATTGTACTACACTTTAGCCAAAGATCCACCCAGGACCATAGCAGAACTGATGGCAAAAGCAACAAAAATCATGAATGCCGAGGAAGCCATGGCTGCGAAGAAGAACGCGGATACTAAGGAGACCAAGGTGGAAGATGGTAAAACTGAAAAGAAATAACAAAAGAACAACGGTGGTAACAGGCAATCAAAGGGTAAGCAAGCATTGGAACAGATGAAGAAATACGAAAATTATACTCCCTTGAAGGTGGATATAAATCACATTCTGGAAGAGATCAAGAACAGCGAGGAGCTAGCCTGACCAGCAAAAATGAAGGCAGATCATGATAAGAGAGACAAGTCCAAATATTACGAATTCCACAAAGATCATGGTCACACGAACAAGCGTTGTATAGCTCTTCAGAATAAAATTGAAGCACTCATTAGACGAAGAAAATTGGCCAAGTATGTTGATCGTCAAAACGGTGATCGAACCGATGAACGAGGAAGGCAAAGGTCTAAATCTCCTATTCGAGCAAAAGATGACAAGAAAAGGGATCATGAAGATGATCCAGAAGATGACCCCGATCTCCCTAAAAGATCGAGACAATCAGAACGTGAGGTATTTTTAATTCGTTTTGGATCATTTGATTGCCATGTTATTACAGGTGGAGATGCAGGAGGTGGAGACCTTACTGCATAAAGGAAAGCTTACCTCAATGAGGCTCAAGCATGTTCGTACATTCAACGAATAAATCTAGCTGAAGATGATCGCCCGAGGAAGGTGAACAAAGATAAGCTGGTCATTGGTTTCTCTAAGAATGACCTCGCAGGTGTGTTATATCCTCATGATGACCCATTGGTGATCAAAATGAGGATGAAGGAAGTAGTGATTTCACGAGTATTGGTGGATAATGGCAGCTTGGCAGATATCATGTTCTACCCATATTTTGATAGTTTGAATATAAAGCTATCCCAATTGGAGTCATATCATAGGCCCCTCCTCAATTTTACTGGCGAGAAAGTTTTTCCACTTGGGACTATCAAGTTGGATATGTTCATCGGTACATGGCTTGCTTGTCGAACATAAAGAGTACGCTTTTTGTGATGGATAAAAATGTCCATTCAACTTACAATATCATCATGGGAAGGGTAGGTTTGAAAAAGTTCGAAACAGTGCCATATACTGTGCATCAATGCCTAAAATTTCCAACCAATTTTGGAGTAGGAGTTGTGAAAGGTGATCAGAAAGTAGTTCGGGAATGCTACTATTCATCTGCCGAACAGGAAGAACTGGAGGAATCCAGGAAAAAGACTACTACCTATCAGGTGGATGAAGGTGTAGAAATTAAAACATTAGATCCTAGAGACGAGTCGCAGCTTGTAAAAGGCCAGATGGTGGAAGCAACTGAAAATGTCATTTTGGACGATGAACACCCAGAACGAACAACTCAAATCGGTGCATCGTTGGATGCTTCACTAAAATAGGAATTGATAGTTTTCCTAAGAAACAGAAAACAAACTTTTGCATGGAGCCACAAAGACATGTCAAGGATAGACCCAACCTTCTTATGCCACGAGCTTAATGTGAACAAGGAAATCAAACCAGTAAAGCAAAGAAGAAGAGTGTTTAGCCTCGAAAAGAACCAAGCTATACAAGAGGAGGTCGAGAAGCTTCAAAAAGCCTGTTTATTGAGGATGTCAAATATCCTGATTGGCTGGCTAATGTGTTGATGGTGAAGAAGAAAAACAACAGGTGGAGGATGTGTGTGGACTTCATGGATCTTAATAAAGCCTGCCCAAAGGATCATTTTCCTTTGCCTCGAATCGATCAGTTGGTGGATGCTACCTCGGGACACGAGTTGTTGAGTTTCATGGATGCTTATTCTGGTTACAACCAGATCAAAATGAAACCTGAAGACAGGGAGAGTACCTCTTTTATCACCCCAAGGGGAACTTATTGCTATAATGTTATGCCTTTCGGTCTTAAAAATGCAGGTGCGACGTATCAGAGGCTGATGAATAAGGTGTTTGCAGAACAGATTGGTCATAATATGGAGGTGTATGTCGATTATATGCTGACAAAGAGCAAGAAAGCTGTTGATCATCTAGTTGACCTAGGTCAGACCTTTAATCAACTAAAGAAATATCAAATGAAGTTGAATCCCATTAAGTGCATATTCGGAGTACGAGAAGGAATGTTCCTCGGATATATTGTCAACCAATGTGGAATTGAAGCAAATCCTGAGAAGATCAAGGCCTTATTAGAGCTAAGATCTCCAACCACAAAAAAAGAGGTGCAAAGTCTCACAAGGCGAGTAGCAGCACTCAACAGATTTGTGTCACGAGCAACAAATAGATGTCTCCCATTCTTCAAAACACTCCGAAAAATATTTGAGTGGAATGATGAATGTGAGGAAGACTTTCAATAACTGAAGAAGTACCTAGGAACACCTCCCTTGCTATCTAGACCAGTGATGGGAGAGAGATTGTACTTGTATCTGGCAGTTTCAGAGAACACAGTTAGCTCGGCGTTGATTAGAATAGAAGGTGGAGTGCAGAAACCAGTCTACTACACTAGCAAAGCTTTCCGAGGAGCAGAAATCAGATATCCAAGGTTAGAGAAGTTGGCGTTAGCGCTAATTGAAGCCAGCAGAAGAATGAGACCATACTTCCAAGCCCATATTATAGTTGTGTACACTGATATGCCATTAAGGCAAGATCTGCATAAACTGGAGAAATCGGGAAGATTGATGTACTGGGAAGTGGAGCTCGATGAATATGACATAATCTATTAGCCTAGGTTGTCGCTCAAAGGGCAAGCGGTAGCAGACTTTATCATAGAGTTTACTCAAGAAAATACCGCCAAATAATAGGATTTAAAAACTGATCAACCTGTGAATGTTACAGGATCATCAAATGCAAACCCGTCGGTAGGCTAGTGATAATAAATGTCAGTCGAGCAGGGAAAGATGACTGACGAGCAACGAAGAGAGCTGTAAGAGGAGAAGAGGAAGTACCAGATATTCCACCGAGGAACTATGTCTGATAAAAATTTCAATAATAAGTTACCCATATGGAATTTGTATGTGGATGGCTCTTCGTGCACTACAGGCAGTGGAGCAGGGATTGTTTTGAAAAGTCCAGACGAGATTGATGTGGAGTATGCTCTGCGCTTTCAATTTAAAGCTTCTAATAATGAGGCTGAATATGAAGCAATGATTGTAGGTTTAAGTCTAGCCAGAAGGATGAAGGCAGATCAGATTATTGTATTCAACGATTCGTAGTTAATCGCAAATCAGATTCTTAGAGTATACGCAGCAATGGGAGAGTTAATGATCAAGTACCATGCAAAAGCAATGGAGTTGGTATCAAGTTTTATTGTTGTTCAGTTAGTTAGAGTACCAAGATTGGAGAACGCAAGGGCAGACGCCCTAGCCCAATTAACATCAGCCACACGCACCGAGCTACAAAGAACAATCTGATCGTGTGGAAAATCGAGCGTTCGTGTAAATACGCTAGTCGTTGTTATCGGCTTCCAACCACAATACAAAAAAACCTAAACTTTAACTACACTCTTGCGGAGTATAGTGGCGAGTCTGGGTATCGAATCCACAGGGAATGTTTGATAGATTTTAATTGATTTATTACTTCAAAAAATAAAGTGTAAAAGATGATGATTGAGTGAGAAAGGAAAAAGGGAAAAATAAATAAGTTAACTAAAACTAATTGGAAAAATCAAGGTAGAGACACAATCCCCCAACCCTAGAGTATTGATGGTATACTAATGGTAAATTTAACTGATTAATTTGACCCAGAATTTAGTACTCCCAATCATTACATATACGAGGTTCAAGCCCGCGTCATACTTAATCTGAGGACGAGTAAATCGGTATTGCGATAGTAGCACTCGAATTGCACTCTAAATCATCACGAGTACCCAGAGGCAAACGAGATATAAAGATCTACAATTGTTGTGTAACTACGCAATACGGTCATAATCAATCACTAAATTTAGAGGACTAATTTTATACACATGCAACTACCACATCAGGTTGGGTTCATGCATTCCAACCTTTAGAAACCTAGCCTAACATGGTGAATAATAATAAAAGTGCTGAAAATAAAAGTTACCAGGATTGAAGAACAAGAACATGCAAGAAGAAATCAAAGATTGAAGAAAAATTGGAAAAGCTCTTGAATTAATGGTGCAAAATATGTGAATCTTTCTCCGAGATGTTCCTACTTATTATGGAGCTTTTACATCAATGAAATCTGAATAAAAAGAGTCCTAATGACTAAATATATAGGCGAAAGGTCGTTTAGAAGAGTCCCCAAAACATAAAACTCTTTTGGCTAAAAGATAAGCACAAAATAAAAATCCCGTACATGCCAATTTGTCACACTTAGAAAGCGTGACTAACTTCGTAACGGATTTGGAGCGTGACTAGTTTCGTAACGGATCTGGTACGTGACAAATGGGCGGGCCGGTTCTTTTTCCTCAGCTTCGGTTCGGTTCGGGCCCGACAGCTTTTTTCTTGAATTTCTTCTCAACTTCAAATGTGCATAACTTCTTCACCGTAACTCGGATTGAGGTGCCATTTTTTCCAGTGTTCTTGTAATTGAAAGCTCTTAAACTTTCAAATTGTCCCCACCTCCGGACTAAGGCTAGAAATTACTAAAATACCCTTCAACTCCCCGATTCTTGGTTTCTTTCACTATTTTGAGTTCTCTTTTCCATCTTTCTTGCATGAAATATCTGTAAAATACATAAGAGATACACAAAATAGGAAATACTTGCCAAAAAGGGTTAGTATCATAGATATGAGATAAATCCAAGCTATTTACACCGCATGGGATCATAAAAATATCAAAATTAAGGGGATAAATGTGAAGAATTTATGCTTAATCACAATCCTAATAGAGATTCTAGCTGGTCGGAGCATAGACGAAGATCTAGTCATGAACTTCATTGCTCTTGATTTGGGACCATCATAGATGGATCCCATCAGGGCCTATATTGAAGAAGGAACTTTGTCAATTGATAAACTCGTAGCTAAGAAATTGAAGTTCAAAGTTGCTCGTTATGTATTAACCAATGGTATTTTATATAGACGAGGAGTTATAGCAGCGCTACAAAGATGTGTCCATCCCTCTGAAGTGAAAGACTTGATCGAAGAGGTTCAAGAGGGGTCTTGTGGAGCCCATGTAGCTGGTCGAACGCTCTGACGAAGAATAACCACGCATGGGGTATTACTGGTCGACGATGAGAGCTGATTGCGCAGCTTACGCTAAGAAGTGCGACAAATGCCAACGCTTCTCGTCCATCCGAAGAACTCCTCAGGCATTATTAACACCCATAACATCTCCTTGGCCATTCGCTACATGGGGAATAGATTTGGTCGGACCATTACCAACGACTAAGGGAAGATTCAAATACTTAGTGGTCGCAGTGGATTATTTTACTAAATGGGTGGAAGCTGAGCCTCTTATTGATATGACATACAACAAAGTCTATCAATTTATTTGGAAAAATATAATTTACAGATACGGCCTCCCACATGCGTTCATTACTGACCATGGAACCTAATTTGACAACGAGGAGTTTGTTGCATATTGTCAACAATCCAACGTACTGAAGGTCCATTCTGCACCAGGCCATCCCCAGAGCAATGGGCAAACTGAAGTGACAAACAGAACGCTGCTAAATGGTTTGAAAAAATGACTGGATGACGCAAAGGCAAATTAGATTAATGAGCTGCAGTCTGTGCTTTGGGCCTATCGCACCACACCACGAACAGCAACTGGAGAGTCCCCATACATGTTGGCATTTGGGAGTGAAGCAGTTATACCTGTTGAATTAGGTTTACCTACACATAGGGTACTTAATTTCAATTCTCCTGTCAGTGATTTGATGAGAAGATTAGACCTGGATATGCTATAAGAAGTCAGAGAAGAAGCAACTATCAGGAATGTCGTGTATCAACAACGAACAGCTTCGTTCTACAATAAAAGAGTTAAGAAATGTGATTTGAAGGAAGGGGACTATGTGCTGAAGAAAGTCATCCAAAAGCATAATAAACTAGAAGCCAACTGGCACGGACCCTACAGAGTGACAGAAGTTGTTCGTCCAGGGACAAACAGGATTGAAACCTTAGAAGGAGAAGAATTCAAGAATGCATGGAATGCAGAGCATCTTCGAAAGTATTATCAGTAGTTAAAATTTCTATGTAATATAATTTCTTCAATATGAATAAAGTGGTGTTTCCCCATTTTTCTTTGTTCGTTCAAATTTTTTTCGGAATATTAGTGCTACACACTATACAAGTCAATTACCACCAACTCCGGTTGGTCGGCAATTTAATTACCACCAACTTCGGTTGGTCGAGAACTTTATACGACCAACTCCGGTTGATCGACAATTCAATTACCACCAACTCCGGTTGGTCGGGAAGCAAATACCACCAACTCTGGTTGGTCGGCAATTCAATTACCACCAACTCCGGTTGGTTAGGAACTTTATACAACCAACTCCGATTGATCGACAATTCAATTACCACCAACTTCGGTTGGTCGGGAACTTTATACGACCAACTCCGGTTGATCGACAATTCAATTACCACCAACTCCGATTGGTCGGGAAGCAAATACCACCAACTCCGGTTGGTCGGCAATTCAATTACCACCAACTCCGGTTGGTCGAAAACTTTATACGACCAACTCCGATTGATCGATAATTCAATTATCACCAACTCTGGTTGGTCGAGAACTTTATATCACCAAAACCAATCGGTCGGCAGTTTAAAAACCAGAACTTTATACGACCAACTCCGGTTGATCAACAATTCAATTACCACCAACTCCGGTTGGTCGGGAAGCAAATACCACCAACTCCGGTCGATCGGCAATTTAACTACCACCAACTCCGGTTGGTCGGGAACTTTATATGACCAACTCCAGTTGATCGACAATTTAATTATCACCAACTCTGGTTGGTCGAGAACTTTATATCACCAAAACCAATTGGTCGACAGTTTAAAAACCAAACAGGATATTTTTGTCTTTCTATAAATATACGTACACGATCATCAGTAAATAAAAGAGATATTTCTCAAAATATTTCCAAACCAATGACAATTAAATTGCAAAGAAAACTAAAGATTTCTTCATTAAAACCAAAATGAATTATATATGATATAAATTGCCGATTACATGAAATATGAATGGAGTTCATTACATAAACAAATCCTACTCTATAGGTTTCTTTCCCTCTGCCTTTGATACAGGGTCTACCCCAGCTGGAGGATCATCAAGACTATAAGGGGAATTTATGAAGTTCAGATCTTGCAACATTCTAACGTTCATTATAGATGGACGATCAAGCAGATGTTCTGGGTGAGATATTTCAAAATTTGAATGAAGACTATAATCATCAAGATACTTGGAGATTAGAATGCGAGGAATGGCCCGGGATGGAATCCAACCAAGATCAAGCTTGAAAGGAGGCACATGTAGATCAAGAACTCCAGTAGTATAGTAATCCCACAATAAATGGCCTCTCTCCAATTTTAGAACACAAAGAGCATTCAACCATCCCTGTTTATACCCTTCGTTGTTCGATTGTTCTAAACGAGCATCAAGATGACAAAGTGCTTCGTTATACCCAGCCATCCAAAATTCTCTGGGCTGCTTATGGAATTAATAGGTTAATCTCTCAAGTTTCTCATTAAGCTTCTTCACCAAAATCTCTTTACTCTCCAGAGCAGAAGCTTGATTGGAAAGTTTCTTGGAGAGGTTCAAAATTTCTTTAGACATATTCGTCAGGGCTTGGTTCTTCGCCACCAACTGGAATGCCTGGTTGTCCAAGGTTGATTGAGTCCTCGCCTCTTCAATTGAAATTCTAATAGCCCTTGCTCGTCCTCGAGAATAAGACATTGCTCGTCCATGAGTAGAAGAAGAGGGCCTAGCCTTTTTCAAAGTCTCCAACTCGTCTCGAAGTTTGGCATTTTTTATCTAAAAAAAAGAAAAACCTTCATCGTTAACAGGGACTAAAGCACCCGAAGAAGATGTAGTGAAATTGAGTTGCTTTATTTCTTCCTGTAAATGAATGTTCTCTTACTCCAACAGCTTGGCAATATTCATGTGCTCCTCTATTTCAAGCATTAGAATACTTTCCCTCTTCTTATGAGCAGAAATGAATTGATCATACCCTTTGTCAGAGCTCAATTGTTGATATTTCTTCTCATAACCTTGATGAAGAAGGATCGAAGATTCTTTATATTATTCTTGAAGTTCTTCAATCATCTCATAATATGCCACATTATTGGCGACGGTACGATCAAGTAAAAACTTCAGGTACTAGTAAGCTTCGATTGCTTGGTCAGAAACACCTGATCCAAGGATGTCAATTATGTGAGCTTCACTAAGAGCTGCATGACCATCTTTAAAATAATTATTGCATTTTTTTCATTAATTCTGTGTCATGAGCCGATAGGAACTCCATCTTGGCCATAAACTAGCAAAGAAAAATAAATAAAAAGAATCAATGATGATACAAATAGAGTAAGTACAAGGGAAAGTCAAGACGAACAACCAAAGTTCAAATTTTATTTCATCACAAGAAGAAGTACATAGCCCAAAATTACATTCAACAAAAAAGCAAAAAGAAAGATACGAACAACTCTACACCTTCTCCTTGCTTCCTAAGACTTCCTTGAAAACCTTGGACGAAGAGGTTGGTTGCTCGGAGGGCAAGGAAAGATGCTCGACAGATGTGTTTGCTGGTTGGGGTTGCTCGGAGTAAGGTTCAACAGCAGGGACCTGCTCCCCAATTATCATGGAAGATTCTTGTGGGGCATCGTCGTCCTCTTCTTCTTCTCCAGGAGAGGGAGGAGGGCCATGAGTGTGTCGCTGGAACAGTTCAGAATTCTCAGCGATTTTTAGCTCCTACAGGGCTGCAACCCATCCATCCCTGAAATATTTAAGGCTGGTAAACTCTATTTGAGAGGACATGGCAGCCAGGACTTTGTTCCAGCCTTTGTCCCAACCATCGCTGAAGGACTTTTTAATTGCAATTTTTCTTTTTGCCTTCTCCGAGGAAGTCCTCTCAATAAGAAGTTCCTCGGCAGCTTTCAACTTCCCGTCCACCTCCTTTTTTTGGCGATCAACATCATGAAGTCTACCAACTTCCTCTTCAGCAGTTTTGAGTTTATTCTCAAGCTCTTCAGCATTTTTTAGCTTCTCCTCAAGCTCTTTATTGTTCTTCTCAAACTCTTTCAATTTCTTCTCCAACTCCTTGGAGGCCTCCACAGCTCGATCTCTCTCTTGCTCAACGGACTTAACCTGCTTCTCCCAAGTGATTTTATTTTCCTCATACTTCTGATGAGAGTCTTTCAAAGACTGGGTTAATCGAGTAAAAGCTTTTTCCACTCCATCCGACAAACTGGAGGCCCTGATGGCTTCATCCCTTTTTACAATGTTGTTGAAACACGGTACCAGCTGAAAAAAGAAATAATTCTAAGTCAATGTACGAACATAGTATTAAAAAGTAGAAGGTTCAGATTAATAATACTTATTGAGACAATGTGTTGAACAGCCAGAGCAGTAACTCTCTCACGAGTGAGAGTGTTTTCAATGTCATGGACGTTTAGAATAGTCCAAGATTTTACTAAGCCCACAACGGAGCTCGGAGGAATGAAGGTTGGAACACTACTTTCAACATTGGAAGGTTGAAAGATAGGTTCAACAGGTTTCTCAGACAAACCCTTTTTTAATCTCCTTAGAGGAGCAGCAGCGTCTTCAATCAATGATGTTGTCTTTGTTGGAGAAATGACAATAACCTCACTTGGAGGAGAGATAGCAACAGCCTTGCTCGAGACCACAGGGGGCTTTTCAACTATCTTGCTCGAAGCCACAGGGGGCTTCTCACTAAATTTCTTGGCAGCATCAGAAGGGGGTACCTCTGCAGTTTTCATCCCCTATTCTGGGATATCTTTCTTACTTTTCTTTGCCTCCACAGCAGGAAAGGCAGACTTGTCAAAATAAGCAGGAGCTTTTCTCCTCTTCATTATGTCAATATTTAACTCTGAAGAAGAACCTTCCACACTAGTATCAGCAACTGGTATTTGGTCAAGGTCAACTACCATAGGACAATCAATGAAAGATGAGCTCGAAGTTCTATATTGCAGTAAATAAGATGCCGACCTAATATGTTCCCCAGCAACAAATTGATGCAAACTCCAGATAAGTTTTAAGATTTTTATATTGACGTCAATCTCTTTTGGGGGTTTCCTTTTACTATCAACTGTAACAAATAAAATCAAATGTCAGTGAAGCATTTTATCAAACACAAAGAAAACATAATTTCAAAAATAAAATAAAAATAAAAACAACCTATCCCATTGCCATATGGTGGACACTTGGGACCTTGGTACACATCATTTTTATCAAGTGGAGGATGTTGCCAATTTTTCACCACTACCCCATGATCAAAATAGTATTTATTGGTATCAGGAAGATTGACCACTAAAGCTCTATTTAAAAATCTAGTTTTTAAATAAAAAGTACTATCGCTAGTGACCCATCTATAGTAATACATAATTTTTGGGATTCCCAAATGAGTCACATGGATTTGATTTAATCTATGTACATCATTAACTACCCTCCATGTATTTGGAGCTACTTTTGCCGGTACAATATCAAAATATTGGCAAAACTCCAAACAGTGGATCTGGCGGGAAAGAAAAGCCACATTCGGCTATAAAGATGCTTGGGAACCAGTGTCCCTCAGCTAAGGAAAATAAATCAGAAGGACCAGATTGTTCTTCCAAAATAACCCATGAAGGGATTGAAAACTCAGAACGAAACTTGTCCAATGACTCAACAGGATAAACCATGGCGAATAAAGAAATTAAAGAAGAAGGAAGAAGATCTCACAGAGGAAATAGAGATCAGTTGTCAATAAACGATGGAAAGAACGAAGGCACAAGATAGAGAGAAGGTGAAGAGTTCAAATAAACAAATTTGAAAAAGTAAAAGATGATAGGATTTTTTGTAGCGCTTAAATACCTTACCTTGGGAATGGAGAAAAGTAATGATTACAAATAAATACGTTTGCGTTACCGGCGGCTAAAAGAAGAAAAAGGGGCACGAAAATCGAAGTAGCTGGAAAAATTCAAAATATTTATGAAGTCTGATTCTATGAATTCAAAGAGGAATTAAATACAAGGAAAACACTCCTAAAATTCAGTGTGACTATTTAATCCCATCATATTTCGAGAAGAATGTTCCACACTCCTCATCAACCTCGAACTGTGAAACATTGGGGCCTTCTGTTGATACCAAATTTAATCTGCTGACATGGATCAATCATATAAATACATGTGCCTATTTACATGGTGAATATGAAGACTTTAGACGAATAAGGTCCGAGCAACTCAAGAGGACCGAGCAACAAAGGCGATCCGAGCAACTCAAATACTTGTTACGTACGCGTCAAGTATACCAGAAGATAACTACGTATTAAATGTGCATTTATTATCATACATATGTATACGGCTGCTAGAAGACAACATATTATTCTTTCACATGTACAGCCTCAAGGCTATAAATACGTTGTAACATCCTCATTAGAAGGGATCGGAATTTCTTGAGAGAACCATTTGTCAAGAATTATAGGAAAACAGTCAGCAATATAAAAATAGTGGACGTAGGCCATTTCCCTAGGCTGAACCACTTTAAAATCTCTTGTCTCGTATTTATTTATTCATATTTATCTGTGATTAAAATAATTAGATCGAATCTAGTTTTTTACATCAACAATGATCATATAACATGATAATTTGGTCCAGAGATAAAGCATATATCAAATAGGGATTAAATACAAATGCAAAGACTCAAAACAAGAACGATAGCATATATATAAATATACAAAATTTGCCATTGACACTCGGGCACATATATATAGGTATAAAAAAACACTAGATGATACAAACACATAATCTTTACACAACATCATAGTATTGATGTGTCAAAACACGTGGGATGGAATGAATGGGTGTGAACTATAAATAAATTAATTATGGCCCAGTCACTCAAAAATGTCCCTCGAGTTCTCTTTGTTCGCAAAACTTTATCAACCTAAGATTTAGCCTTAAGTGACAGATAAATTGAACTTAACGTACGAACAAGAACAATGCACACAAGCTTAGAATCTTTATGATTCTACAAATCAATAGTGTCGTGAAATTATAAGCATATCTATGATTTATTGACAAACCCGTTGATCTTCAACTAAAACATCCTCAAAATTTAAACAAATATCTTATTTTCACTCAAGTCTTTGATGATACCATTTTTGAAAATCAAACAAACAATAAAATAAAATACGCATAGATATATTAGGAGATGTTTAATAAAATAAACTACTGTAATGAGAAGTTGGCAATCTATTTATTAAAGTTTAGATTTCTAAGTTTGATGACATGTAATAGTCACTTATAAATAATTCAACATCCTCTGTGTACATCCTCAAGGTTTGCATTGATGATTATTCCAAAGTAGAACATTATCTCTTTGTGGTAGATGATCAAAATTAGTCGGTCCCTCAAAATATTGAAAAATGAAGATTCCAAAAGGAGGGAAAGAGTTAGGCAGGGTCGAACTTGATGTAGAAATAGGGTAAACATGACAAATCATAAAGAAATAAGGACATGCCAGCCAAAAGGAATCCCCGTCAGAGGATACAAATAATCTTCAAATAGCTTATTTGTAAGATGTTTCCCCAAATAAATGATAAGTTTTTCTTTAAATGATCACCCAAGATAGGAGGCCATTTAGATAAATGAGATAGGATGCTATGTTGCACCTATCATCAGAATCATAGGTATAAAATGGATAATCTCAGGATTTTAAAATAGCCCTTGAATGATTTCATCTAAGGAGGACACCTCAAGAGTTTCGTCAATTCAGAAAACAGTCAAAACATAAGGTTGAGAAAATCATACCAGATAGGTAAACGAGTAAGATGTAGCCCTATCTAAAATGGTGATCCCCATATACGGGTAAAGTGATCCCTCACAATGCATTTAGAGAAAGTTGTAATAAAGAATAAAAATCACCACTAACTTCTAAGAGGCATGCAAGGGGGAGGTGTCAAAGCTCGTGCTCAATAAGAAAGAATGATATGAGATTAAAATATTCATTATGTTCTCTAATAATGACTTTCTAGATGTAAATCTCCCTCACTAATATGACCTAGTTCTGACCTCATGGGTCACCAACTTAAATATGAAGAGGATTCTGGTGTATTAACACAGTTCATTGAAAATTGTGTACATGGATATGCTTCATAAGAATAGACTTCAATAGAAATGTGACTCTCTTGGTGAAAATTAAATATTTAGTTAATATTGGGTCAACCAATTATGGAAAATGAGTTCCATGTGGAGGTGTCTGAATCTTCATGCAAAACCATACTTGAAGGGAGTGATTCTGTACTATGAAATTAGTACCATTATATATACATCAGAACTTAAGTTTGTGACTGATTGGGACACTGTAAATAACGCGACGACCAACGAGTAGTAAAGAGTTACATTATGGAAGTTTAAAAAAAACATACCTCATCAAAGAAATACAAGGGAGCCAAGGATTCAATGGTCGATCAAGTCAAATAGCACTCAAATGGATCTCAATTTGAGGTCGAAGAGACTATAATGGCGTTATGTACAGAGCAATGAATGAGACACGATCGATTCCCCTAGATCCTTTATAAAAAAAAATCTTCTTTTTTAGTTCATAATTTTGAAAGGAAAATTTCGATAAGTTAGTGATGTTCCCAAAAAATAACATATATATCGTCGTTTAGCATTCATATGAAATAGATTTAACTTAGATTTGGAGTATTCCCATGAAAAAATGATAAGGGAAATCATATTTATTTTTCTTGAAAAGTGTACGACCAGTGAAGTAACTTCATTGAAGCAATGGTAGTCATGTTAAATCTAAGTGAAAAACGTTACATTGGTTTGCGACCAATGAAGTATTTTGAATCGTTTATTGTATAATGCAAGTGCATGATAATCACGAGTGTAGTAAAAATCTGGTAAGACTAGAGTCGATTTTCACAGGGAATTATATGAAGCAACGTAGATATTCTTTTAGTTAAAAGTTAATAAAAAATATATAAAAATAAAGGAAAAGATGATTTAGGTTTTGAAAGATGTAACGAACTAAGGCTAACCACAATTAAGGATACACTTATCTGAAAACTATGGAAGTAAGGAGATTTGTACTACGGGTGATAAACTGAATTTAATAAAAGGTCGAGAAGCATGTCCCCACCTTGGACTATCACAACCTAAACGGTTCTTATGATTGAATCAAAATCGAATGGAAATAAAATATTGTTCTCAATAATCCCACATGAAAGGGGTCAACCGAATAATACGAAATAAAGGTTTTAACATGTCATCGGGCAAATGCGTCGATGTTGGAGTAAAGTCTTAAATAAATTCTAACATGATAATAAAAGTTAAAATCATATGAACTCCAATATCAACACATACACCCATTTATTATATTCGAACACCAAACCTTTGAAGAAGTGAAATCATCCAAGGTAAGTTGATGATCCCAACCTAAGGAAATTAGAATCATGTTATCAATTGTGGATGTGCTTCTTCAACTAATACCTCTGCATGTAACATTTCAACGTGAGGTCATATCTCAGAAGCATATTTCTTTAAAAAGGCTTTGACATAACCTAAAGTTGATAAATGCCAAAGCTCTTTTCTCACGGGCACATGTCTATTGACCAAAAACCAATTTTTCCTTCGTTTTATTAATGAATTAATATTTTGATTATTAACCGAGGTGGTTCTCCTCGTTATTAGTTTCGTGCTATAATTACACACCCATGTATTACTGATTCTCCATCTTCTGTTTAAAAATATGAACTCTAGATTTTTCTTCTTTAGTTTTCTCTTATCAGCTCCAACTATAATATGTTATAGTTATGCGTTCTTATTTGTTCTTCAATGTATTTTCAGTTGTTGGCTTGATGTTGTCATGACTATGACATTACGTGTAATACCTTGTACTTTTAAAGATATTTAAATTATAAAGCTGGGCGTAATTTGGTAATTTGAGGAATTACTGTGAATAGTAATTTTGGAATTTATGAGTGAAATTGAATAAATTTAGAATATAAAGTGAATAGTAAATATTAGTTTGTAAGTGTCAGATTAATATTTACATAGATTATATTTTCTTACGAGACTAAGAATGTGAGTGGGATTATTTTAATTACATGTCGCAGTTGGGTAAAGCGGCAGAGAAAAATATTTTAATTGGAAAACACATGTATTGAAATGTGTTGGGTTTAATTAGTGAATTTTAGATAAGTGGGGATGGATATTTAGAGTGCGCGATTGGGTTCGGAATGGCTGAAATAGTCAAAATTAAGTACCCTGGGGTAATGTTTGGGTTACGGGAGCTTTTTGGACTAGTAGGGACTCGCAATTGAGTACACGAGTCATTTTACAATTGGGTATTCACTTAATTTCGAGTTTAATAAAGGGAGAGCCCTTATTTATCCCACATATCATACCTAAGAGAGAGAAAGAGTAGAGATAACGAAGAGAAGAAAGAAGAAGAAAGAGAAGATAAGAAATAAAGAAGGAGATTTTCGGCCAAGTTTCACGGGATTAGACTCGGGATCGTCAGATTTGATGTGTTTAACTTGATTTATGATTTAGTGTGTTTATTTCTCATATTATAGTTGGTGTAAAACTATAAAGATTTTTGGGTTAAATTTTCGTTAATCAAACGGGTTTTCGGAAGATTAAACGGATAAAACTCGGTTTATACCCAATTTGAGAAACTTAAGAATTAATTGAAATTAATGGTTGGTTATGGGTTCTAGGATGATTAGGACCCTTTTTATGTGTGTATTTATGGTTTTTTGAGGTTGGATGATGATGAGAGAGAAGATAAAAAGCTTGGAGGTGCATTAATGAAGATTTGTAATTTGGAGAAGACAGTGAATAGTAATGCAACAGCTTACAGGGTCGATTCGGTTAGGAAGCGAATTGATTCAGCTCTTGGTCAGAACATGAAAGTTTTTTATCTTTTTGATACGGTCACGTGGGTACTGACTGTGTATTTTTCTAATTTTTTTGAATTAGTCATGATTTTTCTAAGGAAGAAGTTCCGAGGTTGAAATCATTAGCTCGGAAATCAAATCGAAAATTGAAAAAATAAAGGCTAGAATTGTTTGGAGATAAATATTTGGGGTTCCTAAAAGATAGTGTGGGGAATTATAAATAATTATTTGAGTAAGGCGTGTACCTTGGGTTAGTTGAAAGTAAAATCCAAGACTTACCAAAATAGCGGTGTTTGGGAGGAGTAACACTCGGGGTGATATTTCGGTGGGCAAAATTTTATTTAAGTAATTGTGCGCGTACAAAATACATTTATATGCCGATTTTGGTAGAGTAAAATCCTACGAGGTGACTAGGATGAAATTTAGGATATGGGATAAAGAGAATTTAGTAGTTATCCAATATGTCTATTTATGATAATTATTATAGGTGAGAGGAATACCTATCATTATTATATGGTTTGTGCGTATGCCCTGATGTTATTATATATATGGGTTAAATGAATACCTATGGGGATTATATATAGGTGAGATGAATACCCGTTGTTAATGTATGTATAGGTGAGAGGAATACCTATCGTTATCATATGGTTGTGTGAATACCACATTGATGTTATATTTATATAGGTGGAATGGATACCTATATTATTATTTCTTATGTGTATGACATACCTACCTTACTTGCTATCACGGGAGGCTGTACGAAGAGGACAATCTTATCTTTTGTGCCTTCGGGGAGATTTAGATTTGGTACCTCAAGAACATAGGACTGTGAAGGGCTTATTTTTGAGTCGATAAGTCTGCTTACTATGGGAGCGTATGTATGTGCATGACCCATGGGTATGTGATCTATGTTCACCTCTAATATGTGTGATTTGTATTGATACGGTTCCCGAGTGATTTGGAACGTGTGATCCTTATGTGCGTGATGTACAGGGATTTGATAGCAGAGTATGAGTGCACCGCCGCTGAGCCTAGGGTGCCGTATATATATATATATATATATATATATATATATGCACACTTATGATGTATGTGTGCATCGCAACATAGCCTAGGGGTGCTATATAGGTACATATGTATTGAGAATAATATATATGTATACTTGTGATGTTCCACTGTTGCTTAGTAGATTAGAATGACTAAGCTACTTATATTATAGCTCGATGGACTGATTATTATACTTGTTGCATATATTATATTGTTAATATATGAGATGAGATATCATATAACGTATAACCTCGTATGAAGTAAAAAGAATGAATAAAGTGATATACTCCTTTCGGTAGATTTATATCTGGATTTATATGAATATGGAACATACGTTCTAATGAGAACTATTGATAAATACGGGATGGTATAAAATGTGGTATGTACTGAAGGCCTAATGGATCCCGATTATCAATATTGTCACGTAGTAGTGTATCGGGGGGGGGGGGGGGGGTTCCTTATTTGGATTTTGCTTCGCGAGACACCCACGCACGAACATAACGTAATGTTGGGAATGGGGAGAAGTTTTGTCCTTAGTACTCGAATTCATGAGGATTTTGGAAGATGGGTGAAATACCTTAGTTAGGCAAGGTAGCTTAACGAGGTTTTTTAAAAAAGGTATGCGATAGTTGTGCACTATTAGAAGAGGGGTGAGGGGTATCTCATGAGAGTGCGATACCAGTTTAAATATGAGAAATATCATATTGTAAAATATGGATTTTAAGCACTTGCTAAAATATTTTCAAAACTCGGGCTCTGACATGTCTCTCTATTTTCTCCTTTCTTGCTATATCTATATATATATAGGTGTCCAGACACAGGGATGCTTGGATGATGATTCCTTCGAGTCAGACGTTTGCAACAACAGCTGTGGATGCAAGCAGATTTATTATAGACGCTTCTATCATTGAGATCTAGATAGGAGGTATTGTAGACACATTCGGGCTGAAGGCCCAACTGTACTTATTTATTCTTTTACCACCTTTTAGTGAGGCATTCGATTTGGTTGTATTATTGTACCGAGTGTTCGGTTACTTTATTTTATTTCATTTCAGTTGCTGCATATAAACTATTGTGATTCTTTTATTTGAATGGTTTGGTTAAAAATATTAGTTAATTAAAAATTTTGACGCCAGCCTAATAGGTTATTAGTAATTAAATTGGTTTTTGACAGTGATGCTGAGAATGAACCATATGATACTCCTGTTTTAATTTGATATAGGAGTGATCGTCCGGTATTTTATTAGGCGGGGTGTATTAGGTGGTTTCAGAGCATCAGGTTCTAGTGTCATTAGGAATCTATGCGGACGTACTACGCTTTCAGTGTTGCTTTTGATTTGACATAGAGCCTTATGATTAGGATTATTGATTCCTCTTTTGAGATTTTGTTCTCCTCATATTATGAAAGATTATAGTAAATCTTTTGCATGCTTGTTTCGAGATTCGTGTGCTGATCGACGAAGGGTGACCTGGGAAGGCCCTTGTGAGGGCAGTAGGAGGCAGGGCGTAGTTAGAGATGTAAGTTGATGTTGGGAATAAGGACCGCGGTAGAGGTCACTCCCCTTGTGGCATTGTCATGGCTTACTGCAATGACTACTATAGAATAGTAGCTATAATTATCTATGCACCTCTATAGTAGAGAATGGTGCTAAACTTGAATTAGCCAGTGAAGTTATATGGGAAAAAAGTTTGAAAAGATCCTTGATAAGTACCGTATGTTGAAGTTAAGTTATCTGGAAGCAGTGTAGTGTTATCCAAAGGAAGTAGAAGGCTCAGAAGCTTTAGCTTTGAGAAGGGTATAAAATGCCTAGATGTGAAAATTTGAGGAAATTTTTTTCTCACTCAATGGAGCAATGTTGAAGTGGTGGGAACGGTGGTCACCACATTTGAGGAAGCAAGGTGTTTTTCTCATAAATGAATCTTACGGATGATTTTAACCTCGAGTTCCTTTGATTTATCAGGAATGAAGAGAATACAGTTTATGGGTTATTCACATAAGGATCGGTCAGAGATCGACAGTGAATACAGAGATATATGGTTAAGTGAACTTAGTACCGGAGTAAGATAGGTACAATGGAGAAAAATGCTTCTCCAGTGGAATGATAAAATTAAGGTTGTGAGACTTTATTTTTTTTAAGAGTCTAATGGGATAAAGACTCTTGCGATTCGAATTGGAATTTCGGATGTAACTGGGATACGAGCTAGTTGTGATAAGCTTAATATTTATTTATATTATAAGTAAGTGAATACTTATGGAATTAAATCGAATATGTATATTCGAGATTACATGTTAATGCTATGAGAGATAAGCATGGATAACCGAATTTAATGATATATATATGCGGGTATAGAGACAGTATATATGTGATTATATTATAAATATATCCATGTGTGAATGGTATATTTATATGAATCATACCCCTCTAGCGGTATCTTGGGAAGTTGCGCGAAGTGAGTGAGGCCCCTGGCTTGAGGAGCAGGGAGAGCATAGTCCCCAGGTCATAGTGTCCATTATATATTGTGTAATTTTTATCAGGAGTGAGACGCGGTGGGTATGTTTCATTCTCATTTACGGTGAGGAACTATTATCGCTTCCCATTTATTGTGATTTGGTTTTTACCAAGTCGGTGTGATAGTCCGACCGCTGGTACCCAGGGTGATGTGTGATTAATTCCCTAGAAGATGATATCATTGAGAGACTGCATCCATTGAGTTATAACTCTGAGGGATGGTTATTATACTTATATAGTGTTTGATATATAAGTATGGATATACTTAATGTGTATAGCATATTGTATATATATTTATATGAGACGTGAAAAATATATATACGGACATAATAAATAATGGAATGCGAGATAAATTCAGGATGAGCTCACCTTGATTATATGTTTAGATGGAACTTCGATGAGGAGATGTTTCATTACCATGATTTGAGTGCATGGGGACCTTATGGATATAATTTAAGGTATGCAGGATTTATAGTTAAGCTGGGAGTTTAAGCTTGTTGTTGTTCGCGCGAAGGACTTAGTGTTAGTGCAAGCATTTGTGGTATGGATCCTTGACAGAATTAAGAGTTCTGACCATATTTTGTTGGTAGATGGGATGGGATTATCCCGGTTGCATATTTGAAGCTAACAAGACACTCCACATATGAACCTTAACGACGTTGAAGTGGAGAGATGTTACTATATGATAGGATGTTGGTTTTATGAAATTAGCCAAAAGTCATGTGATGATTAGGGGCTAATGAAAAGTAGATGTGTTATGGAAAAGCACTGGAAATGTTTCCCTCACCGCAAGTATGTGGGTGAGACAAGGTGAAGGAAATTGATTTGAGGCTTATAGCCAGGCCTCGAAGAGAAGGCAAATTCTGAGGAAATATGTTGTGGGTATAATGTTCATAGCACTTTTGCAGAGAGTAGGCACTCGATTAGTTAGATTTTCCATTTCATTAAAATGGAATGATATAGTGGTAGAAGTACATGGGTAGGTTAACGAGGTAAGATTTAGAACATCCAGTTGGTGTCCCTTGGGCCGTTATATCTCGATGACCGACGATGCGAGGGAGTAGTGTGATGGGAGGGTTCCTTGTTTGGATTTCTCTTTGCGAGACGTCCCACGGATGAAACCGAGCAAATATCGGAAGTTGAGAGAGGTCTTGGGCACTAGGGATATAGTTGGGATAGTACTCATTTTACATGTGTTGGAAACACCTTGATCTTAAGACTACCACGAAGTAAGGCCAATTAGACTAGTGGCGCTGATATAGGAAAATTCTTATGAGTCAACCACAAGAAGATTGGTGACCTTAAGAAGGATTGGATTTCCAGGTATCAGAAGAATTAAATTTTGAATTATTCGGGTTAGGAAAAACCCAGGTGTTAGTACCAGGCCAAGGTAATGGAATCCATTGTTTAGATAAGAGCGTTACGTGTCAAACGTTTACAATGGTTGTATAGATATGCACGAATAATAAGGGGTATGGGTACCCTGGTTAGTTAATTCCAAAAATGTCCGAGATAGAAGGACGTGAAAATGAATGTGTAGAATATATGCCTGAGGGGCAGCTATAAACAAGGTTAAATGGTATAACGAATTGAATGTCGTGTGAGAATGACGATAATTCAAGCATTTATGTGCAACGAGAGCTAGCACACCCGATATGGGTTGAAAGACTGTGGAAAGTCATTTAAAATGTACCTCTTGATGAAAAGGATACCAAATTATTGTGAGAAAGTACAACGGAGTCTTACTCGAACGAGTGTCGACGAGTGGCTTGCGCACAACTGTATTGTTAGCATACTCCAAGGAAAGAAGGAGTGTATGTAGTACCAAATTTCGGAAGAGTATATGAGAATTAATACTTTAATTATTCGATATAGGGAATGCATCTTGGAGATTACGAGAGAGATAGTAATCTAAATATTTATACAATACGTAACAATGAGAATAAAATACGTATGGTAAGTATGCAAATAGATTGGGGGAATACCTATAAATTTTAATAGGATGTGTGTATGCCTATTATTTGATATTTTTGTTAAGTGCACTGATGGATGATAACCCGGGGATGCAAGGTTATGCTGTTTTATACACTAAAGGGTGATAACCCGGGTGTGTGAAATTTTATTAAATGCACTTATGGGTCTTAGCCCCGGGGTGCATGATTAGTATATATATATATATATATATATATATATATATATATATATATATATATATATATATATATATATAGAGAGAGAGAGAGAGAGAGAGAGAGAGGTGTGATGAGACTATATATATATGAGCATACTTGGGGAACTTTTTACTTTGTGATTTTTAAAATAATCCTAAGTCTTAGTACCGGTATTGTCCTAATTTCGGGGACGAAATTCCTTTGTAAGGGGGGAATATGTAATACCCCTTACTTTTAAAGATATTTAAATTACAAAGGTGGGCGTAATTTGGTAATATGAGGAATTACTGTGAATAGTAATTTTGGAATTTTTGAGTGAAATTGAATAAATTCAGAATATAAAGTGAATAGTAAATATTAGTTTGTAAGTGTCAGATTAATATTTACATGGATTATATTTTCTTACGAGACTAAGAATGTGAGTGGGATTATTTTAATTACATGTCGCAGTTGGGTAAAGCGACAGAGGAAAATATTTTAATTGGAAAACACATGTATTGAAATGTGTTGGGTTTAATTAGTGAATTTTAGGTAAGTGACTCGGATGGAGATTTAGAGTGCGCGATTGGGTTCTCAATGGCCTAAATAGTCAAAATTAAGTACCCAGGGGTAATGTTTGGGCTACGGGGGCTTTTTGGACTAGTAGGGACTCGCAATTGAGTACACGAGTCATTTTACAATTGGGTATTCACCCAATTTTGGGTTTAATAAGGGGAGAGCCCGTATTTCTCCCACATATCATACCTGAGAGAGAGAAAGAGAAGAGAGAAAGAAGAGAAGAAAGAAGAAGAAAGAGAAGGTAAGAAAAAAGGAGATTTCCGGCCAAGTTCTGCGGGATTCGACTCGGGATCGTCGAATTTGATCCACGAGGCAAGTGTTTAACTTGATTTATGATTTAGTGTGTTTATTTCTCATATTATAGTTGGCGTAAAACTATAAATATTTTTGGGTTGAATTTTCGTAAATCAAACGGGTTTTCGGAAGATTAAACGGATAAAACTCGGTTTATACCCAATTTGAGAAACTTAAGAATTAATTGAAATTAATGGTTGGTTATGGGTTCTAGGATGATTATAACCCTTTTTATGTGTGTATTTATGGTTGTTTGAGGTTGGATGATGATGATAAAGAAGATAAAAATCTTGGAGGTGCATTAATGGAGATTTGTAATTTGGAGAAGATTGTGAATAGTAACACAACAGCTTGCGGGGTCGATTCTGTCAGGAAGCGAATTGATTCAGCTCTTGATCAAAACATAAAAGTTTTAGATCTTTTTTATACGATCGTGTGGGTGCCTACCGCGTATTTTTTTTATTTTTTTGAATTAGTTATGATTTTTCTAAGGAAGCAGTTCCGAGGTTGAAATCATTAGCTCAGAAATCAAACCGAAAATTGGAAAAATAAAGGCTAGAATTGTTTGGAGATAAATATTTGGGGTTCTTAAAAAATAGTGTGGGGAATTCTAAATAATTATTTGAGTAAGGCGAGTACCTTGAGTTAGTTGAAAGTAAAATCCAAGACTTACCAAAATAGGGGTGTTTGGGAGGAGTAACACTCGGGGTGATATTTCGGTGGGCAAAATTTTATATAAGTAATTTTGCGCGTAGAAAATACACTTATATGCCAATTTTGCTTGATTAAAATCCTACGAGGTGACTAGGATGAAATTTAGGATACAGGATAAAGAGAATTGAGCAGTTTTCCGATACGTCTATTTATGACAATTATTATAGGTGAGAGGAATACCTATCGTTATTATATGGGTTGTGCGTATGTCCTGATGTTATTATATATATGAGTTAAATGAATACCTATAAGGATTATATATAGGTGAGATGAATAACTGTTGTTAATGTATGTATAGGTGAGAGGAATACCTATCGTTATCATATGGTTGTTTGAATACCACATTGATGTTATGTAATACCCCGTGACTTTGGGACTGAGAATTAAAAATTTTGGGAGAAATAAAATTTATTTAAATTGAAGGATTTTAAATTTGGAAATTGAAGTCCAAAAATTGAGGACGTTTTAAAGTATTTCGGATGATGATTTTGAGTGCGCCATTAATTCCGGATGGGTCGAGATAGTCGAAATGACTATCATTGGGTTTTATTTCGGTTCCGAAATATTTGTAAGTCAGTTTGACTCGAATTGGAGTAAACGAGTCATTTAAAGTACGTATTAACATTTAAAACTGGGACTTATGTTTTAAAGGTTAAGAGGCTTACGGATCAATCCAATCTCATTTGAGTGGAAGAGAGAAAGAGAGAGGGAGAAAGAAAGAAGAAAAAAGGAAGAGGGAGAGGAGAAAGCTTGGAAACTCCGACCAAAATGAGATCACGAGGGCGATTCAACCTCTACAATTCTGAGGCAAGTGTTTAATCTTGCTAAATATTTCATTTGTGTATTTCATTTCATAATTTATGAATAAAATAATTAGATTTTGGGTATATTTATCAAAACCTAGATTTTGGTTTCAATCTTGAAATTGATATTTACACTTGGGTTTAAGGGATATAAATTGATGAGATTAGATATAGGATGAGTTTTGATGTTTGAAAACATGTTGGGGTTAAATATTAAGGGTTGGAAGAGGATGAAATTGATTTTGGGAAATTTAGGTTTTAGAGAGAAGAACCATTCCGTAGCCTGTTGAACAGGCCGAATTGATTCGGCCCCCTTCCAAATCGATTCGGACTGTTGCAGAGTCCCATGTGTGTGTGACTGAATCGATTCGGACCGAAGGCGAATCTATTCTTCTTGGGACAGTCTCCTAGGTCTTTGGGATCGAATCGATTAGCTGGATTGAATCGGTTCGGAATAGGATCGAATCGATTCGAAAACATGGCAATTTTGCTTGATTTCTCTAGAATAAGTTTTAAATCCATTTCGATTGGGTTTCTCAATTTGGAACTTATAAATATGATGCGAGAGTCACGTCTTGAAGGATTCTTGAAGGTTTTTCACATGTAATGGTCGCAGGGGCTTATCAAAGTAGTTTGGGAATATATAGTTGTATTGGAGTTGTTGTATTGAGGTAGTGAGAAACCTCATTAGGAATGAAAGTTCCATTTAGTGCTCAAAAGTGTGCTTAATTGTGAAGTAAGGCTTAGGACCCTTTGGAAGAGTTGTGAGGGTATGGAGTGAAATTGTAGGTTAACGGTGCTGACGAATCCTTATAGCAATAGGATTCTAGGTAAAGTTACTACTCGGGACCAATGAGAGAGAGTGGTCGTGTATCTTTAGTGATGATAATCTCAAGGAATAAATCCGTAAATGCGTTAGAGTTAAGGGTTCATTATGGGACATTGAACCGTAATTGAAGGTGAGGGTAATTTAACTTGTGCCGATAAATAGTTGTGAGTATACTTATCGTCGGACTAGTTTATACATATCGACGAGTGATTAACTATGGGGTGTCCCAATATATGGTGAGATTATAAAATAAAGATAATATTAAGCTTGAGGCTTACCGGTTATTGGTTATGCGAGCAACAATTGAGATTGCGATACTTGAAAGAATTATAAAATGAATTCAGGATTTAGCTTGAGGCTTGCAGACTATTAGTCATGTGAATACCTATAGTCGAGATTATTATTAGATATATCGAAATGTATTCGGATATAGATGAAATGGATAGTGATTGTTATATACGGTAAACTTGGGGCTAGTGACCTTAATGTGTTATATATTGGGATACCATTCATATCATAAGGGAAATGAATAAATATGTGTCCAGTGAGGCACTATACAAGGGAGCATGCTTTGAGTATATATATGTGTCGTAACAAGGGTGAGTATTACGAGAGTCTATATATATCGCCCTCTTATGTTTCTTGATGAATAATGATTGGGAATTTGATTAGGTATATATATATATATATATATATATATATATATATATATATATGAATATGGAGCAAATGTATATTTCTTGTGTGATGATTTATACATCTGACGCGATTGTTTGTATATAAATTGTGTGTGTGAATGATATATATACTTATGGTGTGAAGCATACCCGGCACATGCTATCGTGGAAAGTTGCACGATGTTGGGTGAGCCCCTGGCTTGAGGAGCAGGGGTGGATATTCCCCAGGTCATAGTCGTCCATTATTATTTGTGTGATTTTATTTTTGGGGGTGAGAAGTCTTGGGTATGGGTCGTTCTCACTTGATCGATTAGGAACTATGACCGCTTCCCATATGTTATGATCGATTTTGTCGCCATGGCGGTGTGATAATAGTCCGATAGGTGGTGACCCGGGAGAAAGTGAGTAATTCGTGGAAGATGATAGCATGGTGCAGTATTTTGGCATCCTATAGCCGTTTATGTTATGTGTATGGCATAGTGTACATTATGTGTGAGATGTATGCGTGGTTATGGGAATGAATGATTGTATATATATATTTAGAGTAAATATATATAGTTGTATATCCTATAAGTGAAGAGGATATGAAGTTTTGATGACGTACATCTTGGGTGATTTTGGTGTACGAGTTTATTTGTGGTCGAAGGATCGTACTTAGAGACAATTGCGTTTATGTCGATCCAAGGATTTAGTAGAGATTCAATTTATGTTTTAGATAGTACTCTATAATTAAGTAGTTGTATTAGTAGGATTTGTGTGGATGATATAATGGATCCCTACGATCAACATTGTCAAGGAGTAGTGTGTCAGGGGGTTCCTTGTTTGGATTTCGCTTTGGGAGACGCCCCACGCACAAAACGTAGTGCAATGTTGAGAATAGAGAGAAGTTTTGTCCTTAATACTTGTATGTATGTTAAAATGAGTAATAAATTCTTACATTTAAACCTAATGTTAATGTGTAGCGTACTAAGTCATGTAACTGGTTTAAGTTAATAAATGGAATCACGAGAGCCTAGTAAGGCATGTATGTGAATGTATATTTAAGTGGGATTAAAATGGAAAGGATTCGAGGGTCTTGTTAAGTGGTAGGTCATGTGGGTATAGGCCATGCGTGGTAAGGTAGGTTGTCCTTATGGGTGGGGTAACTTAATTAAGGACCCAAGGTGGGAATAGGTGCGCGCTGTTAGATGAGAGGTGAGTTTGGAGTTTCACGAGAGTGCGACTCCACTTTAGTTATGAAATAATGCATTGATATTTATTATGCACGGTTAACACACTTGCTAAACATTTTTACACCTCGGGCTCTGACCCGTTTATATTTCTCTTTTGTTATATATATATATATGTACTGTAGGTGTCCTACCGCATGGATACCGGATGCCTTTATATCGAGAGTCTTGGGAGCTATAGCAGTTGCGGACTGTGGCGGGATTTAGATTGTAGTCGCTTCCTACTTCTTTGAAAAATCTAGGTAGGATTCATGTTGTATATCGGGTTTATACCCAAGGGATATTTGTAGCATTTTATATTCCTTCTTTATGGATGTTGTATTGTCTGTGGCCCGACAGCTTATTCGGGTATATTTCCTTTTGTGTACTCATTTGATTTTAATTCTAGCACTTCCTTTATTATGGTACTTGTGTATGTTTTACCTTTTTTAGTAGTTCTATAGTGTTGGTTTGTTGTCCGTTGCATGCTTCATTTATTTTGGCATCCACTTTTATAGTTTTGGGGTAGTTAGCCTTATTTATTTTAGTTTCGTCAGTAGATGCTGAGAATCATCCATCTGAGATTCATGATTAAATATTGTATAGGGCTGGCCACCCGTTATTATTTTAAGTAGGTTGTTACAGATGGTATCAGAGCATCAGGTTCTAGTGTCTTTAGGATCTGTGCGGGTTTTTTGCGTTCTTCCGTTAACGTCCTTGATGTAGAGCCTTACTATTAGGATTGTTATGTTTACTACGTTTATCTTCTTCTGCGAGGTATACTCACTTGACCGGCGTTCTGACACAGTTGCTTTCGTCTCAGACGTCGCCAAGAATAAGTCGTCACAAAAGGAGTAAGATGAGATATGCAACACCCATAACAGATTTTGGGTACGCTTTGACTAGAGGTATTTTCTTTCCGTGACCCAGGCGGAGATGAGGAGATTTCTAGCGGTGATTCAAGGTGATCTGACGGTGGTCGAGTGAGAAGGAGAATTGACTCGAACGGAGAATTTTGTGATCGATAAGGTAAGTACTGAGGAGAAGTGAATATTGAAGTTGTGGGAGGATTATATTGAGAAATTCTTCAACATTTGTTAGGAAACCTAGGGTTGGTTACTCTTACCGATGTGAGGTGTGTGGCATTGTCTTATTGTGTAGAGTATCGCCTTCGGGAAGAGGGAGTAAGAAGTTTGAAGACTTGGGTTCGTTGGGTATAAATGAAGGAGTTATCGTAGGTAGCAATAGCGTTTTGTCCTTCAGGTTGATTAGGAAGGATTTTAGGGAAGATGTTTCTCTTGTGGAGAAATAGGCTTTAGGAATTCAGATTGTCCTAGGAGAGGTAGAGGACTTTGAATAGGGATTCATGGATGAAGTGAAACAGTTGGATTATGTAAGTATAAGGTTAAATACCTTTCTTTGAGTTGAAGTCACGCTTTATGCGATATAGGGAACGTCACGCATAAGGTATAATGAGGGGTTAACTGCTATGAGCATAATGTGTATATCATTTCCTTCAAGGAAGGAGTAAACAAGTGTGGCCTTTGTATTGCATCTTTTGAGATATTAGACCATCTCGTGATGAGCAAGTAGAGAGTTATGTTATTGAATATCGAAAGTGCGGACTGATAAGGTTTGTTGAGTAGCGGTTATAAGGTTATTGTTTTATAGATAGGCTGGGGCAGGAAATAGTAGTACTCCTATAAGGGAAGAACTTATCTTGTGGAAATGTGTTGATGTGATGTAAGGGATTTGTATAACTGAGAGGTTCAGAGTTTAGCGGATTTATTGTTGGGCTAAGAATTTAGCTCATGGTTGTGCTAGTTATGATAACTAGGTATCAGTGAGAATATTGTATTTGTTGGGTTTGGTTGGTGTGCTGAAATGTATGAAATTACTCTATATTATATTTTTATATAGGCCTTCGGGCAATATCTGAAATTTGAAAATATTTTATAAAACCTTAATCCGGGTTCAACTAATCTCAATCCCCGACATAGCTACACAGTAGTGTATTGGGAGGGTTCCTTGTTTGGATTTCTCTTGCGAGACCTCCCCCGCATGAATGTAACAAATGTCAGGAATTGAGAAGAGTTACACCATTGGAAATTTCAAATTTATATATATATATATTAATATGGTGCTAGGGATTAGTTTGTTTGAGAGTTATATTACGATTTGAGGCTAGGGGAGCCGGGTTGTGATTTTACGAGTTGAGCTCGGGTACGGGGTGTACGGGCACCCTGGGTATTTAGTTTGTTTTTAAAATTTATATGGTTCGATGTGAGAACTGGTAGGGATGGGCATAGTGATCTTGAGGGTAGATGTAAGGACTAGATGGGATTGAAGTCCTAGGCATAACCTAAATTTTGCGGACGAAATTCTTGTAGGGGGAGTATGTAACTGACACGACTCAAAATGTGTCTCTAAAGTGTGTACTCTCTAGGCTCAAGTGCAAGTCTGTCGCTCAAGTAATAATCCGACAAGTCGGGTATCGATCCTCAGGGAAAAAGGACAACGGAGTTGTGACGATGGGATCAAACGGAGGAATCCTAACGATGACTCTAAAAAAAAAGGAAAAGATTTGGTTTTGGGAATGATTATACTAAGTGCAATTATGAAATTATGATGACAAATGCAACTAACTAAAGTATCTAAATGATGAATGAAGAATTTAATCAAAGCTTTTTAAACTAAATGATGAGAAAACAGGATGGGAATGCAATCCCCCAACCCTAGTGTAATGCAGTGACAACGTCAATCATAAATTTATCTGATAAATCAGACCCGGAATTTAGGACTCCCAAGTATTATGTATACGAGGTTCAAGCCCGCGTCATACCTAATCTGAGGATGAGTAAATAGGTATCGCGATAATTGCACTCAAATTGTACTCTAAATCATCACGAGTACCCAAAGGTAAACGAGATATAAAGATCCACAACTATTATGTAATTACGCAATACGATCAAAATTTATCATTAAATTCATTGGATTAACGTTATACACATGCACTACACATCAGGTTGGGTTCATGCATCCCAACCTTTTAAATCTAGCCGGACATGTTAAATGGACTAATGCAGGAAATAATAACGTTGCATGTGTACGAATTCATGATGAAACTCGATTAAAGCATGTAAATAAGTATTATGAATGCAACAATAAGTTGAATTGAACATGGAAACCAAGCATGCAAGAACAATGACAAGAATCTTGAATATTGAATAAAAACTTGAAAAACAAACCCGTAACAATTGAATCTTGAAGAAATTTATTCCCTTGATGTTCCTAGATGTTCCTCTCTATTTTTCTCTCTCAAAAACTCACTAAAACTATCCCTAATGGCTGTTCCTAAGCTGCTGCCTACGTTCCCTACAATTTTTGAGAGTTTTAACCTAATAAGACTCTTGGGAACCAATCAGAAAAAGGAGCAAATTCGCGCATCAGGTACCCCGAACCGGTCGGCCTGTACCCCGAACCGGTTCGCCCCCCCCAAACCTGTTCGGCCTGGGGTTCGCGAATGTATGCTGGCTTGGAATGCTACACTTAGGATTTTTCTGACTTTTCTTTTCTTCCTTTCTTGGATTTTTCTTCAACTTCAACTGGGCATAAATCATCAACCTTAGCTCGGATTTGGGTGCCGTTTCTTCCAGTGTTCTCGTTGTTCCGAGCTCTTCAACTTTCCAGTTGACTTCTCCTTCCGGATCTGGCTGCAAAATTACCAATTTTCCCTTGAACTTGCCTTCTTAGCTTTTCTAGCATTGTCTTGCTTCCTCTTTTGCACTGCTTGCATAATTTACCTGTAAAACCAATAAGAGAAGCACGAAACACGAAATACTCGCCAAAGAAGGTTAGTAGCATAAATGTGAATCAAATCCATATATGTTACATCACTCGGGTTCACAAATGTACTGAAATTAGGGGGATAAATATACAATATTTATGCCCAATCAAACCCCCCTAACTTAGAACTTTGCGCGTCCCGAGCAATGTAAAAGAATGAGAGTATGAGTTAAGGATCCATCAAAGACTTTATTGGGATAAGAAACCTCTTTCGCGGGCAAGCGATTGCATTTAGCGCATGCAACAAGCCTTTAAACCTCTAGGTTACCCTAGTAGGACGAGTTGTGTCTCGTGAGGGTTTGCAGTGAATATACCCACAAAATTCGACTCAAAGAAAATTCAAAATACGCAAAAATTGAGCAATTCAAACTTTTCCAGAAAATAGTCATCATTAAGTCATATTTACGAATCTCAAACCGTAGTGTGTGTGTGCGAAGCCGGAAATATAACCGCCAATTTTCACTGATTGATCATTACGTTACTTATCCGAAAATTTGTTTTGATTTCAATTTCTCATGGAACACTCTCACAAACGAATCTCTCGGATTATGACATTTCTCTCGGCATGCGTGATATAAAGAGTAAATGTGATGGAAGCAAATTTACGCATGCAAGTAGAAAGACGGTAACTTTATGGCGAAAGGATCTCATCAACGTATTACGATTTTAAAAACGGGAACATTGCCTTTATTTCGCGCACTTAGCCTCTTATATTATCTTTTGGTGTCTTAGCTCTCCACGCGGTAATCAATTTTCGCAATTTGGACTCGGTTAGGACTTTTTCGGGTTGAAGGTTGCATTGGGTAAAATGAAGGAGGTATGGAAGGTTGGAATTGGAAACGTCATTAATGAGGTTCAATTGTGCTTTTTTCGGGCTATTGCTCATTTTTTTGTTTTTTTGTTTTTTTGTTGAGCATACTATTTTGTTTCTTGCCCCTTTATATGCACTTTTTGGACTTGAAATTTGAATTTTTCATTTTTTCACAATTCCGGCTATTTTCGGTTTTTCGGGTTGTCAAACGAAAGGGAAAATTATTCGGCTCAATTTGGGTTACAAAGGGTGATTTTTCGCTACTTTTTCTGACCAAAATTTTTGGATGACAAACGAGGGCCTACTTCATTGCCCAAAATGCCAATTGAGTTACCATATGCGTTTCGAGGTGAATTTAGGTTTAGAGACTAATTTAGCACGTTTTTCAAGGCAATATTGCACACATTTTTCAAAACCGATCAAAATGAAAGGATTGAGATCCTTGACAACTTATTAAGCGCTAAAAAGAACTTTGAGTTAACAATTAACTCGGAATGATTTAAAAACTCGCAAAACGTGATATGCACGAATCTCACCGGGTTTGTTAATCTCCACATTTATTCGTTAAGTCGTCAATTTTCGCACAATTTCCATCTTTGGTTAATTTCGACTTTGTGTATGTTGGATGTTTACAATTTGAGACTCCAATTCGACTTTTAATGATATTTTTGAAAAATTTGAATTCCAATTTTTATTTATTTTGAACAAAAATATTTTTGGGTTTTTCAAAATTTTATGATTTTTTTGGAAATTTTTGGGCATTTTTTGAAAATTTGTGAAGTTTTAGAAATACGCACTTGTGACCCCCCCTAACTTAGACTTTTGCATTGTCCTCAAGAAAAAAGGACTAAAGTCTAACTCAAAGCGAATAATAAGTGCGGAAAAATAAAACCAACAAATATGGAAAAAAAAATGCAAGCTTGTATAATAACAATGAGAAGCCTGTGTTACATAGGAAATGAGAAAGCAACTGTGAAAGTCCTACAACAACCGACATCCATACCAAAAGATAAAAACAATCATAGGTCATGGTGGAGGTGGGCGGGAGGTGCTGGGTGCATTTGGATCATACGGGTCATAATAGAAGGGGGTGGAGGACCGCCGAAGTTGAGTTGGTGAAGGTGGACTTGGAGTTGGTACATCATCCGGGTGTCCCTTCGGTAAGCCGCTTGGTCTTGATTGTATTGGTTGATGAACCCGTCGAGGCGGGACTCAACCGTCGAAAGGCGACTATCGAAGTTTGCCCCCGGGGGCTCGAAATCGGAGTCCTCCTCCTTATCCTCAAATTCGTCCTCGTCGACGTCCATCATTGGGTCATCATGAGCTTCCTCGGCCACATCCTCTTCGAGAATGGGACGGTCGGGGTGAGCTACGCGCATTTGGCGTTCGTTTCGAGTGGTGGACGTGCCGCCAATGGGGCGAGGAAGGCGAATTTGTTGCCCGGGGTCATCCACACCAGCTTCCATCAATAGCTCCGTAATGAAGCGGGCGTAGGGGAGTGCAGTTTTGCCATATTCATCGTAGGCGGCATTGAGGATATCCGCATAGAAGAGCTGGGCAAGGTTGATGGTGCTCTCGGGGTCCAAAAAGTAATAAAGGAAATTGGCGTGCCGTAAGCGGACCACCGAGTCATTAGTGGTTTGGTGGATGGCCCCACAAGCAATGAGGTGCGTGAAGCGCACCGTGGCGGCCAAACCACCAATAGGAAAAGACTCGCGCACCCATTCCACCCCGAGTGCCATGCGTGCGATACATTCTTCTTTGGTATGGGGGGTACCATTGTTGGGGTATTGGAAGGGCACGGGGAGGATCACCCCTTTGGCACGCATTTTGCGTGCGATGATGGCTGCCGAGAAGGGAATAGTGATACCGTTAAGGTATGTCTCGTGAAGTGTGGAGGATTTGCGAACCAAGGTCGCATAAAATTGGCGAATGGCGGCATCAAACACGTTAGTGCTCGTTGGGGCGAGGAAGGAGCACCAACCGCGGCGGTCGAATAGGGGAAGTGACATTACCTGGAAGTTGGCCCCAATCAACGAAGCGTTTGATGTGGATGGGGCGCGTGGTCGAGAAGTATTGCTCGGCCCAATGACGTTCTTGGACACATCAAAAGACACCCTTACCCGGGTCATCAAGGATGGTGGTATCGTCATATTTTTTGGGGTGGAGGTTGGTGCGGCGAGGGCGCGGCATTTTGAGGGAAAGAGAGAGGGAGAGGGAAAAATTATATGGGAGAGAAGAGAGTGAGGGAGAGTGGTTTGGTGTGAGGAATGGAGGAGGGGTGATGGGGTATTTATAGGTGTGAAGGGATGTGATTTTGGTGGGAAATGTGAAAGGGTGGGAAGGAGAGGAGGGAGGGAGTGAATTGGGATGAATTTGGGAAGGAGGGAAAGAGTTGGAGGGAGTGAAAACGAATGGGGAGAATGGGGGGAAGAATGGAGGGAAGGGGAATGAATTTGGAATTGGGGGGAGTGAATCTGCCAGGTACCCCGAACCGGTTCGCCCCCCGAACCGGTTCTGTATGGGGTTCGGGGTGACATGCTGGTCCAAACGCTATAATTCACTATTTTCTCCGCTTCAAGGCGCTCTCTCATGCTCTAACTTGTGCATAATGCCCCTAAAAACTTTCTCGACCCTCGGGGTTCCTAAAATTCCTCGAATTCAACCTCGTAATGCGTACTAGCTCCCTCGAAGTGCGTGCGAACCGATCTCTTTTGTAACTCAGGCTCCAGAATCCTAACTAACCTATTCACACACGACTACTATACACACAAACTCACCCCATACGCGTCGGGGGTGCGACGACCTCATTTTCTCAGCTCAATTGACCCCGTAAACGGTGTCCGACAACCAAATTGTGTCGACCTCATACTCACACGCCTCTAGGTATGGCTTTAGGCGTTGTCCATTGACTTTGAACGTGTTTTCACCTTTTAAATCGTCTAGTTCAACAGCTTCATGGGGAAAAACGTTCTTCACGACGAACAGGCCGGACCATCGTGACCGCAACTTGCCTGGAAAGAGGTGAAGCCTAGAGTTGTAGAGAAGAACTTTTTGCCCGGGATGAAACTCTTTTTGTCGAATGATGCTATCATGAGCAAGTTTCATCCTTTCTTTCGAAATTTTGGCGTTCTCATACGCATCATTGCGTAATTCTTCTAGCTCATTCAATTGAAGCTTATGGGCTTCACCGACTTTGTCCAAGGCATAGTTCAATTGCTTAATTGCCCAATACGCTTTGTGTTCGAGCTCAACTGGAAGATGGCAAGGTTTGCCATACACAAAATGGAAAGGAGACATGCCAAGTTGATTTTTAAATGCGGTACGATAGGCCCAAAGTGCATCGGTCAATCTAAGGGACCAATCTTTCTGGGTAGGATTGACGGTCTTTTCAAGAATGTTCTTGATCTCCCGATTCGCTAGCTCGGCCTGCCCATTCGTCTGTGGGTGATATGTCGTCCCAACCTTGTGGACGATGCCATACTTTCTCATGAGCTTCTCGAATGGCCTATTGCAAAAGTGCGTGCCATTATCGCTAATTATCGCTTTCGGTGCACCGAAGCGAGAAAGTATGTGTTCCTGTAGGAACTTTATCACCACTTTGTTGTCATTAGTCTTAGTAGCTATAGCTTCCACCCATTTAAAAACGTAGTCTACCGCGACTAGGATGTATAGGAAACCAAAGGACGGTGGGAAGGGACCCATGAAGTCAATACCCCAATAATCAAATATCTCAATGATGAGTATGGGGGTAAGGGGCATCATGTCGCGTCGAGAAATGACTCCCATTCGTTGGCACCTATTGCATGACTTGCAAGCGTCATTCGCATCCTGGAAGATTGTGGGCCAATAGAGGCCGCATTGCAAAATTTTAGCGGCCGTCTTTTTCGTCGAGAAATGGCCTCCACATGCTTTCGAATGACAAAACTGGATGACTTTCGGGATCTCGTCATCCGGTACACATCGTCGAATGATTTGGTCGGCGCAATATTTAAAGAGGAAAGGATCATCGTCAAAGAACATGCGCGACCAATTAAGAAACCTCTTTTTATGTTGCGGTGTCCAATCGGGAGGGACGGCTCCCGTGACAAGATAGTTCACTATGTTCGCAAACCAGGGATACGAAGAAGTAGCAAATAGTTGCTCATTCGAAAAGTGCTCGTCTATGGGTATGGGATCACTAGGTACGTCGAACGAAAGCCGAGATAAATGGTCGGCAACGACGTTTTCTACTCCTTTCTTATCTTTGATGGATAAATTGAACTCTTGTAGGAGTAGGATCCACCTTATGAGACGCGACTTGGCGTCTTTCTTCGCAAGTAAATACTTTAAAGCCGCGTGGTCGGTGAAAACAGTAATGGGAGAACCAATGAGATAGGAACGGAACTTATCGAGGGCAAAGACTACCGCTAGAAACTCCTTCTCCGTGGTAGAGTAGTTGAGTTGAGGTCCGATAAGAGTCCGACTAGCGTAGTAGATGACATGAGCTTGCTTATCTTTACGTTGGCCCAAAACGGCCCCAATCGCGTAATCGCTTGCGTCACACATAAGTTCGAATGGTAAGGACCAATTCGGGACTTGCATGATGGGAGCGAACACGAGCATGCTTTTCAACTTATCAAAGGAGCTTTGGCATGCCTCTGTCCACTCGAACGGGTTGTCCTTCATGAGTAGGTTGCTTAAGGGCCTGGCGATGGCGCTAAAGTCCTTAATAAACCGTCGATAAAACCCCGCGTGGCCCAAGAAAGAGCGCACGTCTTTCATCAATTTTGGTGGGGGAAGATCAGCTATGACATATATCTTAGCCCTATCAACCTCTATTCCGTTGGATGAAACAATGTGGCCAAGAACTATTCCCTCGGTGACCATGAAATGGCACTTCTCCCAATTCAGCACTAAGTTTTTGTCCACACATCGGGTAAGTACTTTTTTCAACTTGTCCAAACAATGATCGAAAGAGGTGCCAAAAACGCTGAAATCGTCCATGAACACTTCGAGTCCTCTCTCGACCATGTCGCTAAATAAGCTCAACATGCACCTTTGAAAAGTCGCGGGTGCATTACACAAGCCAAATGGCATACGTTTGTAGGTAAACGTACCAAAAAGCCAAGTGAAGGTCGTCTTCTCTTGGTCAAGTACATCCACCTCAATTTGGTTATATCCGGAATAACCATCAAGGAAGCAATAATAAGGGTGGCCCGTAACTCTCTCAGGCATTTGATCAATGAATGGTAAGGGGAAATGGTATTTCCTAGTTCCCGCATTGAGTTTCTAGTAGTCAATGCAAATGCGCCAACCGGTGGTGGTGCGTTGGGGAACAAGCTCTCCCTTAGCATTCTCAATCACAGTCATACCCGATGACTTGAATAGGGCTCACCCATTTTCTATCCGAAATTGGGTAGATAATCCCGGCATCCAATAATTTGATGATCTCGGTTCTCACGACTTCTTTCATGTTGGGGTTCAGTCTTCTTTGCATTTCTCTAAAGGGCTTGACATCCTCTTCGAGATGAATCTTGTGAGTGCAAATAAAAGGACTTATCCCCTTCAAATCAGCGATACACCAACCAAAAGCACTTTGGTGCTTCCTCAGAATTCTCAACAATTTACCCTCCTACTCTTCATCTAGGCTAGAGGAGATAACAACGGGAAATGTCTCATCGTCTCCTAGGTATGCATATTTAATATGGGAGGGGAGTTTCTTTAATTCGAGGGTTGGAAATTTTTCACTGGAGGGAGCCATATGTGTATCCCTCGGAGGTAATTCCTCGAATCTAGAAACCCAATTAACCTCTCTCACGTCCTCGTCCGACGTACTCTCATCGAGTAATTCTCTCACCCTTTCAACCTCCCTCTCGAAGTGGGTATACGTCCCCTCACACTCATAGCTCGTCGCTAAACAGAACTCTAAAGCATCGCCACATAAATTTTCCTCAAAGTACTCTTCTACTACCTCGTCTATGAGGTTCACCGCGTGAAGATCATCTTCCTCCCCTGCATTTTGGGCTATGTGGAAGATGTTAGTATCCAAGGTCATGTTCCCAAAAGTGAGTTGCATTCGCCCATTTATTGTATTGATGATTGCATTAGCTGTAGCTAAGAAATGGCGCCCAAGGATGATGGAAACATGATTGCTCGAGTTGAAGGAGGGCTCCGTGTCCCAAATGACAAAATCTACCGGGAAGTAAAAAGTGTCAACTTGGACGATCACGTCCTCGACTATGCCTCGTGGGATCTTCACTGATCGATCCGCTAATTGGAGAGTGACCCTTGTGGGCTTGAGGTCGCCCAAATCAAGTTTCCTATAGATGGAGTAGGGGAGTATGTTTACACTTGCTCCCAAGTCAAGTAAGGCGTTCTCAATTCGATTTTCTCCAATGATGCAAGATATAGTGGGTGCACCGGGATCTTTGAATTTAGGCGAGAGATCATTTAGTAGAATGGAGCTCACGTTCTGGGCTAGAAATATATTTTTTTTTACCTTCATCTTCCTTTTTACCGTCAACAAATCTTTGATAACTTTGCCATAAGCTGGAATTTGTTTGATGGCATCAAGAAAGGGTAAATTCAGCTTTACTTGCTTAAGTACTTCTAGCACTTCATCACGTGGATTCCCTTTTTGAGCGGGAATCAACCTTCGAGGAAATGGTGCTGCGGAGGGTGGTTTCACTACCACCTCAGGCTCACTAGTGTCTTCCTTGTCAGTCTCGTTCAAGGGGACATCTTTGTAATACCCCGTACTTTTGACTATATTTATTTTTGGGATTAATTAATTAAATGCTTATTAATTGGAAATTAATCCGGGTAAAATACTAACGAGATGCGAGTTGGTATTTGATTATGCTAATATATGATTATATATGAATTTGGAATTATAAAAGTTATCGTGAGATTTATATACGATATTTTAGAAATTTTGTTGAGACGCGTGGGACTGCCGCATCACGGTATAATATTTTGATTATAAAAGTGAGTTTAAAATCTATAAACCGTACGGTCGAGTGCGCCAACGCGTCCGGAAGGGTCGAGATAGTCAGAAAACACTACCCGGGGGTGTAGTTTGGATTCCGGGGTATTTTTAGGCCATACCGGCAACTTAAGGGGTATTTTAGTAATTTTACATTTTGAAGAATTAAAAGTGACGAAAATTAGGAGTCTTAATCTGATTGATTATTGACCCACTAAACCCACTATCCAACCCACTTTAACCCTTTAAGCTACAGAGGTTATCAATTAGGTTTCCAGGTTCCCCAAAACAAACCCTAGCCACCTTAAGCCACCATTGAAGAAGGAGCTTGGAAGAGAGGAAATTCTGCAGAAAAGTTCTACCAAACCAACACCAAACTCAGAGACAATCAAGGCAAGTGACTTTATTCCATTTAATTTCAGAGAATGTCTTTTCCATGTTAGAAATTGAGGAATTTTAATTGTTCTTGAAAGATGAATGAAAACCCATGTAGTTTGGAGTTTAGAACTTGAAAATTTTGAAGAGAATTGCATGTAGAATGATAGGTAGATGATTTCTCTCATGATAATTATGATTAGAAGAAATTAAAACGAATTAAATTCTGGGATTTGATGATGATATAAACCTAGGGTTCTTGTTCTTGAAATAATTGGGGAAAAAGTGTAGAGATTTATATTTTGATTGATGTTAACGAGATTTAATCCTTGAAAACATGTTAGGAGTTGACTTGAATATGTTTAGGATGAATTAGAGACCCTAAAACGTTGTTGGGATGAACTTTGGAAGAGATTAGGAGTGATGAAAATGGAGAAAAAAAAGAATTGGGAAAAATCTGGGCCGAAACTGGTCAGTCGTTAGAAGCAATCCCCAGGTCGTTCGAACAAACTCGTTCTAACGAGCTTCTAACGAGTTGACCAGTCGTTGCTAATGAGAAGGGATTTCGTTCGATATCTCATTCGAACGAGATATCGTTAGAAGGTACAGTTCGTTCGAACGAACTGGGATCTCGTTCGAACAGCCTCGTTCGAACGAGACTTCTAACGAGTTGGCAGAGGAATCTCGTTCGAACAGTCTCGTTCGAACGAGACTTCTAACGAGTTGACAGTTTGGTCCTTTTTGGACTGTTTTGATTTTTGGAGTCCCGTAAACTTGGTCGAGGTTATAGATAACATTCCGAGGATGATATAATGATAGAATTGGGACTTTTGGGTATTTATGAGAAGGAAAAATTATATACGGGAGTTATATTAAATGGACGGTTTGGGTTGAGACGTGAGTGTCTACTATGACGTGAGAATGTATTATGGCGCGTATAATTACAAACCGGAGTAATATAAGTTGTAGATATTATACGTTGGTACGAGAATGAGAATAGTACTACGATTAAACTACGTTGATTACTAAGATGCGTGTTACTTAGTATTGGTATATGAATTGTGTGTATGACATACCTACCATACTTGCTATCACGGGAGGTTTGCGTTCGCTTAGGGCCCTCTAATCCTTGTGTTGCCCGGATTTAGACTGGTTACCTCGATGAACATAGGTCATAGAAAGACTTATTGGGATATTAATAAGTCCGCCGATCGTGGGAGCGTAGGTATGTGCGTGACCCATGTGATGTGACTGTGTTCGCCTCCATTACTTGTGATGTTGTTATCTGTGAACTATTCCTGAGAGATTCGGAATATGTAATCCTTATGTACGTGATGTACCGGGATGGATAGCAGAGTATGTGTGCACCGCAGCTTAGTTCTCGGGGTGCTTGTATTGTATATTTATGATGTGAATAATATACACTTAATTAATGAGAACCTTCATGTTAATGATGTGAATATAATTACGGTATTGTTTCGAGAAATATAACGAGTTAACTGATAGTTATATATATGGCATATTGAACATCTGAGTTATGTTAAACCCCTACTTAATTACAAGCGTTATAATGTTAATAGAACCGAGTAATAAGGGTAGGACCTATGATAGTCTAGCTAGTTATGTTGTCACTTAGCTAGTAGTTTGTATCACTCTAGATGGGTACTTACGTTAGGAGTGCACAGTTAGACGAGAGGTGAGAATATCATGTGAGTGCACGTCCTAACATGTACTTTGCATTTAATGTTTTAAATGTTTTTAAAGCACTTGCAGGTTTTTAAAATAACTCCACATTCGGGCTCTGACCCGTTTGCTTTTCAAATCTTTTTCTTGTAAAATCATTTTAGGTGCCCAGACACAGGGACACCAAGCATAGGATACTCATTCAGGTGACGAGCTGTAGCTGTTTGTGGAAGCTACAGGGACTTTTCTTGTAGACGCTTCGATCTTTTGGATTCCAGAGTTATTATCTATCAGTTGTAGGGCATGTTGCCCGTTTCTATTAGAGACATCTTTTATATTACAGTTTTCAAACTTTGACATGTATTGTTTTAGTATTCAGTTTACTTTTCAGTTGTGGGATTATAGTGAGGAGTTTTCCTCCAGACTTTATTTACCTTATGTGATGGTTATTCTATTTATTTCAGTATGGTGAACGGTATTAGTTATTCTTTATTACACTTGTTGCATGTTAATCAGACTTTAAATAAAATTTGGCACTTACTTTTTAAATACTAGGTGGTTAGTAATCTTTAAAATGTTTTCGACAGTGATGCTATTAACTGGACCAACTTGGCATTTTGAATTAATTTAATAAAGGAGTAGCTACCCGGTATTTAATTAGTCGGGGTGTCACAATCTTCGGCCTCTTTCGTGCCGGGCGAAATCTCCTTGTCTTTTGTTGCTACCGGGTATGAATTCCCGTGCGGGGCATCAAAATTACTCTTAAAACCTCCTATACCACTAACTTGCTCTTGCAACATTACTTTGTAGGCGGGTATCGTCGGGCATTCCTCAGTTGAATGTCCCGCCTCACAAATCGCACACACCTTCACGACAGGGTTTGGAATGGGTCCAGCTGGTCCTTTTTCATATAACTCGCATAGGTCTCGCAATCCTTTCTCAATGGTGTCCAATCGACAGTCCGTCATAGAATTCTTATCTACGTGGAATAGGTCGGACGCCGATGGAGCAGTGGTGGGTTGTCGATTTCAATTTTGAGCATTCGGGTCAGAGGTATCCCAGGATTGGGTAGTCTCGGCGACATACCTCATGTGAAGATCAGCATCGTGGGCATCTAGATTGACAACAGATCGCTTCCCATAGTTTCAACAAGTTGTTTGGAGTTAAGATTTAACCCATTATAGATAAAGGAGATGATTTGCGATGGATCAAATCCATGATGGGGGCATGAAGCCATTAACTCGTTGAAACGTTCATAAAATCGATGGAATAGCTCATTTTCATGTTGCCTAAACGCTTGAATTTGAGTCTTGATAGAGATTGTTCGATGTGGTGGGAAGAATTTCTTGAGAAATTTAGACTGTAGCTCATTCCAGGATGGAATCGAGCTTGGAGGTAAAGACCATAGGCAGGCTTTGGCTTTATCTTTAAGCGAGAAGGGGAAGAGTTTGAGGCGGATTACCTCTTGTGTGCAGGTTTGATCGTTGAGAGTATCACACACGTCCTCAAATTCACTTATATGGAGGTATGGCTTTTCAGAATCCATACCATGGTAATGTGGTAGCATCTGGATCATTCCATTTTTGAAACGAAACTTCCCGGCATTATACGGGAGTATAATGCATCCCGGAGTGACAGTGCGCTCAGGATATAAGAATTCTCTCAATGGGCGGTACGGAAGCTCATCCTCACCGGTGGGTGCACTACTATGTTGCGACATCTCTCTCTCACTTGACGACTCGACGCTCTCACTAGGTGTGCTCGAAGTGTGTCCTACGAATGAGAATGGAGTGTTACTAGAGACTGAGTGCGACGGTGTGGGCGGTGGGATCCAAAACTATGGGGCGTTTGGAGTGTGGGGACTATCAGGGTTATACTCAACAAGTGGATTTTCGTGAATGCTGGTTGGAGTATTATGGGGTGTGGGAGTGGTTTCAGAATTTTGCATTAAAGTTTAGGAGAGGTGATGATTATGAATATTTTTGTGCTTTTTTTTATTTTTTATTTTTTAGTCAAAGCTTTGGATTAAATCAATCTAATCCTAAGTCTACCTATTTTCCCCGGCAACGGCGCCAAAAACTTGACACGACTCAGAATGTGTCTCTAAAGTGTGTACTCTCTAGGCTCAAGTGCAAGCCTGTCGCTCAAGTAATAATCCGACAAGTCGGGTATCGATCCTCAGGGAAAAAGGACAACGGAGTTGTGATGATGGGATCAGACGGAGGAATCCTAACGATGACTCTAAAAAAAGGAAAAGATTTGGTTTTGGGAATGATTATACTAAATGCAATTATGAAATTATGATGACAAATGCAACTAACTAAAGTATCTAAATGAGGAATGAAGAATTTAATCAAAACTTTTTAAACTAAATGATGAGAAAACAGGATGGGAATGCAATCCCCCAACCCTAGTGTAATGCAGTGACAACGTCAATCATAAATTTATCTGATAAATCAGACCCGGAATTTAGGACTCCCAAGCATTATGTATACGAGGTTCAAGCCCGCGTCATACCTAATCTGAGGATGAGTAAATCGGTATCGCGGTAATTGCACTCAAATTGTACTCTAAATCATCACGAGTACCCAAAGGTAAACGAGATATAAAGATCCACAACTATTATGTAATTACGCAATACGATCAAAATTTATCATTAAATTCATTGGATTAACGTTATACACATGCACTGCACATCAGGTTGGGTTCATGCATCCCAACCTTTTAAATCTAGCCGGACATGTTAAATGGACTAATGCAGGAAATAATAACGTTGCATGTGTACGAATTCATGATGAAAATAGATTAAAGCATGTAAATAAGTATTATGAACGCAACAATAAGTTGAATTGAACATGGAAACCAAGCATGCAAGAACAATGACAAGAATCTTGAATATTGAATAAAAACTTGAAAAGCAAACCCGTAACAATTGAATCTTGAAGCAATTTATTCCTTTGATGTTCCTAGATGTTCCTCTCTATTTTTCTCTCTCAAAAACTCACTAAAACTATCCCTAATGGCTGTTCCTAAGCTGCTGCCTACGTTCCCTACAATTTTTGAGAGTTTTAACCTAATAGGACTCTTGGGAACCAATCAGAAAAAAAGGAGCAAACTCGCGCATCAGGTACCCCGAACCGGTTCGCCCCCCCCCCAAACCAGTTCGACCTGGGGTTCGCGAATGTATGCTGGCTTGGAATGCTACACTTAGGATTTTTCTGACTTTTCTTTTCTTCCTTTGTTGGATTTTTCTTCAACTTCAACTGGGCATAAATCATCAACCGTAGCTCGGATTTAAGTGCCGTTTCTTCCAGTGTTCTCGTTGTTCCAAGCTCTTCAACTTTACAGTTGACTTATCCTTCTGGATCTGGCTGCAAAATTACCAATTTTCCCTTGAACTTGCCTTCTTAGCTTTTCTAGCATTGTCTTGCTTCCTCTTTTGCACTGCTTGCATAATTTACCTGTAAAACCAATAAGAGAAGCACGAAACACGAAATACTCGCCAACGAAGGTTAGTAGCATAAATGTGAATCAAATCCATATATGTTACATCACTCGGGTTCACAAATTACTGAAATTAGGGGGATAAATATACAATATTTATGCCCAATCAGTAACACCCCGTGACTTTGGGACTGAGAAATTAAATTTTTGGGAGAAATAAAATTTATTTAAATTGGAGGATTATAAATTTGGAAATTGAAGTCCAAAAATTGAGGACGTTTTAAAGTATTCCGGATGATGATTTTGAGTGCTCCATTGATTCCGGATGGGTCGAGATAGTCGAAATGGCTGTCATTGGGTTTTATTTCGGTTCTGGAACATTTTTAAGTCAGTTTGACTCGAATTGGAGTAAACGAGTCATTTAAAGTATGTATTAACATTCAAAACTGGGACTTATGTTTTAAAGGCTTAAGAGGCTTACGGATCAATCCAATCTCATTTGAGAGAAAGAGAGAAAGAAAGAAAGAGAAAGGACGAAAGAAAGAAAAAGAAAGGAAGAGAGAGAGGAGGAAGCTTGGAAACTCCGGCCAAAACGCGATCACGAGGACGATTCTACCTCTACAATTCTAATTCAAATGTTTAATCTTGCTAATTTGTGTATTTCATTTCATAATTTGTGGATAAAATAATTATATTTGGGGTATATTTATAAAAACCTAGATTTTGGTTTCAATCTTGAAATTGATATTTACACTGGGGTTTAAGGGATATAAATTGATGAGATTAGATATAGGATGAGTTTTGATGTTTGAAAACATATTGGGGTTGAATATTAAGGGTTAGAAGAGGATGAAATTGATTTTGGGAAATTTAGGTTTTAGAAAGAAGAACCATTTCGTAGCCTGTTGAACAAGCCGAATCAATTCGGCCCCCTTCTGAATCGATTCGCTGGACCAAATCGATTTGGAATAGGACCAAATCGATTCGGAAATAGGGAAGTTTTGCTTGATTTCTCTAGAGTGAGTTTTAAATCCATTTTGATTGGGGTTCTCAATTTGGAACTTATATATATGATGCGAGAGTCACGTCTTGGAGGATTCTTGAAGGTTTTTCACATGTTATGGTCGCGGGGGCATATCAAAGTAGTTTGGGAATATATAGTTGTATTGGAGTTATTGTATTGAGGTAGTGAGAAACCTCATTAGGAATGGAAGTTCCATTTAGAGGTCAGAAGTGTGCTTAATTGTGACGTAAGGCTTAGGACCCTTTGAAAGAGTTGTGAGGGTATGGAGTGAAATTGTAAGTTGACGGTTGTGACGAATCCTTATAGCAATAGGATTCTAGTTAAAGTTATGACTGGGGACCAATGAGAGAGAGTGGTCATGTATCTTTAGTAATGATAATCTCAAGGAATAAATCCGTAAATGCATTAGAGTTAAGGGTTCATTATGAGACATTGAACCGTAATTGAAGGTGAGGGTAATTTTACCCGTGCCCACAAATAGTTGTGAGTATACTTATCGTCGGACAAGTTTATACATATTGGCGAGTGATTAACTATGGGGTGTCCCAATATATGGTGAGATTATAAAATAAAGGTAATATTAAGCTTGAGGCTTACCGGTTATTGGTTGTGCGAGAAACAATTGAGATTCCGATACTTGAAAGAATTATAAAATGAATTCAGGATTTAACTTGAGGCTTGCAGACTATTAGTCATGTGAATACCTATAGTCGAGATTATTATTAGATATATCGAAGTGTATTCGGATATAGATGAAATGGATAGTGATTGTTATATATGGTAAACTTGGGGCTAGTGACCTTAATGTGTTATATATTGGGAGACCATTCATATCATAAGGAAAATGAATAAATATGTGTCCAGTGAGGCACTATACAAGGGAGCATGCTTTGAGTAAATATATGCGTCGTAACAAGGGTGAGTATTACGAGAGTGTATATATATGGCCCGCTTATGTTACTTGATGAATAATGATTGGGAATTTGATTAGGTATATATATAGAGAGAGATTTATATATACTTAAATGGTTATATGAATATGGAGCAAATGTATATTTCTTGTGTGATGATTTATACATCTTACGCGATTGCTTGTATATATATTGTGTGTGTGAATGATATATATACTTATGGTGTGAAGCATACCCGGCACATGATATTATGGGAAGTTGCGCAATGTTGGGTGAGCCCCTGTCTTGAGGAGCAGGGGTGGATATTCCCCAGGTCATAGTCGTCGATTATTATTTATGTGATTACATTTTTGGGGGTGAGAAGTCTTGGATATGGGTCATTTTCACTTGACCGGTTAGGAACTATGACCTCTTCCCATACGTTATGATTGATTTTATCGCCATGGCGGTGTGATAATAGTCCGATAGGTGGTGACCCCTGGAGAAAGTGAGTAATTCCTGGAAGATGATAGCATGATGCAGTATTTTGGCATCCTATAACCGTTTGTGTTATGTGTATGGCATAGTGTACACTATGTGTGAGATGTATGTGTGGTTATGGGAACAATTGATTATATATATGTATGTACTGTCCTACCGCATGGATACCGGATGCCTTTCTATCCAGAGTCTTGGGAGCCTTAGCAGTTGCGGACTGTGGCGGGATTTAGATTGTAGTCATTTCCTACTTCTTTGAAAAATCTAGGTAGGATTCATATTGTATATCGGGTTTATACCCAAGGGATATTTGTAGCATTTTATATTCCTTCTTTATGGATGTTGTACTGTCTGTCACCCGACAGCTTATTCGGGTATATTACATTTTGTGTACTCATTTTATTTTAATTCTAGCACTTCCTTTATTGTGGTACTTGTGTATGCTTTACCTTTGTTAGTAGTTCTATATTGTTGGTTTGTTGTCCGTTGCATGTTTAATTTATTTTGTCATCCTCTTTTATAGTTTTGGGGTAGTTAGCCTTATTTATTTTAGTTTCTTCAGTAGATGCTGAGAATGATCCATTTGAGATTCCTGATTAAATGTAGTATAGGGCTGGACACCCGTTATTATTTTGAGCGGGTTGTTGCATGTTATATTTATATAGGTGGAATGGATACCTATATTATTGTTTCTTATGTGTATGACATACCTACCTTACTTGCTATCATGGGAGGTTGTAGTAAGAGGACAATCTTATCTTGTGTGACTTCGGGGGAATTTAGATTTGGTACCTCAAGAACGTAGGACTATGAAGGGATTATTTATGAGTCGATAAGTCTGCTGAGTATGGGAGCGTAGGTATGTTCGTGACCCATGGGTATGTGATCTATGTTCGCCTCTAATATGTGTGATTTATATTGATTCGGTTCATGAGTGATTTGGAACGCATGATCCTTACGTGCGTGATGTACAGGGATTTGATAGCAGAGTATGAGTGCAGCGCAGATGAGCCTAGGGGTGCCGTATATGTATATATGTACTGAGGGTGGTATATATATATGCATACTTATGATGTATGTGTGAACCACAACATAGCCTATGGGTGATATATATGTACATATGTATTGAGAATGATATATATGTATACTTGTGATGTTCCACTGTTGCTTAGTAGATGAGAATGACTAAGCTAATTATATTATAGCTCGATGGACTGATTATTATACTTGTTGTGTATAGTATATTGTTAATATATGAGATGAGATATCATATAACGTAACCTCGTATAAAGTGAAAAGAATGAATAAAGTGATATACTCCTTCCGGTAGATTTATATCCGAATTTATATGAATATGGATCATAGGTTCTAATGACAACTATTGATAAATACGGGATGGTATAAAATGTGGTGTGTACTGAAGGCCTAATGGATCCCGACGATCAACATTGTCACGTAGTAGTGTTTCGGGGGGGTTCCTTGTTTGGATTTTGCTTCGCGATACACCCCACGCACGAACGTAACGTAATGTTGGGAATGAGGAGAAGTTTTGTCCTTAGTACTCAGATTTATGAGGATTTTGGAAGATGGGTGAAATACCTTAGTTAGGTAGGGTAGCTTAACTAGGTTGTTTAAAAAGGTATGCGATAATTGTGCACTATTAGAAGAGGGGTGGGAGGTATCTCATGAGAGTGCGATACCAGTTTAAATATGAGAAATATCATAATATAAAATATGGATTTCAAGCACTTGCTAAAATGTTTTCAAAACTCGGGCTTTGACCCGTCTCTTTATTTTCCCCTCTCTTGCTATATCTCTCTCTATATATAGGTGTCTAAACACAGGGATGCCTGGATGATGATTCCTTCGAGTCAGACGTTTGCTGCAGCAACTGTGGATGCAAGCAGGTTTATTGTAGACGCTTCTATCATTGATATCTAGATAGGAGGTATTGTAGAAACATTCGAGCTGAAGGCCCAACTGTACTTATTTATTCTTTTACCTCCTTTTAGTGAGGCATTCGATTTGGTTGTATTATTGTACCGAGTGTTCGGTTACTTTATTTTATTTCATTTCAGTTGCTGCATATAAACTGTTGTGATTATTTTATTTGAATGGTTTGGTTAAAAAGATTAGTTAATTAAATTTTTTGACTCTAGCCTAATAAATAATTAGTAATTAAATTGGTTTTTGACAGTGATGCTGAGAATGAACCATGTGAGACTCCTATTTTAATTTGATATAGGAGTGATCGCCCGATATTTTATTAGACGGGGTGTCACATTATGAAGATCATCGGACGAAGGGAACATCATTGAATGATTTTGAAAATTCCCTTTTTATTATTAAATGTATTTAGCTGGAGTTTTTATTCAATTTATGTTCATTATATTTCAGCAATTAGTTATGGCGCAGTGTATATAGGCACAATGGCGATGAGAATCTTTGATTTGAACAAATGTGTTCTGTAATCAAGTTCGTATCCAAAAGTCTTTATTAATAAAAGTAGAGACTCTTTCTATGATAACTTATACTTCATTTACAAGGTATATCTTAGTCACCCGAGTGATTTTTCTACTATTTGTTGGCATATATCTTAGTAGTTATTTATGTCCTTATTTGGAATTTGAAAAAGTGATTTAATAATTTTTTTTGTAGTTTTTAGGACTTAGGTTTTTACTTTAACTCTTTTACTTATATGAAACTTTGAAAAAAAAAAAATCCCACTTGCTCTACTCTCAATTCTTTTGCATGTTAAAACCAATTCTTTGATCTGACTAACTATATTATTATAGGAGAAGCCATCAGAATGGATGTTGGAAACCTTTTAGGTGTTGCATTTTTGTATACCCTCTTTATCTATTTTTATTCGTTGGTAAAACTGTCTTTGAATGGGTAGTATGGAATAACTTATTCAAAGTACTCTGGGAGAACATAAGTGGATATTAGTAATTTTTATTTCCCTCTCTCAAATCACAACTCTCTCTCTCTCACACGAAAGTAGGTACAATGCTTATTGCCCTCTCTCAAGTCCCAACTTTCTTTGTTACAATGCTCATTTCTCTCTCTCATATTAACAATGTTGCCAATATATTGCAAGTCTTAACACTATGAAGCCTCCCACTTAACACTTCCACGAATCCTCTTAGAACTGTCAAGCCTCCCTCATAACACTGCCTTGGCTATGCTATTTTGGTCAATGCCATTCATAAATCACACATAATGTTTAGAGTTTTGTTAGATATTTAGGTTCGTTGTATATGAATTATTGTTACTTTTCATTTGCGTTTGGCAATATAGTTTCATGAGTATTATGTTAAAAGTTTTAGTCAAATTCTTTATGTTTGAATGCGTACAAATCTAACTCTTTTTTAAAATCAATCAATGCTTTTAATTAGGTACTACTCGATTTTTTTATTATTTAACTTTTCAACAATAAAATTTTATTTGAAATATGAGATTATCAATAAATGAGGGATAATGGTTATCTAAATTAGCACAACTTTGCAGTTTGCCCGTGCAACACCGTCATGACTCATATGGGCTGGAATCATTCTTACATTTATCTCGTCAACTAACCGTTAATGAGTTACACACCTTACATTTAGTATGTCCTTTTATTCAGTTTTTTATTTTTCTATTCAGTTATTTTGCCATGTTGTGATAGTCTGGTAGATATAGTTACCCACTTTCTTCTTCATATTTGTTTACTGACTTTTTGAAGTTATAACAACAAAGAGCTTCGAGCTAGATTTTGAAGACGGTCAATAGTGTCGAAGATTATGTATAAGGGGTGGAGTGCCAAGCCTATTGAAAAAGATGGTAAGTTAATTTATGAGTTTTTCTATTGGATGTATGGTAAAACGGATAATAGGTGCAGAGTCGGGCTAAGATAAGTTGGATAGTTGTCTCAAAATATACTAAGTTAAAAGATTTTTAACTTTTACATTTTTTAGTTGCATGATAAGTTTTTGATAAACTATCAACCTAGGTATTTCACATTATCGCGGACACAGAACACAATATATTTAATGATGAAGATCAATGGCGGCTGGAATTGCAACGGGAACGTGAAAAACAAAAAGAACAGGAGGTTGAAGAATTAAATCTCTCCATGCATACTGGAATGGCACAAGAAATTATAGAGCAAGCTCAGCTCAAGGAACTGATGGCTTACCAATACAAAATTAGCAATTTTGAGGTTGTAGTTGCTATTAAAAATTGGCAATTTTGATGTCTTGTCTCCAGGGGGTCTTCGTGAACATATCTTACACACGATCGTTGCTATCCTACCTCCAAGGGTTAAAAACCCAATATGATGATTTAAAGCCTATATTCTCAATTGCAATGGAAATAGGAGAACATCTAAGATGTGAGGCACATTTATGATTGTGACAGATTGCCACATCAGGGAATGAAGTTTTTTGTATATATAGTTACAGTAGCATTCTATACCCATCCGGGACTTGCTCTTGCCATTTGGGTATTAGATATAAACTCTCCTCTATCATAACATCTTTTTGCGCGGTTGCATATGGTTTAATATTCCCTTCATCTCATAATTAGGGCATGTTTATAAAAGTTTAACTTATTAACAACACTCTAATTTTAATATAATCAATGGTCAAATATAAAATATATTTATCTTTATTAGGTATATTGATTTTCAAAACATGATTCTTAACTTGGAAATCCATACATAGAAAAGTGTGACTCTTGATTTGAGATTGACTGGTCATCTTTTGGAGCTTATGCTTAAAAGATGGTTACTCGAATGGTTATTCACTTATCTTTGGAGAATAATCAGTGCTAGAACTTTCTTGACATCAATTATTGTAACTATTATGTATGGATTGTCAAATGTAATAATAAGTGGATTTTCTATGTCTCTATTTGTGGCTTACTCGAACAAAACCTATTCGAGTCGCCCGACTTTGTTATTTGCACGGGAAGTAGCTTTATAGTTTTGTTTCTAAGTGGACTTGTTTTTTATGCAGATTCGTATGTTAGATTTGGTGCTTAAACAGTCAATAGAAAACTCATAGGAGCCTCAAACAACTCGTGTCCTTCTTTACAAATTATTCTATGATCAAAGGATGACTCAATTACTCTAGAACCTGACGCATAGACAACCCAAAAGTTTCCTCTATTCACTACTAACAACTTCATAAGTCATTCATTTTATATAGTACTTGCTTACTGTTTATGCCTTCTAAGTTACTTAATTGGTTGAGTAGAATGAGATAAATTTTTAAAGAATCAAGTTATTGATTTTACAGTTAATTCTATTTTTCATGAAAAGTTAGTTGCATTGCTAAGATTGTTTGCATCCAATTCTTTGAATTCTTTTTTGTATGGTTTTGACTACAATAAGGATGCAAACCATTTTCAAAACTATCGGTTTTGACTGCACCTCCTCTTAGGTGTTCTTACCACTATCTCAAATTGTAACAACCTGTATATTTGAACATTAAGGTTGATTACTGTAGCACCCCGTATTTTTGTATAATTAGAATTTAATTAACTCGGGTATTTTAAATTACAAGTGTGTAAACATTTAATTGAATTAAATAATGACGTGCTATTAAAATATTATTTGGAAGAGTTAATGGTTAATATTTATGGGGAATAATTACTAAGCGAATAGAAATAATTAATTTACATCATAGCGAGTGATAGTGACGTGGCGTTATTTTATCTCATTCGAAAGTCGGTAAAGACTATCAAGGGTCGAGATAGATAATTATTATAGGATGACTCGGATGATGATTTCAAAGTCACTGTTGGTTCTGAAAGGGTCGAGATAGTTAAAATAGTACACCCAGGGGTATTATTTGGATCCTGGGGAATTGTTAGGCATAAACGGACCCACACGGGGGTGTTTGGGTCAATTGGGCTACACCCATTAGCCTAATTTCGGAATTAGAAATATTTAAGCTAAGTCTAAGAGGGTTGGGTAGCAGTTAATATATTTTTAAACCCTAAATCTGGAGAGAAGAAAAGAGAGAGAAATTGAGGAGTTTTTGGGAGCCAATTCAAAAAGGGGTTGAGGTGCTTGTGTCAAATTCATCCTCTTCATCAAAGGAATCAGACCCTACGAATCCAATCAGGCAAGTGGTTAACTTTATTTCGATCTAAAATGAAGTTTTTATAATTCATATCATAGTGGGTGTGATGGCAAATCCGTTTTTGGGTTGGGCTATCGTATAAAAATGGGTTTTTAATAAATGGGACACTTTGAGAGGATTAAAAGTGAAATTGATGATGCTATATGATTCTAGGTTGTAGGAGTCTGAATTTTATGATAAACCCAGTAGATGATGATGTCAAAGTTTGGATTGTAGAATTGAATTTGAAAACTATTGAATGGAACCCGAATAAAACCCAAATCGGGAAATAATGGATGATGAGTTAATTCGTTGATGATTTAAGGTTTCTAGGATGTTTATAGTCTGTTTTTAAATTAATTAAATGTTGATTATGATTGTGTGAAGAGTTAAGAGTAAATCAAAAGCTTAAAGGTTTAACAATGGAGGAAAACGAGACGGGGGAAGAAGACTGTGACCTGCTCGCTCGCTCGATCGATCGATGAGCCTTAAAAACTGACAGTGCCGTTAGTTTTTAATTGCTTTAGTCTTAATTTATTTGTGGACCTTGAGGTGGATTTATTTGTTAAAAACTAAATGGAACATCATACCTAGAGTTGTAGGGTATGAGTAGTAAAGGGATTCTATAAGTAAATAAGGGTGTGAAACTTACTAAAGGGAGTTTGGGAATTTAATTCTAGAGTATCCTAATTCGGGCCTATTGAATGAGTCCTAGTATTGTAGTTGAGTGACAATACTTTAATAAATAAATTAATGTGAAATTAATTAACTTGAGAGTCGAGGAAATAGACTCGGATATTTTGGGCTAGTGCTACGGGAGCTAGGCGCGGGTTAACCAGGTTGAAATTTAATTATATATATAAGGATATATAATGTGATAGTATATATATATATATATATATATATATTAGATATTTTTATAAATACATACCCCTCTAGTGCTATCACATGAGGTTGTCTGATGTGGGTGAATCCATTGGCTCGTGAAAGCAGGGAGAGTATATTCCCGAGGTCATAGCATCCATTATTTTATGTTGTGATTCTTTTCGGGGTGAGACGTCTTGGGTCTTATTCCGTCTCACACTTGAGGAACTATAACCATCTCCACTACACTTATTATATTAATGCCTGATTTGTTGTGACCTAACCGTCTCATGGTATCCAGGTTGCATTGAGTATACCTGGGGTGATAGAAATTTAGAGAAAGCATCCAGTGAGTTATTACTCGGGAGGATGGATATATATACGACATATGTGCGAATTTTGTAGAATAATTATACGTATATAATAGTGTAAATATTCATATAGGGGTAAAATACATGGAGTGCGATTATATTATTTATATAACTAATGAGACTGTTATATTGTTTTATTAGATATGATTAATTAAGTTAATGCGGGAAATGACTTATTAATCAATGGTAAGTTTAATCGGGCTAGAGTTGTGTGCCAGGAAGTGTTCTTGACAAGGCTAGTTAGACGGGGTAGTACAACTAGGAGGGTTATGAATCAAGCGTTAGGTGTACACTTTAGATGAGGGGTGAGTATTATCTCAAGGGAGCGCGACACTAGCTTAAATATGAAAAGTATTCATGCATTTTAATTACTGCATACTTAATCACTTGCAAAAAAAATTCAAATGTTTTGGATTCTCACCCTTGCCAAAAATATTTTCAAAACCTTTTAGGTGTCCAGGCATAGGAACGCTAGATTTGATTATCTATTCCAAGGATAAGTTGCTGCAGCACATGTGGATGCATGCCTTGTCGGACTAAACACATCATTTATTCATTCCTATATTAGGAATCGTATCTCAGTATTTTATTTTGTGTGTGTTTCCCTTCGGTACTTATTTAGGTTATTCAGTTCAGATTTGTATTGGGATTTATTTACTATTTGTTGGATTTATTTAGGGATTTGGATTTGCAGCCGATGGTTTATTCGGCAAGTCATTTATTTATCCAGTATTGTTTTAGACTCAATGATTGTGTGTATGGTTTAGTTTAATTTTATTCCGCATGTTATTATCTGTTTAACGAATGATAAAATTTTGGCACTGACTTAATTAACTAATTGGTGATTAGTGATTAATATAGTTTTCGACAGTGATGCTCAGAATGAACCAAATGAGAAACCTCTTTTAATTTTATAAAGGACTGATCACCTGGTCTTTAATTGAGCGGGGTGTCACATATGGTATCAAAGCATCAGGTTCTATTGTCCATAGGATCTATAAGGTTTACTACGATTTCAGCGTAGCGTTCTTTTGATGTAGAGCCCAATTATTAGGATTGCTTCTTTTATCTTTGCGTGTTTGAGATATCGTGCTTCTGTTGTTAAAATTTTATATTGATTATGAACTCATACAACTCGTTTTAAATTTCAGATGTCGCCTAAGAGACGTAGATCATCTAGAGCACCAGCGAGGGATGAGGTGAGGGAGGCTCATCAGGAGTTGGAGGTAAAATAACTGCAACCACCATTGGGGTTAGTGTCGACTGCACAGGTGGCTGAGATATGGCCCAGACAGTCAACGCAACCATGATTGCCATGGCCATCTATTTTCCACAGACACAGCCACAACCGCCAGTGGCACCAGTGATTTAGGCCCAACGAGGGCCGATGTCTTTCCAGATAGTTAGGGAGGTTTCTCAAAAAGACCGACCATCGGAGTTTTCGGGGAGTTTGGATCTTATTGTAGCGTGTCAGTGAAAAAAGGACATACAACGTCACCTACGTAGGATTGAGTGCAACGATACTCAGAAACAAATGCTTGCCACATTTAGACTTGTGGGTGCCCCATTGCAGTGGTGGGAGTCTGTTACCACCTCAGCAGAGAGGGATACTATATCGACTACAGAGTTCGGGGAGTGGTGTTATCGCAAATACTTTCTTTCGACAGTCCATCCAGAGATGAGGAGGAAATTTAATGATATTACACAGGGGGACCGTTCAGTGGCCGATTAAGAGGAGGATTTCACTAGTTTGATTGACTTTGTGCCAGACAAAGTGAACACTGAAGAAAAGAAGAAGCTCTAGTTTATGGATGGGCTAGTCTGGAGGACCAGGCAACATTTACTCGGTAGCCAGCATTACATACATACATAAAAGTTGTTAATGGCGTAATTTTTCATTGGTAAGACCATCGTTTCCACCTAAAGGGAAACAAGAGGGCGGGTGAGCCGAGTCAGTCAGTCAGGACGAGAGGGAGTAGTTCTAGTGCAGTACCTCAACAGTAGGTGGTGAGACAACAATGGCAAGATTCTTGACAGGGGGATCAGGCCAAGGGGATTTAGTCAGAAGGTTATCTAACGGAGGGTTAGGGTTTTATACAGGGCTAAAAAGGTCCTAATTAGTAGCAGGAGGTTCCCTAGGGTCGTCAGGGCCAAAGGAATAACGGGGGAGGCCAACAAGGTCGAGGCCACCCGGGCCAGTCTCATCAGGGTCAGAGACAGGGAAACTTACAGGGGTGTTGCTTTATTTGTGGCTAGGAAGGGCATATGAAGAGAGAGTGACCACAGAGGGGTAGGGGCCAACAGTAGGGTTCCCAACAGGGCAGTAGGCACAAATAATTCTAGCAGCACCAGCTCCACCAACCCCACTGTCGTAGGGGAAGCTGTATTACAGGCGTGCATATGATGTCCGGGACATGCCCATACCACCAGCACTTTCAGCGCCATCAACAATCCAGGGTATGTTTCCTATTTATGGGCACGAAGGTAGGATTATTTTTTATAAGGGCGCATTGTATTATTTTATTGCCACTAGATTTACACGATCAGTCAGTCTTTTAGAGACAACCAACAGTCGCCTGATGTGTGTAGAGTCACCTTTGGGTAGTGGGTCACTTATACACTCAATATGCAGAGGGGTGGGCATTATTATTAGGAGACTGAACTTAGTAGCAAACCCCTTCGTGTTAGATATGGTGGGGGGGTATGATATCATTATGGGCATGGATTGGTTGGTGGATTACAAAGCAACGGTAGATTATTATGAGAGAACCATAGTGTTCACCATCCCCGGTCAGGAAATGTTCTTAGTGGTGATGCCTCTTTCTGAGGGAGGGTAGCGCACACACTTATACTACATTAAGGAGGAGACCTCACAGGAGATAGTTATCCTGTTAGACTCGATTACAGTTGTGAAAGACTTTGAGGATGTATTTCATGAGATGTCAGGGTTTCCAACCAGTCGAGAGATCAAATTTATTATCGACCTAGCACCGGATATGAAACCGATTGCCTGAGAACCATATCGAACGGCTCCTTTAAAGATACGGGAGTTGAGGGAGCAGATTTACCAGCTTTTATAGTAGGGCTTTATTCGATGGAGTACATCGTCGTGGGGTGCACCGGTGTTATTCGTGAAGAAGGTCCGCTTGTGTGTAGACTATAGGGATCTAAATAAGGTCACGTTAAGGAATAAGTATTCGCTGACAAGGATCGATGACTTATTTGACTAGTTGAGAGGAGTCGCATACTTCTCCAAGATTAATTTGGGTCGAAATATCACCAGTTACTCATTCGAGAAGAGGATGTTCCTAATACCTCTTTTTTGTCACGACATGGGTTGTACGAGTTTAGGGTGATGTCGTTTGGGCACACCAATGCGCTAGCTGTGTTCATGGATCTCATGAATATGGTATTTAGGGAGTTTTTGGACCAGTTCGTGATCTTGTTCATATACGACATCCTTGTTTACTCTCGCACTAAGGAAGAGCATGCAGAGCATCTATGTATGGATCTGCAGACACTAGGGGATCACCAGTTATATGCCAAATTTGGGAAATGTGTATTTTGGCTACGGGAGGTGCAGTTTCTAGGAAATATTGTGTCCGACAAGGGCATTGATATTGATCTAAGTAAGGTATCGGCGGTGAGGGAGTGTGGATAACCCATGACACCGATAGAGGTTCATAACTTACTAGGGTTGGTCGGTTATTATCGTTGTTTTATTAAGGGATTCTCGAAGATTGCGGGTCCCTTGACGAACCTGACTCGCAAGGGGGTACCGTTTGGGTGGAGTGGTCAATGTCAGTTAGATCTCAACGAGCTAAAGGACAAATTAGCATCATCATCTGTACATGTATTGTCTAGGGGAGGAGTGGAGTACCGAGTTTATACAGATCCATCCTTGCAGGGACTTGGGGGTGTATTGCAATAGAAGGAGAGGGCTATAGCTTATGCATCTCGTAATCTTAAGCCCCACGAGAAGAATTACCCCCCACATGACCTTGAGTTGGTAGCGATTATGTTTGCTTTGAGAATATGGAGGCACTATCTTCTTAGGTACCAATTTACACTATTTACGGACCACAAATCGCTTCAGTATCTTTCACCCAGAAGGATCTGAATATGAGACAGAGGAGATGGAGTGAGTTCTTGAAAGACTACCAGTTTGACATTCAGTATCATTAAAGTAAGGTTAATGTGGTGGCAGACACGTTGAACCGACGACCTACAGGGGAGTTGGCGGAGGTCTGAAAGGTGACATGGAGGGAACTTCGACACGACGATGAGATCGCCCGAGCATGCATGTCAGTTCTAGCTATCACTATCGATATTTTCATGCAAGCAGTGAAAGCACATGCAAAGGATCAGTTTTACCAGGATAGGGTACGCCAGTTATTAGCTGAGGGTGCAGAGTTTTACCCGATTAACTCAGAAGGAGGACTACGATTTAGTGTGAGACTAGTTATGCCAGAGTTGAGGACTTGAGGCATGCGATTATGGCTGAGTCTCACGGTTCTAGATTTGTGGTACATCCCAATGGGGATAAAATGTACCAGGACATGACGAGACAATAATGGTGGTCAGGGATAAAGCGAGACATAACAGAGTTTGTCTCGAAGTACACGTAGATCACACGAGGTCTTCAGGGATGCTATAGCCACTGGAGATTCCCGTGTGGAAGTGGGAGAGTATTTTTATGAATTTTATTACAAGTTTGATGACAACACAGAGGTAGACCTGTCAATGGGTCGTGTCGAGTCGTGTTCATGTCATTTTTTATCGTGTTCAGGTCTTATTGTGTTCGTGTCTAAACGGGTGACTTTTTTACCGTGTGAAAAAATTATATCCAAATCCGACCTGCTATGTTATCCTCTCGTGTCATGTTCACTCAATAATACCCATTAAGATATTGAATTATTTTTAATTGTATACAAGTTGACATATTATCTCATTATTGAACCCAAATAGACCCATTAATTCATTAACATTACTAAATCTCTGATTTAGTAAAATTCATTATGATTAAATTTATATTATGCTACATAAATTATTTATAAGTTCCAAAAGTATATCTTATTTACTTAAATTAATGGGTCATAACGGGTTTTATCAGGTATTAACGGGTGAAGGGGGTCAACCCTAACCCGACCTGTTAACTATCGTGTCTTATCGAGTTGGCATTGATATGACCCAAACCCATTAAGGGTTCATCCATTAACTTATAACTCCGTGTCAGTTCGTGTCGTGCCTCATTTTTCCAGGTCTACACAGAGGGGTCATGATACGACGCAAATATTGCGTATTTCACCCGTTAACCTACGCCTTATTAGCCCCCTTGGGTATCTTAATCCCTATACTTATGCTCGTTAACCAGACAATCTAGGATTTCTATGTTAACATGTTTTGCAGGGGTTAATTGAGCTTTTGTAGGTATTTGGATGCTTAGTATGAAGTTCAGACTCTTTTCGGAAATGTTTCGTCGACTTTTGCAGCTTCGGGGGCATTTTAGTAATTTCAGCATTCGGGTTTGAATCACGAGCTCTTCACAGAAGTTGAAGCCCTTTTATTTCTCTTCGCGTGGCCGCCGACGGTGCATGATTCCAAGTTGTAATGATGGAGTTATGGCATTTTTAGGATGGTTTTTACTGTAAAAGTACACTCAAGGTCACATTCAAGGGCATTTTAGTCATTTCATATTTTGGTTTTTTAGCCTAATGTCTTCTTGTATGTTTTATTCCTCTGAGTTATCTTCGTGTAGCCTCCGACTGTGCCTCATTCCGAGCTATAACGAATAAATGGCGGCATTTTCCGTAAAACAGGACAAAGCTGCAGAATTGCAGACCTGTAGGGGCGAATCGATTCACCCCAAATCCGAATCGATTCGGAATTGCTGCAGAATTGCAGTTTGAACTTCCCCTATTTACGAATCGATTCGGACCATTTCCGAATCGATTCGGCCCTCCAGATTTTTGGTTTTCTTCCCTTTTATTACAAGTTTGCCATGGGATATTTTGTATAAAACCAATCCATCTCATTTTGAGATAAAATATATCAGATTAGGCACGATTTTAGGTTAGTTTTAGTTAGGGTTTGGGGATTTGAGAGCTTCTTCTTCCTCCTCTCTTGGTTTGACACCCTTTAGGGGTTGTAATTGGTACTTTCATCTTCCCTCTCCATTAATATAGCTTGTTTTCATTCTTTCCTTGCTTTGTAGTTAGTTTACATGCTTTGTTAATTAGTTTATTGTGTTTATTTATTGCTTTCTTAGTTTAATTAGTGTAATTTAGTTTATTTTCATGTATTGCCCTTAGATAAATAGGTTCGGGATTGTGTTCCGCCATTTACGGATTTTGAACCTCGAAAATTAGGTTTTGTGTAAAATTGCATTTAATTGAAAGCTCGCGTATTAAAGTCGGATTATTATGCGTTTAACTTTCTTTGTCATGCAACGTTAGTGTTTATAGCGATTATACGAATTTAATCCGCGTGTGACCATTTTTGATTAAATGTTTAATCTCGCAACTTTGGCTTAAATTCCTGATTGCGTGATGTTTATGCTTAATTGAAAATGATCGATTAAATGTTTTCGAACCGAAATTCTAATTAGTAGTTGTTTAGCCCGTGAATGTGTGTATGCGATCCCGATCCTCACTTTACTTTAATTTAGCGTTAACTTCTCTTTTTATTTAATCACCATAACCACCCATCACCTTTTCATTTATTTCTTTTACACCACTTTTATTCCTGAAATAATTAAAACAATTAACATCTAAAATTCAATCACTCCCTGTGGATTTCTTACGATACCCGACTTACCGCTGTGCTTGCTTGTCAAGTGTAGTAGTAGCTTAGGTTTTCTTTTGTATCGCGGCGGCGAAACACACAACGATTTTGTCCTCACACGAACACACTTTTTCCGCCCGACCACAAAATGGCGCCGTTGCCGGGGATCGTGTGAGGACACAATCATTTGAGAGAAAAGATATCCATTTTGATCGGGCGCAAAAAGTGTGTTCGTGTGAGGACACAATCGTTGTGTGTTTTGCCGCCGCGATACAAAAAAACCTAAGCTACTACTACACTTGACAAGCAAGCACAACGGTAAGTCGGGTATCGTAAGAAATCCACAGGGAGTGATTAAATTTTAGATTTTAATTGTTTTAAAAATTCAAGAATAAAAATGGTGTAAAAGAAATAAGAAAAGGTGATGGGCGGTTATGGTGGAAAAAGAAAAGAATAAGTTACGCTACACAAAAGTAAAGCGAGGATCGGGATCGCATCCTACCAAACGGATCAAAACAACTACTAATCAAGATTCCGGCTCGAAAGCAATTTAAACGAGCATTTACAATTAAGCATAAACATCACATAATAAGGAATTTAACCCAAAGTTGTGAGATTAAACATTTAACGGAAAATGGTCACACGCGGATTAAATTCGGATTATCGCTATAAAAACTAACGTTGCGTGACAAAGAAAGTTAAACGCATAAGAATCCAACTTTAAAACACGCGGTTGTAATTAAATGCAATTTTACACAAAACCTAACTTTCGAGGTCCAAACCCGTAAATGGCGGAACGAAATCCCGACCCTATTTATCTACGGACAAAGCATGGAAATAAACTAAATTACACTAATTAAACTAAGAAAGCAATAAATAAACACAATAAACTAACTATGAAAGCATGTAAACTAACTACAAAGCAAGAAATGATGAAGAACAAACTATATTAATGGAAATGGAAGAGAAAAGTTCAATCTTACAAAACCACATGGGTTGTCAATCCAAGAGGAAGAGAAAATGAGCTCTCCAAACCAAAAACCTAACTATTCTAACCTAAAAACGTGTATAAACTGATATATTTTCTCTCAAATGAGAGAGAATTGGTTTTATACAAAATATCCCATGGCAAACTTGTAATAAAAGGGAAGAAAACCAAAAATCTGGAGGGCCGAATCGATTCGGAAATGGTCCGAATCGATTCGGAAACAGGGGAAGTTCGAACTGCAATTCTGCAGCAATTCCGAATCGATTCGGATTTGGGGCGAATCGATTCGCCCCTACAGGTCTGCAATTTTGCAGCTTTGTCCTGTTTTACGGAAAATGCCGCCATTTCTTCGTTATAGCTCGGAATGAGGCACGGTCGGAGGCTACGCGAAGATAACTCAGAGGAATAAAACATCCAAGAATACATTAGGCTAAAAAACCAAAATATAAAATGACTAAAATGCCCTTGAATGTGACCTTGAGTGTACTTTTACAGTAAAAACCATCCTAAAAATGCCATAACTCCATCATTACAAATCGAAAACATACACCGTCGGCGGCCAAGTGAAGAGAAACCAAAGGGCTTCAACTTTCGTGAAGAGATCGGGATTCAAACCCGAACGCTGAAATTACTAAAATGCCCCCGAAGATGCAAAAGTCGACGAAATATTTCCGAAAAAAGTCTGAACTTCATACTAAGCATCCAAATACCTACAAAAGCTCAATTAACCCTTGAAAAATATGTTAACATAGAAATCCGAGGTTGTATGGTTAACGAGCATAAGTATAGGGATTAAGATACCCAAAGGGGCTAATAAGGCGTAGGTTAACGGGTGAAATACACAATATTTGCGTCGTATCAGGTCACGAATCCATTTGGGTGACAGTGGATCAACTGACTAAGGTAGCCCATTTCTTGACAGTTTGCACCGATTTTGAGATGATGTAGTATGCGCAGCTATTCATTGAGAAGATATATAATCTGCACGGGGTGCCGATTAACATCGTGTCTGATAATGAAAAGATCTTTGTGTCTTATTTCTGGCAGAGTTTTCAAGAGGCCATGAGTGCAGACTTACAATTGAGTACCGCATACCATCGGCAGATCGACGGACAGACTGAGAGGGTTAATCATATGCTAGAGGACATGTTAAGGATGTGCATACTTAATTTTGGAGGAGGATGGGAGAGATACCTTCCATTGATGGAGTTTGCGTATAACAACTCTTACCAGTTCACCATCAACATGGAACTGTTTGAGGCACTTTGTGGGAGGCCTTGTCATTCCCTCGCTTGTTGGTTAGAGGTAGGGGACAATAACTTGTTGGGGCCAGAAGTGATACAGGAGACTACTGTCAAGATCGAGCTGATTAGTGGGCGTATTCGAATAACTCAAGACAGGTAGAAGAGTTATGCCGATACAGATTGAAGACACATTGAGTTAGAGGTTGGCGATTTGGTGTTAGTACGGCCATGAAGGGGGTCATGAGGTTTAGGAAGAAGGGGAAGCTAGCGCTGAGATATGTGTGACCTTTCCCTTTTATTGATAGAGTGGGACCAGTAGCATATAGATTGGGTTTACCAGAGCATCTACAACGGATACACAATGTGTTCCATGTAGCATCAATGAAGAAGTATTGGAGGAGCGAGAGAGATTTTTGGTACGTTCCACTCAAGGAGATCGATTTACAGCTAGATGTGTCATATGAGGAGAGACCCGTGGCTATTCGGGATCGTAGCGAGCATAAGCTACAAGCTAAGGTAGTACCATTAATTAGAGTTCAGTGGGGACACCATAGTTTTGACGAATCGACATGAGAGCAGGAGGATGACATGCGAGAGCAATATTCAGAGTTATTTACCGCAGGCATGACCTAATTTTAGGGACAAAATTCCTTTGTAAGGGGGAAGTATTTAACACCCAGTATTTTCATATAATTAGAATTTAATTAATTCGGATATTTTAAATTACAAGTGTGTCGAAATTTAATTGAATTAAATAATGACGTGATATTAAAATATTAATCGAAAGAGTTAATGGTTAATATATATGGGGAATAATTACTAAGTGAATAGTAATAATTAATTTGTGTCATAAAGAGTGATAGTGACATAACGTTATCTTATCTCAACCGGGAGTCAGTATAGACTATCAAGGGCCGAGATAGAAAATTATTGTAGGGTGACTCAGATGATTATTTAGAGATCACGATTGATTCCAAAAGGGTCATGATAGTCAAAATAGTATACCCGGGGGTAGTATTTGGGTCTCGGGACATTTTTAGGCATAAATGGGCCCACACAGGGGTGTTTAGGTCAATTGGGTTGGGCCCATTAGCCTAATTTAGGGATTAGAAATATTTAACCTAACTCTAAGAGGGTTTGGTAGCAGTTAATATACTTTTAAACCCTAAACCTGGAGAGAAAAAAAGAGGGAGAAATGGAGGAGCTTTGAGGAGCCAATTCGAAGAGGGATTGAGGTGCTCGTGCCAAATCTATCCTCTCCATCAAAGGAATCAGACCCTACGAATCCAATCACGCAACTGGTTAACTTGCTTTCAATCTAAAATGCAGTTTTTTCAATTCATATCATAGCGGGTGTGTGACAAATCCGTTTTTGGGGTGGATTATCGTATGAAAATGGGTTTTCAACACTTTGAGAGAATTAAAAGTGAAATTGATGATGCTATATGATTCTAGGTTTTAGGAATCTGAATTTTATGATAAACTTAGTAGATGATGATGTTAAATTTTGGATTGTAGAATCGAATTGAAAACGATTGAATGGAACCCAAATAAAACCCAAATCGCGAAATAATGGATAATGAGTTAATTCGTTGATGATTTAAGGTTTGTAGGATGTTTAGAACTTGTTTTTACATGAATTAAATGTTGATTATGATTGGGTGAAGTTCAAAGAGTAAATTAAAAGCTTAAAGGTTTAACAATTGAGTAAAATAAAATTGGGGAAGATGACTGTGACATGCTCGATCGATGGATTTCATCGATTGATAGATGAGCCTTAAAAACTAACAGTGCCGCTAGTTCTTAATTATTTTAGTATTAATTCATTTATGGATCTTAAGGCATATTTAATTGGTAAAAAACCTCTCTCTCTCTCTCTCTCTCTTGTAAACCCTAATTAGGGTTTGCATGGCTGCCTAATCTCACCCTCCACACGTTGACCCTAAACCACCAGATATCCAAAGAGCATGGAGTAGATCCTTTTCTTCTGTAGTAGCTGAATCATCTTCAATCAAGCATGACCTAAATCTCAAAACCCCTACATCCTTCAAAGGTGAACCACCAGTCCTTTTTATGCGGGATGATATTGAGATTCTATTGAAGCCTTTTAAACATTCTTTGGTGGGTAAGTTTTCACATGGCAGACCTTCTATGGATTCTATATGACAGGTGTTCTAAACCCTTTCTCTCAAAACTGCTTTTAGCATTGGTATGTTAGACCACAAACACATATTGATCAGGTTTAACTCTGAAGAAGATTACACTCGAATGTGGATGCGGGATACTTGGTACGTTGGAAAGTTTCCCATGAGATTATTTAAATGGACTCATGAATTTAGACATGACAAGGAAAGCCGCTTAGCTCCAATATGGATTTATTTTCCTAACCTCCCTATTTATTTCTTCTCCAAATCATCACTATATTCAATAGCCCAACTCATTGGAAATCCATTAAAGATGGATGCATCAATAGTAGAGATGAACAGACCTAGCATCGTTAGGGTTTGTGTTGGATCTCTTAAAATCAAGCCCAAAGAGGGTCCATATTGGATGTGGTACATCAGGATTTTGGCAAGAAGTTCTAGTGGAAACAAAACTAGATTATTACAAAAATTATTCCAAGAAAGGCCATAGTGAAGAGACATGTATGGTCTTGCTGCCTTTGAAAGTGGAGAAGCAAAAGCATAGACAATAATTCTTGCCAAAAAAACTATTACAAAGAGATAATCAGGTGAAAGGAACTGTGGTCTGTACAGGTGCAGAGAACCAAGTTTAAGAAATAGACAAGGAGGGAGTTTACATAGAAGTTGTTGAAAGCCCTTGGAAAATTCATAATCAAGATCCAATCCCAGTCAAGGACTCAACTAAATAATTACAGACCAACCAAGAAGACCATAAAGAGGATAACATGGGGGAGGATGAAGAAGCAGATGTATCATTTCAAGAAGTAGATGAATTAAGTCAGAGCCAAGATAGAATTGAGACAATACTAGTCAAGTACTCAAATAATCAACTGCAGAGAGTTCAAGAAGAAAATAAATAGGATAGAGTAGGAGAAGAAGAAGAAGTAAGTGTTTTGGATCAAGATGTAGAGGAATAAAGGGAATTTACAGGTCTTATGTATTGCCTTGTAGTAAATTCATCTCCCAAAGCTTCAGCCCCTGAATTAATTGGCTTAGATGGTGAACAAACCTCCAAAACTCTTAGAAGTACTATGATGCCAGAGTGTGAGACGAATAATGCTGCCAATTCTATGTATTCCAGTGAGGGGGAGAAAAAGACTTTGCATCCAATACCTCTAATTGAAGAGTTGATGGATTTTAATAGGACTCTTTATAATAAGATGAAGCTGAGTAAAAAGGTTGAGGTGGATACTTGTATTACCCAACCATTAGGTGTGAAGATCAACAGAAACAAAATTATCTTCAATGACCCATTATTGAAAAGAGTTACTAGATCCAAATCCAAAGGTAACACTAATTTCCCTTCCCAAAGTTTTAAATGTTGAGTCTCATTGTGTGGAATATTAGAGATGCCGCAAAGAAGTCATCAAATAAAAGAATTAAGAAGCTTTTAAAAATGCATAAAATCCCTATCATTGTTGTCATAGAGCCAAAGGTAGATTGTCAAAAAATTGGAAAGTTCAAAATTAAATGGGGTTTTGATGATTGTTTCCATAATTATAATGGGAATATTTGGATTTTTGGAGGTATGAGGCGCTAGTCAATATAGTTTCTAATTCAGACCAACAACTAGCTCTTAAGGTGGATCACCATCAGCATACTCTGTATTCTTACCTAATTGTGGTGTATACAGAATGTACAAAGGAAGAAATCAGAGAGCTTTGGTATAATCTAAAGGTTATCTTATTTGAGTGCCATTCAAAACCTCACCTGATATTGGGGAATTTTAATGTGGTAACATGTCAATCAGAGAAGTTAGGTGGGAAGGATATAGATCACCAATCTGTGGGAGAATTTATTCAAACAATTGATGATTTTGGACTTGAATAGATGGGATATAAAGGTTCAAAATTCACTTGGAGCAATCATTGAGATGAAGAAGGAGTCATTATGGCTAGACTTGATAGATGTCTATATAATCTTAAATGGGAAGATTCTTTCTCGAACTCCTCTATCCAGCACTTAAACGAAACTATGTCTGATCATGCCCCAATGTTAGTGAACCTAAATACTTGTAGGGAGTCAAAACCTAAAGCTTTTAAGTTCCAATCCACGTGGACCACCCATAATCAGTTTCAACGGGTAGTTAGAGATTCCTGGAATGATCTTATCCAGGACTATGGGATGAATTGGTTCATTAAAAAATTAAAGACACTAAAAGGTGTTTTAAGAGTTTGGAATAGATATCAATTCCAAGATGTGTTCCAGGGTGTTAAAGATCTAGAAGAAGAGGTTTTGTCATTGGAAATGCTGTATGAAATTGACAGAAAATAGGAGAATCTAGTGAATCTTAATCTGGGTAGAGCTAAACTTTTTGCTTATTTGAAGATTGAGGAGATGTATTGGAGGTAAATAACTTCTTCCAGATGGTTTCAATGTGGGGACACAAGCACAAAGCTTTTTCATGCTTGTGTAAAGCATAAACACAAAAGAACGAGAATCAACCACGTCCAAGATTGAAATGGCATTGTGGTAGAGGATGAGGAAGGAATCATTGCCAGTATTCTATATTATTACCAATCTCTATTATAGGATGATCAACAAGTGAAGAATCTTCCAATCAATGATTACATCCCAAGACTGATTGAAGAGGAACGCAATGAAATTTTAGAAGCTGATGCTACCGAAAATGAATTTTTTTCAGCAATCTCTGAGCTGAGTTCTGAAGCAGCTCTTGTCCAGATGGATTCGATGGAGTATTTTATAAATCTTCTTGGCTAATAATTAAAGACGATCTTCTTCTTGCTATAAATTACTTTTTTGCAGGCCATGAGATCCCTCAAAGTTGGTCTAGTAACAACATTGTGCTTATTCATAAGAAGAAGCATCCTAAGAGCCGTTTAGACTTCAGGCCTATGAGCTTGTGAAACTTCTCTAATAAAATCATCTTTAAGATCCTGAATAATAGGCTCAGTCAGTTTATTCCTAAGATTATTTCCCCAAACCAAAGTGGTTTTGTGAAAGGTAGACATATCCAAGACAATGTTCTATTAGCAAAATAAATGGTTTACAACATTGGTAGGAAAATTCTGTAATACCCCGTATTTTTATGACTTTTAAATTTGGGGATTTATTAAATTTAATCCGAGATATTAATTTAATATTAATTCGAAAATTATTTTAAATATTTACTAGCGTGATGAGAGTTAGTAATTGTTGAAATTTTGTTAAAAATTACTTGGTGGATAATGTAATATATGTAATCGAATTTATTAAAATTACCAATAGTATATAATTTGATAATTTTGGAAATTAAATCGGGACGCGCATGTGTCGTGTCGGGATTAAATTAGTATTATTAAAAGTGAATAAATTATAAGTCACCCGTATGGTCATTTCGAGTACACCAATGTGTCCAGAAGGATCGAGATAGTCAAAATAATGTACCCGGGGGTTTAGTTTGGGTCTCGAGGAGTTTTTAGGCCAAATTAGCATCCCGGGAGGGCGTTTTGGACATTTCGTATTTTTGGGCAATTAAACCCACTAATTTACCAAGGCTATATCAGCTGCTAGGGGTTGTCATCTAGGGTTAACAAAAGAAAAACCAAAAAATGTCCATTGGAGAAGAAGAGGAAAAGCTTTGCAAGGAGTTCTAGGCTAAAAACTCCACCGTTTGCACCGCCACCACCCCCAAATCGTAGATCGCGCGACAAGGAACACAACCACACCATTTTCTTCCACAAATCAGAAACAAAATTTCTAGGCAAGTATCTATCTTGCTTTATTTTTAGTTGATGCCTCAATTATGTTTATCTAGGGTTGCTTAGAACTAGTTTCATAAAAGAAAGTGTAATTTGGAGACTAGAATTCGTATGTTGTAGAGGTAGTAATCATATTCTGGACATCTAATTCACATGTAGAGGATACACCATGAAATTTCATTGATTTAGAAGTAGAAAATCTGGAAAGGAATTAGAAGAATTACAATTTAAAGAAAAGATTAGGTTTCTTGAAGTTTATGTAGATTTTACCCATTTAAATCGTTGTACTTTATGAAAACCCACATGTTTTACGTAGAAAATTATGTATTTGGGCATATAGTACTTGTAGTATCATTTATCGGGAGTTTGGGAGTTAAATATGGTGATTTGGTTGAGGTTGGAGAAGGATTTCCGTAATTGGGTTTCTGCAATTTTTGCCATAATTGCTTGATCGATCGATCGACCCAAGAACATCGATCGATCGACCCCCTTCCATTGATCGATCGACCCCTCCTAAAAAACTGCGCATTCCTCTATAATGGTTTATTCCGGATAAAATGCGTAGTAATCCTTGAGTATTATTGTTAGAATATTTTGGGATATAAGGAGGACCAGTAAGGTTTAGTAAACTCCAATGAGTGAGTATTTAATGTAAGACAAAATTTAGGGTTAACGGGGAGTGATTTACACATAGGAAATTATGGGAACGTTTAACTAAAAGAGTGAGACTCGTAAGAGAGTTACGCTAGAAAGTAAGAGAGTACTTACTGAAATTATACTTAGGGAGATAAAATACTTCGAGAGATATGAAGTAAGTATGGAATAACCTATAAATAAGAATAAAAGAGACGAGTCCGTTATACAGGATAATCGAGTAAAATGTACTAAGAACGAATAATCATAATTATGGGTCGTGCGTGCACCTAATTTAAAAATATGAATAGTAATATATATATATATATATATATGAGTGTGTGTCTATGCATATATTACATGCCCGCGCTACTTGCTATCACGGAGGTTACCGCGTTGGGACAGTCTTATCTCGATGGGACCTTTATGGGGGATATTGACTTGTACCCTAGAACATAGGACTCCTTGGTACAGGCTATCTGATTAATAGTCAGACGGTCCTAAGAGACGTGAGGGTATGTGATGACCTCTTAGTGGCTTGGAAGTATGCTTCGCCTCCATTTGTATGTGTTTTGTGTTAATACAGTTCGAGAGTGATTCCGAACTAGTATTTCCCTTAGTATGAGTGATACGAGGACTTGATAGCAGAGTATGCCAGCACCATAAAGTTTATGTGGGGTGCCATTAATATGTATATTATATGAGTGATTAATATATATATATATATATATATATATATATATATATATATATATAGACATGAAACTGGGAACTTTTTACTGTGTATAAAAAGTAGTTAAGTAACGAATCAATACTCCAACTTTAATATAAGTGTTTGGAAATCTGGTGACAACACTAGTATATTTTTTTAAAAATGAAATGAGATATATGTGCGAATCTTATTTTCAGAAATTAATTATCTTAGCCGTAGTAATTGTCAACATGAAACCTTATGGTAGATTTACGTTAAAATGAACTTTTGGGGTTAATAGTGCGGTAGGCGTGCACACTAGGTGAGAGGTCAGAATTTCTCAAGAGAGTGTCTCATACTAACATGATTGTGGCATTAGCCGGTAAGCATTTTAAATACTTGCTAAACTAAATTTAAACTATTTTACAATCGAGCTCTGACCCATTTCCTGTTGTCTCTTCTCTCTTGTATATATATGTATATATTATAGGTTTCCAGCCACAGGGGCGTCATGCTTAGGTTCTTTGGACGGGACGTGCTGCAGCTGATGTGGGAGTTGCAGGCCATTTGCTTAGATGACCTCATTATTGATTCCACTCTTAGTTCAGTTTTAATTAGTTGGGCATGTGTCGCCCTTTTCCTTATTCAGTTGGATTTGTCAGAGATTATGTTCATTTATCTTTAGTATTTTACTCTTTGAGATCTGTTTACTATCAGGATGGTTTTTCCTTTGTGGTTTTAAAGATAGTAGTGGTTTATCTGAATGATTAAATTCTTGGGTGTTTCTTACTAGTCTTTATAATTGTGTGATCCTTAAACTGTTGATTATTAATGGTTTTTATAATTGGATTTAAATAAATGGAAATGACGTTTAAAAATGGTTTTGACACTTAGCTTAATTAATTAGGGTGTTTAAATTGGAAGTTTTATTTTGTGACAGTGATGCTAAGAATGAACCAACCGTTCACCTTGATTGTAATTTAATAAAGGACTGATCACCCAGTATTTAATTAGGCGGGGTGTTACAGGTGGTATCAGAGCATCAGGTTCTAGTGTCCTTTAGGATCTGTACGGCTTATTTCGTTTCCAGCTTAGCGATCTTGATATTGTGCCCTATTTTTAGGAATGCTGTATTCTTGCATTCATGCTTACATCTTCATCTATTTGGGATTTGATAATAACTGTAGACTAATAAACTTCCTTCTCATTTCAGATTCCTCCGAGACGTACCCAAGGACAGACATGCCCGGGCGGAGCAGCTAGTAGCTCCGGCTCAGGGGATGATGAACGCAACTGAGGTAGCCTCTATTGTAGCTCAGGCGGTGAATGCCGCATTAACGGTAGTGCAACAGGATCCACCCCAGATTCAGGCAGTGGTGCTAGTACCAACACAGCTGCCATCTGCATGGGAGCCGGTTAAGGATTCCTTTCAGAAGGCGCATCCCCCGGAGTTATCAGGTAGTTCGAATATCATAGTTGCTAGCCAATGGAAGAAAGAAATCGAGAATCATCTGCGCATGTTTGAATGCACGGACGTGTAGAAACAACTGTTGGCTTCTTTCAAGCTAGTGGGGGCCGCTTTGCAGTGGTGGGAGTCCACCACCACCTTGGAGGAGAGGGACATCATTATGATTCAGTCGTTCTGGGCGTGGTTTGACCAAAAATACTTCCCATCCGCTGTGCAGACTGAGATGAGGCGAAAGTTACTGAATGTGAAATAGGAGAATATGACTGTTACTGAGTACGAGGAGGATTTCACTAGACTTCTCACTATAGTGCCAGATGAGGCACCCACAGAGGGAAAGAAGATACTGTTGTTTATAGATGGATTGGCCTGGAGGATCCGATAGCACCTCATAGGAAATCTATCACTGAGCACCTATACGGATGTACTCAATGTTGTGTTGATCACCACTTCCATCTGTAGGGAAGCAATCGAGCAGGAGAGTCCAGCCAGCAGAGCTGGACAGGGGCAATAGTACTGGTGGGGCATCGGCAGCCCAGGGCCAGACTCGTCATAATAAGCAGTGTTCCCATCAGGGGGACCCTGCCAAGCGGTTCCGATCAGGTGAATCCAGACAGGGATTTGGGGGATTTAGGCAGGGTCAGCAGGGCCAGTCTAATCAGAAGGGCTAACACCATCAGCAATAGGTACAACAGCAGGGCTAACAACGTTTTCAACAGGGCCAGTGGCGAGGTGGTAATGGCCAACAGGGCCGTGGTCAGCAGGGACAGAGGGGAGGTAATTTCAGGGGCCGATATTTCGGGTGTGGCAAGAATGGCCATAGGAGCCAGGATTGTCCAGAGGGAGATAGGGCCCTACAGCAGCAGGGTGCTCGTAATGAGCCACAAAGGCCACTCTTTCCAACCGCCATCTCAGGAACAACTCAGGTACCAGCCCAACCAGCCATACTAGCAGCTCCAGTACAGTAGGGGAAGTTGCAGTACGGACGTGTCTATAACGTCCACCAGGAAGCAGCTCCCCAGGCAGCACCCACGATTGAGGGTACGTTTCCTATCCATGGCACTATGGGTCAAGTTTTATTTGATACTGGGGTGACACACTATTTTATAGCTACTCATTTTGCAAAAGCCTTAGGATTATTAGCCACAACAGAGAGCACTGTGACATGCATAGACTCACCACTGGGGAATGGGTCGTTTATTTTCTTTATATGCCGGGGCGTGGGAGTAGAGATTTGTAGCTTGATTTTACCAGTAGACATGTTAGTCTTAGAGATGCATGAGCACGATGTTATCGTTGGCATAGATTGGCTCGCCGCATACAGAGCCATGATATATTATTTCGGTGGGAGTATGATCTTTGCCATTCTGGGGCACGGGATTTTTTTAGTGGCGATGCCTCGCTCAGAGGGAGGCTCTTTTGCTCATTTGTATTACATAGAGGAGGATACCTCTAAGGAAGTTGTGATTCCCTTAGATTCGATCCCAGATATTTATGAGTATTCCGATGTATTTTATGAGATACCAGGCCTACCCCCGAGTCGAGAGATAGAGTTCGTTATTGACTTGATGTCGGATACTCGACCGATAGCACGTGATCCGTACCGTATGGCTCCAGTGAAAATAAGGGAGTTACGGGATCATATAGAGCAACTGTTAGGTCAGGGCTTCATTCATAGGAGAAACTCACCTTGGGGTGCTCCAGTCTTGTTTGTGAATAAGAGAGACAGTTCACTGAGGTTATGCATGGATTACTGGGAGATGAATAAGGTCACGATACAGAACAAATATTCGTTGCCTCAAATCGATGATCTGTTCGACCAGCTGAGAGGAGCAACCTTCTTTTCGAAGATAGATTTGAGATCGAGATACCATCAACTAAGAATTAGGGAGAAGGATGTGTCAAAAACTGCTTTCGTGACGAGATATGTGTCATATGAGTTCAGATTTATGCCGTTTGGACTGACAAATGCTCCAACCGTATTCATGGACTTAATCAACCGAGTGTTCAGAGAGTTCTTGGATCAGTTTGTCATCGTCTTCATAGATGACATCTTGATATATTCATACACCGAGGAGGAGAATGCTGAGCACTTGAGACAGGTTCTTTAGACTTTACACGAGCATCAGCTGTATGTTAAGTACGAGAAGTGCGGATTCTGGTTACGGGAGGTGCAGTTTTTTGGTCATATTATATCAGAATTGGGGATATCGATTGACCCAAGTAAAGTGTCAGTAGTGAGGGAGTGGGGACATCCCAAGACACCGATGAAAGTGCGTAGTTTCATGGGTTAGCCGGGTAATACAGGAAATTCATTCGTGGTTTCTCGAAGATAGAGGGTCCATTAACGAATTTGACTCGCAAGGGGGTACCGTATGTTTGGGACGATGCTTGTCAATTGGCTTTCGATGAGCTGAAAGATAAGCTGACTTCGGCACCAGTTCTTGCTCTACCTAAGTCGAGAGTAGAGTATTTGGTTTACACCGACACCTCTTTGCGGGGACTCCGGGGAGTACTTCAGCAGGAGGAGAAGGCTATAGCTTTTGCCTCCCACAAGCTTAAGCCGCACGAAAGAAATTTCCCCACTCACGACCTAGAGCTAGCAGTGGTCATTTTTGCATTGAGGATATGGAGACATTATTTATTAGGGGAGAAGTTCCACTTGTTCACAGACCACATGTCACTGCAGTAGCTGTTCACTCAGCGAGAGCTGAATATGCATCAGCGCAGATGGTTAGAGTTTGTGAAAGACTACCGGTTCAAAATTCAGTATCATTCGGGAAAGGCTAATGTGGTTGATGATGCATTGAGCCGTAGACCGGTAGGCGATGTAGCAAACGTCTGGAAAGCGAAGTGGAAAGAGTTGGGTCACCAAGATGCGATTGCCCGTTCCTTCATATCTGTCATGATAGTCACCCCCGAGATTATTTTGAGGGTAATACAGGTACAGACAACGGATTCATTTTGCCAGGAGCAGATTACACGGCTTTTAACTGAGGGCGTTGAGTCCTATTCATTAGGTTGCGATAGAGGTTTGAGGTTTAATGGGAGATTGGTGGTCCCACAAGGATAAGACTTACGTCATGCAGTGATGACACAGTCTCACGGGTCCAGATTTATGGTGCATCCCGAAGGAGGTAAGATGTACCAGGATATGAGGCAGCAGTACTGGTGGAGTGGGATGAAGAAGGATATTGCTGAGTTCATGTCCAAGTGTTCTACTTGCCAGCTGGTAAAGGTAGACCACGAGAGACCGTCGAGGTTGCTTCAGCTATTGGATATACCCACGCGAAAGTGGGAGAGTATTTCCATGGACTTCATTATTGGGCTGCTTACATCACAGCGGGGTCACGACTCCATCTGGGTGATCGTGGACTGTTTGACCAAGGCGGCTCATTTTTTGTCAGTAGAGACAGACTATACCACGTGCCAGTATCCTCAGTTGTTCATTGCCGAGATTGTTAAGCTACATGGGGTGCCCCTGAATATTGTGTCAGATAGAGAAAAAATTTTCGTGTCCCGTTCTTGGGAGAGCTTTCAGGAGGCCATGGGTACAGAGTTGAGATTGAGTTCAGCTTATCACCCACAGACGGATGGACAAACAGAGCGTACCAATCAGATGTTGGAAGATATGCTACGCATGTGTGTCCTTGATTTTGGAGGAGGATGGGAGCCCCATCTTCCACTGGTGGAGTTTGCTTATAATAACTCCTATCAGTTCACGATCGGCATGGCTCCATTTGAGGCATTGTATGGCAAACCTTATCGTTCTCCAACTTGTTGGCTAGAAGTGGCAGACAACAAGTTGCTCGGACCAGAGGTGATTCAGGAAACCTCAGTTAGGATTGGGCTTATCAGGAGTCGCATTCGGGTAGCCCAGAACAGACAGAAAAGCTACGCCGATGCAAACCAATCTTTTTGAGAATTTAATGTGGGGGACCAAGTATTACTACGCGTGTCTCCTATGAGTGGAGTGATGAGGTTTGAGAAGAAGGGGAAGTTTGCCCCAAGTTACATGGGACCATTTTCCATCATCGAGAGGATTGGGTCGTTAGCATACAGATTGGGGCTGCAAGAGCACTTACACCGCATTCACGATGTATTCCACATTTCGTCGTTAATACGATACCTTTGGGATGATATGACCCACACCCACATCGCGATAGAGGAGATTGACTTACAGCCCGACATCTCTTACGAGGAGAGACCAGTGGCTATCCTAGACCATAGCGAAAGGAGATTGAGGTCGAAGGTAGTTCCACTTGTACGGGTCCAGTGTAGCATTATAATGTGGAGGAATCCACTTGGGAGCGTGAGGCAGACATGCGCGAGAAATACCCAGAGTTATTCTTACCAGGTATGCCTTATTTTTCGAATTTCGGGATGAAATTCCGTTATTAGGGGGGAAGTATATAATACCCCGTATTTTGATGACTTTTAAATTTGGGGATTTATAAATTTAATCCGAGATATTAATTTAATATTAATTCAGAAATTATTTCAAATATTTACTAGCGTGATGAGAGTTAGTAATTACTAGAATTTTGTTGAAAATTACTTGGTGGATAAAGTAATATATGTAATCGAATTTATTAAAATTACCATGAGTATATAATTTGATAATTTTGGAAATTAAATCGAGACGCGCCTGTGTCGTGTCGGGATTAAATTAGTATTATTAAAAGTGAATAAATTATAAGTAACCCGTATGGTCATTTTGAGTGCGCCAATGTGTCCGGAAGGGTCGAGATAGTCAAACTAATGTACCCGGGGGTTTAGTTTGGGTCTCAGGGAGTTTTTAGGCCAAATTAGCATCCCGGGAGGGCGTTTTGGACATTTCGTATTTTTGGGCAATTAAACCCATGAATTTACCAAGGCTATATCAACTGCTAAGGGTTGTCATCTAGAGTTAAAAAAAGTAAAACCAAAGAACGACCATTGGAGAAGAAGTGGAAAACCTTTTCAAGGAGTTCTAGGCCAAAAACTCCACCGTTTGCAGTGCCATCACCGCCAAATCGTAGATCGCGCGACAAGGAACACAACCACACCATTTTCTTCCACAAATCAGAAACAAAATTTCCAGGAAAGTATCTATCTTGCTTTATTTTTATTTAATGCCTCAATTATGTTAGTCTAGGGTTGCTTAGAACTAGTTTTATGAAAGAAAGTGTAATTTGGAGACTAGAATTCGCATGTTGTAGAGGTAGTAATCATATTCTCGACATCAAATTCAGATGCAGAGGATACACCACATAATTTCATTGATTTAGAGGTAGAAAATCTGGAAAAGATTTGGAAGAATTGAAATTTAAAGAAAAGATTAGGGTTCTTGAAGTTTATGTAGATTTTACCCATTTAAATCGTTATACTTGTTGAAAACCCACATGTTTTACGTAGAAAATTATGTATTTGGGTATATAGTACTTGTAGTATCATTTGTTGGGAGTTTGAGAGTTAAATATGGTGATTTGGTTGAGGTTGGAGAAGGATTTTCGTAACTGGGTTTTTGCAGTTTTCTCCATAGCTGCTTGATCGATCGATCGACCCAAGAACATCAATCGATCGATGATCAATCGATCGACCACCTTCCATCGATCGATCGACCCCTCCTGGTAAACTGCACATTCCTCTATAATGGTTTATTCCGGATAAAATGCGTAGTAACCCTTGAGTATTATTGTTAGAACATTTTGGGATATCAAGAGGAGCAGTAGGGTTTAGTAAACTCCAATGAGTGAGTATTTAATATAAGACGAAATTTAGGGTTAACGGTGAGTGATTTACACATAAGAAATTATGGGAACGTTTCACTAAAAGAGTGAGACTCGTAAGGAAGTTACGCTAGAAAGTAAGAGAGTACCTACTGAAGTTATACTTAGGGAGATAGAATACTTCGAGAGATATGAAGTAAGTATGGAATAACCTATAAATAAGAATAAAAGAGACGAGTCCGTTATACGGGATAATCGAGTAAAATGTACTAAGGACGAATAATCATAATTATGGGTCGTGGGTGCACCTAATTTTAAAATTTGAATAGTAATATATATATATATATATATATATATATATATGACTATGTGTCTGTGCATATATTATATATGTGTAAAATCATGCCCGTGCTACTTGCTATCACGGAGGTTACCGCGTCGGGGTAGTCTTATCTCGATGGGACCTTTATGGGGGATATTGACTTGTACCCTAGAACATAGGACTCCTTGGTACAGGCTATCTGATTGATAGTCAGACGGTCCTAAAAGACGTGAGGGTATGTGCTGACCTCTTAGTGACTTGGAAGTATGCTTCGCCTCCATTTGCATGTGTTTTGTGTTACTACAGTTCGAGAGTGATTCCGAACTAGTATTTCCCTTAGTAAGAGTGATACGGGGACTTGATAGCAGAGTATGCCAGCACCATAAAGTTTATGTGGGGTACCGATAATATGTATATTATATGAGTGATTCATATATATAGACATAAAACTGGGAACTTTCTACTGTGTATAAAAAGTAGTTAAGTAACGAATCAATCCTCCGACTTTAATAAAAGTGTTTGGAAATCTTATGACAACACTGGTATATTTTTTTTTAAATGAAATGAGATATACGTGCGAACCTTATTTTCAGAAATTAATTATCTTAGCCGTAGTAATTGTCAATATGAAACCTTATGGGAGATTTACGTTAAAATGAATCTTTGGGGTTAATAGTGCGGTAGGTGTGCACACTAGGTGAGAGGTGAGAATTTCTCTAGAGAGTGTCGCATACTAACATGATTGTGGCATTAGTCGATAAGCATTTTAAATACTTGATAAACTAAATTTAAACTGTTTTACAATTGGGCTCTGACCCATTTCCTGTTATCTCTTCGCTCTTGTATATATATGTATATATTACAGGTGCCCAGCCACATGGACGTCATGCTTAGGTTCTTTGGACGGGACGTGCTGTAGCTTATGTGGGAGTTGCAGGCCATTTGCTTAGACGACCTCATTGTTGATTCCACTCTTAGTTCAGTTTTAATTAGTTGGGCATGTGTCACCCGTTTCCTTATTCAGTTGGATTTGTCAGAGATTATGTTCATTTATATTTAGTATTTTACTCTTTGAGATCTGTTTACTGTTAGGATGGTTTTTCCTTTGTGGTTTTAAAGATAGTACTGGTTTATCTGAATGATTAAATTCTTTTTAATTGTGTGATTCTTAAACTGTTGATTGTTAAAGGTTTTTGTAATTGGATTTAAATAAATAGAAATAACGTTTAAAAATGGTTTTGACACTTAACTTAATTAATTAGGGTGCTTAAATTGGAAGTTTTATTTTGCGACAGTGATGCTAAGAATGAACCAACTGTTCACCTTGATTGTAATTTAATAAAGGAATGATCACCCGATATTTAATTAGGCTGGTTGTTACAAATTCATGGTGGTAATGTAATTCTTAAAATGGATATGGAAAAAGCCTATGACAGAGTGCATTGGATGTTTTTAATTAAGGTGGTGAGGTCCTTTGGATTTGGAGAAAGGTGGATTGACATGATCTGGAGGTGCATTTAAAACAGTTGGTTCTCAATCACTATTAATGGAGCTTCTAAGGGCTTTTCAAATCTTCCATAAGCCTGAGGCAAGGGGATCCTCTTTCCCCAAGACTTTTTATTCTGGCTGCTGAAGTGCTTAGTAGAGGTCTTGACATGCTCATGAGGAGTGGAAAAATCAATAACTTTTATTTACCAAGTGTCAGTCCTCTCATCTCATATCTATCTTTTGCAGATGATGTGATTGTGTTTTCTAGAGGTGATAAGAAAAGCTTGTCCACTTTGATGAGGTGTCTCTGGCCAAAAAATTAACATGAGCAAAAGTAGTGTCATTTTTGATAAAAAGATGTCTACTCAAAGGAAGATAACCATAGGAAATTGCATTGGTTTATCTATTAAGACCTTACCTATTAAGTACCTTAGTTCTTATCTTTTCAAGGGGATAAATAAGGTCTACTTATATGCTCCTCTTATTGAGTCTATTAGGTCTAAAATTGAAGGTTGGAAAGGTAAGATTTTATCCAGTGGTGGAAATTCATTCTCATTCAGCATGTCCTCTCTTCTATCCCCACATACCTCCTTGCTTCCCAACACCCTCCAAAAGCTATCATAAATAGGATCCATAAGATGTTCAGTTGATTTTTTTGGGTGGCAATGAAATTGATGGTTGGAAGCATCATTGGTTAAAATGGTAGGTGATGTGTAAGCCAAAAGATTCAGGGGGTCTTGGTTTCAAAGGTTACCATTGTCTTGCTAAAGCCCCTGGCATTGGACTGATATGGAAATTCTATATTGAGGAGTATCTATGGACTACTTATATGAAAGCTAAATACAAGTTATGGTCTCATCATTAGCAAGGGGGTTCTCAATCTCGGAGAAACATGAGGAAATATAAAGACGTGGCATTAGATTGTATGGAGTTCTTGGATGGAAAATGGATCTGGAAGGCTTCAAACACTGGAGAATTTTCTTTCTTTTCAGCTTGCAAGGCTATGGGGAGTAGGTATGCCAAATCTCTTGCTTCAGATAGAATTTGGGATCCTCATATACCTATAAAGCTCTCTATTAACATGTGGAAAATCCTCAATAACTCTTTGCCTCTAGATGACAACATTCAAAAGGTTGGAATTCGATTGGTTTCTAGATACCAAGCCTGCCTAAGGAATTCAGAATCAGGTAATCACTTATTTATTCAATGTCTAGAGGTTATGCTGGTATGAGAGTTTTTTTCCAAATCATATGGGAATGAAATGCGATATGAATCATATGTCTATTGCCATTTTGAGCTGGTGGTTTAGATATGAAAGAAGAGACTACCAAAGGTTTCTTTACAAAGTTATCCCTATTGTGATCTGTTGGGAAGTTTGGCAAGCCATAAATGCTTGTCATTAGAAACTCAATTCAGATGATTTCAAATCTATGTAGTGGTATGGTATTTTCAAATGATTACCTGGTTCAAGATCTATGTATTAAGGAGCTGTTCAACCTTTCTTTTAAGAAGTGTTCAAGAGTCCATTCCTTAATTAAATGGATTCCCTCTCCTGCTAATCTTTACAATCTTAATGTTGACGGTGCTTCAAAGGGTAATCCAGGTATTAGTGGGTATGGTGGGATTTTTAGAATGAGAATAGTCTGGTGATGTTTGCCTTTGTTTATCCAGGTCCTCTAGCAACAAATTCAGAGGTGGAAGTTCTTGCCTTACAAAAGGGGATTCAAATGTGTTTACAGTTTAAGATTGATAATGTTCTCATTGAATCTAACTCATTGATGGTGATGAAAGTCATAGGTAACTCATGGAAACCTCCTTGGAAATTCTTCAAGACTGTAAGGATATCAGAGTTATGCTAACACAAATGCATTTTACCTTAAAGCACTGTTATAAAGAATCAAACATGGTGGCTGATAAATTGGCAAATGTTGGAATTGATCATCAATTAGGAAAGGGTTTCGAAACTCTTCCAGAATTACCTAGGGTGGTTAGGGGTGCCTAAAAAATGGATGCTATTGGATGTCATTATCTTAGAGTATTGTCTTCTTCTTAGATTTGCAATGGGTTTCGTTAAGTTTCATTTTTATTTTGCTAAGTTTTTCCCTAATTTCCTCTATTTTAGCTTAACTCTTGTAAGTGCCACTCCGGGGAGGCTATTTCTCCAGGTTAATCAAATAATATTGGTGTGCTAAAAAAAATTGGTAAAAAAAATGGAACATCGTATCTAAAGTGGTGGGGGATGAGTATTAAAAGGATTCTGCAAGTAAATAAGGGTGTGAAACTTATTAAAGGGAGTTGGGGAATTAAATTCTAAAGTATTTAAATACGGGTCAATTGAGTGAGTCCGGGTATTGTAGTTGAGTGCCACTACTTTAATAAATTAATTAATGTGAAATTAATTAACTTGAGGGTCGGGGAAATAGACTCGAATATTTTGAGCTAGTGCTACGGGAGCTAGGCACGGGTTAACCGATTTGAAATTTAATTATATATATACGGATATATAGTGTGATGGTATATATATATATATATATATATATATATATATATATATATATATATATATATATATCATTGTGTGCTCTTTAAATATCGGTGTTTGATATTTTTATAATTACATACCCCTCTAGTGTTATCACAGGAGATTGCGCGATGTGGGTGAATCCCCTGGCTCGTGAAAGCAGGGAGAGTATAATCCTCAGGTCATAGCATCCATTATTTTATGTTGTGATTCTTTTCGGGGTGAGATGTCTTGGGTCTTATTCTGTCTCACACTTGAGGAACTATAACCATCTCCACTACACTTATTATATTAATGCCTAATTTGTTGTGAGCTAACCGTCTCATGGTATCGAGGTTGTATTGAGTATACCTGAGGTGATAACATTTTAGAGAAATCACCCAGTGATTTATTACTCGGGAGGATGGATATATAAACGACATATGTGTGAATCCTGTAGTATAATTATTCGTATATAATAGTGGAGATATTCATATACGGGTAAAATACATGGAGTGCAATTGTATTATTTATATAACTAATGAGACTGTTATATTGTTTTATTAGATATGATTAATTAATTTGGTGAGAAAAATGACTTATAATCAATGGCAAGTTTACTCGAGCTAGAGTTGTGTGTCAGGAAGTGTTCTTGACAAGGCTAGTTAGACGGGGTAGTACAACTAGAAGGGTTATAAAGCAAGCGTTAGGTGTGTACTTTAGATGAGGGGTGAGTATTATCTCAAGGGAGCGTGACACTAGCTTAAATATAAAAAGAATTCATGCATTTTAATTACTGCAAACTTAATCTCTTGCAAATATTTTTCAAATGTTTTGGATTCTAACCCTTGCCAAAAATATTTTCAAAACCTTTTAGGTGTCCAGTCATAAGAACACCAGACCTGATTATCTATTCCAGGGATACACAACTGCAACACTTCTGGACGCATGCAGGAGTTGGACTAGACGCATCATTTATTCATACCTAGATTAGGAATCTTATCTCAGTATTTTATTTTGGGTGTGTTGCCCTTCAGTACTTATTTAGTTTATTCAGTTCAAATTTGTATTGGAATTTATTTATTATTTATTGGATTTATTTTGGGATTTGGATTTTCAACCGATGGTTTATTCAACGAGTCATTCATTTATCCAGTATTGGTTTAGACTCAGTGATTATGTGTATGGTGTAGTTTACTTTTATTCCACTTGTTATTATCTATTTAGTGAAAGATAAATTTTGGCTTCGACTTAATTAACTAATAAGTGATTACTAATGAATATGGTTTTCGACAGTGATGTTACTAATGAATCAAATGAGAAACCTTTTTTAATTTAATAAAGGGATGATCACCCAGTGTTTAATTAAGCGAGGTGTCACAATCACTTCCTAACATTAAAATATACAACTTGTAAAAAAAATTTGTATATTATTTTGAGCATGTATGGAAACAAATGAAACAAGTAACAATATAGGAATGCGATATGATAAAACCTCAAATACATAACTCATAAGTTGCATCATCAACTAAGATATATTTAGGGATATCTCCACACTACACCACTAAACTCAAAGTATTCCAATACATATTCTTAAATCAGCAAACCACCACAAATGAAATAAGCATGCGATAGTCCTCCCTAGATAGTACATGCCAATTGAGTCCATAATACATAACTCACACAACTGAAATAAAATATAGTTTACATGGATATGAACCTACGCCAGTCCATTGTAATGATGATGAATAAATAAGAGATAATAGAATATTTATGCTAGTTGGATAGAGAACCTATAGTCCAAACTAACCCTAGCACCTGAAAGGTTACCACGGATAAAATGGGTCAAAATCTTGCAAGTCGCCAAAGCTTTGTAACTCAAAAGCTGTTATATATACAAGAGATAAATCCACAATTATTTAACCTTAAGATAACCAACAATGTGTCACGAAACCTCAGAATCCAGTTTAATTAACTCATTAGTTTTAATAATTAATTAATCTTTTAATTAATTAACCCGTAACTGACATGCGCCCCTCCTCCCCGGCTATCTTAAGAACATGCGTTACACCCACATAAATATGTCACACATCCAAACCACACTTGTTATTCGCATATTGGAAATATTCACAAAATATGTGACGACGCACACATAAATCTCATCATATATCCAGATGCCACATGTTATTCGCATATCTGAAAAATCAACACCCTCGTGTGATATACCAAATCCAAATACCATCCAGTCCACGTACCGTCACGCTAACCGAACACCACTTCATGGTAGTATGGCCGGGATAAGTTACATCTAGCATGACACCTACATAAAAACATACTCCCTAAATATGCACACATAAGAGTGTTTTTTTATCAGCATACACCCATGCTCCCATCCATCATTTATCTCATCTATGTAACACCCCGCCCGTCCGGGGAGAGCGAACGGAGCGCTACTATCGATAAAACTAAACTAATCCACAAATCACAATGTATAGAGCATTTAAATCCCACAATACAAAAGAGAAATTAACTAATCTCAATCTCTTCAATTAAAACAACAAGTCTCTCTAATTACATACAACAACTATCTAACTCCAAAAATACAAATCTTCAACGCTCTATACATCAAAATAATACAAGTCTTCTCATTTATTGTATAAAAATTCTTCCCAATAATCCACGCTAAAATCATCCCAATTGGTCCATAGCACTCAAATCCGTTCTCACCTGCCAACTAAGAAAAAGATGGGGAAGTACACAATACGATAGGAATATGCTCAACAAAGATGTTAGCGATGAACAAAGCGCAACAATACGACTACGAATACTCAAATCAAATAATGCAAATCTCAATAGCATTTTATCAATAAATTTCTCGACAACACATTAACCGGAGTCACCAGGCCTCACCATACCGCGCCATACTTTATCAAGTAGCCGGAAAAGGAGTCTTGGCGGGTGCCCAACATCAGTGCCATATTAAAATCTCATGACAGCGTGCTCAAAACAACATGAATAATACCTCATGAATGAAAATAATTTCAACAATTATTTTTCCAGATTTCCAAGAATTTAACAATTCAAAATATGAGTTCAATTAACAAGAATTCAACAGAATAAACACTCGCAAAATTTCAGGAGCATATTGTGTAAAACCCCATACCTCAAAATCATCAAATGAATCATCGCATAATTCAGCCTCAAAATCTAATCACACCATCACGTTCCTCTCGCGAAAATAATCAAATCTCGTTCTAGTCCAAACTCGAGAAAACACCAAATAAGCCTTCTAATTTATGGTTGAAATCTTGAATAAGTTTGGGGCTATGGTTTGTAGATGAAAGGGAGTAATTTTGGAGACGTCTTCTGGTTGAAAAGTTTGAGAAAAAGTGATTTGAAAAGCCAAGCCACGAATTTGTTGATATATAAATGATTAAGTGTTTGATCAAGAAAAGAGTTATAATCAGATACAAACACTAAAAATTTTATTCCAGACGATCGGACCGTTGGAATCGCTTGAAATTTTAACATGTTGTAGAGAACGGAGAGACAGGACTTCTGACAAAAAATCAGCTTGATCGGACGGTCGAATTTCTAAAAATATTATTTTTACTAGAGAGTTTTATGTTCCGAGGACTCTTAGAGAGTTTTATGTTTTGAGGACTCTTCTAAATAATAAAAATTCAATTAAAACTCCATTTTAATTCCGATTTCGAAATCGTTTGAAATTCTCGCCTTTAAAAATAATAACCAACATATTTGAGCAATACAAATAAATTTTATCTCAAAATTTATTTTTCCTCTTTATTTCGAAAATACCCCAAAATTACGCGGGTTGTTACACTCCCCACTAACAATGGAATTTCGCCCTCGAAATTCGCCGAATACCTAACTCTCAAAAATCAGGCCAACAATCTCCAAAAATAATCTCGTCTTCAAAATAATTTCCTCACATCTAATCTAGATGCTTAACGCGAAACTATTATCTAAAATAATCTATCTCCAAAAATATGCGCCACAAAAACGCAACAGACCCAAAACCCAAGACCCGAGGGCGGTCGTATACCTAAGCTCTAATACCACCTGTGACACCCCGCCTAATTAAATACCGGGCGATCATTCCTTTATTAAATTAAATCAAGGTAAACAGTTGGTTCATTCTCAACATCACTGTCGATAAAAATACATTTTCCAATTTAACACCCTAAATAATTAAGCTAAGTGTCAAAACCATTTTTATACATACTTTCCAAATTTTATTTAAAGAGAAACATTTGTTTTATTAACAACATTTCTACAATTAAGAATCACACCACAATAAACCTGGAACACAAAGTCCAATTAATATAATACATTCGTCAATCGAATGTCCACATATGAAGACTAAAGTCACCAATACAAACTGAATAAAACCCATAGTAACAATACTGGAAATAACTGAAATACAAATGTCCCAACAATAATGAAATAATGGAAAGGGCGACACATGCCCAATAAATGAGAATGCTAAAAGTGGAGTCAATAAGGGAAGCCGTCTACGCAAGTAACCTGCAACTCCCACCTAAGCTGTAGCACGTTCCTTTCAAGGGATCCTAAGCAAGACGCCCCTGTGGTTGGGCACCTGAAATCTATACATTTTTAATATGGCAGTGATGTTGGGAACCCGCCAAGACTCCTTTTCCGGCTACTTGATAAAGTATGACGCGGTATGGTGAGGCCTGGTGACTCCGGTTAATGTGTTGTTGAGAAATTTATTGATAAAATGCTATTGAGATTTGCATTATTTGATTTGAGTATTCGTAGTCGTATTGTTGCGCTTTATTCATCGCTAACATCTTTGTTGAGCATATTCCTGTCGTATTGTGTACTTCCCCATCTTTTTCTTAGTTGGCAGGTGAGCACGGATTTGAGTGCTATGGACCAATTGGGATGATTTTAGCGTGGATTATTTGGGAAGAATTTTTATACAAGAAATGAGAAGACTTGTATTATTTTGATGTATAGAGCATTGAAGATTTGTATTTTTCGAGTTAGATAGTTGTTGTATGTAATTCGAGAGACTTGTTGTTTTAATTGAAGAGATTGAGATTAGTGAATTTGAAAAGCCAAGCCACGAATTTGTTGATATATAAATGATTAAGTGTTTGATTAAGAAAAAAGTTCTAATCAGATACAAACACTAAAAATTTTATTCCGGACGATCGGACCGTTGGAATCGCTTGAAATTTTAGTAAGTTGTAGCGAACGGCGAGACAGGACTTCTGACAAAAATTCAGCTTGATCGGACGGTCGAATTTCAAAAAATATTATTTTTACTAGAGAGTTTTATGTTCCGAGGACTCTTAGAGAGTTTTATGTTTTGAGGACTCTTCTAAATAATAAAAATTCAATTAAAACTCCATTTTGATTCCGATTTCGAAATCGTTTGAAATTCTCGCCTTAAAAATAATAACTAACATATTTGAGCAATACAAATAATTTTATCTCAAAATTTATTTTTCCTCTTTATTTCGAAAATATCCCAAAAATTACGCAGGTTGTTACAATCTAACACTCGTAACATTGTCATCTCATTACCGTTCCACATTTCACATTTAGATTATCATCATATTATTATTTTCCATTAACCCCTAATCCCTAAACCAACGTTACATTGTTTCATTAAATACTCGATGAAGTCTTGAATTATTCAACATTAAGTATCTGCTATGGGGCTACTCTTACATCTAAACATTATAATAAAAAATATATAATAATTAAGGATTCTAAAGTCATCACTTCTACTCGTCTTTAAATTCCCTGCATGTAATACCCCATCCAATTAAATATTTAGGTTAGTCAAGTCTAAATATAAAACTATACGGAATATTTAAAATAAATAAAATACCATTGTTAGCATGGAGAGATCAAACGAAGCAATAACACGAGTAATGTGGAAATGATATGAAGATCCTTAACATAAACCCATAATCATTAAAGAGATGCAATAACGTCTCAACAACAATATTTCAATACAATCGCAAAGAATCTCTGAATAATACAAGCCAATTAAGTCATGACATACAAACTAGAGTATCTCCAAAATCATCTAAGGCTGAAAAGTACAAATAGCAACTAAATAAAATAGAGACCCATAATGTCTCTAAAACTGATGTCCTGGGAGTGAGAGATGAATAACAATGCCTGCTAAAACAAGGAAGTTATACGGAAGGTCCATCCCTAGCACACGTGTTCCATGTAAAGATATGGGACAAAACCCTAGCAAGTAATTTATCTACGCAACTCCAAGTAGTTATATGCATATATGGTAAAGTCACAGTTTAATAATTTAATGAGCGTCACAACCCATAAACGTAGTCTCGCAATGTATTAGAATTTTTTAATTTATTTAGTTAATTACTTATTCCCAATACTTAAGCAAGCGTAATTGACACACGCCCCTTCTTCTCGACCATCTCATAAACACAAGGTATGCCAAATTTGAATTGTTATACGGTATTATAATTATCTTAATAGATTTCATTAATTAAACAATATGTAACTAGTATGCGCCCTTCCTCTCGGTCATCTCATAAACATGCGGTACGATAAATTTAAACAATCACATAAACCTTAGTCGTCCATTATGCAACGTCAGAATAACACATCTCATTTAGTCATAAACATCACGTTTCAAGCGCTGGCACCACCTGGAATTCTCATGACCGGGAATTTTCATATCACAACATCAGGGTGTCCCTCCACGGTGTTCACCCGTTAATTTTCATTTTATGTGTTCCTTTAACATTGACATTTTAACACATCATTATTCACTCCGAGCAATCTACTCAAAACCCAATTACCTCACCTACGGGCCTTATCATTTAAAATCATTATACATTAGTCCATTTCGTAAAGAGTTAAGGGATCATTATCATTACGTGTAACCTTTCGTAAAATAAGGCATTTAAAATAGGGTATATTAGTTAAATTATGTGCCACCCCGCCTAGTTTAATCACGGGTGATCATTCATTTACTAAAATAAATTGGAATCTCATTTGGTTCATTCTTAGCATCATCATCGAAAACTTTTTAAATTACTAAAATCCTATGTTAAATTACGTCGGTGCCAAAATTTTATCTTTCATTAACATACCATAATATGTTGAATTAAAATAATACAAACCAACCACACAATAATAGAAATCTGAAACATTGCAGGATAATAGATAAATGATAAACACCAAATAAACCATCGGTTCCAAAACCAACATCCAAATCATATGTCTAAATCAAATGAGTTGAAATGAATCCAAATACAGAGTCTGATAAATAAATCTGAACAAATGTATAAACTGGAGAGGCAACATGCCCTAACTGAAATAGCTGAATCTGAATCCTGAACTAGGAATGAAACAAATGAAGCGTCTATACAATCCTTCATGCCTCCACAGGTGCTGCAACTACGCATCTCTGGATTAAATCATCATGTTTGGCATCCCTGTGGCTAGATACCTAAAGTTTTTTTTTGAAAATAGATTTGATATGGGTCAGAACCCAAAACCTTTGAAAAATATTTAACAAGTATTTAAAAAGCAATAAGAGCAGTTATTATATACACACATTTATTTCGTGCACTCTTATGAGTTCCTCACCTCTTAACTATAGAATACACCTAACGTCTCTTATTTTGTCAACCTAGTTATGCTACCCAGCCTAACTAGTCCCAAAGCATCTATTAACCACTACTATTCTTAGCTCACCCGTACCGCCCATACGCTACGCTACTATAAAACGTTAATCAATATTTATCGACTATTATGTGTGAACCATTAGTTAAGTTTTTCTTACTTAAGTTACTTTAGATAACACGCTTTCTATATCTTCTACTACCACACATAAGTAGAAAACTCACACATATTTTTGTATATATATATATATATATATATATATATATATATATATATATATATATATATAGAGAGAGAGAGAGAGAGAGAGAGAGAGGTTCACAAGTGAGCATAAAAAATGAACATTTTAATGAACCTTAATAAAAAAAACACCTAACAACCAATCAATTTTAATCTATATTGTAACTGGTCCGCGCCAGCAATAAGGGACACACGTGTTTTTTGTTTTTTAATACACACACCTGACCCCCCCATTGCCATAACCTCTTCCAACCCGAGAAAAATGCACCTGCCATTTCCCTTTACCCTAAGTCTTTTCCAAACCGATCAAAGACAGAATCTGGAAAAAGATTATCAAAAACTACAAAATAAAAAACAAGTTGGAATTCATATTTGGTTTCTAAAGTTGACTCATGACTTTGACCTTGTCATTCTCTCTAATCAATTACCACTTCCAATCTGCTATGGTAGTTGGGCTTCGTCGGGGGGATTTTTGTTAGGTTTGAATATAAATGAGAGAATCTTTAAGTTATTTCATGGCCTAGAAGACAACGTCAGTGCCCCTGCCCTTCGAAAGCCTCAATAAAAATCAGTTAGCGTTGCTCAGTATAACAACCAATTTTAGAAAAGTGTTTTTTTATGGGGATTTGAAATGGGTTAGGCTTAAGCAGTGGGTTGGAGTTTGGAGGTAGCCCGGGGGGGGGGGGGGGGGGGAGGTGAAAAAGAAATATTCATGCGTGTCCATTGTCGCTGGCACGAATTAATTACACCATAAGAATTAAAATTAATGGCGTGTTAGGTATTTTTTGTTAAGCTTCATTAATATGTTCATCTTTTAGGTTCACTTTCGAACCTCTCTCTCTCTCTCTCTCTCTCTAGTATTTTATATATATATATATATATAATACTGTTCTAAATAACCCGTATAGGCTTGAGGCTTGGGAGAAACGCCCCGCCTTAAGATTTTGACGCCTTATGCTTGGTAAAACCCTTAAGGTGTACTTTTTCTCTAAAAACAACAATGATTTAGTGAAATGATATCGCCTTTTAAAGATTTTTTTGCAAACCGGACCATTATCTCATCCAAAATAATCAAATAGTATTTTTATTTGCAAATATTCAGACATATTTTTATGATATGTACAATTTTATTATTTTAATAGCCTTGTTATGGTTAAAAAATATTAAAATATATTAAAAAGGCCTAAACGCCTTTTCAAGCCTTTTTACGCCAAGGCCCGCCTAGGCTTCTAAGGCTTAAGGCTTGGCCTCCACGCCTCGATCACGCCCCGCGTTTTTTAGAACCTTGATATATATATATATACATGCAATTATAGCATTCATACTCTGCTATCAAGTTCTCGGACTAAGAACCGCAGATGCATGCATACACTGCTATTAAGTCCATGTACCTCTTGTATCCAATCAAGGACTATCGATTCAGAATGGCACCTCAAACCATAAATCAAATAACACACAGTGGAGACGGACACAGTTCTAAGCCTTTTGGATATGCACATACCTCACGTACCCAAATGACCTGCCAGTCCCACTATTGTACACTCAAATAGTGAGCCGCCCTAAGTTCTATATTTTGGGGAACACATCTAGACCTCGCTGGCATCACCAATGTGGGATCGCCCACTGCGTGGAAACCTCATGTGATAGGAGACAACATAGGTATGATTCACCCACATATAATAGTTATATAGACAGCCTATAAATATATGCAACATAGATATACACACAACCTATAAGTATATCCAGTATAGGTATACACATAACCTATACATATATCTAGTATAGGTATACACACAACTTATAAATATCCACTACGTATTATATCTCTCAGCTACCCAACGTACTAATGATTTACACTAAATATTCTTTTTTTATTTTTCTGAGTATCACTCACTACCCGAAGGGTCCTACTTATCACTTAATTATTTTTAGTAGTTAATACATCGCTATCCTACTGGTATCAATCTTGGGTTATTGTTACGCTTCCCGTAACCCATTTCTAAGTCCCCGACAATTAACGTAGTTGTTTAATCCCTTAGGGTCTAGTCTTATTTTACACTCATTAGGACTAAGCCGAAGCTTTAACCAAAGGTCTTCTAAAATCCTCTAAGTCCTCATATAGTTAATAAACAATCACCAAAGTCCTCCAATAATTATCGATAAAGAAATCCTCAGTATAAACAAAAGGTTGCATTTTCTGCACTATCGATCGATTGAAAAAAATGGTTCGATCGATCGATATCCCTCGATCGATCGATCGATCCTGGGCAGTTTCCTCTTCTGAAAATGATTTTCTCCATTGTTACACAACCCCAAACTCCATAGAACTCATCCAATATTCACCAACTGGACATCATATACGGATATTTTAAGAATTTCTAACGTAACATATCCTCCAGTCCACACAAATTCTTGTTACATAAGATTAAATCTTCACTATATTCATATAAACCCTATAATTATTTTTCATGCATGTTTATCCTAAAAAAGCCAAATATTTCTCATTATTTTAAACCCGGGTATCATATTTCTTGTTTTAATAATAGGAGGTTAATTTCTACAACGATATTTTCACAAATCATGAATTTAACCTCTACATATTGTCCCTAAATCTTATTTTCATGCAATATTAACCCTACACTATCATGGGTTTTATAGCATGCTCGAAAGATTACAAGATAAGCACTTGCCTTATGTTTGTAGGTCTGATTTTCATTATATAATGATGGAATTGTTCTTTTCTTGCTCCGATCTTGATTCTGACAACATCAGTGATGAAAAACGGTGTGGAATGGCCTAAGAATCCTCTCTTCTTTCTCTCTTATGTCATCCCTTCTCTCCCACGTATTGTAACCCTAGCCTCTATCACAAAGTAGCTGATATAACACTTAGAATTTGGGAGCTTTTCCAACCCTAAAATCCTAAATGACCAAAATGCCCTAACGCGGTGCCGGGTTATTCTATGCCCCGGGAGCCAATTAATATACACGGGGTACTCTATTCCGTCTGTTTCAGCCTATTCTGAATCATTCATGATCTCAAAATCGTCATCCGAGTCACTCTACATAAATTTCCTATTTCGATCGTAACTTAGCCTACCTACGACTCCCTATTGAGATATAACATAGTCCCGTCGGTATTGCTCACTACGATGTATAATAATTATCACATGTTATATATTACACACTTAGTAAATTTATCCTATAAATATTAATCATAATCTCTCCCATTTAATATTTAATAAACACATAATATATTATTTAATTACATTACTATGCGCGTGTAGTTAAAAATACCCGAATTAATTAAATTTTAAATGCTCGAAAAAGTACGGGGTGTTACAAATTAAGGTTGTGAGTCATCACAACTGTACTTCTCTAAACCCCATGCGTGGGATGTCTTACCGAAGTAAAATCTAAACAAAGAACCCCCTGACACAGTTTTGTTTAGATATGGTAATTATTAAGGCAATCTAATTAAGGTTCATTATGCGAGAGTAAGACAAGGATTTAAATATCTATATGTGAAATCTTCCAATTAATCCAATACTATTATTCAACAACCAAACCAACCGCCAATAAATTTTTCGTTCTCTTTTTTTCGTCTACATTAAAAAATGTATATCAACAATAACATGGTTTTAAGAATGGTCTCATATTGTGTTCTTGCACAAAAGGAAACAAGTAATTATTTTACGAGGGTTTGTTACATCATAAGGGGTACGTTAATGTATATTAAGTGTCCCATGTCATTTATAATATATTTACATTGGTTATTGTGGCATGAATAAGGTCTTCGTAACAAATCTTATCAATTTGAAACATACGTTTCAAAAGTACTACTCTTCATACTAAGCAATTGTAATTTCAAAATATATTAATTCTAAATTAAGTCTGTAACATCTACTCTCGTATCTCAAACTGTCAATTTGTACGAACAAGGTCCAAACCCAAAATTGTCATTTTCATGCGTTGGGGCCAATGATTGATTTCCATGTGCTAAAAGGCTTAACATGTATTTTTAAGTATATGAAACTATTTAAATCCACCTAATACAACATTATTTATGATTATGAAATTTTCTAAGGATTACTAATTAATTTTAACACTAAAATTTAGTTTAGGTGAATTTAACTAATATACATATAAAAAGAGGAGAGTAGAATGTTACTTGCCTCGTAAGCGCATTCCAAAAACAAATTGCTTTCCTCGTTGGTGAAGAAAGCCCTAAAAAATAATCCTCGATAACCGTCTTGAAATCCTCTTAAAAAAATATACATAAATAAAAGAGTGGGGTTTGATTTGTAATTTGGGTGGATGTTGGTTAAATAAAAGAAAAAGGGATTTTGAAATCTGTGGGGAGAAGTTTTATGAAAATTGAAGGAGGGAAAAAACTTCTTAATAATTTAATTAAGGGAGTGTGCCCCTTAGTTTCCTCAAAGTGTAATTATTTCACAATGATTTGGGAAACAAACGACACCCATAAAACCCAACACCAAGACTACAACTCCTCATATTTCCTCATTGATTATAGCATCCCAAATCTCACAAATGGAGGCCCATAGCTCCCTACCTCTTATTTATTGGTGCCATGTGACTACCTCTTACTTAATGGTACCGTACTCTTTTGACTACAAGCTATAATAAGCCCAAGTGTCCATATCATTTTAATCCCCCCTTAACGCTGCTATAAAAAGGGGACCACTACTTCTTTCTTTTGTTCCTTAAATTTTCGTGCTTCATCCACCTTCTTACCACACTTTTTTTAAATTTAGGAGACTTATTGGCAAGATTTTCCAGCTAAACCTCTAAGGTCCCCACCCTGATAAAGATAACCCACTTTTTTTTCTTTTATAATCCAACTACCCAAGTCAATCATTTCCTTTGTGCACAAAATTTTTTGTACCAAAGCCTACTATATATATATATATATTTGTATGTGAGTACACTCCCTATAACCCTACCCATTTTAAGCACCTAAACTCGTTTATGATTAACCACTTGTTCCTTTAATAAATACCCCTTTAAATGAACAATCCCATTAATTAACTAAGAAAGCCCACAAATAAACTAAACAAAAAAAACCATTAAACTAATTAATAACTAAAACTAGTGTTATGATTTCTATCTTATTTCTCTTAACTTAGTGTAATAACCCGAGATTTTTAGGACAATAATTTATTTATTTTGGGAGAAATAAATATTATTTTAATTGGAGATTAATTAAATTGGCAGTTGAGGTCCAAAATTTGAAGATGTTTGAAAGTGATTCGAATGAAAATTCTGAACGTGCGGTTGTTTCCGGAAGGGTCGAGATAGTCGAAATGACTGTACTTGGGGTCTATTTGGGTTCTGAAATATTTTAAGTTTGTTTGGCTCGAATTAAAGTGACTAGTCATTTAAAGGGTGTATTATCATTTAAAGTGAGTATTTGGGGAGTTAAGGCTTAAAAGCCTACGTGAGAAACAATTCTCCTCAGAGAGAAAGAGAAAGAAAGAGAGAAGAAGAAAAGAAGAAGAGCAAGAGGAGAAAAGTGAGATTTCTGGCCATTACACGATCTCGAGGATGATTCAGACTCTACGAACTTGAAGCAAGTGATTAAACTTGCTAAATAATTGTTGTGCATCATTTATTTCATGATTTATGGATCAAATTTATGGATTTTAGGTTTAAATTGTCAAAGCCTAGATTTTGGGTGAAATCTTAGATTTGTTGTGTATATAATGGATTGGAGGTTAGAAATTAGTTGAGGTGTATTATTTGATGAGTATTAGTGTTATATATTTGTTCGGATTGAATATAAATGGTTAGAAGTTGATAAAAAATATTTTTGGGATTTTTGGATTTTGAGAAAAGTAGCCATTTTCGTGACTTCTGATAGGCCGAATCGATTCGGCCCCTTACCGAATCTATTCGGATAGTTGCAGGTGCCCAGGTCTAAGTGACTGAATCTATTAAGATCCCAACTAAATCGATTCGGCCTGAGAAAGAATCCCATGTCTTTGGACCCGAATCGATTCCCCTTGGAAGCCTAATCGATTCGCTGGGCCGAATCGATTCGGATTGGGCCCGAATCGATTCGAAAACAGGGCAATTTTGGGGATGTTTTTTCTAGGGAGAATTTCATCCCGTTTCATTTGAGGTTATCGATTGGTAACCTCTATAAGAGTTATGTGAAGTGTGTTTTGGAATCTTTTAGGGAGTTTCCCTCATGAGAAATAATTGGAGTTATATTGAATTAATTCGAGAGAATACCGATTGGAGAGTATCGTACCGACTAGTGGGGAAGCCCACTATCATTGATATTTGATTTGGAGATAATTGGGTGTATAATAGAGAGTTGGGTTGCGTTTAGTAAGGATGGATTTTAGAATTTAATCCCAAATGGGATAACCTTAAAGGTTCATATGATTGACTGAACCATAATATAAATTGGGAATGAGAAATGCCGATTGATGTGCATACGGATATAGAAAATATCCTTAACATTAATTTACTTGGGAGATGTTTCATATAATTGAGAAATGCCGATTGAGGAGCATATGGATATAATCCTTAACGTAAGAAGAATTGAGAGACGATTCATATAAATAGAAGTGAGGTGTGAACTTCAAGTGAGAAATAGTATAGCGTATACTAAGTGGGGAAGTTATGTGAGTTATTGACGAATAGTATATCGAGAGTAAAATATACTAAATAATGATATTATTTCATCTACGCCTAAGAGCGTAATAGAGTATATAAACAATGTGATATATATACTTTGTGTGATGGTATACATTTATATGAGGTATGTCTTGTGTGTATGATATTATATATATATATATATATATATATATATATATATATGTGTGTGTGTGTGTGTGTGTGTGTGTGAAGCATACCCCTCCTTACTATCATGGGAAGTTGCGCGATGTGGGTGAGGCCCCTGGCTTGAGGAGCAGGGCGCGTATAGTCCCCAAGTCATAACGTCCATTTATTATTGTGTGATTTTTATTAGGGGTGAGACGTGGTGGGTATGTTTCGTCTCATTTTCGGGGAGGAACTATGAGCGCTTCCCGTACGTTATGATATGATTTTTACCAAGGCGGTGTGAGATTCTGACCGTTGGTACCCAGGATGATATGTGAGTGATTCCCTGGTAGATGATAGCATTGAGAACCTGCGTCCTCGAGTTATAGCTCGTTGGGATGGTTATTCTTATACTTGTGTGAATAGTATATTACTTGAATATGATTATGTGACATCATATTTGTCTCTAGAGTAAAAAGACATAAGAAGATTTGCTTGAATCTCATTCCGGGAGATTTTAACCGGACTTAAATTGTGATAAATCAATTATGAGAAAAATTAAGCGTAGATAATTATATAAGTATTTATAGTACTTTGGGTATCGAGGGCATAATGGACCTCAACGACCAACATTGCCCAGGAGTAGTGTATAGGGGGGGTCCTTATTTGGATTTCGCTTGGTAGACGTCTCACGCAGGAAATGCAGCGTAATGTTTGTAGTGGGGAGAAGTTAGTCCTTAGTGCTCATATTTATATAAGTGGTAGTATATCTCGATGATCGACAATGCCAGGAGTAGTGTATGGGAGGGTTCCTTGTTTGGATTTCGCTTGCGAGACGTCCCACCCACGAAACGCCGTGCATTGTTGAGAATTGAGAATAATTAAATAAATCATTATAGTATGAAACGATTTTTGGGTTATATGCGTCATGCATTGAGGGCATAATGAATCTTGATAATCAATACTGCCAGGAGTAGTGTATCGGGGGGGGGGGGTCCTTGTTTGGATTTCTCTTGCGAGACGTCCCATGCACGAACCGCAGTGCAGTATTGAGAATTGGGAGAAGTTTAGTCCTTAGCACTTAGATGCTAATAACTCATATATATATATATATATTTTTTTTTATGTCAGAACTAGATTATGAGGACTTCTAGTAAAAGGGAATGTTTATGTATATTTTATAGGTTTAGAAAGTGGGCGAATAAATGGGAGTGGTAATATTTGAAGTTGAGAGATAATATAGACTGTTTTAAATTGAGTATATAAATTAGGAATAAGTTAAATTCCTTTGCCCCTAGATAGATTTGGGCAATTAATTGGAGATCATGTGCATACGTTTAGTTGTGCGCTTTAGTTGATAGGTGAGCTGGAATTTATGGAGAGTGCGACTCCACTTTAATCATGTCAAAATGCATTTATAATTATTATGCATTTTAATGCACTTGCTATAAAATGTTTTCACACCTCGGGCTCTTACCCGTTTATATTTTCTCTTACCCTGTATATGTATATTGTATTATTTTAGGTGTTCCTCCGCAAGGACGCCATTGATGTTATTCATCCAGTGTATTCGTGGAGCTGTGGCAGTAGCAGACTGTTGCTGTATTTGATTATAGTCGTTCCCATATTTCATGTATCTAGATCAGGATTTAGTTTGTGTATCGGGTTCATACCCGAGTGTTGTAGAGTAGCACTTTTATATTATTATTCTCAGATTAATTATTGTACTATCTGTGACTCGATAACATATTCGGGTATTTTATTTTGTACAATGTGTTGTACTCTTTTATTTCATTTGAGCATGTGTGTGTCTCTTATCATAAGTAGATGTTATGTCGTTGGTTAGTTGTTGCATAGTTTGTTTTATTAATGTTTTTAAAAAAAATAAATTTGACACCCTCTTTTCTTTGTAGTAATGGGTTGTCAGCCGTGTTTATTTTAGAATCGTCAGTTGATTCTGAGAATGATCCACTTGTGATTCCTAATTATTTTAGTATAGGGCTGGCCACCCATTGTTAAATTGAGCGGGTTGTCACACTTAGTTAAACCAGATATCATTAAAAATTCTAATTTCACTTATTTTAATTTTTATAAAATCATCAAAAGAATTTAATTTAACATAGTGACATGCATATAAATTTAATTTCTCTAAATTAATTTATTTATGCCCTTTTAATTACTTAATTAAATTCTTCAAAAATAATGGGGTATTACATTCCCCCTTCTAACTAAAAAGAATTCCGTCCTCGAAATTCATAGAAAATGACACATACCAATATGAAAATAAATGCAGATACTACTAGCGCATCATATCCTCTTGTTCCCAAGTGGACTCATCCTCACTATGGTGACTCTACTGAATACGGACGAATGAAATCTCCTCTGTAATTAAAATTTAGACTATAATTCTAAGAAGTGGGTAGGTTCCTCGGTGTACGAGACATCGTTGTCTAATTAGCTATCGTCTAAGTCTATATGTTGATACGCGGCCTCATTCCACAAGAATATACGAAGCATTGGTCCGTGAAACACATTGTATACCCTAGCTAGAAGGTCTAGAAGTGATAAACAATAAGCGAGAGTCCTTACAAGACCCAACGTACATCGGGGCTAACTTGAATTCACCCTCACCGCTGCTATAAAAAGGGGAATGTTCACTTTTTATTTTGTTCCTTATATTTATGTGCCTAAGTAGCCTTAATATGTTTCTTGTTGGCCCCGTGCGCTACTTTCCACCATGCACCTTCTGACCACCACTTTTCTAAATTTGGGAGACCTATTGGCAAGATTTTTTGCCCCTTTTTCCCTTGCATACCCAAACCTTTAATGTCCTCGCCCTAATAAAGACAACCCTATTTTTTTGCTTTTATAACCCAGCTGCCCAAGTCAATAATTTCTTTTTATAACCCAAATTTTATAGCTCTACCCATTTTAAGCTCCTAAGCCCACTTACAATTAACTACTCGTTCCTCTAATAAATAAACTTTTAAATGACATGGGTACCCTTTTTGTCAACCGGAACCCATAAAAGTTTCCGGACAAAGCCCAAATAAGAATAAAGGGCACCCAACCCAAATAATGAGTTCAAAGTGACGGTTAGAATAGAAAGATGTGACCAAGTCCATCCCCCAAATCTCAGATGAGATATTCAAGGGGTCCTAGGTTAACGTGTTGTCGGTCAACACTCCCTCTCTCTTTTTTCAACTGAATATATATTGTACCCCTGGCTCGGGGCAAAGGGCATGTAGAAAAACCATCTCGAGAGTTACTTAATAAGAACAGTAGACCTCTCCGTGGACGTAGGCAATTTTTTGAACCATGTATATTCTTCTGTTGTGTGATTGCAGCTATTTCTTTCATACTGGTGATTGTTTTCCTCCCATAAATTGTTTGTGTTGAGATTTTTGTCACCACAAATGAACAAGACCATTAATTAGCTAAGCAAGCCCAAAAATCAACAAAACCAAATAAACCCATTAACCAATTAAACTAATTAATAACTTAAATTAGTCTTACAATTTCTATTTTATTTCTATTTACTTAGTTAAACCAAATATCATTAGAGATTCTAATTTCACTTCAATTAATTGTTATAAACTCATCGCAAATGTTTAATTTAACATAGTGACATGTAGATAAATTTAATTTCTCAAAATTAATTTATTTGTGCCCTTTTAATGAATTAATTGAATTCTCCAAAAATAACGGGGTATTACAGTGTCTGGGATGTCTCAAAAATGAAATTCAAAAAAGAAACCCATCTCATACACTTTCTCTTAGATAGGGTAGTCATTAAGACATTGTAATTAGTTAATTATTTATTAGTCTGAGATAAATTAAGGTTTTAAGCAAATTAAAATCTTCCTTTCATGTCTATCTGCATCCGTCAAATATAAATCACCACCAACAAACACAAACCAATAAGCCTAAATTTTTTTATGTTGTACTCCTAATCCATCTACTCAATTATTCCATTTCCAACAACATAAAGAAATTAAATAAGGGCTTACATGTGACATCCCTCCTAATTTAATATCGGGTGATCATTCCTTTATTAAATTAAAACAGGATTCTCATTTGGTTCATTATTAGTATCACTGTCGAAAATCATATTAATTACTAATCACCTAATAGTTAATTAAGCAAGTGTCAAATTTTATCTTTCATTAAACACATAAAAATATGCAGAAACAAAATAAACTACACCATACACACAATCATTGTCTAAAATGATACTGTAATAATAAATGAATTGCCGAATAAACTATTGGTTACAAAATCCAAAACCAAAATATCCGATAGCTAATAATAAATCGCAATACAAAAATCTGAACTGAAATAAAATCTGAATAAGTCCTAAAGGAAACACGCCCAAACCAAAATACTGCGATAAGATTCCTAATATAGGAATGAAATGAAAAAGCGTCTACTTCAACTCCTACATGCATCCACATATGCCACAACCGTGTATCCTTGGGATAGATAATCAAGTCCGGCGTCCCTCTGGCTGGACACCTAAAAGGTTTTGAAAATATTTGCAGCAAGGACTAGAAAAAATATTTAGCAAGTGATTAATGTTGCAGTAAATAAAATGCATGAATGCTCTTCATATTTAAGTTAGTTTCGCACTCCCTTGAGATAATTCTTGCCCCTCATCTAAAGTGCACCCTTAACGCTTCTTCCTAACCCTCCTAGTTGTACTGCCCCGTCTAACTAGCCTTGTTATGTAAACTTGTCAAAACACTACTCTAGTGTGACACCCCGCCTAATAAAATACCGAGGTGATCAATCCTATACCAAATTAAAATAGGAGTCTCGTATGGTTCATTCTCAGCATCACTGTCGAAAACCAATTTAATTACTAATAACCTATTAGGCCGCCTCAAAATTTTATTTAACTAATATTTTTAACCAAACCATTCAAATAAATGATCACAACAGTTTATATGCAACAACTGAAATGAAATAAAATAACCGAACACTCGGTTTAACATAATACAACCAAATCGTATGCCGCACTAAAAGGCGGTAAAATAATAAATGAATACGATTGGGCTATCGACCCGAATATTTCTACAGTACCTCCTATCTAGATCTCAAGGGTAGAAGCATCTACAATAAACCTGCATGCATCCACAGCTGCAACAGCAAACGTCTGACTTGAAGAAATCATCATACAGGCGTCCCTGTGTCTGGACACCTAATATATATAGATATATAGCAAGAGAGGGGAAAATAGAGAAACGGGTCAGAGCCCGAGTTTTGAAAATATTTTAGCAAGTGCATAAATGCCATAATTAAAAATATGAAATCTCTCATATTTAAATTGGTATCGCACTCCCATGAGATACACCTCACCCCTCTTCTAATAGTGAACTCCTATCGCATACGTTTTAAACCTACTAGTTAAGCTACCTTGCCTAACTAAACACTATCACCTAGCTGTTAAGAATCCTCATAACCCGAGTACTAAGTGCTAAACTTCTACCCATTCCTAACATTGCTCTACGTTCGTGCATGGGGTGACTCACAAAGCGAAATTCAAACAAGGAACCTCCCAGATACACAACTACCTGGCAATGTTGATTGTCGAGATTAAGTAGGCCCCCAACACACAACACACACACACACACACACACACACACACACACACACACACATATATATATATATATATATATATATATATATATATATATATATATATATATATATATATATATAGGTATATAATTCTTACTAGAACTCATGATTCATTTTCATATAAATCCGAATATAAATCTACCGAAAGGGGAATAACATCTTATCAGTCTTTTCACTTCATATACATATGTTTACTTTATATGATATCTCATCTCCATATACAAGCAATATACTATACATAATAAGTATAATAACTACTCCACCGAGTTATAACTCGAGGATTCAGTCTTATAGTGCCTATTCAAATTCGAGTTTACTCACTATACCACGGTACCAAGCCAGACTTACTCATGGTCATGGTAAAAATACACAACGGTGGAGGCGGTCATGTTCCCTCTTCAAGTGGAGTACACACATCGCACTTGAACACGGGACGATATGACTTGGGGATCTACTCTCCCTGCTCCTCAAGCTAGGGGATTCGCACTAGAGAAAATATATAATCTGGTTGTTCCAACCCTACGCCAAAGGAAAGCCCGTGGAACTAGCCTCTAAGATATAAATATACCAATCACACACAGATATATTTATACGTATCATCTCATATATACATATTGTAACCACATCGTATATATATATATATATATATATATATATATATATATATATATATATATATATATAATTGCCAATCGCATATAGTGATATTCAATAATCCCGAATGTTCCCATTCGTAATAGTATATAAGTATTTACCCACTTAAAATACTAGACCTATAAGCACTCTCTTACTTAGTATATAACTCTCACCTTAATCACTTTATAAGGATTTATTTATAAAATCCCGAATATTCCAATTCGTAATAATTCCATCCTACTCACATCCTAGGATTTACTCAAATACAACCGGCCCATACATATTCTAACTAGATAAATATATCTATATTCGCTTGCCGAAGACTTCCCGCGAATATTACTCATCTTAAACCTTCATTAAATCCATACCCCAGATTGTACACTAAAATTAACCCGAGGTTCCCTATTTCGATCCAAGGTTTACTCACACTCAATACCATTGTATAGGAGTCCTAATATCGAATCTAGAATCCCCTAAAATGAATCTCCAAATTTATAATTTCACTTCCCTTAATCTTAAGGAAGAAAATCTCAAAATGCTGCCAGGATCGAATCGATTCGGCTTGTCCGAATCGATACGCTTGCCCCCGAATCGATTTCGCCTGTTCGAATCGATTAAAAAATGTTCAACTTTCTTAATGTCTCATACCGAATCGATTCGGCTGGTTTGAATCCTAAATTTGCCGAGGGTTTACATCTTCCCCAAAAATCCAAATATCCACCCAACCTCCATTTTTGTTGTTTCTAATCTCAACCAAAAACTCTATAAACATCTAATCTATGTTCTTCAACTAACACATCGATTAATTTTCTCCCATTGTCAGGTTGGATATCTGACTAACGATTTCGATATTGGACAACCTCCCATAGAAAAATCATTATAAATTAGAAAAAAATCAGAAAAATATGCGGTCAGCGCCCATGCGACCGTATCGAAAAGATCTACAAATTTTATTTTTTGACCAAGAGCCGAATCGATTCGCCGTGGCCTAATCGATTTGGAAAGAATGATGAGTTACTATTTATCATCTTCTCCAACTTCCTCTTTAATCCAACATTCAACCAACCAATCCCTTAAGGTTTCTACTGTAACAACCCGCCATTTTTGGAGACAATTAAATTCCCTAATTAAATATAAATTGGCAATTTGGAGAATTTCTCGAAATAGTGATTTTTGGAATTTTCGAGGATTTAATAATTTTCGAAGGATGTTATAAATTATTTTGGGACTATATAGGTCGAAATAATTTAATTATATGTCGCCGTGGAGTATAGCGACACGAGATAAGATTTTCAATGGGAAAATCCGCATTTATTTATTTTGGGTTGGAATAGTGATTTGCGGTCAAGTACCTCGGATGGGAATTTCGACTGCGCCATAATTCTCGGAATGTCCGAGATAGTCGGAAAAGAGTGTCCGATTGACGAAAATGAGTTTCGGGTAATTTTAGAGGTAAAAGTAACTCGTAATTGGGTAAACGAATCGTTTTTGGGTTTTAAGGGTTTAAAACCCTTTTCTCTTATATTAAGAGGGAGAGAGGGAAAGGAAAGAAGAAAGAAAGAAAGGAAAGAGAGAGAAGAGAGAGAGGAAGGAGAAAGAGGAGGAGAAATGGGAGATCTCGGGCCAACTCCGCCGGATTCGACTCGAGGTCGTCGGATTTTATCCATGAGGCAAGTGTTTACTTGCTTTATTTACCCTTTTGCATAAATATCTCATACCGTAGTTTGGAATAAACAAACCCTAATGGTTTTGGGGTGGGTTATCGTGGATAAAACGGATTTTTGGGAGTTAAAACAATTAAACCCCACTAATAATTCAATTTTGTGGAACTTAGGTTTTAATCCAAATTAATTGATGGTTTTGGGTTCTAGGATGTTTAGAACCCTTAATATACGTGTAGTTGTAGTTGGTTGAGGCGACAAAAGCTAGGGAGAAGATTTAATGGCGGAAATCGTCTCGGAGGTGACGATGAATAGTAACCCGTCACCTTTGGGGGCATTTTTGGTCAGGAAAAGAATTGATTTAGCTTTAGGTCAAAACACGAAAGTTGTAGATCTTTTCGATACGGTCGCGTGGGTGCTAACCGCGTATTTTTCTGATTTTTCTACGATTTGATATGATTTTTACAAGATGACAGCTCCGGGTTGACATCGTCAACTCGGAAATCAAATCGGGAATTGGAAAAATTACGGCTAGAATTAATGTCGTAGATGTTCGGGATAATTTTTGGGGTAGTTTAGAAACCCCGAAAATGAATTTGCGCTGTTGGTTAAAGAAATTGAGGGATTTTAATTTGGGAGACCTGGTGTGACCGGTCGACCGCGCCCCTATGGTCGGTCGACCGCGTCAAGGAGAAAGGGCCTACTGCTTTGTTTCGTAGGCTTATTTACAACCCGCGGTCGACCGGGGGTCTAGGACCGGTCGACCGGTGCCCGGTTTTTAGCCCAAGATTTTGGAGATTAGGATTATTTCTCCTTTTTGAGTTTATGTTCAAAGGCCTTCCAAATTAGAAATTTATGGAGGGTTATGTCCTAAAGGACTTGAGGAATTGGGAGTTTGTATATGTGTGTATTCACTTAGAGTGAATTAGTATAATTGGAGAAATTAGTATAATTGGAGATATCCAAATGAATCCGTAGATAGGATTTAAGTATGTTTTATTTATTAAAGTAAGAATATACTTTGGGTTTAGTATCATGCTTATATGAATGCATGATTATGATTCCTGGAGGGAATCTTTGGGATTATTGGTCATTGCTAGAGGATATAGGCCATTATGGCCGTTTATATATTCTAGGAGGACTATATGGTATGTATTTATACTATGTGAATAAAGTATATATATATATATATATATGATATGATGAAAATGATTTTGAAAATATAAAAATGAATATTTTCAAAATGGAAAGATAAATGTTTTTCATAATTGATAAATTATGGATTATGGTTACACACCTCCCTAAATCGCTATCATAAGGGAAGTTGCGCGCGTTGTGGTGAAGCCTTCCTGGCTGTTGAACAGGTTGGATATAGTCCCTAGGCCATATGGGCGGTTATTTATATTTTTCTGCGCTGGTTAGGGGATTCTGGGTGTGGTCCTGACTTTCCCGCAGGCAATATGGCCGCTTCCCGACGTTGTTAGGTTCCCAGGTTGTCTTGGAGGCCCTGGAAGATGATAGCCATTTAGGGGCGCGTCCAGTGGGGATACCCGGAGGGACGATCTTAGATTTATTAAAGCAATTCATGATAATGGATTGGCTTTATATTTACATTTCCTGAGTATAAAAAGGGAAATGGGATAAAGGTTTAGCTTCGGTAACACTCCCGGATGGAAGAAGGGATGTGGAAGCATGATTTGATCAAAGCATTTTCATGATAATGAAAATGGCTTTGGGGGATGACATATAAAGGAAAAGCGCTTTTATGATAATAAAATTGGCTTTAAAAAGGTAAACGATTTGTTAAAGCAATTCATGATAATGAATTGGTTTTTATATTTAAATTTTCTGAGTATAAAAAGTGAAATGGGAAGTTTTGAGAAAATAAAGGTATTGATAAATACTTGTATATAAATCCTCAGTCCGGGAGATAGATCCGGATGTATATTGTAGTATGAATATGTATATATAAATGGATGAATCGAGTACTGAGGGTCTAATGGATCCCGACGATCGACCTTGCCGCGTAGTAGTGTATCAGGGGGGTTCCTTGTTTGGATTTCGCTTTGCGAGACACCCCACGCACGAATATGGCAGTGTGTTGAGACTAGGGAGAAGTTCAATCCTTAGTGCTCTTATATTATTAATTCTTATGGTATATATATTATTATATATCTTTCTGTACTGAGGGACTAGCAGATCTCTACGATCGACCGTGCCGCGTAGTAGTGTATCGGGGGGGTTCCTTGTTTGGATTTCGCTTTGCGAGACACCCCACGCACGAACATGGCATAGCGCTGAGACTGGGGTGAAGCTTAGCCCTTAGTACATTACCTAGACTATCTAGGGTAGATAGTGGTTGGTTGATAGACTAGTTTAGCAGGGTAGCTTGACTAGAATGTTCTAGATAGATGCGCTAGGAGTGCACTATTAGCGGAGAGGTGAGGGGTATCTCATGGGAGTGCGATACCAACCTTAAATATGAGATAAAACCTTTTTCAATATAATAAGGCATTTATGAACTTGCAAAATATTTTCAAAATTCGGGGCTCTGACCCGTTTATTTACTTTTCCTTTCTTGCTATATTATATATATATAGGTGTCCAGACACAGGGACGCCCGGATGACAATTCCTTCGAGTCTGTCGTCAGCTGCAGCAGCTGTGGATGCGTGCAGGTTTTTGATAGCCGCTTCCATCGTTGTACTCTAGATAGGAGGTACTGTATAAATATTCGGGACAATGGTCCAATTGCATTTAGTTATTCTTTCAGTACAGCATTCGATATGGTTGTATATTTGAACCGAGTGTTCGGTTATTTTAATATATTTCAGTTTCATTTACGCATTAACTTGTGGATGGTTCATTTTAATCGCAAAAAGAGTAGTTAAGTAAAAGTTTTTAACAACCACCTAATAGGATATTAGTAATTAAATGGATTCTCGACAGTGATGCTGAGGATGATCCATATGTGACTCCTGTTTTAATTTAATACTGGAGTGATCGCCCGGTATCTTATTAGGCGGGATGTTACATCTACATCACCAACCAACATAAATATCATGTACTAACTATGATATAACCAACACATCAAATAAATCAAGTGATTAAACAATTAAATCAAGATTTCAAACCCTAAATCCATTTTTACCAATCTTCCATTTTCTCACCCACAATTACACCATTAACATGGATTTAAGCTTAGAATTCATCTACTATCATCATCACAATAAATCCTTATGAAAAATTCTCCCCCAAAAAAATTTATATAAGAATCCCCAAACCTAAAAGTCATATAGTTTTACACAAAAACTACAATATGAGAAATAAACACACTAAATCATTAAAGCAAGTTAAACACTTGCCTCGTTAGATAAATCCGACGACCTCGAGTCGAATCCCGCGGAGTTTGGGCCGAAAATTCCTTTTCTTCTTCCTATTTCTATCCTTTCTCTCTTTTCTTTCTTTCTCCCACTCTCTCGTGCCTTATATAGAGAGAAATAAGGGTTTATCCCTTATAAACCCAAAAATGACTCGTTTACTCAATTGTGAGTCCCTACTAGTCCAAAAAATTTCGGAACCTAAACACTACCCCCGGATACTCTATTCCGACTATCTTGGTCACTCTGAAACCAACCGCGCACTCGAAATATCCATCCGAGTCACTTAACTAAAATTCACTAATTAAATTACACTCATAAATTCCAAAATTACTATTCATAATAATTCCTCAAATTTCCAAATTACTCCCGCTTATGTAATTTAAATATTTATAAAAGTGTGGGGTATTACATCTAGCCCAAATAATCTTACTGTTTTCATAAGTTATTTATCCCATTAACTTAATTATTCATCTTCACACACACACACACACACACACACACACACACACACACACACACACACACACATATATATATATACGTATACAACATCCCTAGGTGGAGACCTTCGATGCGGGCATACTCTACTCTCAAGTCCTAGTACATCGCGTATTAAATAAGGACATCAGTTCAGATATCACCCTCGAACTACAATTCAAATAACACATATTGGAGGCGAACCTAGTCCTAAGCCTTTGCGCTACGCACACACCTAGCGCACCCAAATGACCGGTCACACCCTTATTCACATAAGTGGTGCTCAATCCCTAAGTTATATGTTCTGAGGTACAAATCAATATCCTCCCAAATGGGCTCATCAGAATTGGACTGTCCATGATGAGAAACCTCCCGTGATAACAAGTAGCCTAGATATGTTTACACATAATCAATCAATAAATAGGTGTAATCACACAACATGTGCATATATATATAACATCATATAAGTATACCCTCAGCCTATAATATTTTTATCATATGGAGTGTATATATAACACCCCAATACCCTACGTATTATTATTATTATTATTATTATTATTATTATTATTATTATTATTATTATTATTATTATTATTATTATTATTATTATTATTATTATTATTATTATTATTATGATTATTATTATTATTATTATTATTATTATTATTATTATTATTATTATTATTAATTCACTATTTTATTTCTCATCGTATTTTCCCGAGACTTTCCCCCCACTCGGTCAAAAAGTCCTAGCCACTCCATTACATTATTTAGGTAGTCAAGATACGATGCTCAGACACATCCACTTGGCCCATTATTTAAAACCTACGAAATTCATTTTTCTTACTGTATTAATAAAAATCAATTAATAATTTATTTTTCACTTCGTAATTACTTCCCACCTAATTCCCCCTTCTTATCGAGGTCAAATAATCCCATACAATAATTTCAGTAAGTTTTCCATCCCATATAATTAACAATTTACATTAAGACCCCTATATTTTTAACCTGAAAAGTCCCTCAGCACAATAGCCCCCCCCCCCCCCCCCAAACCGACTCGACTTGACCCCCGAATCGGTTCGCTGTACATGGGTCGTGGATATTCTTCCTCGCGACGCTATTTCCACCATTTTTTAATCCATAAGCATCTATTCATCAAACCCATAACTCAAACAATCTTCCCATCATATTTCTACTATTCAAACAAGTTCTAGACATCATAAATTTATATCCTTCCCCAATATTTTCCAAATCGGGTTTACAACAGTTTACAAAAATCTCATCCTAGATTAAATTCTATAAATCCTCATTACACGAGTTAACTAATGTATTTCGAATAAAAATCAGGTTCCAACACTCTTATATAATAGTTCATCATCATTTGAATAATTAATCTACACGATTTTACTCTGATTATCAAAAATCCAATTTCATATCAACACCCTCCCAAAAACGGATTTTCAATTACACCATTCTTGATATGAATCGACTATCACAGATTTATATTGAAAGAAAAATTAACTACTTGCCTCTAATGATTCATTGGGTCTGATCTTTTGATGTAGACGACTATTCGATGAAGAACGCCCTCAATCCTTTGTGGTTTGGCTCTAAGAAACCTCCATACTTTCTCCCTCTTTTCTTCTCTGCAGTTATAGGATATTTGTGACACCCCGCCTAATTAAATACCGGGCGATCACTCCTTTATTAAAATAAACCAAGGTAAACAGTTGGTTCATTCTCAGCATCACTGTCGATAAAAATAACTTTTCCAATTTAACACCCTAAATAATTAAGCTAAGTGTCAAAACATTTTCCATACAAAACTTTCCAAATTTTAATTAAAGAAAAAGGTTTATTTTAATTTAAAACAACATTTCTACAATAAAGAATCACACCACAATAAACCAAATAACATAATACATTCGTCAATCGAATGTCAACAAATGGAACTAAAGCCACAAATCCATCCTGAATAAATCCCATAGGACAATACTGGAAATAAAAGAAATACAAATCCCAATAACAAATGAAATGATGAAAAGGGCGACACGTGCCCAATAAATGAGAATAATAGGAGTGGAGTCAATAACAGAAGCCGTCTACTCAAGTGACCTGCAACTCCCACCTAAGCTGCAGCTCGTCCTTATCAAGGGATCCTAAGCAAGACGCCCCTGTGGCTGGGCACCTGAAAATATACATATATATATACAAGAGAGAGAGAGAGGAAAAGAAACGGGTCAGAGCCCGAAAGCGTGTTTGATTTTAAAATACGTTAAGCAAGTATTTAAATTGATACAGGCCAATGCAAATCATATTAATTCGACACTCTCTTGAGAAATTCTCACCTCTCTTCTAATGTGCACGCCTATCGTACTAACCTTCCCAAATAATTTAGTTTATCTTAACTTACTCATAAGTTTTCAAAACCGAACGATAACAATGTTTTAAAAAGGTTACTTTCAATTTGTAGCACTCCTCTCGTTTTAGCTTCATTAAATTATAAAGTTTCCCAGTGTCTTCTCATACTTTCACAATACAAGTATTTATTATTGCGTCAACAACTATGTCCTACTTATCAAATCACAGTAGGCAGTTTAAAGTTTATAACCTCATATATATATTAACTACTCGTATAATATATATATATATATATATATATATATAACAGCACCCCAACTAAATCTATGGTGCGGGCATACTCTGCTATCCAATCCCCGTATCGCTCACACAAAGGGAAATACAAGTTCGGAATCACTCTCGAACTGTATTAACATATACAAAACAGCGTTGAGGCGAAGCATAGATTCCAAGCCCAAGAGGTCAGTACATACCCACACGTCTCTTAGGACCGTCCGACTATCAATCTGATAGCCCGTACCTAGGATCTCTAACTTCTAGGGTACGAATCAATATCCCCCATAAAGCAACACAGGATAAGATCGTCCCAGCGCGGTAACCTCAGGGATAGCAAGTAGCGCGGGTACGTTTTTCACATGTATATAATATATGTACACACAATCATATAAATATACCCATTCATCATATTAATATAGGTTCCTCCCATTACCCATAGTCACAACATTTATCCTTAATTTCCCATTATTATGATTACGTATAAGGTTTCGTCTCTAACCTTAACTTGAAGGGTTTTCTCACTAGTTACATGACACTCGTGGATTCTATCCATCCAAGTAGCAAAATCAGTAGGTAAACGTCTATTCTCTATCATAAGTATTTGACGTAATCTCTCACTTGAATTACATAGTTTCCTCGTCCTTTAAATAATTGTCCCTAAAATACAAGTATCATCTCATAATAAAGTTCTCAACACTTAATCATATGCCCTACTAGTCTCTCCTATATCCCAAAACATTTTATTCATAAAGCCCAAAAGCTATTTTACGATGAATCATGTTCAATTAATTAAACAAGGGGAAATAAGAGTCTGCCAGGAAGGGTCGATCGATCGAACCTTCGATCGATCAAACAGGTCTGCGAAATCTTGCAGAAGTGCAGTTACGGGTTTTACCAAAATTCTTCACCCAAATCAATATTTTCCAACACTAATCGTCCCAAAACTCCTACTACAAACATAATAACATATTTCCAGATGTTTTTAACGTTAAGCATGCGTATATCCATCATTAATCATGGTTAAACAACCCAAAATCTCATTTAAACATCAAGAACCCTAATGTTTTCTTAACTTTTGTTCTAATCAGTTTTCTCCAGAATTTCCTTCTAACATAACATCAAAAATTCGTGGGTTAAACATCTACTTCACATAATATTTCCAGAATATGGTTATAATGTTTTCTACATGCAAATCCCTATCAAAATTTGGGGTTTTCTTCCATTGATTACACTCCTAATCATTCCTACACTAATATGAATATTGCACCAACGAAAATACGCAAGTTAAACACTTGCCTGGGATTTCAGAGGTCTGGTTTCCTGCTGATATTGGTGTGGTTGCGTTCTCCTCCTCGCGATCTACGCGTTGGTGGTGACGGTGGTGCAAATGGTGGTGTTTTGGCCTTGAATCACCTTGAGAGCTCTCTCCTCTCTACTCCAATGGCCGTTCTAGGGTTCTGAATGTTCTAATCCTAAAAGGCTGACTTAAATGGCTGCTAAGGATGGATGAAATTCGTGGGTTTAATTACCCTATTTTGTAAAATGACCAAAATGCCCTCCCGGGTCACTAATTAAGCCTAAAAACATCCCGAGACCCAAACTAAACCCCCGAGTACACTTTTCTGACTATCTCGACCCTTCCGGACGCGTTGGCGCACTCAAAACGACCATACGAACAACTTAGAAAATATTTACTTTTTATATCTCAATAATTAGTCCCGACGCGACACGAGCGCGTCCCGACTAAAATTCTCAAAATTGACATTTCATTCACTTGTGACCTTTAATATAACCCATATCATATATTACTATGCTCATTAGTAATATTCGACAATTTTTATATAATTACTAACTCTCGTCACTTTAATAATTATAACATAATTAATTTCCGGATTTTTATTAAATAATTCACTCTCATTAAATTTAATAAAACCCCCAAATTAATATAGCATAAAAATACGGGGTATTACAATATTCTAAATGAATTATGGTTGTTCCCAATTTCTCAACTTAGATTAAATAATGTAAACCCCATTTTTAGGCTGGCCAAGCACAAATGACCTGAACACTCCTGTGTGAGCCCGATTATGCCTAAAAATGTCCCAATACCCAATTACTACCCCCAGGTACTATTTTTAGGCTATATCGACCTATACAAAATCAACCGTGACCTCTAAATTTTCATCTGAGTTACTCTGTATAACTTTTCTTATTTCGCTTCAAAATATGTAACATGTACAAATAAATATCAACTTGAATTAATTAAATGTATCTCACCGAATTAAATAAATTCCCCAAAGTAAATAATTCTCCAAATTAAGTAAATTATCTAGATTAAATAAATTCGATAACTTAAATAAATTCTCCAAATCACTAATTTTAATTTAGTTCCTATATCCTAAAAGATAATGGTGTTCCCACTGGACCCGCACAAGTGGAACTATCTTCGACCTCAATCTCCTCTCACTATAGTATAGGATAGCCACCGGTCTCTCCTCGTAGGAGCTATCAGGCTGTAAGTCGATCTCCTCTATCGCGATGTGAGTATGGGCCATATCATCTCGAAGGTATCGTCTCAACGACGAGACGTGAAATACATTGTGAATGCGATGTAAATGTTCCGACAATCCCAATCTGTATGCAACTGGCCCAATCCTCTCAATGATGGGAAATGGTCCCACGTACCTCGGAGCCAAATTTCCCTTCTTCCCGAACCTCATCACTCCTTTCATGGGCGACACACGCAGTAACACTTGGTCCCCCACATTAAACTCCCCGAAGAACCGTTTCGCATCGGCATAGCTCTTCTGTCTGTCCTGGGCTACTCGAATGCGACCCCTGATCATCTCAATCCTCGCAGAGGTCTCCTGAATCACCTCTGGTCCTAGCAACTTGTCATCCCCCACCTCAAGCCAACAAGTTGGGGAACGACAAGGCCTGCCATACAAAGCCTCAAATGGAGCCATACCAATCGTAAACTGATAAGAGTTATTATAAGCAAACTCTACCAGTGGAAGGCGTGGCTCCCAACCTCCTCCAAAATCGAGAACACACATGCGTAGCATATCCTCTAACATCTGATTAGTACGCTCTGTCTGCCCATCTGTCTGTGGGTGATAAGCTGAACTCAACCTTAACTCAGTACCCATAGCCTCCTAAAATCTTTCCCAAAAATGCGACACGAAAATCTTGTCTCTATCGGACACAATATTCAGGGGCATCCCGTGTAATCTGACAATCTCAGTGATGAACAACTGAGCATACTGACCCGTGGTATAATCTGTCCGCACCGGTAGAAAATGAGCCACCTTGGTCAGACGGTCTACAATCACCCAGATAGAATCGTGGCCCCTCTGTGATGTAGGCAACCCTATAATGAAGTCCATGGAAATACTCTCCCACTTCCACGCGGGTACTTCCAATGGCTGAAGCAATCCTGACGGTTTCTGGTGGTCCACCTTAACCAGCTGGCAGGTAGAACACTTGGCCACAAACTCAGCAATGTCCTTCTTCATCCCACTCCACCAGTATTGTCGCCTCATATCCTGGTACATCTTATCGCCTCCCGGATGGACTGAAAATCGGGACCCATGAGAATGAGTCATCACTTCATGACGTAACTCTGCTCCTTCTGGAACCACCAATCTCCCATTAAACCGCAAACCTCCATCAGAACTAACAGAATAGGACTCAGCACCCTCGGCTAGAAGTCGCACAATCTGCTCCTGGCAAAACGGATCTGTGGTCTGCGCCTGTATCACCCTCGTAACAATTTCGGGTGTGACTGACATGACGGATATGAACGAAGGGGCTACTGCGTCCTGGTGACCCAACTCCTTCCACTTTGCTTTCCAAACGTCGGCTACATCGTCTACCGGTCTACGGCTCAATGCATCAGCAACTACATTGGCTTTCCCCGGATGGTACTGTATGTCAAACTGGTAGTCTTTCACAAACTCTAACCACCTGCGCTGACGCATATTCAGCTCTCGCTGAGTGAACAGGTACTGCAGTGACTTATGGCCTGTGAACAAACGGAATTTCTCTCCCAATAGATAGTGCCTCCAAATTCTCAATGCAAAGACGACCGCTGCTAACTCCAGGTCGTGGGTGGGGTAATTCTTCTCATGCGGCTTAAGCTTGCGGGAAGCAAAAGCTATAGCCTTCTCCTCCTGCTGGAGTACTCCTCCAAGTCCCCGTAAAGACACATCAGTGTAAACCAGGTACTCCACACCCGGTTTCGGTAAGGCAAGGACTGGTGCTGAAGTAAGCTTGTTTTTCAGCTCATCGAAAGCTAATTGACAAGCATCATCCCAAACATACGGTATCCCTTTGCGAGTCAAATTCGTCAACGGACCCTCTATTTTGGAGAATCCCCGAATAAATCTCCTGTAGTATCCGGCTAACCCCAAGAAACTACGTACCTCCGTCGGTGTCGTGGGCTGTCCCCACTCCCTCACTGCTGATACCTTACTCGGGTCAACTGCTATCCCTTGCTCAGAAACAACATGGCCCAAGAACTGTACCTCTCGCAACCAGAATCCACACTTCTCGTACTTAGCATACAACTGATGCTCTCGCAGAGTCTGAAGAACCTGCCTCAAGTGCTCGGCATGCTCCTCCTCGGAATGGGAATATATCAGGATGTCATCTATGAAGACAATGACAAACTGATCCAAGAACTCTCTGAACACTCGATTCATTAAGTCCATGAATACGGCTGGAGCATTAGTGAGGACAAACGGCATCATTCTGAACTCGTAAGACCCATATCTCGTCAATAATGCAGTCTTTGAAACATCCTGCTCCCTAATACGTAACTGATGGTACCCCGACCTCAGATCTATCTTCGAAAAGAAATTCGCTCCCCTCAATTGGTCGAACAGATCATCGATTTGAGGCAACGGATACTTATTCCGTATCGTGATCTTGTTCAATTCCAGGTAGTCCACACACAACCTCAGTGAACCATCTCTCTTCTTCACAAACAAAACTAGAGCGCCCCAAGGTGAGGTACTCCTGCGAATGAAGCCCTGACCTAACAGCTGCTCGATCTGATCTCGTAGCTCTCGCATTTCTGTCGGAGCCATACGGTATGGTGCACGTGCTATAGGTCTCGTATCTGGCAATAAGTCTATAACAAAATCTATCTCTCGACTGGGGGGTAGGCCTGGTATTTCTTGAAACACATCGGAATATTCCCTAACAACTGGGATCGAATCCAAAGGGATCACAACCTCCTTAGAGGTATCCTCCTCTATGTAATACAAATGAGCGGTCGAGCCTCCCTCTGGGCTAGGCATCGCCACTACAAACATCTCCTGCCCCGGAATGGCAAAAACAATGCTCCCACCGAAGCACTCAATCATGGCTCTATAAGCTGCGAGCCAATCCATATCGATAATCACATCGTGCTCATGCATGTCTAAAACTAACATGTCTGCAAGTAATACCAGACTACCGATCTCTATCCCCACTCCTCGGCATATAAAGAAAATAAGTGACCCACTCCCCAATGGTGAGTCTACACACGCCACTGTGCTCTCTGCTGTGGCTAACAACCCTAAGGCCTTCGCAAAATGCGTAGCTATAAAACAATGCGTGGTCCCCGTATCAAATAAAACCCGACCCATAGTACCATGGATAGGAAACGTACCCTCAATCGCGGGTGGTGCCTGTGGAGCTGCTGCCTGGTGGACGTTATAGACACGTCCGTACTGTAACTGCCCCTGCTGCACTAGAGCTGCTGGGATGGCTGGTAGGGCTGGCGCTTGGGCTGGATCTGGAAGGGCAGGTGGAAAAAGTGGCCTCTGTGGCTCATTACGGGCTCCCTGCTGCTGTGGGGCCCTATCGTCTTCTGGGCAATCCTGACGCTTATGGCCGTGCTTGCCGCACACAAAACACCGGCCTCTGAAATTACCTCCCCTCTGTCCCTGCTGACCACGGCCCTGCTGACCGTTACCTTCACTCCATTGGCCCTGTTGGCCCTGATGTGCACGCTGTTGGCTCTGCTGGCCCTGTTGCTGACCCTGCTGTCGGTGCTGACCCTGCTGATTAGGCTGGCCCTGCCTATAACCCCCATTTCCCTGCCTGGGATCACCCGAACGAAATCGCTTAGCAGGGTCCCCCTGATGGGAACTCTGCTCGTGCTGACGAGTCTGTCCATGAGATTGTGCCCCACCGGCACCGTTACCCCCGGTCCTGCCCTGCTGGCTGGACTCTCCTGCTCTCTTGCTTACTTGAAGGTGGAAGCGGTGATCCTGGCAATGTAGTAACGCTGCATTGAGTACATCAGTGAATGTACTCAGGGATAAGTTCCCAATAAGGTGCTGACGGATCCTCCAAGCTAACCCGTCGACAAACAACAAAATCTTCTTGCTCTCAGTAGGTGCCTCATCTGGCACAATGGTGAGAATTCTCGTGAACTCCTCCTCATACTCTGCTACAGTAAGATTATCTTGCTTCAGATTTAGTAGTTTCCGCCTCATCTCAGTCTGCACTGCAGGTGGAAAATACTTGCGGTCAAACCTCTCCCAGAACATCTGAATAGGGATCGTGTCCCTCTCCCCCAAAGTAGTAGTGGACTCCCACCACTGCAACGCGGCTCCCACCAGCTTAAAGGAAGCCAATAACTGTTTTTGTACCTCGGTGCACTCATACATGCGAAGATGCCGCTGGATGTCTTTCTTCCATTGGCTAACCGAGACAATGCCGGAGCTACCAGAGAACTCAGGGGGATGTGCTTTCTGAAAAGCATCCCGAACCCTCTCCCATGCAGATGGAAGATGTGCTGGTACTGGCGCCACTGCCTGAACCTGGGGTGGAGCTTGCTGAATCACCGCTATCACGGCATTCACCGCCTGAGCAACTATGGCGGCTACTTTATTAGTATTCATTGTGCCTGGTGCCGGAGCTGCTGGTTGCTCGGCCTGGGCACGCCTATCTCTCGGAGAACGTCTCGGAGGCATCAGAAACGTGAACAAAATTTATCAGTCTACAGTTATCATCGAATCTCAAATAGCTGAAGACTTAAACATAAAAACAGGAATACAACAATCCTAAAAATAGGGCTCTATAGCAAAAACGTTAAGTTGAAAGAGAAATAAGCCGTACAAATCCTATGGACACTAGAACCTGATGCTCTGATACCACCTGTGACACCCCGCCTAATTAAATACCGGGCGATCACTCCTTTATTAAATTAAACTAAGGTAAACAGTTGGTTCATTCTCAGCATCACTGTCGATAAAAATAACTTTTCCAATTTAACACCCTAAATAATTAAGCTAAGTGTCAAAACATTTTCCATACAAAACTTTCCAAATTTTAATTAAAGAAAAAGGTTTATTTTAATTTAAAACAACATTTCTACAATAAAGAATCACACCACAATAAACCAAATAACATAATACATTCGTCAATCGAATGTCAACAAATGGAACTAAAACCACAAATCCATCCTGAATAAATCCCATAGGACAATACTGGAAATAAAAGAAATACAAAATCCCAATAACAAATGAAATGATGAAAAGGGCGACACGTGCCCAATAAATGAGAATAATAGGAGTGGAGTCAATAACAGAAGCCGTCTACTCAAGTGACCTGCAACTCCCACCTAAGCTGCAGCTCGTCCTTCTCAAGGGATCCTAAGCAAGACGCCCCTGTGGCTGGGCACCTGAAAATATACATATATATATACAAGAGAGAGAGAGAGGAAAAGAAACGGGTCAGAGCCCGAAAGCGAGTTTGATTTTAAAATACGTTAAGCAAGTATTTAAATTGATACAGGCCAATGCAAATCATATTAGTTCGACACTCTCTTGAGAAATTCTCACCTCTCTTCTAATGTGCACGCCTATCGTACTAACCTTCCCAAATAATTTAGTTTATCTTAACTTACTCATAAGTTTTCAAAACCGAACGATTACAATGTTTTAAAAAGGTTACTTTCAATTTGTAGCACTCCTCTCGTTTTAGCTTCATTAAATTATAAAGTTTCCCAGTGTCTTCTCATACTTTCACAATACAAGTATTTATTATTGCGTCAACAACTATGTCCTACTTATCAAATCACAGTAGGCAGTTTAAAGTTTATAACCTCATATATATATTAACTACTCGTATAATATATATATATATATATATATATATATATATATATATATATATATATATATATATATAACAGCACCCCAACTAAATCTATGGTGCGGGCATACTCTGCTATCCAATCCCCGTATCGCTCACACAAAGGGAAATACAAGTTCGGAATCACTCTCGAACTGTATTAACATATACAAAACAGCGTTGAGGCGAAGCATAGATTCCAAGCCCAAGAGGTCAGTACATACCCACACGTCTCTTAGGACCGTCCGACTATCAATCTGATAGCCCGTACCTAGGATCTCTAACTTCTAGGGTACGAATCAATATCCCCCATAAAGCAACACAGGATAAGATCGTCCCAGCGCGGTAACCTCAGGGATAGCAAGTAGCGCGGGTACGTTTTTCACATGTATATAATATATGTACACACAATCATATAAATATACCCATTCATCATATTAATATAGGTTCCTCCCATTACCCATAGTCACAACATTTATCCTTAATTTCCCATTATTATGATTACGTATAAGGTTTCGTCTCTAACCTTAACTTGAAGGGTTTTCTCACTAGTTACGTGACACTCGTGGATTCTATCCATCCAAGTAGCAAAATCAGTAGGTAAGCGTCTATTCTCTATCATAAGTATTTGACGTAATCTCTCACTTGAATTACATAGTTTCCTCGTCCTTTAAATAATTGTCCCTAAAATACAAGTATCATCTCATAATAAAGTTCTCAACACTTAATCATATGCCCTACTAGTCTCTCCTATATCCCAAAACATTTTATTCATAAAGCCCAAAAGCTATTTTACGATGAATCATGTTCAATTAATTAAACAAGGGGAAATAAGAGTCTGCCAGGAAGGGTCGATCGATCGAACCTTCGATCGATCAAACAGGTCTGCGAAATCTTGCAGAAGTGCAGTTACGGGTTTTACCAAAATTCTTCACCCAAATCAATATTTTCCAACACTAATCGTCCCAAAACTCCTACTACAAACATAATAACATATTTCCAGATGTTTTTAACGTTAAGCATGCGTATATCCATCATTAATCATGGTTAAACAACCCAAAATCTCATTTAAACATCAAGAACCCTAATGTTTTCTTAACTTTTGTTCTAATCAGTTTTCTCCAGAATTTCCTTCTAACATAACATCAAAAATTCGTGGGTTAAACATCTACTTCACATAATATTTCCAGAATATGGTTATAATGTTTTCTACATGCAAATCCCTATCAAAATTTGGGGTTTTCTTCCATTGATTACACTCCTAATCATTCCTACACTAATATGAATATTGCACCAACGAAAATACGCAAGTTAAACACTTGCCTGGGATTTCAGAGGTCTGGTTTCCTGCTGATATTGGTGTGGTTGCGTTCTCCTCCTCGCGATCTACGCGTTGGTGGTGACGGTGGTGCAAATGGTGGTGTTTTGGCCTTGAATCACCTTGAGAGCTCTCTCCTCTCTACTCCAATGGCCGTTCTAGGGTTCTGAATGTTCTAATCCTAAAAGGCTGACTTAAATGGCTGCTAAGGATGGATGAAATTCGTGGGTTTAATTACCCTATTTTGTAAAATGACCAAAATGCCCTCCCGGGTCACTAATTAAGCCTAAAAACATCCCGAGACCCAAACTAAACCCCCGGGTACACTTTTCTGACTATCTCGACCCTTCCGGACGCGTTGGCGCACTCAAAACGACCATACGAACAACTTAGAAAATATTTACTTTTTATATCTCAATAATTAGTCCCGACGCGACACGAGCGCGTCCCGACTAAAATTCTCAAAATTGACATTTCATTCACTTGTGACCTTTAATATAACCCATATCATATATTACTATGCTCATTAGTAATATTCGACAATTTTTATATAATTACTAACTCTCGTCACTTTAATAATTATAACATAATTAATTTCCGGATTTTTATTAAATAATTCACTCTCATTAAATTTAATAAAACCCCCAAATTAATATAGCATAAAAATACGGGGTATTACAATATTCTAAATGAATTATGGTTGTTCCCAATTTCTCAACTTAGATTAAATAATGTAAACCCCATTTTTAGGCTGGCCAAGCACAAATGACCTGAACACTCCTGTGTGAGCCCGATTATGCCTAAAAATGTCCCAATACCCAATTACTACCCCCAGGTACTATTTTTAGGCTATATCGACCTATACAAAATCAACCGTGACCTCTAAATTTTCATCTGAGTTACTCTGTATAACTTTTCTTATTTCGCTTCAAAATATGTAACATGTACAAATAAATATCAACTTGAATTAATTAAATGTATCTCACCGAATTAAATAAATTCCCCAAAGTAAATAATTCTCCAAATTAAGTAAATTATCTAGATTAAATAAATTCGATAACTTAAATAAATTCTCCAAATCACTAATTTTAATTTAGTTCCTATATCCTAAAAGATAATGGTGTTCCCACTGGACCCGCACAAGTGGAACTATCTTCGACCTCAATCTCCTCTCACTATAGTATAGGATAGCCACCGGTCTCTCCTCGTAGGAGCTATCAGGCTGTAAGTCGATCTCCTCTATCGCGATGTGAGTATGGGCCATATCATCTCGAAGGTATCGTCTCAACGACGAGACGTGAAATACATTGTGAATGCGATGTAAATGTTCCGGCAATCCCAATCTGTATGCAACTGGCCCAATCCTCTCAATGATGGGAAATGGTCCCACGTACCTCGGAGCCAAATTTCCCTTCTTCCCGAACCTCATCACTCCTTTCATGGGAGACACACGCAGTAACACTTGGTCCCCCACATTAAACTCCCCGAAGAACCGTTTCTCATCGGCATAGCTCTTCTGTCTGTCCTGGGCTACTCGAATGCGACCCCTGATCATCTCAATCCTCGCAGAGGTCTCCTGAATCACCTCTGGTCCTAGCAACTTGTCATCCCCCACCTCAAGCCAACAAGTTGGGGAACGACAAAGCCTGCCATACAAAGCCTCAAATGGAGCCATACCAATCGTAAACTGATAAGAGTTATTATAAGCAAACTCTACCAGCGGAAGGCGTGGCTCCCAACCTCCTCTAAAATCGAGAACACACATGCGTAGCATATCCTCTAACATCTGATTAGTATGCTCTGTCTTCCCATCTGTCTGTGGGTGATAAGCTGAACTCAACCTTAACTCAGTACCCATAGCCTCCTGAAAGCTTTCCCAAAAATGCGACACGAAAATCTTGTCTCTATCGGACACAATATTCAGGGGCATCCCGTGTAATCTGACAATATCAGCGATGAACAACTTAAATAAATTCTCCAAATCACTAATTTTAATTTAGTTCCTATATCCTAAAAGATAATGTGTGTTACATACTTCTCCCCTTACAACTGAATTTCGTTCTCAAAATTCGGGTAAGTCTATCACTCCAAGTCTTTAATATACCCTTATTCACATACTCCGAAGATCACTACACATATTCGTACCCCTTCTACTCGCAGGTTATATTAAAATTAAATTACTTACCCAGGGCTCCCATACACTCTGTGACCATGCTTCTCTCAGCATAAATGCTAACCGACTCCACTTAGCCTTACATCGTAATATAACTTTCAACTCACTGTTACACCTACATATATGTATATTAACCAAGGTACCAAACCTATATCCTACTGGCCAAACATCTCCCAACTTCCAACATTTATCTAAGTTTCATGCGTGAGATGTCTCGCAAGCGAACTCCAAACAAGAACCCCCCGATACACTACTACCCAACATTGTCAGTCACTGAGATCCGTTGGGCCTTCAGTCCATAGCACGTACCCTAAAATTCTCATATCTTGACATAAAAGTATACTCGTCCACTCTCATGTTATAAAAGACAATATAAAATTCGACGCCCTTACTATCATTTAGGGTGTGACATGTGAAGAAATAACGCTCAATAAAATTATATTGTGAAAGTCTATGTTCAGTTTCGGTCCATGAATGGACATGATTTAAATTAGTGACCTCACCTAAAATAGTGACAGGGGGTATCCAACCCTTCTCAACTGCTAGCCACACACACTCATCAATCGATTTTAATGCACTTTTCATTCTCATCTTCCACTAAGTGTAATTAGTGCCATAAAAAATAGGAGTTCAAAAAAAGTTCGTTATTTCCAAAATTCATCTTTGAAAACATACGAGATCACAAAACAAATAAATTATGTTTTCTAGCTTTGATACCAATTTGAAAGAGTGTCCTTTATGCGTGTGTTTCAAATCAAACTAATTTTCACCAAAAATTATCCAACTTTTAATTAGCACCAAACCAATTTGTGAAAAACCAAATTCTATTTTAAACCAATTTTATCTCGATTAATCCTAAACATACATCTAGTGATTAAATCAAGTAAAGTAAAGTAAAGTAAAGTAAAGATACTCACAACACCGGATGTACGAGAAAAAAACCCAAGACGGGAAAAAACCTCGGACGACTTAAGTCAGACAATCACTATGATTATGGAATTACAACGAACATATAAAGACCCACTCAACGACTCGATCCCCACGGGTCTTAATGCTCTTCTGATCTTCAACCACTCCTCTCACATTGCCCACGCAGAAAGTCCTTCTTCCACGATACCTATCCACAACACACAAGTCCACATATGTCTCAGTGTCCACCGAATGGCTTTGATACGTCTACGATGTTGAATAAGAAGTCCTTCTCTTTTCTTCACCGCAAAACTCAGATGTTCAAGTATAGAACAAACCTTCTTGGTGCAGCAAGATCACATAAACATATAGTAATGATAACTCAGATCTTTGCAAACTCTAAGGATGTGTTTAATTAGGGATGGCAATTCGTGCTAATGGGTCGTGTTTGGGTCTGGCCTGACACGACCCGACACAATTTTATCTGGCACGAACATGACAGGACCCGCTAGCATTTTTTTTTTGCTAGCACGAACACGACCCGTTAGTAACACAACCCGACACGAGTAACACGATAACAAAAATTGTTCCAATTTGGCATGAATGACACGACCAGACACGATAACCTGTTGGGATAATTGAAGATGGGTTCTTTTTTTACACGAGATGGAGTTTTTTTATTTGGGCTACTTGGGAAACAATTGGGTTATAATTGGGTCACAATTGGATCATGTTGCAATTGGGCTGAAACGGGCCAATTTCGAGCCAATTTTGTGTCATATTTTTGACACGAACACTACACGACCCGCTAGTGGGTCAAAATAACTTGCTTAAACACGACACGAACACGACAAGCCATTTTAATTTCGTGTCAATTTTGTGTTGGGTCATGTTGTCGTGTTCGTGCCCGAATTTCCATCCCTATGTTTAAGCTTTGAAACCTTAGAAAAACATTTGCAAACAGGTTTTTGGATCGTAAACTATTTTTCCAGAATGCACTTCGTAAATTCTGACGAAACCACGATTTAAATAGGAAAAATTAACCGCCTCGAAAAACGTATCACTTGAACGAGATTGACTTATCGTTCGCGCGACATAGCCATCTCGCTCAAACGAAGTACAACTGTCATTCGAACGATGCGCATATCAGTTTGACTTTTATTTTAAAACGTTTCTTCCAAAAGAGAACCAATTAAGTCAAACTCTTTTTTCGAGTTTATCAGAATAAAACGTAGAGTAAACATTTAAAATACTCTTAAAACATTTTAAAATATTTTTCCTTATAAAATTACATCCTTATCTTAAAAATTATTCCGAGCTCCATTAATAATACGCATTCATACCTATATGATCTCGGAATGCAATTTACTTGACGACGAATAAACTTACGCCAGTTAAACTTCGACATGATTAATTCTTTGAAGCTTTGCTGCAATGTCTTCAATACTTCGTAGACCAAGTGGGATCAAGACAAAATAAAATCTCCCCATGACATATTACAAACACAGTGTTGTTCACGAAATTAAGTCAAAACAATACAGGGACTCAATTAGAAATTTATGTCCTTACAAATCTCCCTCTTTCACTATTCCGGGACAAAACTAAACCAGTGAAATGCCTAAGCCGGGCCGTCAATCCGTATGACGCCTATATCCCATCCCATACACCCAAAGTAAAAAAATACAAGACATAGACTACAATATGTAGTACCGGCAACCATGAACTGTCTGAATGTGATGTAGACTTGAAATCTCGAATCGCCGAAGCATACTTACACACATGAAACAGACAAACAAATACCCAGTGAAGTATGGTGGAACAAATGAAACCAATATATATATCCAAATGATACCAATTTTACAATAGATACCAATATGAATAAACTCTGAAAAATCATTTGTTAAACAATTGAGCAACAATATGATACCAATTTGTAGAATATGTAATCAAACAACATTTAAATCCAGATATCAATAAACATGCTCAAAAAAATCTCCCCTTACATCACATGCATCTATCCCCCCTTTTGTCTCGAATAGATAATCCAGTGAAAAGATAAACGAATCAACAAGTATCTAGCATGAGAATATAACAATTAAAAATCGCTAGATAATCATGAAACAACTAGCTAAATATGATCAAGTAATGAAAAATCAGTAGCTAGTAAATAAAGGAATCACACAAATAATATAGCAAACTAATCAGGTGTGATAAACGGAACATATGCAAAATATTAATTTTGAAACAATATAACCTGCATATAAACCTGTCAGTCCAGAAAGCTTCCAGCAGTACCAATTTTTTTTATCAATTTTAACCAGAGGGCTGTAAAAAAAAAGAAGCAAATTCCCAGACGTCGTTCAAACGAGCCACGGACGTCGCTCAAACGAGATGAGGACGTCGCTCGAACGAGGCTTCTCGCGACATGCCAAACTTTCCCAGATTCCCATAAATATCATATATTTTTGCCCAGTGAAAAAATTTCCAGAAAAGAACATACTCGAAGGGACTGACAGCAGCAAAACAGTGCTAAAACATAAATATTTTAACACAAAATGCAAAAACGCATAAAACTAACAATGCAAGTTACATGCAAACATAGTACCGATGTGCTCAAACATGGACATGGAATGTATGAACATGAAACTACAACAAATGAGCCACAATTCCAACACATCGAAACGATCAAGAAGCTCTAATTGATAGCGATAAATCATCAAACTTTATCGTTGCCATATGACAATTAAAGTGTGAGCTTAACTAAACATACTACATGCACACAAATCCTGATTTTTGACGATTCTACAAACAATAGCGTCAAATTGTAATGTTTCAATATTAGGATTAGTTGGGCACACCCGTTAAATTTTTAATCCACCCGAACTCCCTCAATAACATCATATTTTCTTTGGAATGAAATAAACTAATTTGGCCCTTTTCTTAGCATTTTGCCTTTTTTCTTTTGGGCTCTTTTAAACGGTGGCTTTCCTGACGAGTTAATTTTGAACTCTCGCAGCCTTTTGCCGTGAATCACTCATCATTTTTTCAATTTAGGTGCTAATTCAAATCCTCACGGTAAACGGTTCTTACATGCACACTTCTCCTTAAGTCTACTTACGCATAGATGACAAGATTGTTATAAGAACGCCTCACCAAATTCAAATATGTGAGAGAAGTTAAACATCCATATAAACTCGTGCATGTGTGCAATGTTGGCATATATACAAAGTCGAATGAAAATGCATATCAACTTCGAAAAAAACCCATTTTAACAATGGTTAATATCATTCTAAGCATCTATAACAATGAATAAATGTCCTAGCCATATGGATAATGAAACGATGGGGGGGGGGGGGGGGTCCAAACACACCAATATGCCATATCAAATATGTAAACTCAAAAACAAAAAGCGAAAATCTTTTTGGCTTTTCAAACATATTTTGACTCAAATAAAAGCAAAATCTTTTTAGGTTTTCAAAAGTTTTCTCAAAAAAACAAAATCTTTTTGTATTTTTCAATAGGACTCAAACAAATGAAAACTATAACACAAAATGACACACATGTCATTATACTAGCAATGAATATATCATGAAGCAAACTAGCATATGAAAAATAAGGCAACACTATCATCCTTTAGATTTAGCATGGGAAGAATCAAGTGCACCCAAACGAGAATCATGAAGATTTATTCCTAAAGCCACTAAATCCGATTTCCTAACCCAAGTTGGTGTAAAACGACACATGGGGGTTTTGGGAACCGGGGCAGCTTTATTCCTAAACTTCCTAGGAGCTTTTCTAAGGTCGTAATAATAATGCCTTAGGTGACCTTTCCTACCATAAAACGTGCAAGTGTAGCGACGGTGGGAATGGTTACCTACACGTGGACCTTTTCTAACATTCCTAGTGTTTCTCACACGTGCGGTGGGAATGGGAACAATTGTCTCATCAAAACGTATACCTCCCCTATCTCCCTCAATTTGGACGGTGCCTAAGATCTCATCTAACTTCTCCGATCTAGCCTCCAAATCAAACTTAACTCTAGACGAGTCTCTCAAACTCTTCTACAACTCACTAATCCTAAACTCGAGCAAATGCCTAGACTCCTCAAACTCTAAAATCTCATTTTTCAAAGACTCCATCAAACCACGAAGATTATCTATCTCACCATCGACATACTCTAATTTTTCCTAAGAGTATTCTCTCGTGCCCGAAGATCCTCAATCAAACTATCACTATTTTCTATGGCACGCTCATTCAACTTAGCTTGCAATTTTGCATTTATCTTTTTCACCTTAACCGTCTTGGCATACAACTCATTAAATGAAACTTGCAATTCTTTCACATATACCTCCTCCTTTTCACTCTCTTCTCCCTCACTAACATGGGATTCATTTAAAACCTCCTCGAAAGTGTCATTCACATGAGAATCGTTATCTCTCACATGACATGCCATAAGCGCAACAAAGTTACTCTCAATGGGGGAACTCTCTCCCTCTTTCGGATCATTATCACTTAAGGTGGCACTATATACAATGGGTTGCTTGCCCTCTTTCTAGTGGAACACACCTTAACTTTGTAATCGTACCCCTCATACCCAAAACACTTATCCGAATCATCTCTCTTAGGCTTCTCAAACTTATCCTTAGAGGTGGGATCTACTTTGTTGTTCTTGAATTTTTCAAATTTCTTGGCATCTTTCGATTGCTTTTGAAACTTAATAAATTTTTTAAATATCTTTGCCAACAAAGCAACATCCTCAAAATCAGAATCTGAATCGGAATTCGAAACTTTAATTTCCTCCTTTCGGATTTTCAGAGCAATACCCTTTTATTTCTTAGGCACTTGCTTGGTGGTGATCATGTCGATTTCATAGGTTTGTAAGTCACCTACAATCTCTTCTAATTTCATCGACTCTAACTTACCCAAGCAGTTTAAAATAGTCACTTTCGCATCAAACCTACTAGGTAACGACCTAAGGATTTTCTTAATGACACGATTGTCAGGAATTTTCTCACCTAGGTTAAACAATGAGTTGACAATATTGGACAACCTAGCATAAAACTCATCAAAGGTCTCACTCTCTAACATCCTAATAGTCATAAACTATGTAATAAGATTTTGAAGTTTTGATGCCCTAACCGTGCTAGTGCCCTCGTGAGTGAGTGCCAAAATATCCCAAGCCTCTTTTGATGTTTCACAAGTAATACTTCTATTATATTCTTTCGGTGTGACATGTGAAGAAATAACGTGCAAATCCTTAGAATTATATTGTGAAAGTCTATGTTCAGTTTCGGTTCATGACTCGACAGGCTTTAAATTAGTGACCTCACCTAAAATGACAGGGGGTGTCCAACCTTTCTCAACTGCTAGCCACACACACTCATCAATATATTTTAATGCACTTCTCATTCTCATCTTCCAATAAGTGTAATTACTGCCATAAAAAATAGGAGTTCGAAAAAGTTCGTAATTTCCAAAATTCATCTTTGAAAACACACGGGATCACAAAATAAAAAAATTATATTTTCTAGGTCTGATAACAATTTGAAAGAGTTTCTTATGCGTGTGTTTCAAATCAAGCCAATTTTCACCAAAAATTGTCCAACTTTTAATTAGCACCAAACCAAGTTGTGAAAAACCAATTTTTATTTTAAAATAATTGTATCTTGATTAATCCTAAACATGCATATAGTGATTAAATCAAGTAAAGTAAAGTAAAGATACTCACAAAGACGGATGTACGAGGAAAAACCCAAGACGGGAAAAAACCTCGGACTGCCCAAGCCAGACAATCACTATGAATATGGAATTGCAATGAACAGATAAAGACTCACTCAACGACTCGATCCCCACGAGTCTTGATGCTCTTCTGATCTTCAACCACTCCTCTCATAGTGCCCACACAGAAAGTCCTTCTTTCACGATACCTGTCCACAACACACGCATCCACGTAAGTCTCGGTGTCCACCGAATGGCTTTGATACGTCTACGATGTTGAACAAGAAGTCCTTCTCTTTTCTTAACTACAAAACCCAAATGTTAAAGTATAGAACAAACCTTCTTGGTGCAACAAGATCACATAAACATATAGTAATGATGACTCGGAACTTTGCAAACTCTAAGGATGTGTTTAAGCTTTGAAACCTTAGAAAAACATGTGCAAACAGGTTTCTGGATCGTAAATTGTTTTACCAGATTGCACTCTCGAAAAAGGTGTCGCTTAAACGAGATTGACCTGTCGTTCGCACGACACAACTATCTCGCTCGAACTAAGTACAACTATCGTTCGAACGACGCGCGTGTCAGTTTGACTTTTTTCTTTGAAACATTTCTTCCAAAAGAGAACCAATTAAGTCAAACTCTTTTTTTCGAGTTTATCAGAATAAAACGTAGAGTAAACATTTAAAACACTCCTAAAACATTTTAAAATATTTTTCCTTATAAAATTACATCCTTCTCTTTTATAAAAATTATTCTGAGCTCCATTAATAATACGCATTCATTCATGTGTGATCTCAGAATGCAATTTACTTGAAGACGAATAAACTTGCACCAATTAAACTTCGGCGCCATTAATTCTTTGAAGCTTTGCCGCAACGTCTTCAATTTATTCAATACGTCATAAACCAAGTGGGATCATGACAAAATAAAATCTCCCCATGACATATTACAAACACAATTTTGTTCACGGAATTAAGTAAAAATAATACCCGTATCGTAATAGCTCTCAGCTTAAAGTGTTTCCTCTATACATTCAATAATTTTACATTTGAAATCGATGCGTCAACATCTAACAAAGTCTCACTACTCGCAACATTTATTAAGGTCCATGTATGCAACATCCCACAACGAAGCTCAAAAGAACTTTCCCCTAATGCAATACTCCCTAACATTGTCAATCATCGAAATTTGTAGATCCAAAGCATATAGATAAGATATCACCAATTCTGTCTCCCGACACATTGATCAAATCATCCATGTCCCTGTTTCTCAAGGCGTCACGCAATATGATGCTCTCACTATCACGAAGTTCTCAGCACATAAATAACAATGAGCTAAAACTCTCCGCTCAATGGTGATACCCACCTTCTCTGAATATCGTCAGTAAAAATCCATACGCACCGGGTTCTAATGTGACTAGACAACTACACTCTTTGAAGTCTATTTCAATAAAAATATCGCCACGAGCTCGACCCTCTTTTAAGTGAGACATTGAAAACACATACATCCTTTCCTGGAACAACGAACACGATAGTCTTACCGTATCCGACCACTATCGCTTAATAGTCCGTACCTAGGATAAAAGCACACCTCGAATATCACCTTTAAAATGACCTATCCTCATAAAATATATCCCCTCAGTGTTCACACCTACTCCCTTGCCGATGGAACTAAAGGGAGCCCCGCTGACTCCACGGTGAATATATATACTACTCTAGCCCCAAACCATCGTTAATTAGTCGAAACTTAGAAACTTATCTACCTTACTCCCATAACTCTTAAAAGTAGTAAACTCGTATGTAATGCAAACATTCTCGTAGCGTTCACCCCCTCTATCTAGTGGGTAACACCAAAGAACCCCTCTACCCCACGACAATTATATATATTCGCTACATTAATATCAACTAAACTTTTACTAAACTCATTTCACATACGAATCTTGTATTAACAAATTACTGTAACTCATTCGTGTCACACAAAATATACCCCAATCAACCCGGGATAAAACTTATACTTTTAATTAGCAATAGAATTTGCGATTTAATTGGTTCCTGGACACAACACCCTGATCCAAACCCAAAACAAAAATTTCTTTTAATTATTGCCTTTATTGGGCATCCCGTTCTTGTCCCCCAATTCATTGTAGGCAAGATCTACATATGTGTTCTTACTCTTCATCCATAAGACACCTCTCTATATCATCGGCCTTGCCAAATTATAGGGTCCTCGAATGTAACTCTAATGCCAAGACTGATCTATGATCTACTGTAATGGTCGTACATCCAGGATCTCATCCTAAAGTTGCCCACGGCCTCATTTCGAGAAAGACTTCTTTTGGTGTCCTACCTCTACACAACTGAGACAACTGCTAGAGAACCCCCTCTTTGTCTCTGGTCCTGGACCTACTAGCCTCCTTTGCCCTTTCCTTGGCTTTGACGACCCTGAAGAACGGAAAGTTATTGTTGCTGAGGACCCTAATTGTCCTGACTAAACTCACCGATTTCGATTTGTACAAATCTAGACCTAATTCTCTTGGCTCGATTCCTTTGTCAAAAATCTAGCTCCTCTGGCGGTTGTGCCCCATTGATATAGTTTCCATCTACTTCCTAGTTTGACTAGTTTCACTTTCTTACTGTGGACATGTTCAATACAGGTGGCCCTACACTCGATATATATGACACCTTGATGTGTCTTCCCCTTTTCTCTGGCCCCACTAGCCATATCGGGGTGTCTTTCTCTCGAACCTGATAGTCTTGTACCCGATTTCTACCCCCGTTATCCTTGTGGCTTCGCTAGCCCTATGGGACTCATTGCTGGCCTCGATGGCCTTGGCTGAATCCACCGTCACTTGGTAGGAATTTACCTAATTTGAATCATATAACTGGGTCCTCTACTGGGTATGACCTCTTGTGGTACTTCACTAGTACCGTTTAATCTAGTACTCCAATTTGGATAAATTCTCTGACCCTCTTGGCTCCCTTCTCATGTAAGCGTTGATGTAAACTTGTAAACGTACGACCATGATGGCGTCGACACTAGTCATCCTATTCAGATATCCCATCCATGATTGTGTCTTGTATTGACGAGTTCATTATTAACTTACGAACCCCTTTATTTTCTCTGCATTCCCTCATTCGAGTACGAAGTTCGTTAAACAAGTCAGCTTCTCTCTAGTGATCGATCTTCATCTGAACCACTAATGAAATTTTTTGAAATCCGTTCGCATCTCTGTCTAGATAGAAGATGGAAGGTCTTACGATTTACTTGCACCTAAATTTTTCATTTAATTCCATATACACATTATTTATATGTGGCGACTGACACTCATCACTTTATACTGCTCCAATTCGCTAAAAAAATTCACACAATATTTAATCCTGGTTGTCACAGCACTCCACCCTACACAATAGCCTTTGGATTATCCCCTTACATTATACCATCACACTTCCTATCTTCCCCTTATCCTTATAAGTGGCTCCTCGAAAGAGTCCTTTTGACTCCCCACCCCTTGTCGGCTACATTGGGTGAGTCTGTAATTTGCACCATCGTCATCTACAAAAGTGCTTGATATGCCCTAAGGGTCACCTCGACCCAGAGACATCAACCTTGTCCGAGGGCATGGCCGACGTTGGAAAGGCCTTGAATCAGTGACTCGCCGCCTCGGCCATATTAGGGTCGGCCCTGGCCGACACCACCACCAACCTCTTCAAGGGGTCAGCAGTTCATCAACTCTCCTGGGAATGACAACCTCGGCCGGGGGTAGGCCGAGATTACAAGGAGACATACCACTACCAAGGTCAACCCCACTTGTGAATCGGCCAATATTCCAAGCACATGCCAACCTAATCTCGGCCCAGGACGACCTTAAGGCCTTACCTCATCTTCACTTAAGCTGAGGCCATGATGGCTCATCTCGGATAGGATGGGAAGCTGGACCTTACCAACCTCGGACTCTTCCAGGCCGAGGTCATGACCAAGCACGAAGGCCGAGCACTTATTGACATGTGTGGACAAGGACATGTGGACACAATTCAGTTATAACAAATCATTCCCCTCACGTGGGGAGAATATTTCATCATCATTGTCTACATGTGACAGTGACAGATTTCTTCATCAGATTGTCTAGATCAACACACACATGCACATTACATGCATGGGGTCATCCTCTACCTTGCAAAGGATCCAAAATTAGCAACCCTAGCTGAAACTCTGTTCAAATACATAGTAGAGAGAGAAAGCTTGAGAGATTGTATCTATGGCCATTAGAGCCCTCATACATTAATACACATCATACACTTGCACAGTGGACGTTGGCCTGATTGGCTGAACCACTTATATTCCGGTGTGAATACTCTTCTCCTCACCTCCTTCTACTATATGTGTATATACCTTTATATTGCCATTGTTAACATTGAGTTGAGCTCACAAACACCTTGAAGGGTGGTGATATTTCTAGCATCATCATTTTGGCGCCGTCTGTGGGAAAGAGAAGCTGCCCCTTCCTCTTCTTCAGATTAACCTCACCGGAGACTCTGGTGGTGAACCAGGCACCATCCCTTGCGTGGAGATGTTTCACCATTGAAAGAGGTCCTTTAAGGTATTAAGCTCATCTGTTACTCAAGCTCTTTATTGTTAACACATGGCACCAGAATTACCATCGCCTCTTTCGCCGCCTGGTGGGGGGCGGCCCAGTTCCAGCCAGGCACCGCCTCAGTCCGAAATGGCAGAGGAAGCTACAGCCTTGAGTTCTTTGGCTACAACGCAACAAGCTATGCAAGAACAGTTTGCGCAGCTCAGCCAAACTATGATGAGGCCACCTGGGGTTTCACGAGAAATGATCACTCCGGTGGCTGTCCAGCCTCATCCTGACAACAAGGGACCACCCCAGGCACCAATGAAGGACCAACCTGCACCCCAGCGGAGGAGGGACGTCGCTGAACCTAGGCGCTTACGCCTGGGGAGGTAAGTAAACCCTTGCCCGGAGGACAGGTATGACGATCTGGAGGACGAAGAGGTCCCGGAAGATTATTGGGAGTCGTATGAGGTTTCAAATAATACGGTACGTCCTCTTCAGTAGAGCCGAGGTTGTATCGACCGGAGAGGTGAAGAGGCCCAACAACGGGGATCATCTTTTGATCGATTGAACAACGGTCATCCTTTGAGAGGTTGGTCCCAGTGAATGACCTAAGATAGAGGTTATCAAGGTCGAGAAGTGCAGCTGGCTCGCAAAGAGGAGACAGATAAGGTCGGCCTGACCAAGGTCGACCCCATGCAGGAAGGGGCAGAGACCAGGAAGAGGTCAACAGTCGACGATGTGCTGTGGAAGGGGAACCCTCAGTCCATCCCTTGGAGGTGGCTGGGGACAACCTCGGCTAGGCCGATGGTAGGAGGCCATGGAATGACTCTATCCAACGTCTTGAGGAGAAGATAGGAGACCTCATCAAAAGTAGGGATCCATTGCAAAGGGGTTACTCAGAGGGCTCTCCATTCGTGGCTAAGATAGTGAGCTTCCCGACCCCTGCTAAGTTCAAACCACCAGTGGTGTCTCCCAAGTATGATGGTAGCACCAACACATTGAGATATATCAGTCGGCAGTGGACATCTACTCGATACCCGATGAGATGAAGTGCAGGGCCTTCTCCGGGACCTTGACAGGGGAAGCACACAGCTGGTTCACCTCTCTTTCAAAGAATTCAATTGAGAACTTTAAGAGCTTGGCTGAGCGATTCATTCATAACTTCTGCTTTGAGGTAAGACCTCAAAAGAAGACCACTCACCTACTGTATGTCAAGCAAGGCAAGGAAGAGAGCCCAAGAGACTACATCGCCAGGTTCAACAAAGAGAAACTTGAGGTTGAAGATTACGAAGAGAATATAGCCATGACTGCCCTCATAGGAGGTCTTCAGAAAGGGAAGTTATTGTGGAAACTCGCGGAAGACCCTCCCAAGTCTATGGCAGAGCTACTGGCAACTACGGGGAAAGTCATAAATGTCGAAGAGGCAATGGCCGTTAAGTATGAGGATGAGAATCGCGGTAGCGGCGGGAAGTCCCAAAGAAAGAAAGATGGAAAGAAGAGGTCAGCCGACGACAAGTTCGCTCACTATACTCCTCTAACTGTGAGCTGCGAGCATATCCTCAACGAGATAAAAAATGACAGGACTCTAAGATGGTCAGAGAAGTTGAAGGCCCCTCCACATAAGAGGAACACAAACTTATGGTGTGAGTTCCACCAGGACCATTGCTATGTCACGAACAGATGCTTCGCCTTGAAGGATGAGATTAAAAAGATATTAAAATTCAGAAAGTTGAGGAAGTATGTTGATGGTAAGGCTCCTAAAGGGGGAAGAGATGACCCTAAGAAGAGAAGAAACGACAGATGCCGTGATTATGCCCCAACTAGAAGAGACAATAATTTAGAAGGTGACGATGAAGACGATTCGGACCTTTCGCCAAAAGATGACAACACCCCGGTGAAGAGGGTTAGCATGATCTCCTTTGGTGTTGACACCATATGCGGAGGACTTACGGGAGGTGGCTCTGAAGTGGCTGACAGGAAAGCTCATGTGGCAGAGGCCAAGTCAGTGGCCAAACTTGAAATTGTAAATCTAACGTCTTCCGATACAGCGCAAAAGAGAAAAAAGGTGGACATGGACACCCTTATAGTCGGGTTCTCCAAACTCGACTTCAAAGGTATCTTAGCCCCACATGATGACCCTTTGGTAATAACTACAAGGGTGCATGGGTGCGAGGTGCAGAGGATCCTTGTGGACGGGGGGAGCTCAGCAGACGTGATGTTTTGGCCTTGCTTCAAGAGCCTAGGTCTTAGCAGAGCTAGGCTGGTACCCTATCATCATCCCTTGATGGGTTTCAGCGGCGAAAAGGTCCACCCATTGGGCTTGTATGAGATGGACGTACGGATGGGTGACGAGTGGCCTAAGAGATTGACCGGGAAGATAAATTTTTTCGTAATGGACGAGAACGTCTTCTCGGCTTATAACCTCATCATAGGAAGAGTGGCCCATAAGGAGTTTGAAGCTGTGCCATCGATAGTCCACCAGATGCTAAAATTCCCAACTCCCTATGGGGTAGGGGAAGTTCAAGGCGACCGGACCATAGCACGAGAATGTTACTTCAACTTGGCCGAAGAGAGAGAGGCCTATAAGAGGGCAACTACCACCTATAGCATTGATACATTGGACCCAAGAGATGAAACAAAGTTGAAGAAGGGAGAGGCCGCGGAAGAGGTAGAATCCATCGTCCTCAATGAGAACGAATCGTAAAAAAACATCCAGGTCGGCAAAGCCCTAAATATAGAAATTAATGAAGAGCTGATAAACTTCCTGGGGAAGAGGCAGAGTGTCTTCGCTTGGAGTCACGCAGACATGCCCGGTATCAACCCTGCGTTTATGAGTCACAAGCTCAACGTGACCAAAGAGGCCAAGCCTATCAAATAAAGACGAAGAGTTTAATATAGGGAGAAGTACGACGTCATCCGGGAAGAGGTTAAAAAATTGGAAGAGGCTGAGTTTATAAGAGAAGTCATACACCCGGAGTGGTTGCCAAATGCAGTCATCGTGCCCAAAGCCAATGGGAAGTGGAGAATGTGTGTTGATTTCACTGACCTGAACAGGTCTTGCCCAAAAGATAGCTATCCCTTACCTCGAATAGATCAGATGGTAGATGCTATTACAGGTCACGAGCTCATGAGCTTCATTGATGCGTATTCAGGCTACAATAAGATTTTTATGGAAGCGGAAGACTCAGAGAAGACAACCTTCATTACCGACAAAGGGACATACTGCTACAAAGTGATGCCCTTCGGCCTGAAAAATGCGGGGGCAACATACCAACGTCTTGTTAATTAAATGTTTGAAGATTAAATAGGCAAAACTATGGAGGTGTATGTAGACGATATGCTGATGCAGAGCTTAAATGCCTGCACTCATGTGGCAGACCTTGAAAAGACCTTTGATACTATGGACTTGTACAGAATGAAACTCAACCCCGCAAAGTGTGTATTCGGGGTAGGAGCTGGGAGGTTCCTTGGATTTATTATCAATCAAAGAGGAATTGAAGCAAACCCTGAGAAAATCAAGGCATTTCTTGATATGAAGACATCGAGGAGTATCAAGGACGTCCAAAGACTCTCGGGGAGAGTGGCCGCACTCAACAGGTTTGTTTCCAGAGCAACGGACAAGTGTCTTCCATTATTTAAAGTGCTTAGAAAGGCCTTCCAGTGGAACGAAGAGTGCGAAGAAGCTTTTAACCAACTCAAGTCTTACCTTGGGTCTCCCTTGTTGTTATCTCGACCCATAGTAGGAGAGAAATTGTATGTGTATCTAGCAGTCTCTGAATCGGCTATCAGTGCAGCCATAGTGCGGGAAGACGTTGGAATCCAAAGACCGGTGTATTTCAACAGTAAAGCCCTACAAGGGTCTGAACAAAATTACCCTCGTATGGAAAATTTAGCCTACGCCCTGATACATGCTTCAAGGAAGATGAAGCCCTACTTCCAAGCCCATTCCATGGTTGTCCTCACCGACTCCCCACTAAGGCAGATCCTACACAAACCTGAGAAATCTGGAAGGTTGATGACTTGGGCCATTGAGTTGGGGGAGTATGACCTTACCTACCAACCTAGGACAGCCATCAAGGGGCAAGCCCTCGCAGACTTCGTTGTTGAGTTCACATGGGAAGAGGCCGACGCAGAGAATGACCGAGAGGGTGTTGAAGGGACAAATAGCAGTGTCTTTCGAGAGCAGGAAGAGACGACACCAAACGTCTTCTGAGAACAGGAAGAGGTTGAACCAAACGTCTTCCGAGAGAAGGAAGAGGTTGCACCAAACGTCTTTCGAGGCCAGGAAGATGTCGTATCTAAAAAATTAGGGGAAGAGTAGCGGAGAAGGAGGAGGATCGGTACCTCTTCAAGCAAGGAATCATATCACAGGGGGCCTTCTCATCGGATACAGACATTTGGAACCTATTCATTGATGGTTCTTCCTGCGACAATGGAAGCGGTGTAGGGTTAATACTTTCAGCTCCAGATGGTGCCAACATTGAATACGCTTTGAGGTTCAATTTCAAGGCATTTAACAACGAGTCAGAATATAAAGCCATGATAGCAGGCCTCTCATTGGAAAAGACTATGGGGGTAAGACGACTCCTACTTCACAACGACTCAAGGTTAGTTGTCAATCAAGTATTAGAAGTCTATGAAGCTAAGGATGAAAGGATGGCTAAGTATCTTAAGAGGGTGAGAACGATGTTAGAATATTTCGAAGAGACAAAACTGAAGAGAGTACCTCGACAAAGTAACAACCACGCAGATGCATTGGCAAGGTTGGCCTCGGCGACGAAGACAGACGTCAGAAGGACAGTTCTGGTCGAGGTTTTAGGAAAAGCGACCATTGAGGAAGAAGAGGTATGCAACCCTTATCTCAATTTGAATCTAGGAGACTCATGGATGGACCCCCTCGTCAGATATATCAAAGAGGGAGAGCTACCCGAATCCAAGCTAGAGAGGAGAAAATTGAGATATAGGGCTGCCAAGTTCTCCATAGTAGGAGACATCCTGTACAAGAAGGGATTTATGTTGCCTCTCCTCATATGTGTACATCCCACCGAAGTTCCCCGGGTCTTACAGGAATTTCACGAGGGTTCTTGCTCCAGTCACATAGGAGGAAGACCCTTGGCCAAAAGAATTATTACCCAGGGATACTGGTGGCCAACCTTGGCCAAAGATGCTGCAGCTTACGTGAAGAGGTGCGATAAATATCAGATATTCTCCACTATTCCTCATCAACCTCATCAACCTATGACGTCAATCACCTCTCCATGGCCATTCACAGTATGGGGAATTGACTTAGTAGGTCCCTTACCAAGAGGTGCCAACGGTTATCGGTTCTTGATAGTAGCCATTGACTACTTCTCAAAGTGGGTGGAGGCAGAGCCGATGATAACGATAACAGAACAGAAGAACTTTTAATTTATATGGAGGAACATCATATGCAGACATGGCCTCCCAAACACTCTCATCTCAGATAATGGAACCCAGTTCAAGAACTCCTCTTTAGAAAAATATTACGTAAGAGTTGGGATAAAGCAGTTCTTCTCATCTCTTGGCCAGCCTCAGGCAAACGGTCAGACCGAAGTCACGAACAGAATAATCCTCGACGGAATCAAAAAGAGGTTAGAAGAAGCGAAGGGAAGATGGACTAAAGAGGTTTACGCTGTGTTATGGGCCTACAGAACCATGGCAAGGACACCAACAGGAGAAACCCCGTTCATGCTAGCCCATGGCTCAGAGGCCGTCATACCAACAGAAGTGGGACTCCCTACTCATAGGGTCCTGACCTATGACCCTGATAAAAATGAGGACGAGAGGAGACTAGACCTAGATCTGATCGAAGAGAGAAGAGAAGACGCAGAAATCAGACAAGCAGCTTACCAGCAGAGAGCAGTAAAATTCTACAATCAGAGGGTGAAGTCAAGGCCCATCACCGTGGGAGACTTAGTACTGAAGAAGACCTTGCAAAAAACAAACAAGCTCCACCCAAACTGACATGGTCCCTACAAAGTAACAGAAGAGGTTGTGCCCGGGACCTATAGGCTAGAAAACCTAGAAGGGGAACCTTTCGCTAACCCATGGAATGCTTATCACCTAAAGAAGTATTACATATGATGTTGTAAAAAGTTATGTAAATGTACCATATTATGAAGAGGTTATCAATAAAAGATCAGTTTCCATAACGATTCTTGCTTCATTATTCTCTAATGGTAGAAAGTATGAGGATAACATCTTAGGTGATGACCTCGGACCCTTATAACAGCATTAAGTGGTGACAAGGTCTGAGGTCAGACACCATATTGGGATGACCTCAGACCATTAACATCATTAATTTAGTGAAGAATTAATGAGGATAACATCTTAGGTGATGACCTCAGACCCTTATAATATCATTAAGTGGTGACAAGGTCTGAGGTCAGACACCATAATTGGAGGACCTCAGACCCTTATAACATCATTAAGTGGTGACAAGGTCTGAGGTCAGACACCATACTTGGATGACCTCAGACCCTTAACATCATTAATTTGGTGAAGAATTAATGGAGATAACATCTTAGGTGATGACCTCAGACCCTTATAACATCATTAAGTGGTGACAAGGTCTGAGGTCAGACACCATACTTGGATGACCTTAGACCCTTAACATCATTAATTTGGTGAAGAATTAATGAGGATAACATCTTAAGTGATGACCTCAGACCCTTATAACATCATTAAGTGGTGACAAGGTTTGAGGTCATACACCATACTTGGATGACCTCAGACCCTTAACATCATTAATTTGGTGAGAATTAATGAGGATAACATCTTAGGTGATGACCTCAGACCCTTATAACATCATTAAGTGGTGACAAGGTCTGAGGTCAGACACTATACTTGGATGACCTCAGACCCTTAACATCATTAATTTGGCGAAGAATTAATGAGGATAACACCTTAGGTGATGACCTCAGACCCTTATAACATCATTAAGTGGTGACAAGATCTGAGGTCAGACATCATACTTGGATGACTTCAGACCCTTAACATCATTAATTTTGTGAAGAATTAATGAGGATAACATCTTAGGTGATGACTTCAGACCCTTATAACATCATTAAGTGGTGACAAGATCTGAGGTCAGACACCATACTTGGATGACCTCAGACCCTTAACATCATTAATTTGGTGAAGAATTAATGAGGATAACATCTTAGGTGATGACCTCAGACCCTTATAACATCATTAAGTGGTGACAAGGTCTGAGTTCAGACACCATACTTGGATGACCTCAGACCCTTAACATCATTAATTTGGTGAAGAATTAATGAGGATAACATCTTAGGTGATGACCTCAGACCCTTATAACATCATTAAGTGGTGACAAAGTCTGAGGTCAGACACCATACTTGGATGACCTCAGACCCTTAACATCATTAATTTGGTAAAGAATTAATGAGTATAACATCTTAGGTGATGACCTCGGACCCTTATAACATTATTAAGTGGTCACAAGATCTGAGGTCAGACACCATACTTGGATGGCCTCAGACCCTTAACATCATCAATTTGGTGAAATTAATTGTAAGGATAGCATCTTACTTGATGACCTCAGACCCTTATAACATCATTAAGTGGTGACAAGGTCTGAGGTCAGACACCATACTTGGATGACCTCAGACCCTTGACATCATTAATTTGGCGAAGAATTAATGAGGATAACATCTTAGGTGATGACCTCAGACCCTTATAACATCATTAAGTGGTGACAAGATATGAGGTCAGACACCATACTTGGATGACCTTAGACCCTTAACATCATTAATTTGGTGAAATTAGTTATAAGGATAACATCTTAGTTGATGACCTCAGACCCTTATAACATCATTAAGTGGTGACGAGGTCTGGGGTCAGATACCATACTTGGATGACCTCAGACCCTTAACATCATTAATTTGGTGAAAATTAATTATGAGGATGACCTCTTAGTTGATGGCCTCAGACCTTATAACATCACGAAAGTGACAAGGTCTGAGGTAAGGCTATTAATTTTGTTCAAGCAGACATCATTGCACAAAGACTTCAGAGCTAAAACATCGCATGACAGAAGCATTCAACAAAACAAATGAAGTGAAAATCATCCTCAGAGGTTGTCATACAATTGAAAGATTCAAAATATATGAGTTAACGATGTTCTTCAGAGATTACAAACAGTCAGGGGTTACAAATAAAGCTTCACAATTAAGCCTAAGGATTAGAAGGAAGAGTGATGGCATCCTCGGCCTGATTTTCTTGGCCAATGTTTGTAACCTCGACCTCGTTATCTCTGTGGTTAGCTCTCCCTGTCTCTGTACCGTTCAGGGGCACAGTATCTGCAGGGGTAGCGACCTCCTCTTCAACCTCCTGAAGTGCTTGGGCAAACTGAGGGTCAGCAAAACCCAGACCTACGAAGTCAGAGGCCTTCAGAGTCCCTGCCTCCTTCTCCTTAGCAGCCGCCCATTTGAAAGTAGCCTTGATACCTCTTTCAAGGTATTCAAAGCCAAAGCTCATGAACTCATCCGAGACTTTGTAGTCTGCCAAAATCCCCTCAGAGGCATCTTCAAGGGCTGCCTTCACTGCAGAGTCGACCTTCTGCTGGAGAACATCATCCTTAGCCTTCAAATCAACAGCATGGTCCTTTTTAAGTTTGGAGAGCTCTTTCTCTAGCCCCTTCACCTTCTTCTTAGACCCATCAAAAGCAGACTTCAGACGGTCTACTTCTTCATTCAAAGAGTTTTGCACCTTCTAGGCCTCTTAACCCTTCTGGATGAGGGGTAACTTCCTCATAGTCCAATTGGCGAGATGATGCATGGCAGCCAGGCCCTGCAAAACATGTGATCGTGTGTATGAGTTGAAATTCAAAAGCAGAAGTTATACTTTGAAGATAATACTAAAATCTGTATTCATACCTGAATAGACATGTGGAGGACAAATTCAACCAGAAGAGGTGTATCCCTTAATAAAAAAAAAACGTTTATCGGCCTCAGTCATGGCAGAGTCGATGGCATCAAGTGCCTGCAGACTATGGCCTATTATGCTGTCATTGATTTTCAGTGGCTCTATGCGAGCAGCCAAGGCATCAACAGAAGATATTGGGATGGCAGAGTTTTTTTGCCTCTGATCCTCAGGGGCATGGTCAGTAGCGTTCCTCTTCCTTATGTCCTGAGCCTTCGAGGTTGAGGGAGGGGGAGGAGGAGCATTCAAAACTGCCTTCTTAGCAAGCTTCGTCAAACTCGGTGCAGCCATCTCCCAAAGCTCGTCTGATATCCCCTTTGGGCGCTCTGTAAAATAGAAAGGTCTGAGTTAGAGAGTTAGACATGCATAAACTCAAAGGTATAACTTGAATAAAAAAACACTTACCAAGCTCTGTAAGAGGACTTCCCTCTAAACCCGTCTCAGAGAGGTAGTGGGGGGTCATCAGGTGTTCAAATTTAACGAGCAGACCATGCATCCCCTAATCCTGAAGGTCTTTGACCTTCTAAAGGTTTTGTAGGCTTAGACCAGGGTCGGCCTTGGCAGATATTGTGATCTTAACCCATCTTATGGGCATACGCGGATCTTATGGGGAAGAGGGGGCACATGGACCAAATTCCCATGGCCCTGAGGCAAAGAAGTAGCGAGGCTTCCAGTTGTGGTTGGAAGTCTGAGTTGTCTGGAGCATCTTCTTCTCAGGTTTTTAAGCTACAAAATGATAATAGCTAGGATGATTTTTGGCAGACGAAGGGACATAGAAACCTACAAAGACTTGGACTGGAAGGTATGAGTGGTGAATAACCCTCCATAGGACGATGGCCCCAATTATTACCCTCCAAGCATTGGGTGACAATTAGGAAGGGGCCAAGTTGATGTAGGCTAGGATGGACCTAATGATGGGATAGATGGGCAAATAAAACCCTAACTTGAACATATGCTCGTACAAGCAGATCTCACCATCTCGACCGTGATAAGCCCTCTTTTCCCTCAGAGGTCTCCTGAGCTTTATGTAGGGGCTGATAGAGTATAAGTATCTGAAGCAAAGAAGGTCTACCTCAGTAATCGAATTCTTAATCTCGGTTTCCTCAGAGACGTCGATGTCACTCTCAACATCATCGTCATCATCATCATCCAGCTCAACGTCGGCCGGAGCAGACGTTGGAGGATTACTTGGGAACTTCTGAGCGAACTCAGCCCCGGTGACGGCCGATAGGGGAATGGCGTCTAGTATTGGTGGAATAGCCATGCTTGGTTCAACTATCTCAACCTCTTAGGAAGAGGACAATGTGCTTGAATTTTTATGAGACGAGGCCCGACTGGAAACCTCTGGTTGATCAGAGACCTGATCTTGTTGATTTGTGAAGTCCATGGCCTCTTGGAAAGAATCCATAAACATAGGGTTTGATGTGGAAGACTCAGACTCAGACATCGGTGATGGTTCAACAGGTACCTCGGCTTAGTTAGTGGGTTCTGATGGTTCAGGGTATACTACCTTCAGGGGTAGTGGAAAGATAGGTCTGAGAGGGAATTCCTGTGACCTACGAGCTTCCTTTTGCGCTCTTTCTATTTGCCTAATTTTCTCTAAATTCCTCTCTCTGAGAGAAGGGAACTCCTCTAGGAGTTGGTAGAGGGGTCTGAGCATAAGAGGCAGACCCTACACTTGCAACTCTCCTAAACAATAAACAAGACTGGCTAATGGAATAATGCAATTTAAAGATCGAACTATCAAACCTAGATCAAGAACAGTTCACCTGAAAATATGGTGACCTCACTGGAAAACTCCAAAAACTCACCGAAAAATACAAAAGTAAGGCAAAAAGCAGGGAAAATGAAGGAAAAGGATTGGAAGAGGATACCTGAGGATAAAATAGTAAGGAAGAAGGAAGAATATTGCGAGGAATCACCACTAAAATGCTTCGAACCAAAGCTTTTTTAGAGAGAGAAAGTGCTGCTGAAACGAATCGAGCAAGGAAAGAGAAGTGAGGAAGAAGGAGGGAAAATGGCAGTTTAAACCGTTAAATATGGGTGCACGCTTCCTAAGGCCCATTATTGCCTTGAGAGCCCCAAAGGACGGCTGACATCATATGCTTGTCAAGCACGCCTCACTTCAGCAATGGACAAGTGTCAAATGAGCATTGGCACATAGAAGAAAGACCTCGGAGGTGAAGAGATCCCACAGTCACCTTCTCTCACATGTAACTAAGGGCTAGGAGGTGATTGATATGCCCTAAGTGTCACCTCGGCCCAGATACATCAACCTAGGCTGAGGGCATGGCTGACGTTGGAAAGGCCTTGAATCAGTGACTCTCCGCCTCGGCCATATTAGGGTCGATCCTAGCCGACACCACCACTAACCTCTTCAAGGGGTCAGCAGTTCATCAACTCTCCCGGGAATGACAACCTCGGTCGGGGGTAGGCCGAGGTTACAAGGAGACATACCACTACCAAGGTCAACCCCACCTGTGAATCGGCCAATGTTCCAAGCACATGCCAACCTAATCTCGGCCTAGGCCGATCTTAAGGCTTTACCTCGACTTCACTTAAGCCGAGGCCATGATGGCTCATCTCAGATAGGATGGGCAGCTGGACCTTACCAACCTCGGACTCTTCTAGGCCGAGGTCATGACCAAGCACGAAGGCCGAGCACTTATTGACATGTGTGGAAAAGGACACGTGGAGGCAATTCAGTTATAACAAATCATTCCCCTCACGTGGGGGGAATATTTCATCATCATTCTCTACATATGTCAGTGACAGATGTCTTCATCAGATTGGCTAGATCAACACATACATGCACATTACATGCATGGGGGGTACATTACACCCCTCAAGTACTATATATAGAGGTCATCCTCTACCTTGCAAAGGATCCAAAAATAGCAACCCTAGCTGAAACTCTGTTCAAATACACAGTAGAGAGAGAAAGCTTAAGAGATTGTATCTATGTCCATTAGAGCCCTCATACATTGATACACATCATACACTTGCACAGTGGACGTAGGCCTGATTGGCTGAACCACTTATATTCCGGTGTGAATCATCTTCTCCTCACCTCCTTCTACTATATGTGTATATACCCTTATATTGCCATTGTTAACATTGAATTGAGCTCACAAACACCTTGAAGGGTGGTGCTGCTTCTAGCACCATCAACCGTCATCTACAAAAGTGCTTGAGGAAGCTACCATTCCCGTATAATTATCCTATCGTCATCTTCTTGAACAATAATTATGGTGACGCCTATTGCAATCACTGGTCGCTAAAATACTCTATGGCTTCTGCCGAGCCTCTCCTCCTACAGTCCTTCCAATGGCCTTCGCTGGTCATACTATATTGTTTGGTGTACGAAGTTCAACCGAACTTGTATATATCACATCAACTATACTTAATAGCAGAGGAACGTAAATGCGCGTACGTAAAAGAATACAACAATCCTATCATATGGCTTTACATAAAAAAACGCTAAGCTGAAACATTGAAAATCCGCACAGATCCTAAGGACACCACCTGATGCTCTGATTCTGTGACACCCCGCCCAATTAAATATTGGATGATCAGTCCTTTATTAAATTAAAATAGGATTCTCATTTGGTTCATTCTTAGCATCACTGCCAAAAACAATATTAATTACTAATTTCCTAATAGTTAATTAAGAAAGTTTTAAATTTCATCTTTCATTAAAAAAATAACAATATGCGTAAACAAAATAAACTACACCATACACACAATCATTGTCTAAAATGATACTGTAATAATAAATAACTTGCCGAATAAACCATTGGCTACAAAATCCAAAACCAAAATATCCAACAACTAATAATAAACCGCAATACAAAAATCTGAACTGAAATAAAATCTGAATAAGTCCCAAAGGAAACACGCCCAAACTAAAATACTATGATAAGATTCCTAATCTAGGAATGAAATGAAAGAATCGTCTACTCCAACTCCTGCATGAATCCACATATGTCGTAGCTGTGTACCCCTGGAAAAGATAATCAAGTCTGGCGTCCCTGTGGGTGGACACCTAAAAGGTTTTGAAAATATTTGCTGCAAGGGTTAGAACCCAAAACATTTTGAAAATATTTAGCAAGTGATTAATGTTGTAGTAAATAAAATGCATGAATGCTCTTCGTATTTAAGTTAGTGTCGCACTTTCTTGAGATAATTATCGCCCCTAATCTAAAGTGCACACATAATGCTTCTTCCTAACCCTCCTAGTTGTACTACCCCATCTAACCAGCCTTGTTATGCAAACTGCTCAACACACTACTCTAGCCCGAGTAATCTTACCGTTTTCATAAGTTATTTATCCCATTAACTTAATTAATCATCTTCAATTAAGTCTATATATTATTCTCAGTCTTTGACCTTTTTCCCCGTATAATATTTTACTATGCCCACCCGTATTGCCCATACAATACGATACCAAATTTTCAATTCCTTATTTCATATTTTGTTTCACCAACTAATTATAAAATTCACGCATACTGAAATTAATTTATATATCACTATATACAATGCTCAATCCCTTATTATTTATTCAGTATCACCAACTAATTATAAAATTCTTGAATGATAAAATTAATTTAGATATCACTATCTACAATGCTCAATCCCTTATTATTTATTTAGTATCACCAACTAATTATCAAGTTCTCATATACTGAAATTAATTTAGATATCACTATTTACAATGTATACTAAAGCACCCGCAGTAGAATGAATATATATATATATATATATATATATATATTCACACCACTATCATAATATATACGCATGCGACATCCCTAGGCGGAGACCTGCGATGCGGGCATACTCTACTATCAAGTCCTGGTACATCACGCACTAAATAAGGACATCAGTTCAAATATATCCCTCAAACCAGAATTCAAATAACACATATTGGAGGCTAACATAGTCCTAAGCCTATGTGTTATACACACCTAATGTACCCAAATGACCAGTGACACCCTTATGCACACAAGTGGTGCTCAATCCGTAAGTTCTATGTTCTGAGGTACAAATCAATATCCCCCCAAATGGGCTCATCAAAATAGGACTATCCACGACGCAAAACCTCCCGTGATAGCAAGTAGCCAAGGTATGTTTACACATAATCAATCAATCAATAGGTAATTGAAGAGTGCGTAAACGCGGTGTGTGGTATAGAATAAAATTATTCGCAAGTTTTCAATTAAACCATATTCAATTAGAGTCTATTTTTTAACAAAATAAATACAGCCCCTAAACAAGCGTTAAAATTAAGAAGATATTTAATTGAACACAATATTTCAATTAAATCCTAAAACATGCATCTAGATGATTTATCAAATAAAATAAACCATGTGACACAACATATCAGGAAAAATCTCCGCAAGAAAAAACCATATTATTTTCAGTATAATTTGTGAATAACGATTACATGGATTATATTGAAAATAAGTTTGACATACGAAATACCCGCAGGTGTCGGTTTCGATGTCATCGACTGGAATCTCCCACAAGAATTCCAGATGGGAAGCAATGAAGAAGATATCGGCTTCTCCATAAAATACTCTTCAATGAGTAGAATAGATCATTTGAAGGTTTATATTGTGCACTGATACTTGGGAATGAAGTGTGATTATAAAGAAGGCTAAAAGCCTTAAAAAAACCTTTAGCAAAAGAGGGCCGTTTTTGTGCCAGAAATTGCTCAACATGCTGGAAAAGAGACTTGGCCACTAAAGTCAAAAAGTGACAACATTTGGCACAAAAATTGAGGTCAGCGTCGTCGTTCGAACAAAATTGGATGTCGCTCGAACGAGAAGACATGTCGTTCGAACGAGTTTGCGTGACATGCTTATGTCGCTCGAACGACATGTTATCTCGTTTGAACGAGCACGATTTCTAAAAAAGTCCGTTTCAACTTAGAAAAAAAATTATGCATTTGATAAAAAATAATTTCAAACTTTTTAAAAAATATTTTCAAAAAAATTCCCAAATATATATAAAAATATAAACAACTCCAATTAATCATTTTACGGATAGTGCGTCTTGGAGTTATGGGAAACGGTTGAGCAGTACGTAGCATGTAGCTTAATGCACCAGTGAAGATGATGGATGCATGGATTCAAATAAAGGCCGTCGGGGATGATCGTGATGATGTGATGAATGTAGCGGTATCAGACATACAAATTGTGATCTAGGAAAAACTTTATAAATCCTCGATTCTACCCCGGACATTTATAAAATTATGCCTTACAAATCTCTCCCTATGTCTATGCCGGTACATTCATAAAAAAAATCAGAATTATGCAGTCTCCTCAAAACAAATGATATATAAGATAATATCCCTATTAAACCCTCGAACTGAGAATACTAAATGACATGTCTTCAATCAAACTTCAACATCTTTAAATCTTCAACACTTCAAAAACTCCCAAAGCTTTTCTCATCAGGGTGTGCCATCCAATAGATATCAACTTTGTACCTACACACATGAGAAAAATCAAATACCCGTGACACGCAACAGTTTGATTTATAATGATATGCAAAAATCAAAGATCAATGAAGCTTAAGCAAATCATAGATAAATTAACATAAATTTCTCCCCCATAATTCATTCTCCTCCTTTTTATGATGTCCCCAAATAGACAGATATGAGAAGCATAAAAATGGAAAATGTCACAAAAAAAATGTTCTTTTTTTTTTAAAATTTTTCAAAGAATCAAAGAATGTTCTATTTTTAAAATTTTCAAATTTTTTACAAAAAATATACAAAAAGGCTCACACCATGAAAGAACATAAAAACAACCAAGTCGACGATAGCGTAGATGCAGGGGTGCGAACACATTCGATAGGTAAATAAACTCAATCAATCATATGTGCAGGATGCATACGTGTACTCCTAACGAAAGAACATCAAAAGTATCCTTAGGTGTAAACATTGTTGAATTTAGATGACATCGTCTTAATCAAATCAACAAATCAAAGTAAAAGTGATTTCCACACCAATAACGTCCAAAACTATTTAGCGCTTTTTCAAGAATTTTAAGAACATGCAAACCCATTTAAATTTTCCAACCAAACACCCTCAAATATATTTTCTTTTAGAGGTGATAAACTAAATTCTCAAACTTTAGAGAATTGATGGTGAAACCTAATGGACCATTTTGGCATGTATTTCTTTTTATTGCCTTTAAATTTTTTCGGGCTCTTTTAACCTCTTTGGACCCCGGATAATAAAATTCCTCAATTTTTTAGGTCCGTTTTAACGGTGGCTTTAGCGCAAAGGATAGATAATTACCTTTCATAGCCCCTCTCCGTTTTTAAAATACCACACAATCTCACCAAACGGTTTTTACACGCACACCTTTCTTATCAAGTTTTATCACGCTTGGTTCGTTTTAAGGACATGATTGAAGTGAAATCACCCAACCAACATGTGATAAGACAAGTACAATAATCAAACAAATCCGTGCATGCGTGCAATAAAGGAAATGATGAGTCAAACATGTAGGAAGTAACACTTAATTACATCTTAATGACTCCAAACATTATAAAGCACAAAGATGACAAGATATATTGTCTCAAAACACTATCAAATAGTCACATGAATAAATGGAATGAAATTGTGACTTGGCGATCTTAAATGTTCATCCATAAAAGGTGCAAATAAAATACAATTTTTTTTTGATATTTTCTCAAAATTTAAAAAGAAAATCTTTTTGAATTTTTTCAAATAATTTTATCAAAATAAAATCTTTTTGTATTTTTCAAATAATTTAAAAAAAAAATTATACACAAAGTACATGTCATAACGCTAGCAAATATGCATATCATGAATCAAAAACTAGCGTATGACAAACATGCGAACACAATCATCTATATAATATGGAAAGAGAAGAAGCATGTGCAAGTAAACGAGATTCAACAAGTCTAAAATCTAGCGTATCCAAAAGTGATTTCCTAACCCAAGTAGATGTGAAATGTCGTGTGGGGGCTTTGAGAACTACGGGAAAACTAGACTTAAACTTCCTAGGACATCTTCCAAGATTAAAACAAAATCTCCTAAGGTGACCTTTCCTCCCACAATGTGAACATGTGTAAACGGGTGGAACGACACTTATGGGTTGACTTTTTCTAATGTCCTTAGGAACGGTTGACCCTCTAAAACAAATAATGGTTTTTGCTTCAGCACTAGAAGCATGAGAACAAAATGCGCCATTACCATCACTATCAAACCTACTTGAATCGTTTAAATCATTTTTTAACTTTAAAATATTTGATTCAAGCAAAGAATTAGACTCTTCCAAATTAAGGGACGCCTTTTTAAATGTTCAACAATTCCTAAAAGCGTGTCTCTCTCTCCCTCAATTAAAACAAACTTATCCCTAAGAGTCTTTTCACGTGCCGTAAAATCATCGATTAATTTTTTATCCTTGACGGCACAAACGGAAACCCTAGAATTTTTTAAGTCCTCCAATTCCTTTTCTAAAACTAGGACTTTCTCATCACTCTTCTTTTTGGCAATTTTCAAAGAATCAAAATCAATACACAAATTACCAAAGTGCTCACGACAAATATCACTTTGAGTTTGAAACGCTTTCAAATATTCAATCTTACATTTAAAGAGAGAATTTTCTTTTTAAAAAACTTTAATTCTTTTGCAAAGTTTCAAATTCAAACTTTTTAATTTTTCAGCACGGTCGTGAACTTTTTCAAAAATAGGCTCCTCATTAAATGGGCGTTCCATCCAAAAATTGTGAATAAACATAAAAATGATTAAAAAAAATCAATATCACACGATTTTGCGGAAAATAGGAAAACGCGATAAATTAGCGCAACCTGCTCTGATACCAATTTGAAGAGTGCATAAACGCGGTGTGTGATATCGAATAAAATTATTCGCAAGTTTCCAATTAAACCATATTCAATTAGAGTCTATTTTTGAACAAAATAAATACAGCCCCTAAACATGTGTTAAAATTAAGAAGATATTTAATTGAACACAATATTTCAATTAAATCCTAAAAACATGCATCTAGATGATAAAAAATAATTTCAGACTTTTTAAAAAATATTTTCAAAAAATTTGCAAATATATATACAAATATAAAGAAATCCAATTAATCATTTTACGGATAGTGTGTCGTGAAGTTGTGGGAAACGGTTGAGCAGTACATATCATGTAGCTTGATGCACCACTGAAGATGATGGATGCTTGGATTCGGATAAAGGCCGTCGAGGATGATCGTGATGACATGTCGAATGTAGCGGTACCAGACATACAAATAGTGATCTAGGAAATTTTTTATAAATCCTCGATTCTACCCCGGACATTTATAAAATTATGTCCACACAGTAATCACGCAATATATATATATATATATATATATATATTCAACCCATAATATTTGTATCATATGTAGTGTACATATAACACCCAAATACCATACGTATTATTATTAATTCACTATTTCATTTCTCATCATATTTTTCCAGAGCGTTTTCCTCCACTCCTTTGAAAAGTCCTAGCCACCATTATATTATTTCGTTAGTTAAGATACGATGCCCGGACACATCCACTCGGCCCATTATTTAAGTCCCACGAATTTCATTTTCCATACTGTATTAATAAAAATCAATCACTAATTTATTTTTTGCTTCGTAATAACTTCCCACCAAATTCCCCCTTCTCACCGAGGCAAAATATTCCCATACAATATTTGCTGCAAGTTTTCCATCCCATATAATTAACAATTTACATTGAGACCCCTCTATTTTTAACCCTAAAAGTCTCCTGAATTGGTTCGCTATACCTAGGTCGTGGCTCTTCTTCCTCGCGATGCTATTTCCACCATTTTTAAACCCATTAGCTTTTATTAATCAAACCCAAAACTCAAACAATATTCCCATCATATTTTTCCCTCTAAACAAAATCTGAACATCATAATGATCGTTAAACATCATTAATTTATATCCTTCCCTGTTATTTCCCAAATCGGGTTTATAACAGTTTACGCAAATCTCATCCTAGATTCAATTCTATCAATCCCAATTACACGAGTTAACTACTGTATTTCGAATAAAAATTAGGTTCCAACAATCTTATATAGTGGTGTGACAACCCGCTCACCAAAATAAAGGGTGGCCAGCCCAATACTCCAATATAACAGGAATCATAGATGGAATCATTCTCAGCATCACAATAAAATATGAGTATCCAGGATAACCACCCAATATTTCAGTAAACGGGATGCCAATTTTTTTTTGTTAAAGAAAACATTTAAATAACCCAATACTGAAAAGATAGGGGAAACCCAAGAATGTATATATACTACAAGGATAATGAGTATACAGAAAAAGGACCAAATATGATGTTGGTCCACAGACTCTACAACAATGTTAAAATTTTTAATGAATTATCTAATACATGACATTAAATAATTACAAAGGCTTGGGACTCACTCCCGAATGCAAAACTTGATCTTAACTAGAGTGAAAAAATGAAAGCGGCTATACTATATCACCCGTAATACCCGCAAAGCATCATGGATCGCCAAAGACACCAGGATAGGAAGTCAGAAAAGGCATCCTTTGCGGCGGAGTACCTGAGCGGATAAGATTCAAGCATAACAAGAAATATGAATGGGTCAGGGCCCGGTTCTATATGATTACCAGATGAATAAAAAGTATGACAGTTATGAATGATGATCATGAGTAAATAATGAGAATCTAACTACACAATTTAAATCATAATCTAAGACATTTTTAATCAATCAATAAATCTAATCTAAGCGGGAAAAATAGGAACGATGAACATGAATTAAAACTTTCATCATATACCTTGATTCATTTCATATATCTATTCCTTAACAGGAAATATATAAACACAATTTTATGCACTTTATGGCATTCTTATCCCCATTTTACCTTTTATAAAAAAAAATCCTTTCCTTATCGGGAAAATAGTCATTTTCAAATGCTCTTTGTGGCATTTATATGTGCTCTTTATGACACTTCCATTATGCTCTTTGTGGCATATATATCCATCAAGTCCCACTTGATAAAGAATAGTTATATTTATAATTTTATTTATATAACGATTCTAAGACCTCCCGTCCGGGTTTACCCACTGTGCGCTCCCCTAAATGACCATCATCTTCCAGGGCCTATCATCAAGACAACCTGGGCACCTATAACGCAAAACGTCGGGAAGCGGCCATGTGCCTGCGGGATAGTCAAGACCACACCCGGAATCTCCTACCCATCGCAGAAAAATATACAACACAAACGCTCACATGGCCTAGGACTATATCCACCCTGCATTCATTAGCCAGGGGGCTTCACCTCACGCGCGAACTTCCCTTATGATGGCATTTAGAGAGGGTGTGTTTCATAAAAAAAAATCATATACCATATTCATAATTTATTAAATTACCATTTTCCATAATCAATACGATTTCCATTTCCATTTCCATTTATATGTTTCATTTTATCCAAAACCATAATCATTTACATTATTGTAAATTACACTACATTCTCTCCGGAGCCATACCTAATGCATCTCATCATTATAACCTCTATGGAGTTAAATAAACTTTTAATTATCTCCAAACATTTTTGGGTATTACTTTAAAACCCCAATACTATCATACCTCAAAGGAATGAATAAACTTTCAATTCATTCTCCCAACACACTTTTATGGTGTTATTATAAACCATCAAGGTTAACATAGCTCAATGGAGCCTCTAAATTCTCCCGAACATAACACTACGTCTCGTAGTTTAATAAAAATCATCTAGAAGAAATAATGCCCTAACATCAATTGGCATACCCCGGAAAAGTCCCCACATAACCTATTTCTAATGAAGGGTAGTCACTCATATCATCTAAGACTCTAGGACTCTAAATTTTACTTCATACAAGAAGGTTCTTAGATCCTAAACTTAAAGAAAGAAAGTTAAAATTAAACTAAGAAAATCACTCAAAATTGCAGAATTTTCGAATCGATTCGGCCAGAAAAGAGAATCGATTCGGACTATCCGAATCAATTCGGTCAGGGAAAACCTGACTTCTGCATAAGTACCGAATCGATTCGGACCTACTGAATCAATTCGGTCCACTCAGACCTGAACACTGCCCCTTGGGCGAATCGATTCGTCCAGGCCGAATCGATTCGACCCTGCGAATTTTCCAAGTTTTGTTCTAAGGTTTATGGACCCTAAATTTATACCAAACTCAAATATTTTCCGTATTTATACTTAACCAACATTATTAAACTATCCCAAATCATCCTACATGCTATATAACCCATATAATCCATAATTTTATCATCAACAACTAAGGTTAGGGTTTAAATAGCATAAATTCCATTTTTGATCCATAAATGATAATACACAACTATCATACAAATTACTCATCTTAAACCATATATTAACAAGTAGAAAACTTTCCTTGGAGTTGAAACCTCAGATTTCTTTGTGTACTAGCAACCCCAAATCTTCAATCTCCATTTTTCTCTTCTTTCTCCTCTTTTCTCCCAAGCTCTCTTCCTCTCTCTTTTTCTCTTTGTTTGGTAATACACAATTAGGAAAAGAAATAAGGTGCAAGACAAAAATCATGACTTAAGTCTAAATTCCCAAGCTAAATGGTTAATACCACAATAAAATGACTTGCAAATACGCATTTAAGCTAAAACTAGGTAAAAGTGTCCGAAACATCAAAACACAATATGGCACTTATTTTGACTCTCTCGCACCTTCTGGGACTAACTACGCCCTCTAAAATAGCATCCGGATATTTTATAAATTATTTCTAGTTCTGGTTATATTTAAACCAAAATGTCATTTTAAACACATGACACTATAAAACATACAACATGAGGATATTTACCTAAACATGCGGTAAATGTGCAACATTCCAGTAAATATTTACTTCTAACTCATTTAATTAATATTTACTCCAGTTCCATCATTATATATAATTACCTTATGCGGTAAATTAATATAAAATTAGCCTCCCAAAAGCGAGGGTTATTACAAGTAGTTCATCATCATTTGAATAATTAGTCTACACGATTTTACTCTAATTATCAAAAATCCAATTTGATATCAACATCCTCCCAAAAACGGATTTTCAATTACACCATTCTGATATGAATTGACTATCACAGATTTATATTGAATGAAAAATTAACCAATTGCCTCTAATGATTCATTGGTTCTAATCTTTTGATGCAAACGGCGATTCGACGAAGAACGCCCTCAATTTTTTGTGGTTTGGCTTCGAGAAACCTTCCTACTTTCTCCCTCTTTTCTTTTCTGCAGTTTTAGGGTTTTCTAAATGAATTATGGTTGTTCCCAATTTTTTTTATCTCAGATTAAATAATATAAATCCCGTTTTTAGGCTAATGGGCCAAACCCAAATGACCGGAACACTCCCGTGTGGGCCCGGTTATGCTTAAACATATCCCGAGACCCAATTACTACCCACGAGTACTATTTTCAGACTATCTCGACCTATTCGGAATCAACCGTGGCCTCTAAATTATCATCTGAGTTACTCTGTATAACTTTTCTTATTTCGCTTCAAAATATGTTCCACGTAAAAATAAATATCAACTTGAATTAATTAAATTTAACTTACCGAATTAAATAAATTCTCCAAAATAAATAGTTCTTCAAATTAAGTAAATTCTCCAAATTAAATAAATTCTCTGACTTAAATAAATTCTCCAAATCACTAATTTTAATTTAGTTCCTATATCCTAAAAAATATGGAGTGTTACATTACATTGATTTCTTATACAATTAGGTTTAATTCTCAATTTTAATAACACAATAATTCAATAAAAATAATTCTACTAGCATTTTAAGATCATAAATATGGGCTAATAAATATTCATGTATCCTCAAAGGTAATCAAGCTATGATTATTAATTAACGTTATTGGCCCAAAATAATCCCAAGAGGGAGATAATTGGGATTATGACATTTTTTTAATTCTTATCAAATTAATATTTCTTTATTTATTTTCATTTTCATTTTATAAACATTGGAACTTAGTAAACATATTTTCTTAGCTTGTTTGTAAAATTACTTCTCCATTGTTGTCTTTTATCCATATACATTCATAGTTATATTCAAGCAATTTAAATATTAAGCATATTAAAGTAAAGTTTGAATGAAAATATATTAAGGGAGGAAAAAGGATTTAAAGGAACTTTATAAATCGATATTTTAACATGGTTCAACCTTGCCTACATCAACACTCGATGCGGTACTCAAAAACTTTACTATCTCTATTTCATTTAGGGTGAAACCGAAACCTCACAAGGAACAACACCTTTTTAAAACTGCAACCAATAAGATGATACATTCGTTTTTACCTAAGTGGTACCCACATAATATCCCAATGAATTTAAATGCTTTGACTACCCATAATAATGACACTACTTATCAAGAAAATACAATGAAGTTTATCGCAATCAATAGTATAAGATTGGTAACCAAAACGTAAAGCAAAGTTGCTTCACAAAAACAATGGGGAGATGGTTTAGTTTCTCTTTCTAGAAAAGTAAACAAACATTTGATATCATGTATTTTTCTTGAAGGGTTATTTGGATTTGGATTTATATCTTAGTAGATTTGTGTTTTAATCTCCAAGCACATGTATTATTTTTGGGTAACTTGGTTTAAGAGTGAGTTTGTGTTTAAATCACTTTGAAACACAAGTAGGTTTTGGGTTTGTTGCTTAAGAGCAATCTTGTAAGGTGGATGGAGCTTTATCTCTCTACAAGTGTATTATTTATAACATTATCAAGAACATGACTTAAATGGGTTCAGGGTGTGTAACTTGGATGAAGTGTGTTTTGAATATTGGAACTTGTGGGGTTTGGTTTGGAAACCGGATATAATGGACTTGAAGTTTGAAGCTTTACTTCAATGGAGTTTTGGCTATAATGGAGATTTGAGTTTGAATCTCACATCAATGGAAAAGGGGTTTGGAAACTTGGTTTTTCTCTTAGAAAGCTCAAGTAAGAAGCCACAAGCTTGGGTTGAGGCTTGGTGATTTATGATGTATGTAGAGGGTATTATATATTGTAATGCTCCATAATTTATAGAAAATTAAATAGATGATATCTGCAAATATTTGTGTGTATTTATTTGTTGTGACTGGTGATGTCACTACAAATTATGTTTTTATCTAAAATTGTATTCAATTTAAAATACGATAATGAAATAATAATTATTTAATGAATAAAAATAATTGTGTTGATAGAATAATTTGAGTGAATTTAAGAACGTGTATAGTGTTCGATTACACCTTTAAAAGTTGGGTTTTAAGGCCCATAAGTTAGTATATAGTTTGGGCTAGACTTTAAACTATTTAGAGATGAATTTGGGCTTAATGAGTCAGGATTAATAAGGGGATCAAACCTAATTTCATGGATAACAAGATAAATATAGGATTAGGGTTAGCTTATTTCGTTTTTAACACTTTAAAAAGAAAACGCTAAGTCTAAAGAGAGGTTAAAGAGAGGGGAATACTTAAAGAATGAGAAATTGGAGGCAAGTAGAATTAGAGAAGAAGGAATTGGGCTAATTAGATTGGATATCACATATTTGTTCAAGACAAGTTTATTTAGTTTAATTTTATAATTAAGTTTGTGTTATAATGTGATTATTTATTGGGTTCTTAACTAAAACTACTAAAATTTGACTTAGTCAAATCGAATAACAATTTGTAGAATTATATTGATTTGGAAATTATGTTACAATCCATGTTATTAGAATATTGTGAAATTGATTTAATTCATCATGATTAGAATATAAATTATTCAATTAATGATAAGGTTATGAGATAACATGTTAGAGAATTAGAAGTCCTTGTTAATTTTGTGGATTAATCAATAATTGGGTTGAATTGGGATCAAATCACTTGTTTGTAATTAAGACTGGTAACCTTTAACTATGTTAGATTACTTGTCTTGCGTATTATATGTGATATACCGAACATGCACACTCGTGGGATACATACTAAAGGAGATATCCATATGGGGCACGAGCAACAATGATTACGTTGGTACCCTGATGTGAAAGAAGGTTTTACCTTGATCTATTAATGATGATTACATGGGTGCCCTGATGTGATGAGACGGGATTACCTTGGTTATGATTATCTTGGACACTATGTGCAAAAATTCTCATTGTATCCAGAGTAAAATGCTCGGGATAATCCTTTTAGATAGCTTTGGGTATGGGGCTATATGACTGGTATGAAGACGTAGTGATTATCCCTTTGGAGATGATTTGATCGTTATCGGTATGGAACATCCAATATTTAGGCCTCATTTTCACTAGTAATCTCCGAAGGCAACATGATAAGTCTTCAGTATGTGCGGTCTTGAGAAGTCCCTTTGTACGAGGTAGAAGTGTTGGACCATGTATATATTATGTAGATATAGATGTAGTGAATACTTGTATTGAGATATTATACAATTGAGATGTATAAGATGATTCAATATAATGAGAAAGTAGATGTAGAGACTACTTTCCCTTGTGATATTATATAATTGTGATCTATAAACTAATAAAAATGGAATTTTTATTCTATAGCAACGATTAGGACTTAATCACGGGGACCATATGGGCTTGGGTGTAGACGCATGTGATATTTAGGATTATTTTGGATTGGGTTAATTTAAAAGCAACTATAAGACTGAAAGAAGGTGTGTAGTTATGTTATAATTCAAAATTAATTACATTATTATGCTAATTAGATTTGTTGTTAACGTCTCTTATTAATATTTTTCAGAACATAGGTTCAGCTGTTGGATTTATGAATGATAGAGTTCTAGTTATATAATGGTATTAGAACTACATCAAATTAGGCGAACGGTCGCAGACTTGGGCCGTGACCAGGCCCAAAGCTTGCGGACCTGGATCCTGACTAAATCTAGCGTGACCAAAATCACAGGTCACGAAGAAAGTCTCTGACCAAGAGAAATGGTCACTGACCACTGTGTTAGGGAACACGATTGTGGATAAGGGTCGTGACTCATTGGTCACGAACTAAATACCTGACCCATGCGTGACTATATGTTATCTTGGTAACAGCCCATAGCCGTGACTGCTTTTTACCCGTCATGATTGTGGTCATAGCCTAAAGTCGTGACTGCTTTTACACTTCAAGATTATGGTCACGGACGAAACCCGTGACTGCTTTTTATTCTTTCACGATGGTGGTCAGGACCCATATCCCTGACCAACCATTATACCCTTTGCAGGGTGGTCATAAACTCCAATCGAGACAATATATATCATGAAAAAAATATGGTCGAGGACTAGAGCCATGACCATATTTAACTGGTAAAAAATGTGGGTTGTTTGGGTCTTATTTTCAAACTGGGAGTTCCGTGATTGCGTGATCGATTGCTATGTGTTACGTTATATGCGCACGAGGTGTTCGTGCCGCTTGCGGTGCCTTTTTTTTGTGTGTGTGGTGGCATCCGTTCCCTCGCGACACGTTTTTAAGCCTAAGTGTTCCTACTTTCAAATCCGAGAGTCCCGGGACTACTCGATCGATTGCTACATGTTAGTTGTATGCACATGAGGTGTTCGTACTGCTCGTGGTGTCATTTTTTAGGGCGTGGGTGACGTCCACCCCCTCATAGCACATTTTCAAGCCTAAACATTCCTACTTTCAAATTCGACTACTATTCTGAAATCGGGAGTCGCGTAACTGCACGACCGATTGCTACATGTTACGTTAAACGCACACGAGGTGTTCATGTCGCTCGCGGTACTGTTTGGGTGGTGGGAGTGGCATCCGCGCCCTCACAGCACGTTTTCAAGCCTAAGTGTTTCTATTTTTAAATCTCGGCCTATTCTCAAACTGGGAGTCTCACGACTATGCGATCGGTTGTTACTTATTATATTGGACACGCACGAGGTGTTAATGATGCTCGCAGTGCCAGTGGGGGGGGGGGGGGGGGTCCACCTCCCCACGGCACACTTTCAAGTCTAAGTGTTCCTATTTTCAAATCCGAGTCTTATTCTCAAACCGAGAGTCCCACGATTGTACGGCCAATTGATACGTGTTACGTTGGAAGTGCATGAGGTGTTCATGCCACTAGCGGTGCCATTTTTGGGGGGAGGGGAGGGGGGGGGGTGATGGTGGTTGCGCCTGTCCCCTCGGGGCATATTATCAAGCTTAAGTGTTCCTAATTTCAAATTTGGGTCCTATTTTCGAATCACGAGTCTCGTGACTAGGCGATTGGTTGCTACATGTTACATTGGATGTGCATGAGGTGTTCGTGACGCTCATGGTGCCGTTTCGGTGGTGGTGGTGGTGTGGTAGGGCATCCGCCCCGTCGCGACACATTTTCAAGACTAAATGTTCCTATTTTCAAAATCGGGTTCTATTCTCAAATTGGGAGTCCCGTGACTGAGCGATCGGTTGCTACGTGTTACCTTGAACGCGCACAAGGTGTTTGTGCTGCTCACGGTGCCGTTTTTTTTTTGGGGGGGGGGGGGACCGCCCCCTCACGACACGTTTTCAAGTCTAAGTTTTTCTACTTTCAAATCTAGGTCGTATTATCAAATCGGGAGTCCCAAGACTGTGCGACCGGTTGCTACATATTATGTTGGACGTGCACGAGGTGTTCGTGCAGCTCGTGATGCCATTTTTTATGGGGGAGGAATATATTTTCTATACCATCATCCCAGATTTCTGGTAGAGAAAGTAGAATACGACCGAATAGGTTCTTTTGCTGGGGATCAACTCCACGATTTACATAGTTGTTAAATTATTTCATCTTCTTATTCCCATACTTATAAATTGGAGTACCCTATATATGGCGCGCACTAATAAAAGATGTCTATGTGTGGTCCAATTGCAACCTCTCATACTCTTATTGCCATTGATTATTACCTTACCTCATTTTCCTGATAAAAATATACAAGGGAATGAACATGAGTCCTACAAATAAGGGTCATAATCAATTAATAAGTATTAATTCTAACATATGAGGTATAAGGGTATATTAGTTTTATTAAAGTTTTGATTCATCACTACCCTTCTCTCAACCCCTTGCATGTTGGATCTCAGCGATGTGAAATCCAAACAATAACCCACCGTAAGTGTTAAGACACATTTTGTTAGGATTTATTATGAGAGAGTTCAAAGGTATATGTGTACTATCAATCCAAAAAATCCAATATACTATATAACAGCCAAACCAACAACCAATAATTATCCCGTACTCATTCTATCATCTATGTGATAAAAGACATACCTATAATCACTATATCTCACTAAAGTAGGGTCATTTCTAATTAAACATATGCATGAAGATTAGGGTTTCAGTTTAAACTAAGTTAAAATAAAGAAACATAAATATATACATGAAGATTAGGATTTCAATTTTAACCATGGTTAAAATAGGTTAAAATAAACACACATTAACATATACTCACAAATCAGGGTTTCCATTTTAACCAGGGTTAAAATAAACACACATTAACATATACTCACAAATAAGATTTCAAATTTAATCAGGGTTAAAATTAATACACATTAAAATTTACAAGAAAATTAGGGTTTTAATTTTAATACGGATTAAAATAAATAGACATTAACATATATACACACACACACACGCGCACACACACACACACACATAGGGACAGAGCCAAGAATCCTAATGAGTGAGGGCTGAGCTCGTAGTGAACGCCAGAGATTCGGGGATTTCTTACTTTATATTTTAAAATTCATCATATATTCAATAATAATGTTAACACACATCAATTACTAACAACAACGAAAAAAATCAAAATACATTAGTCTAAAATTTTTCAATAAAAATTGAACCCTCAAATTTAACCACAAAATTTGAACCAATACATTGGTATTTTTTTGAAGAAAAATTTGTGGGTATTATCCTATATTTAATAATAATGTTAACACACACACACATAACACAATACACACATGCATACACACAATACATAAAAACATATATGGATTATACACATATACACACATGTATACACACATAAATGCACAAATACACAAATACTCGAATACAAAATGTTAGGGTATGAGGGATACATTTGAGATTGAGAGAGAGGGGAGCCGAAAAACTTGAGATTGAGAAAAAGGGGAGCTGGAAATGTTAGTGTTTGAGAGAGGGAAATTTCGGGTGAAAATGAGAAATTATCTCGTGTTTAAATATAAAGACACTGGTTACGGCTCTGGGCCATGACCCATGCGTATGACCAAAATTTTTTCCATGTCATCAACCGTGACTAGGGCCTTGAAATAGTTATGGTCACAGCCTTAGTTCATGACCCATACACCATTTTGAGGTGGTCACAACTATTAGATGGATTTGTGGCATCGATCATGTACATGGTCACGACCTAGGTTAGTGACCACACTTGGAAGGAATTTTGGCACAAATTTGGAGCCATGTTGGTCACACCTTGGTCAGGGATGAGTGTCGGGATCCTGATCCACAATAGTTAGGGTTCAAGGCTGTGACCAACTCTAAGTACTTCTATGACCACACTTGGTCATGGAACTGGTCATGTCATACCCCAAACCCAAATACATTCTAATCATTTATTTTAAAATAATTAAATCATACCATTCAACCAAATGTCATATAATTCATTTCATGATTATCATGTATAATGTACACAATGAACATAATCATGTCCTCTGTACAATAACGTAACTAACATCACAGTCATAATTAGAGGATATACAATACTATGATCGTCACACCCCAAAACCCAATATCCATACTAATCATTTGTCATTGGAATAATTAGATCATAATCTTGAGCCCATTGGAAATATGATTCATTCATCAATATTTTCCTACATAATGTGCATAATGAACATAATATTATTCTTATATCATAAAATTCAATATCAGAGTCATAGCGAACATACAATACCGTGATTAACTATGATCAACTCAATCCATACTAAATCAATATATACAATGTGTGAGTATATTAAAATCTTCAGTGTGACAACGATAAAATCCCATTTTTAAACCCCAGCTCTCTCCAACGGTGCAACTCTCAAAGCTACCGGTCATATGGTATCCTAGCTAGCAGCGTATGAACCTGAAATTGTTAAAATATAAACCGTAAGCATTAAGCTTAGTGAGGTACTCCTTCCCTGCAATAGAATAACAATTCTATATCGAATATGTAGCTATAAAATCCGAACAATCCTGCCCATTGGCAATAACAAATCATGGATCATAAGATCCAAATAATTCTGCCCATTGGCAATAACAAATCCTGGAACATTAGTTCCAACAAATCATTGGATCTTTGTCCAATTCCAATCCTGGATCATAAGACCCAAACAAATCCTGGATATTTTAATATCCAAACAAATCCTGAACACCGAAGTATTCAAACCAATTCTGGATCATGAGACCCAAACAAATCATGGATATTTTAATATCCAAACAAATCCTGAATACCGAAGTATTCAAGCAAATCCTCTCTTAGAGCTATATTCATATTTATATATGAAGCAAATCATAAGTACACTCACCTTGGCAGTTTAACTAGCTTTGCCCCTGCCTTTATCCTGTACTTGTTCAATCATCTCTTCTTCCCTTCCTATCATTCTTGAAATATTAGTATCATCATAAAAATATCAATAATCCAAAGAACTATTTAAACATAATTCAATCCATAAGCATCACATGATTCCATTCAAATCATTTATCACAAGTGAAGTTCCATCCAAATCCATGCTAGTATATTTAACATATCCAAATCATAGACAAAATATAAATTCATTTATTCTTGGAAATTCAATCCTTGTCATATTATTATTCTAATACAAAAGACGGTACATCATTTTAGGTCTCGTAGAGCAAGATATGCTCATTTCTTTACCACATGGCAAATCTGCCCTATAGGCTCTCTTATCGTTCATTCAACTCCCACGAATTTCCATAATTTTTCTACAACATAAATTTATATGATATTTCACCCAACATCAGTAAACATATTGAAAAATACAGAATTAAAGTTTCATAATTTTTAAGGTTCGTTTACTATGTCAAGCAAAACACCGAACACATGGCGGGCATATTTTCACCCTTAGAGCAGATTTCATATCCGAATTTCAAACTCTCACCAAAGACTCATTTCTTGGTATTTTCACATGATTTTCGGATATATCATACATATATGAGTCCAAGTTAATCTCTAATTGGAATCAATCAATTCCAGTAAGTATACAAAAATATATGGAAGTTTGAATAAACAAAGTTTCTAAACAAAGCAATTTTAGGGTTTTGTACATTCAACTTAACTTAAACTTGCATATATCCATACATATGCACCCAAGCATGAAAGGTCAATAAAAAATCAAGTATTTATATCATATAAATCATAAATGAAAGAAAATATCAAGATTCATGGTTGGAATTACCTTAGGGGCTTTTACGTAATTTTCTATGAATTTTTTTGAATGTTTCTCCTCACTTTCTTCTTCCTAACCCTCACAATTGTTTTTCCTCAATTTAAAACTCTCAAAAACTGAGTTTGCTGAAGAAAGGAGGATATCTCAAGGGTTTAAGTCGGCCAAAACAACCTCCACCTCCAACCAATCAATTTATAACATGCGGCATCATATAAAACAAAATATCATTTAAGGCTAAATGACTACTTTAGCCCCTGTTCGTAAAAAGACAATATCTTCCCACTCGGATGTCCATTCGATGGACCGTTTGTTGTGTTACAACCATAACTCATATATCTACAAATATCTAGTTTACACCTCAAGTCAATTGTTATGTCATAAAGGTCAAAACTAGTCTTAAACTTGAACATTCCTACCGAAAACTTCAAAATTTCACATTTGTAACTAGTTCGATTCTTCATGTTTTATGAAGGTAGGATTAGACTAAACATAATGAATTAACATTATATATACTAATAACATATTATACATATCACACAAGCTAATCATGATTTAAATATAATTTATCATAATTATATTCGGGTTGTCACAATTCTCCCCCAGTTAAGAAATTTCGTCCCCGAAATTGACATACCTTGGTTCTCTGAATCAAACAAATACGGATAACGAATCTTCATGCTATCCTCACTATCCCATGTAGCTTCTTCCATGGAATGCCTTCCACACAACTTTCTCAAGTGGGATCACATTTGATCTCACTATTTGTTCTTTCCTATCGACGATTGCAAGTGGTTCTTCCACATAGCTCAAATCTTCCTTCAACTCAATAGGTTGTTCCACCAATACATGTGAAGGGTCCGCTACATACTTTCTCAACATGGAAACATGGAAAACATCATGTAATCGAGCTAACTCCTGTGGTAATGCTAACTTGTAGGCAACCATCCCGACTTTCTCAAGAATTTCATAAGGTTCAATGTAGCGTGGACTTAATTTACCTTTCTTTCCAAACCTCATAACTCCTTTCCATGTAGCTATCCGAAGAAACACATAATCCCCTTTCTGAAATTCTAAATCTTTTCGTCGCTTATCCGCATAACTCTTCTGTCTGCTTTGAGCTGTTCTCATTCTATCTTGAATAACTTCACTTTTTCAGTGGTGACTTCAGTCAATTCTGGACCCTCTATCTTCCTTTCACCAACCTCACCTTAACATATCGGTGTACGACATCGTCTACCGTACAATGCTTCATATGGAGCCATACCAATAGTAGACAGAAAACTATTATTATATGCAAATTCTATCAAAGGCAAATATTCATCCCAATTTCCTTTAAAACCAAGCACACAAGATCTAAGCATATCTTCCAAAATCTGTATCGTCCTTTCAGACTGCCCATCTGTCTGAGGATGAAAAGCTGTACTAAACTTCAAGTTAGTTCCCATAGCATACTGCAAGCTATCCCAAAATCTGGATGTAAAGGTAGGGTCCCTATCTGAAACAATAGATACCGGTGCTCCATGCAATCGAATAATTTCATTAACATACAATCTAGCATACCTATCAACTGTATACGTAGTCTTGACTGCTAGAAAATGTGCGAACTTCGTCAATCTATCCACCACTACCCAAATCGAATCTGACCCCTTCTGAGACCGAGGAAGCCCAACTATAAAATCCATCATTACATGATCCCATTTCCATTCCGGTATTGGCAATGGCTGAAGCAGACCAGTAGGTTTCTGATGCTCCACTTTCACTTACTGACATGTAAGGCACCTCGCAACAAAATCAACTATTTCCTTCTTCATATTATTCCACCAATAATGCTCCTTTAAATCCCTATACATTTTAGTACTACCAGGATGCATAGTATAAATGGAATTATGAGCCTCATCTAAAATTTCCTCTTTCAATCCACACACATTAGGCACGCATAATCGTTGCTTATACAATAAAGTTCCATCATTCATAATACAAAAATCTTCGGACTTACCATCTCGGGCATCTTATCGTTTCTTCTCAAGAAATGGATCTTGACTTTGCAAATCACGAATACGAGTAGCTAACAAAGGCCTTACGCTTACGTGAGCAAAGAACCTATCCCCATCTGCTAGCTTTAATTCTACTCCCATCAATCTCAACTCCATGATGTGGGCAACTCTAGCACACCGAATACAAGATAACCTGCCCGAAGCCTTTCTACTCAGAGCATCTGCAACTACATTTTCCTTCCCTGGGTGGTAGTGAATTGTACAATCATAGTCTTTAATTAACTCCATCCATCGCCTTTGCCTCAAATTCAACTCCTTTTGAGTAAATAAATACTTAAGGCTTTGATGGTCAGTAAAAATTTCACATACCTCACCATATAGATAATGACGCCATAATTTCAAAGCAAAGACAATAGCAGCAAGTTCCAAATCGTGTGTAGGATAATTACGTTCATGTGTACGCAACTGCCTAGAAGCATAAGCAATAACTTTACCATGCTGCATAAAAACACAACCCAACCCCTGGTGTGAAGCATCTGTATAAATAACAAAACCATCTCCACCATGCGGAATAGTAAGAACAGGTGCAGTTACCAACCTCTTTTTCAATTCATCAAAACTATTTTCACAATCAGAATTCCATTCAAACTTAACATCTTTTCGGGTTAGTTTAGTCATCGGCAAGGCAATTGAAGAAAATCCCTTTATAAACCTCCTATAATACCCAGATAAACCTAGAAACTTCTCACCTCAGTGACATTATTGGGCCTCTCCCATTTTACAATAGCTTCTACCTTCTTGGGATCAACACATATACCATCTCCAGAAATAACATGGCCTAAAAATACAACTCTTGAAAGCCAAAATTCACATTTGCTAAACTTAGCATACAATTGCTTATCTTTCAACACATTCAAAATAGTTCTGAGATGCTTTTCATTTTCAACCATATCACGTGAATAAATCAGAATATCATCAATAAAAACTATCACAAACGAATCAACAAAAGGATGCAGTACCCGATTCATAAGATCCATAAATACAGCTGGAGCATTAGTCACCCCAAAAGGCATCACCAGGAATTCAAAATGACCATACCGAGTACAAAAAGTAGTTTTAGAAATATCACTCTCCTTGACCCTCAACTGATGATAACCCGATCGCAAGTCTATTTTTGAAAACACTTTAGCACCCTGTAACCGATCAAACAAATCATCTATACGAGGTAAAGGGTACTTGTTCTTAATAGTACCTTTATTCAGTTGCCTATAATCAATACACAAACGCATAGTGCCATCTTTCTTTTTCACAAATAAAACCGGCGCCCCCCATGGAGATACACTAGGTTGTATGAACCCCCTATCAAGAAAATCCTGCAACTGAATCTTGAGTTCTTTCAACTCAGCAGGTGCCCTTCTATACGGTGCCATACAAATAGGGGTTGTCCCCGGTGCTAATTCGATACTAAATTCAATTTCTCTTTCTGGAGGTAACCCTGGCAACTCACTAGGAAACACTTCTGGAAAATCTCGTACAATAGGAACATCGACTAATTGTAAAGATCCCTTCCTAGTGTCAAGAACATATGCAATAAAACCCTCACAACCCTTACTCAATAATTTCCTCATTTGTATAGCAGAAATGATGCAACTGGGAACAATTTTCCTTTCCCCCACAAATTTAAATTCAGGCTCACCAGGCATATTAAAAACAACTTCCTTACAGAAACAATCCATAGATGCATGATATTTAGATAACCAATCCATTTCCAGAATTATGTCAAAATCAAAAATATCCAATGGAAGTAGATCTATAACTGTATATCTAGCCCCCACAGTCAAAACAAAATCACGAAAAACATATTCAACTACAATCATATCCCCCATAGGCATGGAAATACCCAACCCCACCTCTAAATGAGTGCATGGTCTATTCAGATATATGGAAAATGCATATGACACAAAAGAATGTGTGGAACCAGGATCAATCAAAACATAAGCACCTCTATCAGTAATAGAAAGTGTACCTGTCACCACATCTGGAGTAATCTGAGCTTCTTTCATTGTAAAAACTCGTCCACCTGGTCTGGAACTACTAGCTTGTCCTCTGCCCATACTTTTCACTGCACTGCCCGGAGATAACATTCTGCTTGCTACTTCACTATGTGCTACTGGAGTCTCTGCCAATTGTGGACAATTCTTCTTAATATGCCCCACTTGATGACAATGGTAGCATTTCAATCCCTTAAGCTTAGGACACTTAGATTTATAATGCCCTTCCTCTTTACAAAAGAAACATGTAACCACTCTTGTCGGTGCCTCAGCCTTTCCTGACCTCCTAACCAGACTAGAAGATTCTCCACCCCTAGTATCTCTGCCAAATCTCCCCAGACCTCTACCACTATCTCCACCACCTCTCTGAAATTTATGAGGTTCCATCTTAACACTTCCCCCCTCACCTCCCTTAAAGTGATATGCGTCGAATCTACTCTTCTTAAAACTCTCTTTACTCGCCACCCCTTGGTTCATTTGCCTTTCTGCTATCGTGGCTTTGTTTACTAAAGAAGCATAATATTCTAACTCATAAGTGGCCACTCTATTTTGAATAGGCCAAATCAGTCCAACTTGAAACTTACTACATTTATCTCCTTCATCTTGCACATACTTAGTAGCAAATCTAAACAAAACAGTAAATTTAGCATCATACTCCCTCACAGACATGTTCCCTTGGGTTAAATTTATAAACTCCCTCAGCTTCTCCCTACTATAGACCTTAGGGAAATACTTAACATACAAAGCTTTAATAAATTCAGCCCAAGTAATAACATCAGTACCTTCCATCCTGGGCACCAAATGGTTGCTGGCTTCCCACCAATATTTCGCGTCCCCTTTGAGCTTAAACACGGCTAGATTCACTTTCTGGTTATCTGGAACCCTCATAACTGCAAAGATAGTTTCTAGATCCCTGACCCACATCTCAGCTTCTGTAGGTTCAACTGACCCTGAATATTCTGGAGGATTCAACTTCAAAAACTTCTCATGCATGGAATATTTCATTTCCTTCCTTGCCTCTTTCTCAATCCTGGCCACGGTCTTTGATTCTAGATATCTAGCCTGTTGTTCTGCCATTTGCGCCATATTTCTTTCTTGTTGCTCTGCCATCCTCATCATTGCCTGCACCATCATCTGAATCTCTGTAGGTTGTTCATTCTCTCTGACCCTTCCAGCAACACTCTGCTTTTCTTCAGTATTGTCTATACGAGAAGCTACTCCCTTTTCTCGATGTTGTTCATCCCCAGGTTCCATCTGGAATTATCTGTAATACATCAAAGTTCTAACAACCAATATAAACAGTTTATACTACTAAACTATTGGTTAGTACATAAACAATTCATAAATATCAAATCAATACTGCCATCTAACCGTCACACACGTCCAGAATTAATAACGTGGCTCTGATACCACTAATTGTCACACCCCAAAACCCAATATCCATACTAATCATTTTCTATTGGAATAATTATATCATAATCTTGAGCCCATTGGAAATATGATTCATTCATCAATATTTTCCTACATAATGTGCATAATGAACAAAATATTATTCTTATATCATAAAATTCAATATCAGAGTCATAATTAAGCGAACATACAATACCGTGATTAACTATGATCAACTCAATCCATACTAAATCAATATATACAATGTGTGAGTATATTAAAATCTTCAGCGTGACAATGATAAAATCCCATTTTTAAACCCCAGCTCTCTCCAACGGTGCAACTCTCAAAGCTACCGGTCATATGGTATCCTAGCTGGCAACGTATGAACCTAAAATTGTTAAAATATAAATCGTAAGCATTAAGCTTAGTGAGGTACTCCTTCCCTGCAATAGAATAACAATTCTATATCAAATATGTAGCTATAAAATCCGAACAATCCTGCCCATTGGCAATAACGAATCATGGATCATAAGATCCAAATAATTCTGCCCATTGGCAATAACAAATCCTGGAACATTAGTTCCAACAAATCATTGGATCTTTGTCCAATTCCAATCCTGGATCATAAGACCCAAACAAATCCTGGATATTTTAATATCCAAACAAATCCTGAACACCGAAGTATTCAAACTAATTCTGGATCACGAGACCCAAACAAATCCTGGATATTTTAATATCCAAACAAATCTTGAATACCGAAGTATTCAAACAAATCCGCTCTTAGAGCTATATTCATATTTATATATGAAACAAATCGTAAGTACACTCACCTTGGCAGTTTAACTGGCTTTGCCCTTGCCTTTATCCTGTACTTGTTCAATCATCTCTTCTTCCCTTCCTATCATTCTTGAAATATTAGTATCATCAAAATAATATCAATAATCCAAAGAACGATTTAAACATAATTCAATCCATAAGCATCACATGATTCCATTCAAATCATTTATCACAAGTGAAGTTCCATCCAAATCCATGCTAGTATATTTAACATATCCAAATCATAGAAAAAATATAAATTCATTTATTCTTGGAAATTCAATCCTTGTCATATTAGTATTCTAATACAAAAGACGACACATCATTTTAGGTCTCGTAGAGCAAGATATGCTCATTTCTTTACCACATGGAAAATCTGCCCTTTAGGCTCTCTTATCGTTCATTCAACTCCCACGAATTTCCATAATTTTTCTACATCATAAATTTATATGATATTTCATCCAACATTAGTAAACATATTGAAAAATACAAAATTAAAGTTTCATAATTTTTAAGGTTCGTTTGCTATGTCAAACAAAACACCGAACACATGGCGGGCATATTTTCACCCTTAGGGAAGATTTCATATCCGAATTTCAAACTCTCACCAAAAACTCATTTCTTGGTATTTTCACATGATTTTAGGATATATCATACATATATGAGCCCAGGTTAATCTCAAATTGGAATCAATCAATTCCAGGAAGTATACAAAAATATATGGAAGTTTGAATAAACAAAGTTTCTAAACAAAGCAATTTTAGGGTTTTGTACATTCAACTTAACTTAAACTTGCATATATCCATACATATGCACCCAAGCATGAAAGGTCAATAAAAAATCAAGTATTTATATCATATAAATCATAAATGAAAGAAAATAGCAAGATTCATGGTTGGAATTACCTTAGGGGCTTTTACGTAATTTTCTATGAATTTTTTTGAATGTTTCTCCTCACTTTCTTCTTCCTAACCCTCACAATTGTTTTTCCTCAACTTAAAACTCTCCCAAACTGAGTTTGCTGAAGAAAGGAGGATATATCAAGGGTTTAAGTCGGCCAAAACAACCTCCACCTCCAACCAATCAATTTATAACATGTGGCATCATATAAAATAAAATATCATTTAAGGCTAAATGACTACTTTAGCCCCTGTTCGTAAAAAGACAATATCTTCCCACTCGGATGACCGTTCGATGGACCGTTTGTTGTGTTACAACCCTAACTCATATATCTACAAATATCTAGTTTACACCTCAAGTCAATTGTTATGTCATAAAGGTCAAAACTAGTCTTAAACTTGAACATTCCTACCGAAAACTTCAAAATTTCACATTTGTAACTAGTTCGATTCTTCATGTTTTATGAAGGTAGGATTAGACTAAACATAATGAATTAACATTATATATACTAATAACATATTATACATATCACACAAGCTAATCATGATTTAAATATAATTTATCATAATTATATTCGGGTTGTCACAATGATTAACTATTATAATCGTCAAATCAAACCACTATAGTCTTTATATACAATGTAAGGGTGAAATAAAACCAAAAGTGTGACAACAACAAAAATCAAATATCTAACCTTAGCTGTCTCTAACGGTGTAACTCTCAAAATCATCCATCGTATTGTATCGTAGCTGGAAGTAGCACGATGTGAAAATGTTAAAATATATGAATTAATATATATGCTTATTGATGTACTCCTTTACTGCATTAAAATAACAGTTCTATATCAAATCTTTGGATATAAAATCCAACAATCCTGCCCGTTATGGCAATAACAATTATGGAACAAAAGTTCCAAAAAATCCTTGTCATAATACAAAACAAATCATTGGTCTTTGTCCAAATCCAATCCTTAATCATAAGACCTAACTAATCCTAGATATTTGAATATCTAAACAAATCCTGAATACCGAAGTATTCAAACCAATCCACTCTTATAGCCATATTCATATCCATCATATCATTTTTATATCTATATATATGAAACAATCATAAGTACACTCACCTTGGCAAATCAATGGGATTTTCCTTTGCCTTTGTTTGGCACTTGTTTAATTGGTTCTTTTTCCCTTTATATCATTCTTACAATACTAGTATCATCATGATAATATTAATAATCTAAAGAATAATTGAAATGTAACCCAATTAATAAGCATCAGGTGATCCCATTCAAATTATTTATCATAAATGAAGTTATGCCTACATTCATGTCAAGATATCTAACAAATCCAAATCATAACATAAATCATAATCAACTATTTCAATTCAATATTTATCATATTAGGTTTTCAATACAAAAGATGGCGCATCATTTCAAGTTTCCTAGAGCAACATATGCCCATTTCTTATAACATAGTAAATTTTCCATATAATCTTCTCTAGTATATAGTCAACTTCCAAGAATTTTCATAATTTTTTTACATTATAACTTTCTATGATTTTCCATTAATTTTCCATAAACATACTGAATAAAACAAAATTAAAGTTTCATAATTTTTAAAGTTCAATTGCTATACCAAATGGCCCACCAAACTTAGGTTATGTTAGCACAAACTCTAAGGACAACAAATATATATCAACTTACGACTATCACCAAGGTCTAACCATAAGGAGTAAAATTCTAATTTTTGGATATGCTTTGGATATGTGCGTCTAGTTTCATATCCAACTGGAATTTCTCAATTCTAGTAAGTACACAAAAAGATATAAATGTATGAATACACAAGGTTTCTAAATAAGGTAATATAAAGGGTTTACGCATTCAACTTTCTTCAAACTCGTATCTATCTATACACATGCACCAAAGAAAGAAAGTTTAGTAAGTAATTGATGATTTCTACCATTTAAATTAGTAATACAAAAAATAACAATATTTATGGATAGAATTACCTTAGGGACTCTTATGTAATTTTCTATAGATTTTTCTCATTTTTTCTCCTCACATTCTTCTTCCTAAACTTCACAATTCTCCTTCGTCAAGCTAAAACTCTCCAAAACTGAACCAAGGGTTAAATTTGTTGAAGAAATAGGTGAGATTGAGAGGTTTAAGTCTGCAAGATCTGCCTTCCTTTCCAACCACTCGAATTAACCCGTTTGGCTTACTAAAAGACAAATTACCACTTAAAAAGAATGGACAGATTTGCCCTCATTAGTAATTTCGGTATAACTTCTTACTCGAACGTCCGTTTAACACACCATTTGTTGTGTTACAAACCTAATTCATGCACACACACACACATACACACACACACACACACACACACACACACACACACATATATATATATATATAGTTTTCATCTTGATTCAATTATTAAATTATAAGGGTCAAAACTAATTTCCAACATTAACATTCCTATCGAAAACTTCAAAATCTTATGTTTGTAACCAACTCGATAATTCATGATTTTTGAAGGTCAAATTAGACTAAATATAATAGCATACAATTATGTATATTAATAACACATTATCCATATCACATAAGGTAATCATGATTAAAATATAATTTATCATAGTTATATCCGGGTTATCACAGGTCACACCTATGTTGGACATGGTCAAGGCTTGGGGCCGGGACCATCTGGTCACACATCAAATCTATGACCCTCCTGTCGTGAGTATTCATAAAATTCGATGAAGTTTAGTACTGTTGGATGGTTTGGTATGATAGTTATTTGTTTCGAATATGGTATGTTTTATTTATTTATTTTATTCATTTAGTTTTATTATAGCCATGCTTAGAATGATATTTAATTGCTTGATTCCCGGAAGTTTGTATTAGACCTGACCAATCTATTATTAAATTTTATGGGCTGTCAAATTTATAGTGTTAGGAGGAAGTCAAATATTGGTAAAAAGGTTGGTAATAAGTTTGGTAAGGGTTAGGGTATTAGGATAAAAGGTTGAAAAGTTTTACCAAAATGAATGTTGAAATTCTAGCACTTTTAGTCGACTAAAAGTCAAGTTTAGTCGACTACAACTCCTCCTGGTTGGGTTTAGGCTGTTGTCTCAAAGGCTTAGTTGGATGTTAAAATTTTAGTTGGCTAAAGCTACTTATTGTTGACTAAAACTAAGGTTTAGTCGATTAAACCTCCCTATTTTTAGGAAAAAGGGTGTTGGGTTCAGGGCCATGCTTTAGGGAGGGTTTAGGGAGATCTATGGTGGGTTTAGGTGTGTAGGTTTTGAGCATGTACAAGATAAAACATGTTACTTTATTTTTTTACAATGGTTCCTAAATTATGACAAAATAAATCATAATAATCGGTGCTTTTGATCATTATTTAACTTGCTTAAACCATCAATTGTGGGATTGTGATGTGATGCATGCTCAAGCTTGATCACTATAGCATGTGGGATGTGGTAATATGATATCTTGTGTGACTAGTTGAGCTTGAACTGATCTTTAGCTTGAGAGATGATCTTTCTAGGGTATAATGATGCTTTGAGTTAACATTGTATTACTTGTTATCTTCATTGACTTGGTTGTGATTTTCATTGTATTGATCTATATCTTTATTATACTTGTACTGTTAGAGCATGGTTGTTGTGTTTCTTGTAATGTTTTATCTTAAAATAATTAGTCTAAGTGGACCAATAAAATAGTGATACCTTTCAACATTACCATTGGACCCTCAAATGGCATATAAACTCGATCGGCTCAGATATCTCATGGTTGGCCATCCAGCTGGTCACACCTTGAAAGATGAATCATCAGTAATATGAACAACCACACGTGGGATATTTAACAACCATCATGCATATGCACATGAACAAATATCTAGTTGCATATTATTGTGTAAAGATGTAAATGCCTAGTGTAGTAAGGCATTCCATCTCTTTAACTCTCAACTACTATAAATAGATTAGTACTTTTCTTAGATGGGGGACGGAAACCACTTCGGTCTAACCCTAAAAAAATTTACTAAGAGACTTGTACTAAACCCTAAACCTATAGTGATATTACCTTGCGGATGTAGGCACCATTTCTGGGCTAAACCATGTAAAACTTTTAAGTCTCTTTTCACTTCATGAATTTCTTTATCATTACATATTTATCTGTGATTATAAGTCTAGATAACCTGAGCTAAGATCATTCCCAAAATATATAGCCCAAAAGTAGAGATTAATGAATTGGCACTGTCTGTGGGAAAGACAAGTCATTTTTGTTTCCTATCAATTTATTTCAAGTTTTACTTTTTAATCACACTGTTGAGGAATAACAAACATTCCTGAAGGGATTCTTGCTAGATCCATTGCCTTCAGTCCTTCTGCTCCCCCTGGCCTAGGAAATGTTCAAGGAATTCTACTAAACATCACTAAGGGGAAGAAAAAAATAAATGAAATAGTAAGGAAACTTACTTAAATGCTGCAAACCAAGCTGGTTGTTGCTCCACCTTCCAGAAGGGAGTTTCTTCCTCCACCTCCCATAAATTAAAGAAGTATATTTGGGTATTCTAGATCCATGCAAGATCGGACTTATTGCCATGGTCTGACTTCCTCCCTCAGATCCAATGATTACTATGATAGACTATCCCTTTTCCAAGAATGACTGAGCTCCCTGGATGGACTAAGTTGGGGCTATACCTTCGATCAGCTAGATCCCTAAGAAAATAGCGACCATTATCATAAGGAGCCATCCAAATCTCGAGATCGTTGAGAAGATTCTGTCAAGTCAAGAACTTGTGTGCAAGGATGTATATGTATCGGGAAGACTTCTTAGGAAGAGAGCTCACCACAAATGCCCGATCGAGCCGTCAAAACTACTTCCTATTAAACTAATTCAAATGATCATCCCTAGAAGTATTCAATCCAGCGATTGGAAGAATGCTTGGGGGAAATATACAAATCTAAAAATCCCTTACAGAGGAGTTTTGTGAAAGGATCACCCTACATTACAACTATTATGGACTTCCCCACGCTGCTAAGTTCAAACCACATGTGGTTACTTCTAAGTATAATGGAAAAATTGATCATGTCCTTCATATAGAGAAATACTAGGCAGCAATCGACATCTACTCAGTCCTAAATGAAATGCATTACCGAGCATTTTCAATCACTTTCATCGTGTTAACAAAAATTTGGTATAACAATTTGCCTAATGGGAAAATCTCTGGCTTTTAATAACTCATCGAGCTATTCATTAGTAACTTTTGCTTTGGAGCCAAACTCATCAAAAGTGTGGCTCATTTACTAAGTGTTCGTTAGTGAAAATGGGAAACCACTCACGATTATATCACTCATTTTAATAATGAAAAGTTGGAAGTGGTAGATTATGAAGAAATGATAGCTATCACTGCATTAATGAGCGATTTTCTCCCTGAGAAATTGTGTTATGCTATCGACAAAGATCCCCTAGACTATGACTGAATTAATGGCTAAAGCTGGAAAATTTATGAGCGTCAAGGAGTCTATGGCTGTTAAGCAAACCATTGGTTTAAAGACCGATGGACAAAAGAACTTTGAGAAGAAGGACCAAAAGGATAAGAAGGATTAAAAGCTAAAAAATTATGGAGAATGAACCCTCTCACTATTGGCATACATTATATCGTGGAGGAGATTAGAGGAAGCAGGGATCTTAAATGGCCTCAAAAAATAAAGTCCCCTTATAACAAGAGGGACAAGTCTAAGTATTATAAATTTTACAAGGACCATGGACATACTACTCATAACTACATAGCCCTAAAGAATGAGATAAAAATCCTGATCTGACATGGCAAGCTTTCCAAGTTTATTGATAAGACAAAAGAAATAGACACTAGAAGATGATTGGAGTCACCTTACAAAGGAAAGGAATACAAGAAAAGAGTCAGAGATAATGATTTAGAAGATGACCCAGACCTATCGAAAAAACCCGAGAGCCTGAACTCGAGGTAAAGATGGTATCTTTCGACTGTCATTTTATTGTAATAAGAGATGCTAGTGGCGGTGATGAAATAGATGAAAGAAGATCCTACTTAAATAAAGCTAAAGAATGTTCATATATTTAGCAAATTAACCTGTTTGATGACATTGATGGTCGTTCAAGAAAAGTTAACAAAGATAAGATGGTGATCAATTTCTCTAAGAACGATCTATCCGGAGTGCTTTATCCCTATGATGATCCTCGGGTCATCCTGTGAGAGTAAATAGAGCAAGAGTGGTCAAAATCCTAGTAGACAATAGTTGCTCGTCTGACGTCATGTTCTATAATTACTTCTAAGGATTAGGATTGCATAACAACAATTTAGAACCCAATCACAGGCCCCAAATAGGCTTCTCATGAGAGAAAGTGTATCCTTTGGGAACTATCAAACTGGAGGTTCTTATCATCACTTGGCCTACAAACCGAACTGAAAGGATTTGTGTTTTCATCTTGGACAATAATGTCCAACCAACTTTCAATATGATCCTTGGAAGGGTTGGTTTTAAGAAGTTCGATATAGTGTTTACGAGTGTTTAAAATTCTCCACTCATTATGGGGTTGACATTATCACAAGAAATCAGATATACATCAACCCACCAATGAAGAAGTAAAGAAACTCACCACCACCTACCAGATAAAGACCCGGGATCCCCGTATGGAGGCTTATTTAGGTGAAGGACGGGTTGTGGAAGCTACAGAAATGATTATCCTGGATGAAAATTACCCAGAAAGAACTACGCAAATTGGCTAATTTTCAAAACCAAGACTTAAATAGGATTTAATAAAATTCTTAAATAGCGAAAGAAAGATTTCACTTGGAGTTATGAGGATATGTCAGGGATTGGAACAGAATTCATAAGCCACAGGTTCAATTTGTCATTTTAAAAACATTGCAACTTAGTAAAAAAAATCCTTAGCTTGTTGAGAAAATGACTTCTCCATTGTTGTCTTTCATCCACATGCATTCACATTCACATTCATGAAAGTTAGGTATTAAACATATTAAAGTAAATTATGAATGTAAATATATTAAGGGAGGATAGAGGGTTTAAGGAAAATTTTCAATCCAAGGTTTTAATGTGATTTGTCATTACCTATGTCCACGCTCAAGGCAGTACTCGATAACTTCACTATCTTTGGTTAACTTACGGCAGAACAAAAACTCACAAGGAACAACACCTTGCAAAACTACACCCATCAAAACTATACATTCGTCCTTTCCCAAGCAGTACCCAAGCAATAGTCCAAGGAATTTAAACTCCTTGACTACCCTCAATAACGACACTACCAACAAAGAAGATACAGTGAATTTTACCTCACTCAATAGTATAAGTTTGGTAACCAAAATGTATAGAAAAGTTGCTTCACAAAAATAATGGTGAGATGGTTTTACTTTCTCTTTCTAAAAAAGTAAATAAGCAAATGATATCATGTATTTTTCTCAAGGGGCATTTGAGTTTGGATTTATGCCTTAGGAGATTAGTGTTTTAATCTCTAATCACAAATGTTGTTTTAGGGTAACTTGATTCAATAGTTTGTTTGTGTTTAAATCATTTTGAAACACAAATGACTTGTGCTAGGGGATAGGGCCTTCATCAATCCAATGATGAGGGCTTTATATTCTATTTCGTTATAGGATGACTTGAAGTCAAGTTTAATTCCTTACTTGAGCATGGTATATTCTAGAGCAATAAGGATAATTCCCACCCCTGCCCCTTTTTAGTTGGAAGCCCCATTGACATAGATCGTCCTTTTGTTGGGTTAATCAAGCTCTTCATTATTGGTTTGGTCGGCGTGTTCCCTTCGTCGTAGTTCTTCCCTCCAATGAATTTAATGATGAAATATGCTAACACATAACCTTTGATCACAATTATAGGTTGATAATGGATTTCAAACATGCCAGTTCCATTGAACATCTGGGCATCTGCCTATATAGGTTATCCTTTTCGAGGACAACCTTTAGTGGAAGGAGGTTGTCATAACCAGATTTGTTGGACAATTAAATATTCGATTGGGTTAATTCCCAACCAATACTCCATTACCAAAAATCGCGGTTTGAATTTAATTTTAGACTTACATCTCATTTTGGTAAGGGGAAAATTTTAAATGCTCGTTTTACATGAATTTAAATGGCCATAATATAAACTATCTCATCCCAAACATGACAAGGAAGAAATATAATAATATTACAATCCCAAATAAAATAGGCAATAAGTTTCAGTCATAAAGACAAATAGTTATCAGTGGTGTCCCACATGCCAAAGTCCAAGATAATAGCCGTAAATTTAAATCGAAATGTAAATTAATTTTACGATGATTTCCAAATGTTGTACTCCACTATGTTATATCGACGGGCTGCTTCCAATTACGTTTGTTCCTGCTTATGACGTTCGGCTACATATTATTGAAATGGATACACCCGAGTGTGTGTAAACACAACTCGTGTCAGTAGTTAAAATACTGGTATGAATCACATAATGAAACGTCCAATTATTAAAGAACATAATTATGTTACTCATAAATAATAATATACCAACCATTGATCATTCAACGGAACAAGACAGTTAGTTTCGCCCACATCCCGGGACAAAAATTTAGTTCCCCATTAGTGGCGATGGTAGTGTCTTTTTCGTACTCAACTTTCTCATTTTTAATCCCTCATATTTAAAATAACACATATCAATCCAACACTTATTATAATAGAGCCCAATCTCTTAAAGTGAAGTGGCATAATTAACAAATGGCGTCAGAGTTTTCATTTAATTATTTTTTTCCATGAAAATATTACAAGCATGTATTTTTATAATTTTTTATGTAGTATAACATTCTTAGATGAACCTAACATAATTTATTATTGGAAACATCTAAATTAAAGTTAAACTTAAAACTTTTGAAAATTCGTTTTTCACCATAGTTCATTCCACTTTGGCCTCTTACTGGTTCGACCTATACGGATGATTCCACCGTGCCTCCCCATAATGATAACACCTCTCCAAATCAAAACTTGCATCGACGCATCGATCTCAGGTTTGATTTTTTCACCAGATGGTTATACATTATGTATGCGCTACAATAATGATCTATGCCTCACATTTATGACAAGACAAAATAATTTAAAAAGTTGAGCAAAAGGTTGTACGGCATCACAAAAAAATTATGGAAGACCCCACCCACTCCTAGCCTTATATAGCAGATTTAGAAAATCATCTTGGTGATCGAGTTCAGTTAAGAGTTTTAATCCCTTAATCAATATACCGGAGTAGTGGTGAACTTTGAGGATTTTCTTAGGATATTTTTATTTAAAATATCTCATAGGTGACTCAGTAATTATTTTACTTTATCCATTATAGTTCATTTTCGTACTTTAGTTAACTCTTCACAATTTAGTCAATCCTCTAAAAATTCTTCCATTTTATTTTTGGAACATTAAAACACATTATGTTTCAAATATCAACTATGATCATTGAATCACATCATTCGGGTTCATTCAACTTGTTTTATTTACCCATACATTGAATACACTCTTACCATTTTTAAGCTCCTACAATACCCAACCGGATTAATATTACACTCTTACCTCCAGCACAAAACCTAAAACACATTTCGCAAAATGGTGCACCCAAAAAGTCCACTACAATTCCCCAATGGAACCTAAATGTTTCTCTAATTCCCCAGCGAAATCCCCAAATCTCAAGTCCTCTCCAACGAAACCTAAAACTCAGAAGAAATGCTTCCCCAATAATATTACATAATATCCTCCCAATTCCCCAGTGGAATTTCCAGACTAAACTTTCTCCCAAGCGAAGCTATCTCCTCTCAAAAGCATTGATCCCCAGTCAGATGTCTTCCACCGATAGAGTCTTGAAACAACACAATTCTCAATAAAACCACAAGTACAAAAAACTCCCCGGAGAGAAAACCTCCTCGTGTCACAACTTTAGCTCCTCATAGTTGACCTTAGCCCATAGAATCGAGCTTTAGGTCCTCTAAATCGACCTCGACTCTCAGAATTGATCGTCACAACTTTTAGGTCCTCAGAATTGACCTCGACCCTCATAATCGATCTTCATAACTTTAAGTACTCAGAATTAACCTCAGCCCTCAGAATCGATCGTCCAACTTTAGGTCCTCAGAATTGATCACGACCCTCATAATCAATTGTCACAACTTTACGTTCTCAAAGTAGACCTCGGCCCTCAAAATTGATCGTTCAACTTTGGTATTCAGAATTGACCTCGACCCACAGGATCAGTCGTTACTACTTTAGTCCTCAAAATTAATCACGGCCCACATATTTGGTCGCTGCAACTTAAGGCCCTCGAAATCAACCTCGACCCATAGAATTGGTTGCTACAACTTTGGGTCCTTATAATTGAACTCGTCCCACGGAATCAGTTTCCTCAACTTTAGGTCCTCAGAATTGACCTCGGCTCGTAGAATTGGTCTTCACCACTTTAGGTCCTCAAAATTGACATCGACCCCCAGAATTGGTCGTCATTGCTTTAGGTTCTCAGAATTGACCTCAACCCTTAGAATTGTTTGTCACACCTTTAGCTCCTCAGAATTGACCTCGACCCACAAAATTGGTCGTCATCACTTTAGGTCCTCAAAATTGACCTTAGCCTGCAGAATTGGTCATCACCACTTTAGGTCCTTCAAATTGACCTCACGAACAAAGTTGGTTGTCATCACTTTAGGTCCTTAGAATTGATCTCGGCCTGCAAAATCAGTCGTCACAACTTTAGGTCCTCATAATTGACCTCGACCCTCAGAATTGATCGTTACAACTTTAGGTTCTCAGAATTGACCCCGACTCGCAGAATTGGTCTCTATAACATTAGGTCCTCAAAATTGATCTCGGCCCTCAGAATTGGTCACTATAACGTTAGGTCCTTAGAATTGACCTCGGCCCATAGAATTGGTCACTACAACTTTAGGTCCTCATAATCGATCTCAACTCTCAGAATCGGTTGTCTAAACTTTAGGTCCTCGAATTGACCTCGACTCTCAGAATGGGTCTCATCACTTTAGGTCCTCATAATTGACCTCGACATGCAGAATTGGTTGCTACAACTTTAGGTCTTTAGATTTGACCCTAGCCCACAAAATCAATCACCTCACTTTAGGTTCTCATAATTGACCTCAACCCTCAGAGTCAGTCATCACAATTTTAAGTCCTCAGAATTGACCTCGACCCTCAGAATTAGTCGTTACAACTTTAAGTCCCCATAATTGACCTCGACGCTCAGAATTGGTCATCCTCAGCATTATCTTAGGTCCTCATAATCTACCTCGACCCTCTGAACCGATCATCCTCATACCTTAGGTCTGCATAATTGACCCCTTTCCCAAACATCCATGTGGTGTCTATTCGACGATTTTCACTTATTCCAAGATCACCCGTCGAGGGGATCTGTATACACAACATTCTAGGACCTTTCTAAGACTCTCCTTAGATCCCTAACACTTCTTCTTTCACCATAAACCCTAGGTTATACTCCGAGTTTGGATCTAGAGACCACCGAGCCCTATTTGACTCTAGTTAACTTTATCGTCTAAACAAAACCTCAATGAATCTTCTAATGGCTCTGAATCCCCTTTACAATGGTCTACCACATGCATGAATCGGCTTTACAATTCCGTTTGACTTTTAAAAATTGATATATAAAGTCCACCAAACGCTCCCGAGCTCCATTTTGACCCCAATCAACTTCCTCGCTCGAGTTAAAGCTCAATGAATCTCCTAAGCTCTCTTAATCCCCTTTCGAACGGTCCATCAAGTGCATGAATCGATCCAACGGTTCGAACGAACGGTCCGTTTTCCCTCAAAACTTAAATCGGAGGCCACCGGGGGCTCTCGGCATCGTTTGACTCCCATAAACTCTTCAGATTGAAGGAGACTAAATGAAACTTCGAAGGGAATTGAATACCCTTTTCAACTATTTTCCCCGTGTGTGAATTAACCTTACGGTACAGACAAACAACATGTTTTATTTCGAAAGGTTACCCGGCACTTTCGGGCCTCGTTTGACCAAGATCAACTCTCTAAACCAAACAAGATGGAATGAATCTTTGAATGGATCTGAATACCCTTCCCAACACTCCATCCCATGTGTGAATCGGCCTTACAATTCGTATGAACGATCTGTTATTTCTCCTAAAATCTCCAATCTAAAAGACCGTCGGGTGCTTTCGGGCCCCATTTGACCAAAGTCAACTCTCGAACCTGGTAACGTCCCAATGTATCCTTAAAGGGCTTTGAATACCCTATCCAACGGTATGCCCCCTGCGCAATTCAGACTTAGGAATTGCATTTTATGATTGTTTTTCTGAGAAATCAGCATGAGGTTGCTGAATGGCAAACCCATTTTCCTGTCTATCGGTAGTGTGTCTGGGGATGCCTGGCGATAGGTAGGTCAACCCACTTGACCCTATATAAGGAGAGCCTGAGATCACTTTGAAAGGCACCTAAAAAACGTCCCTCTTAATGATCTCAACAAAATTCTCTCAAAGTCAGGATGGTTTCTCTATTGAAATCTTTCCTGCACATTCCATTATCCCTTTCACACTCAATTTATCAAAAATCCTTTCCCTCCTCCTACGACCTCCATCCACTTGCAAGGTAAGCCTTTTTAACAATCAAGATCAACCCTCAAGTCTCCAGAGAAGGTCCAAACATTATTCTCTTTCTTTTAATTTCCCTATTTTCGCATTAGCTATCTAATCCTTACTTTAGTATTTCATATTTGTTAGTGCATACATATTAATAATCCCACCATTTATTAGCAGTATTGCACATAACATATTTTCTACAAAAAAACATGAAAAAAAGGGTTTGATCATAAATTCCAAATGGGATTCCTCACCATAATTTCTCAAATCAAAACATCATTTTTATATACACAAACATCTAAATAAAATCCTCGATTAGATTTATGGGATAAACCCTACCCTCGTGTTGCATGCCAACTACGTGGACTTTGATGACTTTTTTGGCTACGTAGGCTGATCGAGGGTGAAAAGTGGCGTGTGTCAAAATGCCGATCGTTTTTTTCTATTCACCGCCTTAATACAAAAACCTAAACTTATAACTACACTCAACGAGTGAGTATGCGGCCAAGTCCGGGTATAGAAAGATCCACAAAGACGATTTGCTAGAATTTAATTGGTTTAGTACTCCTAAATAAACGTGTAAATGATAGATATGAAAAAAAAAAGATGCGAAAAAGGGAAATATTAATCTAGGCGAGTGTATTGAAACTAGATTAACAAAGCGGTAAAAACTACGCCGAATATCCCTCAATCGAGTTAATTAGTATTAAATGGTTACATGGGTCGACGAGTTATTACGAATGCATCTCGTTCCGACAGTTAATTAAATCAAGAGTTGTCACACCCCTAAATTCGCATAAAAGTCTAATAAGATTTTGGCGTCAATAAATACCCCAAAAATTACGCACGTAAGGTCGTAAGCATAAAGCATACATGATATGCCCCGTCAAATCTTTTAGGCGTAATTACTAGGATAATGCACTCGAAATATACCCGTAAACTCCATCACCAAAGCAAAGCAACACATCAACCCGAGTGAGTTCCATTCCAACACAGCTTAGGCTAACTTAGCTAGAAAGCATATTAAAAATGCGGTAAATAAACGCGATAAATCTACACTAAAAATCAATAAATGAAAGCATGTAAACCTAAGTATCAAAGCAAGAATTAAGGAAAAATAACTATATTAATGGAGAGGGTGAATGAATAGTTAACTTACAAACCCAAAAGGGTGTCATTCCAAGAAGAAATGAAGAAGAAATCTTCAAAAACTCAAACCCCAAACCTAAACTATCTTCTAAAACTAATTTATGAAACTATATCTGAAAATGAAACAAAAATTGGTTTATATAGTAAGTGGGAAATAAAATAGAAAAGATAAAGAGAAAAGAAAAGAAAAGGAAAAGATCAACAAATATCTGGTGATCGCGGGTGACCGATCGTAGGGGCGCGGTTGACCGCGCCTTTTGGTAAAAGTGTATTGTCTCCTTTCCACGACAAAACTTGAAACCGCGATTGATCGGGCCTTTGTTTTCTAACCTTGTTTGGTCCATGAAGAGGGGGAAAAGGTTGCAAACGAAAATGGCCATAACTTCTTCGTCCGAACTCCAAACGACGCACCGTTTGGGGCCACGTGACGCTAACTCAACAAAGTACGTATCCGTGGAATTTCCAAAAGTTAGAGAAGAAATATGAATTGATTAAAATGCCCTTAAAGTAGCGTTCGACGACGGAACTTCTCCGAAATGCAATGGATCCTCACTTTTAGCGTTCAAATACCTACAAAAGCACAATTAACCCCTGCAAAGCATGTATATATCCAAATCTAAGGTTGTTTGGTTAATGAGCATAATTATAGGAATTTAGGACCGTAAAAGTGCTAGAATACATAAAGATAACAGGCGGAAATATGCAATATTTGATACGAATCGCACCCACTAACTTAAACATTGCTTGTCCCTAGTAATGAAACAAATAAAATCAGTCCACAGAGGGCAGTACAAGACGTATATATGCATCGAAATATAAATGCCACTTTTGTAGGGAGCACGATTGCATTTAGCATATGAAATAAGCTGTTAAACCCCTAGGTTACCCTAGTGGACGAGTGTCGTCTCGTGAGGGTTATCAGGAATGATATTCATAAACATCATATGGTTTCCTTAAAATATGCCCTAACCAACATGCGATAATCCCAATAATAACGAAAAGGATTTTATACGTATTATTCGCAAAGTGAATGAATTCGCACAAAAGTCCGAATCATTAACATTATATAATGCACCTCATAGAATTGAAACCTTAAAATGTGGGAGGGGCGCGAGCTCATGCAAAGTGTGATTTGGAAAAAACTTAAATAAACTGGATACTAAATAAAGCAAGCATATATTCAATCCTCACGGGCATTACACTCATCAAGTGAATTCACTCGAAACAGGGAGGTAACACACGGAACATGCGGGCATAAAGAGTAAATGTAAATGGAAACTAGGTCTTACACATGTCATAAATGAATAACCCTATATATACAATTGAAAATGTAATCTCAATGAAAGGATTTCACTCATTAAAGGAGGTGAAATGCATTTTCACAGATTATCAAAACTATTTCAACTTTTTAATTGCATCTACTAAGATCACATAGGAATTTAATAGGGTTGTAATGTAAGCTAGGCTAGGGTACGAAATGAAGGATATATATGTACGGATTCAAAGTGTTCGAAAATGAAACTCGGAATAATGGGAAAATGCGGGCAATAACAAAACTTGGAAAACAAGTTCCAAAAAGGCATTAATTGTATGAATTGGAGCACGATCAAAGCTTATTGAACTATATACAACATTTACAACTTTCTCTTTCTTTTTTTCTTTTCTTTTTCTCATTTTTATCTTTTTGTTTTCTTTTGCTTTTTGCTTTCTCTTTTTCTTCTCTTTTTCTCATCTTTCTTTTCTTTACTTTTCTCACTCTCATATGCCTAAATTGCAACCGCAACACAAAAACAACATTCAATCCCAAGTAACGTTCCAAACAAAGGTATGGAAGGTGTATGTATGGTGTATAACTCCAATTCGGAGTTGGTTATGGGATTTGGGTTATGAAACAAAAGGCTAATATTTAGGCTCAAAGGGGTTAACGAGGGAAAACATTTAAGGTGAGGTCAAGGTCAATATGGGTGATATAACAAAGATGGCCTATGATCATTTCCAAAAGTTTACGCAATTCTCGAGTCAAAACAATATATGAAAATCATTCCCAAGTAATACATTTCATATATGAACTCAGTTAATGAACGATCAAATGAAAGAATAGTGAGATTACCAACGAATTCAACGTTTTAAGAGAGGAAAGAATAGTGTATAATACTCACAAATGACTAAAGGTACAAAGCTTACTCAGTGTAAGTATATACAATGCAACAAAAGATTACCTAGTTATAAAAATCTTAAACCAAATCAATAGAACAAGAATTGTGCATGTGCTCATGGGATTAAAGTTTAATTCATGAAGTTATTCATAATATAAATGATTGAGGACTAAAGTCTAATAACTTCTAAAATCGAGAACATGCATCATTGGGTTGTCTATTGGATCGGGCAATTATTGAAATTTATCATCGAAAACAAAGGCAAAATACCCAATAAAGGAGAAAAAAGAAAGAAAATATTTTTAAAATTTTATTAATTTTTCTAAGAAAAGCATACTAAGTAACTAACATGTGAGCAAAAACATGGACTAAATAAAGAAATGGATAGAATATCCCACACCCCCTAACTTAAAACCTGACATTGTCCTCAATGTTAATTAAGAACCAAGTTAAAGAGAGGAAAATAGCGATATTACCCAAAATTGGAGCAATCCCCATAAGAGCGAGTCCAAAAAATCTACAAAACAAGTTAGTACCGAGCATAGCAAAACAAATAACCAAAAAAAATTAACTAATTACAAGAAACTAAATTAAAAAGGAAAGAAAACGATACAAAACTAACTATATACAACCTACTATTTAGGCTTCACACTAACTATACACTAGAAGTCTAAAAAGCTGAGGGTACACCATGAAAATGATTTAACTTTAGAGGATAACCGATGTACCCTCACATACAAGCATGACTTTCAAAAAATATGAATTCCATTTGAAAAATTGAAGGCATGTGTAAGGCGTAAGAAAGGAACCATTGTCAATTAAAAGTTTTGGAGGGACGATGGGGGATTTGGATTGAACGGGTGACAAAAACATGTGGGGACCGAGAAAAGCAGAATATCCTCCCAAGGATTTAGCAAGTGGAATGGGAGGTGGCTCACATGAGGGCAAAGATGCCTTCATGGAAAGCAACTCGAGCAAGTACTCCTCGTCGGTGAAAGGGTTGAATGTTTCAAAGTTCGACACCGATTCATCGGGTACTTATGACGGTGTGATAACGGAGAATGAAAATGGGGAGGAAGTAAATTCAAACTCAAGAGATGAGTTATCATCGCTCAAAGTCAAAATTTCAAAGGAGATAGGATCATTTCCAATGAAACTTCCTTCTTTGGGATCCAAAGAAGAAATCATCTCATTGCAAATGGATACTACATCCATTTCATTCTCACTTTCAATATCTATTATGCGATGGTCCAAGTGAAGAATGGTTTGTTCCAAAGTAGGCACAAAATCCTCATTTGGTTCAAAATATTCCTCGACTTCAAAAGTCTCGGAAGAGAAATCATCGTTGGATTCGAATAATAAATCCAAGTCTTGCTCCCAACCACGATTTTCTTCCCGATAACGTTCTTCATACCTCTCGTTCTCAAGCATAAGCAAACCCTCGCCAAAAGTCATAGGCCGAGATACGAATGCTTAAAATTGAGGAGTTTGAAAATCATTAGAGGCACTAAAGTTAAACTCATTATTATAGGAATTTTGAAAACTATTGCAATTCGTTTCAAAATTCCTATTATAAGGAGGTAGAGGCCCAAAATCGTTATCATCGTCATCAAAATTCCAATAACCCAAGTTTTGACTTTCGTTATACTCGTCCAAAGTCATTTTAGATGTTTCAATTTTTTAGGATTCTAAGTATTGACCAAAAGTCAAAGGTTTGCGAGAATTTTGAGAATTATCATAATGATTAACGAAAGAATTGGAATAAGACATGCTTACCCCGAAAATGGCTCGAAGTGGCAAATTCCACAAAGTAGATGCGCGAGAGAGAAATTCGAGCGTTTCTTGGTTCTCAAATGTAGAAGTCCTACAAAAATGTTAGTAAAAAAATACAAATAGAAAGAAAATACTACGAAACACTAAATCAAATAAATTCTAAAACATCAAGTCCTTGGCAACGGCGCCATTTTGATCGAGCGTGAAAAGTGGAGCGTGTCCAAATGCCAATTGTTGTATTTTGTTCACCTCATTAATACAAAAACCTAAACTTATGACTACACTTAACGTGTGAGTATAGCGGCCAAGCTCGGGTATCGAAAGATCCACAGAGACGAGTTGCTAGAATTTAATTGTTTTAATACTCCTAAATAAAAGTGTAAAAGATAGATATGAACAAAAAGGAAAAGATGCGAAAAAGGGAAATATTCATCTAGGCGAGTGTATTGAAACTAGATTAACAAAGCGGTAAAAGCTATAGGTTGCGTTGAATATCCCTCACCCGAGTTCATTAGTATAAAATGGTTACATGGGTCGACGAGTTATTATGAATGCATCTCGTTCCGACAGTTAATTAAATCAAGAGTTGTCACACCCCTAAATTCGCATAAAAGTCTAATAAGATTTTGGCGTCTACAAATACCCCAAAAATTACGCATGCAAGGTCGTAAGCACGGAACATACATGATATGCCCCGTCAAATCTCCTAGGCATAATAACTAGGACAACGCACCCGAAATAGACCCATAAACTCCATCACCAAAGCAAAGCAACACATCAACCCGAGTGAGTTCCATTCAAACACAACCTAGACTAACTTAGCTAGAAATCATATTAAAACACAGTAAATGAAAGCGGTAAAAAAACGCGATAAATCTACACTAGAAAGAAATAAATGAAAGCATGTAAACCTAAGTATCAAAGCAAGAATTAAGGAAAAACAACTATATTAATGGAGAGGGTGAATGAATAGTTAACTTACAAACCCAAAAGGGTGTCAATCCAAGAAGAAATGAAGAACTCTTCAAAAACCCAAACCCTAACCTAAACTATCTTCTAAAACTAATTTATGAAACTATATATGAAAATTAAACCAAAAATTGGTTTATATAGTAAGTGGGAAATAAAATAGAAAAGGAAAGAGAAAAGAAAAGAAAAGGAAAAGATCAACAAATATCTGGTGATCGCGATCGACCGGTCATAGGGGCGCGGTTGATCGCGCCTTCTTGTAAAAGTGCACTATCACCTTTCCACAGCAAAACTTGAAACCGCGGTGTGACACCTCGCCTAATAAAATACCGGGTGATCAGTCCAATACCGAATTAAAACAGGAATCCCAACAGGTTCATCCTTAGCATCAATGTCAAAAAAAATTTAAAATTTACTAATTTCCTAGTATTCCAAAAGCTGGTGTCAAATTTTAACTTTTTAATTAACAAAACAGTACATGTGGAAATAAATATAAATCATTCACACAACTGAATAAAACTAAACTGAAATAATTAATTAAACAATTTGCCGAATAAACCATCGGCCACAAAAATTAATTCCAATACAAACATCCAACACCTGAATAAGTACATCTGAAAACTGTACTGAGAAGTCTGGGCGACAAGCCATAAATAAAATTGAAGCTGATACATGATTCCTACTCTAGGAATAAATGAACGATGCGTCTAATCCAAACTCCTGCTAGCATCCACATATGCCGCAGCTCTGTGTCTCTGGAATAAAATATCAATCCCGGCATCCCTGTGGCTGGACACCTAAAAGGTTTTGAAAATAGTTTTATAGCAAGGGTTAGAACCCAAAACATTTTGAAAATAGTTTTATAGCAAGGATTAGAACCCAAAACATTTTGAAAATATTTAGCAAGTGAATTAACTGCACTAATTTAAAATGCATGAATGCGCTTCATATTTAAGTTAGTGCCGCACTCCCTTGTGGACATTCTCACCCCTCCACTATTGTGCACACCTATCGATTACCTTAACCCCCACCTAGTTGTACTACCCCATCCAACTAGTTCTGGTATAACCTTCCCTTGCCATACTACTCTAACCCGAGTATAATAATTTCTTGAATTATAAGTTATCTCACAATTAACTTAATTAATTTCTCTTAAATAGTAGCATATAACCGTGTCACAAGTTATATAAAGTAAATACATCACGCACTGTATTATTATCCGTATATAATATTTACTACCATTATACACGTACCTTTACCACTATATCCACACATATAACATACGTATATCCATCCCTTCGAGTATACCCTCGTCGGATGATTCCCTCTAAAATGCTATCTCACTAGGTGTGCTCACAAAACCTAGTTTTCCAAGTTGGAATCGCTCACCAACATGGCCCAAAATATAAACGTAGTGGAGGCGGTCATATTCCTTCCCTGAAAGTGCGATAAATCTCTCACCCATATATACCGGACGCTATGACCTGGGGATATACTCGCCCTACTCCTCAAGCTAGGTATATATATATATATATATATATATATATACACTATCACTACACCGTATATATATAATATAAACTCCGACTTTACCGTGTACTCAAAATCCCGTACACTGCCTGAAATTTACTGAGTCTATGACTCGACTCAACATAATTAATCTTCTCACTTAATAATTTATCATCATCCCGAGTCTATGGTCCGACTCTAATAAAATTAATTCACACCTCAATTAATATAATACTTTCCCCGAGTCTATGGTCCGACTCTAATTAAATTAATTAACATGCCTATTATTTTAATACCTTTCCGAGTATATCGTCCGACTCTAATTAATTTAATTAACACACTTATTAAATTAATACCACCCCGAGTCTATCGTCTGACTCTAATTAAATTAATTGACACACTAATTAAATTAATACCTCCCCGAGTCTATCGTCCGACTCTAATTAAATTAATTAACACATTAATTAATCCGAGTCTGTGGTCCGACTCTAATATAATTAATTATCACATTAATTAATTAACAGAAATTCGAGTCTGTGGTCCGACTCTAATATAATTAATTATCACATTAATTAATTAACACAAATCCTAGTCTGCGGTCCGACTCTAATATAATGAATTTACGCATTAATTAATAAATACCCTTCACGAGTCTACAATTCGACTCTGATTAAATTAATTATCACACCCATTAATTTAATACTTATCCGAGTCTACCATCTGACTTTAATGAAATTAATTAACGCATTCATTGATTTAATAACTTGGTGTCACCCAACCATTATCCCCGGACTATCTTACTTGGCCCGTAACTTAATATTTCCCGAGTCTATGTTCCGACTCCAAATTAATTACTCTCTCTCAATAATTAATTTAATACTTTGGTGTCACATAACCAACATACCCGGACTCACTCACTCGATCCATTTTTACATCTTATAATTTCATTCCCACACTTTCGCCCACAATACGTCACACATTATCTTCATAAATTCCCCAATTATATTTTCATATAATTACCAACATACCCGGACTCGAGCACTTGGCCCGAAATTACATATTTCCCGAGTCTATATCCCGACTCTAAATTAATTAGTTTATCTCCAAACTTAATTCACTACCTTGGGGTCGCTTGACCAATATACCCGGATTCGCTCACTTGATCCGTATCTCACTATTTTGGAATAAAATTTCTCAAATTCATCCATTAAGTGCCCCACATAAATTCATCCTAGTCCCTATTACCTTCTCCCATAATTGCTAGGAATATTTGTTTCATAATTATCTATCACATATTTGTCTCCCGAATAAATAGGTTAAACCGATTAAATCGGTTCGAATTCGGTCTTCTCAAATATATGACCGAATAATTAGGCCCGACACTTAAAATGGTCAAAAACTGGATCGCACCCACCCTTAATCCTAGCATATATCCTCAGCACGCACCAACATTCTAACATGTTTCGATATCACCCACCTTGGTTGACAGTTCAAATCTCCACCTGATGTCATCAACCTAAATTGCGAATACATTTCCTAGTATACCTTGAAACCGAGTGTCACAACACTAATACTAGTTATTTCCTGATATCCGAGCATCATGCATATAATGACACATGTTATCATTTTGCCTTATGGATTACACTCATCCATCTGTGTGCTGATTCGAAAAGCCACACTTGGCACGTACACTATACGACTCTTCTAAACCCTGACCAACAATCTGAGATCATCACCTGACCTTCAATACAATCATTACTAGGAAGCTCATGCTCCATCATACCGAACTTAATTGGTATCCTAAGGACACCAAACACTATCAATGTAACAGTCATCAAGACCCGATAAGATTTCATCATCCATACCTTTATCGTTATAGGCGTGCTCTACAAACCTTTCAATGCCCACTTCGCGACTACTCGGTGCTTGTAAATACACTAGTCCATAAACTTCCGCATGTTGCGCACCTTGAACACAGAACACCTCATGTAGTGGAAACAAGTTAAATTCTATTTCCAATGACGTTATACATAATTAGTCCCATTGGCACCAAAAAATGCCTATAAACTACTCTCACACTAGGATTACCTTGCACTTGTAATTACTTCGATGACTACAATGAGCCTCTATACTTAGACAATGATCTTATCTTTTATCTAATGGTTATGGCCATAAGTCACGTACCAAACCATAACTAATGCTACTTAAGGATTATGACAGGATACATGATATCGCCTACAACATGTAAACCTCTAGGTCAGCATCATCGACATTACTAAAGATCCTACTCCTTGAAATCACATTACATTTTCTAAAACCCCCATCATAGAAGACTACCTAGAGTTCACTCCTAAGTCTCTTCAACCATTATTATTGCATACATAATATACTTATTGTAATTTGCTCATAACTCTTATCATACCCTCAAGGTACAACTTTCAATCAAGAATCACCAGGGCATGTACTCATAACAATACTATTTTACTGACTTAGACTGAGTACACATCCCAAGTGTTGACAAACACGATTCATCGCGCATACAAAATTACTCACCCATAAGGATAACATTTTATCAACTAGGACTGAATGTTCCTAACCTCTGACTCCAACCCATACAAATTTACAAGCTCATCGACTAACCACCGATTATGATATTACCCCGAGGATTTGAATTTGTTTAACTACATTATGGGCGTTAACCACTCTTAAGTGCCACACCTATGGGTTATATTCATTTTAATCACTAATCATCATTGCTTAGTCATGACACCCTAATTATCAACCCTTACCGTTGATCGTACGCAATTCGTGCCACTTTCTAGATGGGCGTCATCTCGATTTATTAACATCCCAAAATATTATTCATCATCAAAGATTAAACACAAGAACCTCACACTAATAACCAAGGTGTCACAACTATTGTCTTGCAAGGACGCCCGTAAATTATTAACATACCATCTGAAGAGCGAAAGCGATTTAAGAACTATCAGTTCGATCGTGACTAACCTCTTTGACTTTACCGTTGAGGGCATGAATTAAACCGTCACCAAAACCAACACGATCGTCCTAAAGCCAACACCGACGTTGAAAGATCCACTATCTACCTCACCACATCACTTTCGAAAGGAACCTTGAATCTAGAGCTCTCATACCATTTGTAACGCACCGACCCAAATTTATGGGTTACCTGTAGCTAACTCGATTCGACCCGAGCATTAAGTGTGGAGTGCAATGAAACAATCTATATAATGTTGCTAGTCCAGTTTTATTTTAATTAACATTTCACTTATTTAGCATGCGATTCCAATTTCAAATTCAAACTATGTGAAAGACTCATGGGAAGACTCCCCGGAGTCCAAGCATACAGAGCTACTAACGTAAAATTAAGTAGAATATGTACCTGTATAACGCTCTCAAAATACGAGTCCATACCCAACCTGTCATAACAAAGATGAGGATGTAATCCAAATGCCCTGTGGGAAATATACAATGCAGTATAGAATTGAACGACATAAAGAAGACTCTAACATGTTATTCCTACGTGCACATACAACTACTTTATATATATACATACATATACACGTACTTATGCATGAAACAATTTTACTTTCAAAAACCTTATTTATGCATATTAATTCACCTTAATCTTATAAAGACTTCCATTTTCTCATTTTGACATTCGTCCCTTTATTTAAGGCACAAGGTTAAATATTTGAAACAACTCCACTTGAATTAACCAAAAGCCATTTCTTTACCGAAATTACCCTTTCCAATTTAACCAATATACACGGTTAAATGCGACGTTCATGGTTAGCAAGATGGTAAGCGTTAGAACATGTCACATGTTGGTTATTTGGTGATAAACCCCATATGGGGAAGCGTAGTGTAACCTTAGTATTGAGAACTTTGATAATTTTATCTTGGAGGATTTCTATGGCTTATAATAGAAGTTGGTGGAACCTCGTAAGCTTAAGGATTGGCAAATTGAGAATTTCGGGAACGAAATTCCCCAAGGAAGGAAGTTTGTAATACCTTGTTTTCTATACTTCATTTAAATTTTTTATAAATTATAATAAAGTGAGGTTTGATGGTAATTGTTGGAAGGTTGAGGGATAAAACTGGAATTTATAGGGTTTTAACGATAATAGGGTCATTGGAATCGAGGTTTAAATGACCTTCAAGCGAGATCTCACTGCATTATAGTTCCAGGTCGCGTGAAGCCATATATCAAATAATATGGACATGTCATTCGAACGACGTGGTTCGAAAAAGTAAAATCTGACTTCCCTTGTGTGTTGTCACGTTTCTGGCCCTTGGATCTTTGAGTTGTCAAAATTTTATGAGCCCAGATGGGAAAAATGGGATTTTTGGTGTCTGTAGGGATTTTATAAGGCTTGGTTTGGATCATTAGAGCAGGGGAGAAGATGGAAGAGGGAGAGAGAAGGTGGATACGTCTTCCACTATTGTTGACTTCTCTTCACCATTTCACCACCATAAACCACCACTTTCTTATAATATTTCACCATATTTAATCCTACAACACCCATTTCCACAATTGTTGAAGTGGAGCTACTAATTTTGGAGAAGTGTTAGGGGATTTTTAGAGAAGATGATAGAAGCTTTCATGGAGTTTGAAGGGTTCTTTAGCGTGGAAGCTTAAATGGAGCACATATGGAGCATTTTGGAGGATGCATTTGGTAACCCTTTGAGGCCACCTTTGGAGGTGGGGATTGCTCCTCCTACACTAACCTTCTTACCACCATCTGAAGTCTTTGAGGTAGAAAAATCTATTCTTAGTGTTTAATACTCAAATTACATTACTAGTAGTCTTGTTGTTAGATTGCATGAGTACGGTACACATGAATAAATAGAGGTTTCTGGTAGATTAATATTAAATATTTTATGAAATAAAAATGTTGGTAATGTTATTTTGTTAGGAAATAAAGGATGAGTAAATATTTCAAAGTTTTGGAAGACTAAAGTTGGTTTATTATGAAAATGGTGTATTTTTAAGAAAATTGATGTTAAACATTTTATGAAATAAAATGTTTGAAAATGATAAGTGATTTGCTATAACATTGGTGAAATAATGTTTTCAAGTTTCTTGCAAAAATGTAGATTTTATAAAAGATGGACATTTGTTGGGTTTAACAGAAAAAAATATCTTTTATGACTTGAAAGTGCATTTTTGAAGTATTATGAATTTCTATAATAAAATGTATGTTTAACCATTATAATAAGATTTTTGAAGTAAAATCCATTTTCTTATGTGTGTAGACTTGAAGTATTTTGATAATGAACACATAAACAAGTTTAAACAAGGTTATAGTGGGTTTACACAAGAAATAAGAAAAGTAGAAATTCTAATATTCAAAGTAAGTGAAAAGGGGGGCAAATGTGTGATGAATATAAGATTGTAAGACTACATGAATTAATAAAAGGGAAATGTCATTTTCTTGAAAAAATAGCCTTTGAGTATAATTATATTTCTTGAATAAAGAAATGTCTATTGAAAATATGGTTAGTGAAGGTGTTGAATAACTATTAGTGGTTAAATATTGAAAAGTTAGTGTGTGTAACTTAATAATGTTTGAAAGATTAACACTTATGGATTTGAAAAGAAAATAGTGAAATAAAGAGGTTTTCAACTTGAAAATAATGATACTCCAAGGTTAAAAATGTGTTAAGATGTTAAAACACTTAAGGAGTTAGTGTGAGTAACCTAATAGTGTTTTAGGGGAAAATTAACATTTGTGAAATGGAGTAAAAGGTGGGTTTGGAAATAAATGGATAAAATGGTAATTTTACTTTAAGAGGAACATTTTTATGAACAAAAATGTTGAAAAGGGTGTTACACAAATTAGTCAGAAATGAATATGATTTTGAAATAAAAATCAAAGTTAAAGTGTAAAGGACATGAAATAATAATTTCAAAGTGTAACTTGGGTTGGGATGAAACCCCGAGTTTGGCTTCGACCGGGTAAAATGGGAAAGAAGGAATAATGTGGACATTGTAAAATGTTTAAACACGTAAAAGGAACTCGAATAACACTGGAATAATTAAGAAGGGCCTGGAGCGCTGGGGTGAAAGATCCAAAATCACTGGCCAGGGCATATGGTGGTGTCGTCGACGGTGTGGAGCCCGTTAAAGTACGCGGTTATTAAATGATTCTAAGAAAAAGATAAAGGAATAAGGAATATGTCAAGAAATGGTTTTTGTGATGAAAACGTGTTAAGAAAACCTAACTTGAATGAACTAATGAATGTTCTGGTAAAGGTTAAAATGGACAACTAAATATGAAATTGATTAATGTCCATGAGGTAAGTAAAAATGTAAAGTAAATTGGTAAATGGGTGGTTAAGCAACCTAAGCGGTTCAACCCATAATTAACATAAGAGTGTGTTGTAAAAGGTTTTCAAATACTAAATAATTATTTTCTAACACAACGTTCGGGTGTGTTGAAAGTAGGGCTGTGTTTTTTTTCCAAACATTCCGATTTTTCCGATGTCCGATCCGATATTTTCCGATTTTGGAACATATATAAGGTTTCCGATTTCCGATTTTCCGATTTTCGATTTTTCCGAATTAAATTGGATAGGAAATTGGAACTATGTTTTAAATTCCGATTTTCCAATTTTTCCGATATAATTTCCGAATCTTTTTTCCGATTAATATTCCGAATATATCTTCCGATTAATATTTTGAATATTTTTTCCGAATATTTTCTATATATATTTTTTTACCTTATAAGTTATATCCTTATGTAATAAGAATGTGTACAATTTAGATTTCCTTTATTTTTTACCTTACCCCATATATTTATATATGCTGTTAGTAGAGAGCAACTAGGGTTGTATGATATTCTTATTAAAATATCTCTCACATCTCTCTCTCTCTCTCTCTCTCTCTCTCTCTCTCTCTCTCGTCTCGCCCCTTTCTCCTCGGCGGTGCATATCTCTCACCTCCCTCTCTCGACCCAATCTCTATACGGTCGTCCAACCCCTTTCTTCTACTTTCGGCGGCGCATATTTGTTTACATCGTCCGATCCTTATAGTCTCGAACATAGGTAATACCATATTTCTAATTTCCGAATTTTTCCGATTTTTTTCCGATTTTCCGATATTTCCGAATTCGGAAACTTTTTTGATTTTCCGAAAAAATTGGATAGGAAATTGGAACAAATATTTAATTTCCGAAAAAATTGGAATTTTTTCCGAAAGGTCATTTTCCGATCCGATCCGGCCGAAACACAGCCCTAGTTGAAAGGGTGATTTTCAATGAAAATACTAATGAGGATTGATTAAATTGAAAGGGGTAATTTCGATAAAGAAATGACTTTCGGCCAATTCAATTGGAGTTGTTTCAAATATTTAATCGTGTGCCTTAAATAAATATTTGAATGTCGAAATGGGAAAAAGGAAGTCTTTACAAGATTAAGGTGAATTAATCTGGATAAGTAAGGTTTTCGAAAGTAAAACAGTTTCATGCATTAGTATGCGTATATGTATGTATATAAATACGAGGTAGTTGCATGTGCACATAGGAATAACGTGTTAGGGTCTTCTTTCTTCCGTTCGATTCTATACTGCGTTGTGCATTTCCCACAGGGCATTTGGCTCACACGCTCGTCTTTGCCACAATAAGTTGGGTGCGTGTTCATATTTTGAGAGCGTTGTACGGGTAAGTATTCAATTTAATTTTACGTTAGTAGCTCTGTCTGCTTGGATTACGGGGATGCTTTCAACGGGCTCTTCACATAGTTTGAACTTGAAATTAGAATCGCATACTAAACAAGTGAAACGTTAATTAAAATAAAAGTGGACTAGCAACATTATACAGGTTGTTTTATTGCACTTCACCCTTTACGCTCAGTTCAGACCAGATTGACTATGGGTAACCCATAAATTCAGGTCGGAGCGTTACATCTCACATAGCGAGGCAGTGAGCATCTTGAACTTGTGATCATAACATATCGACCTCCACAAAGCCTTGCATCATTATCATCCAAGATTGCAGTACACGATCACAACCACTTGAATCAAACCTTGACCGATAGATTCCCCACGAGTTCAAAATGGTATGTTCACATAAACAAACTATTTATACACACACATAATATATATATATACACAAAAAATTTCTTGTGCAGACTTCTTGCACAAAAGCTGATACGAGACTCTCTCTTTCTCCTCTCATTTATCTCCTATAAAGTATCTCATATTTCTCTCTCTTCCTAGATTATCTCTTTTGGAGGCTCACCGTCACGTGCCACATGTCTAGTCCGTACTTTTGCAGGACAGTCCGCACTTTTGCAATATTGTGTGTGTGTGTGTGTGTGTGTGGGTGGGTGGGTGGGTGTGGCTATCCCCACACCCTAAGTTCTTCCCCCACACCCTCCTCCACACCCTAAGACCAAAATACCCTCCCCACCTTTAAAATATAATATTGTTACCCAGATATAAACTCAAGAGGGAGGTGAATTGAGTTTAGCAAACTTTTTATGACTTTAATTACTAATTAAAAAAAAATTCTTTTAAAGAACTTAAATTTAAAAATCAGATTAATAACACAAATAAAATTGTAAAGTTCACAATTTAATTTATTCAAGATAAATTACATATTTTAAAGACTCACTAAATAAATTGTAAAGTTTAACTTATAATATAATTTTATATTCTGAACCTTTAATCAGAAGTGATTATCACAATATTGTTAATAAGTACAACAAATTAATTATACAAGTATTATTTCAAGCTTATGAGACCCTAATCAAATTTATAAATAATTTTCGTAAATAATAAAAACTAATACTCTGAGATTATTTTATTATTACGAAAATTAATATTTAAGTTTATGTCAAATTTTCAGATTTAAATAACTTCAAAATGTAAGTAAAATAAATTAAAGTTAAACAATCACAAGCATATAAATAATTTAAATGCTGAAAATAAATGATACCGTATTTTTAACGTGGTTCGGCAAAAAAAAACGGCCTACGTCCACGCGCCTAGAGCTGCGTCCGTCTCCTTGCGCTTCACTAATTCTGATCCACTTTTACGGTAGGATCAAATCACCACTTTACAACTGAGCAGCAAACCGGCTACAGGTACAACTTTCGAAGCTAAAAATCCAAAGCTTCAAAAAAAATTAAGTAGAGAGGTTTGGATGTCGAAACTCTTAAAGTACAAATGTAAATCTGAGTCTCTTCTTTAAGTTCAAGTAGAATTCACAAAGATTTCAATTTCTGGTCTCAAGTCTTCACTAGAAATCTTGTAGCTGAATAATGAAAGTAAAAATCAGATTGCTCTCTATTTTTCAACTTTCTTTTTGTTTGTTCAGTTCAAGCTCCTTTCTTCTGCATCTGCTGGCCAAATATATTCTAAAAGAAATAGACGTTGGAGATTTTGAAAGATGAAAACCCTTGATCAACATGAGAGCTTCATTAATTGTGAACTGAAAGATGATGATCATATCTTTTTCATCTTTGATATCTATCAAAATAATAAATGGCAGACTGATGGAGAGAGAACGTTAGAGACAAGTGAGATAAAAAAGGATTCATATGGAGTGTGTTAGAAGAGAGAAGAAATCATCTCTATTCAAAACGTCACCAGTCAGTCCAAGTAAAATAATAGACAAGATGCTGTATACCAAACACTGACTAAGTCAGTTCATTAAATAGAGTGTAAGGCTCGAGGCAGTAATGATATGAAATATACGTCAAAAAAAATATAAGAAGTATATAAATAACATATATTGTAATGATATATCTTAAGGCTTTATTTAGCTGATGATGTCGTATGATGTATATAAATTGTATGGATAAAAGTTATATATATATATATGTGTGTGTGTGTGTGTGTGTGTGCGTACAGTTACCTTGGCTAAAAAATCATGCAAAGTTCACGGTTAATAAAATAATCTCTTAGGAGACGCCATGCGTCAAAAAAAATATAAACTAATGAGATATAGCATGCGTGGACAAAAGATTTGAAGTGAAAGAACTGTCCAAGACAGTTGAATAGTGATGAAACCAAAATGCTACAGTTCTTATACGATCATATCTTAAGCCAACAAGTACAAAAGATTTCTTGAGATTTTCAACACAAAGTCTTGCAGAAGCTGTACACGCGGCTCAAGGAAGTACAGAGAGCTATTCACATCAGATCTCGTGTAAGATTGACTGGACGAAGTAATCGTTCAAAGGGGTTTAGCTGACACGGCGTGAGTCATGTAAATATATATATATATATAAGGTAAACTAAGTTAGATTTCTGTCAAAGCAAGTGGGTAAAAAATCTTAATGATTTGGATGGACAAGATACAAGCATGCATAAACAATTTATGACAGACAAAGCATGGCTTTAGAAAGTGTGCAACAAAAAATCTTCTTATCATAATGGCTTGACAATATATATCAATATATATAAAAAAAACGTATAAAAAATATTAAATATATACTCAGAATATAAAACTATAATAATATGAGTATATAAAAAATGTATATATAAATATAAAAAAAACGAGGGTAAAAAAATATATTATTTTAGTAAGAACTGTATAAAAAAAATTATATATATATTTTTTAAGTTTAAAGACACAACAGATGTAATTTTAACATACATGCTAAACTCACTATAAGTACATATATCCGGACAAAACATGAACCTTTTTTTAAAAAAAACTAGGTATCACTGAGTCCCTAATTCAACCATCTGATAAGAATATGTGTAAAGCAAAACAAGTAACACCTGTATGTTATATAAGAATATGAATGTTTACATAATCTTTAAATAAAAGTACGTTTGGAATCATCAAAATCAATATATAAAATTAAAAAGTACATTAATTAAACTAAAATTTAAGGGTTAATTACATTTTCATTTAACAATCTCCCCCTTTTTGATGATGACAAACAACTTTATTCAAAATAATAAAAATTGGCACAATACTGAAAATTCACATACTTCTCCCCCTGTTTGTCATAAATAAAAAGGAATAGTAATAGGTCGTTTTATAAAAGTGAGATGTAAAGAAAAGATAAACACAACTTGTCCCCTTGTTTTATTGATACAAAAAGGAAATTACATTTTCAGATTATTTATCATATGGCATACATCATTGGGATGTCCTTCAAGAAGGATTTCTTTCCCGTTATCTTTGACCATAAGTTTGATAGAATTTCCGGTGTAGGAGCCGGTTGAGGAAGATTCAGATTTGGTAGAAGTGTTTCCTTGTGAGGGAGTAGCCATATGAGGTGGTAAGACAAAAGTCCAAGGAGGTGGAGTTACCCAAGGAGCAAATGGAGGAGATAGAGCTATGGCGTTAAGAGCTTCAGAATAAGAAGAATATTTTTTGAATTTAGCATTACTTACACCTTTTATTTGAAGCTCACATTCTGCCCAAGTGGTATAAACCCCGGGTTGTTTTCCAATCCAAACAACATAGAAGGATTTCATGATTTGTGTGTGAAGATGGAGTAAAAGGAAGTAGCACACATTTATATATATAGTGGAGTATTGAATGTCAACTAGTGATAAAGTTACCAATAGTTTGTCTACTAGTGAGAAAGAGTTTTGGAAAGATGTAAAAATGTTATTAATAAAAAAAATTATAATTTTAAATTATTTATACATGCCACACCGAGTTCACGACAAATAAAAATAAAACGATCTTCGGATAATGGTTTTGTGAAAATATCGGCCAATTGAAGATCTGTTGAAATAAATTCTATTCTTATGTCACCTTTTTTAACGTGATCACGCAAAAAATGATGTATAATTTCAATATGCTTTGTTCTTGAGTGAAGAATTTGATTTTTTGTCAAACATATGGCACTTGTATTGTCACAAAAAATTGGAATATTTTGAAATGATATTTTAAAGTCTTCTAGTTGTTGTTTCATATATAAAGTTTGAGCACAACTGTTACAGGCGGCAATATATTCTGCCTCGGTCGTGGAAAGAGCAACTGAATTTTGCTTTTTACTAAACCAAGAAACTAGTGAGTGTCCTAGGAAGTGACATGTACCACTAGTGCTCTTTCTATCAACTTTACAACCCGCAAAATCCGCATCGAAATAACTTACGAGTTCAAATGATGTGCTTTTAGGAAACCATAAGCCTAAGTCTTTAAGGCCTTTTAAATATCTAAAGATACGTTTTACGGCACACAAATGAGATTCTTTAGGATTGGCTTGAAAACGAGCACGTAAACATACACTAAACGTTAAGTCGGGTCTACTAGCGGTTAAATATAGTAGACTACCAATCATGCCACGATATAAAGTAGTATTAACAGATTTTTCTTTTTCATCAATATCTAACTTTATAGATGTGCTCATAGGTGTACCAAGTGTTTTACCGTTTTCTAAGCCATATTTTACTAAAAGATCTTTAATATATTTAGATTGATTGATAAACACACCATTTTTAGTTTGCTTAATTTGTAAGCCCAAAAAGAAATTTAACTCACCCATCATGCTCATTTCAAATTCTTTTTGCATAAATTTAGAAAAATCTTTACATAAATTTTCATTTGTGGATCCAAATATAATATCATCAACATAAATTTGTACAAGAAGCATATCATTGTTAAGAATTTTTATAAATTGAGTAGAATCCATTTTTCCTCTCACAAAGTCATTTTTAAGTAAAAATCCACTTAACCTATCATACTAAGCCCTAGGGGCCTGTTTTAATCCATATAAAGTGTAACACCCCGCCTAATAAGATACCGGGCGATCACTCCAATATTAAATTAAAACAGGAGTCTCATATGGATCATTCTTAGCATCACTGACGAAAATCCATTTAATTACTAATATCCTATTAGGTGAGTGTTAAAAAACTTTTATCTACTACTCTTTTTAGCGATCAAATTAAAACATCCACAATTATATGCGTAATTAAACTGAAAAGAAAATGAAATAAATTAAAATAACCGAACACTCGGTCCAAATTATACAACCATATCGAATAACGTGCGAATAATAAATAAAATCTGCTGGACCATTGGCCCGAATGTTTGTACAATATCTCCTATCTAGAGTGCAAGGAAAGAAGCGTCTACCGATAACCCGCAAGCATCCACAGCTGCTGCAGCAGACGTCTGACTCGAAAGAATTTTCATCCAGGCGTCCCTGTGTCTGGACACCTATATATATGTAATATATAGAAAGAAAGGAGAGTAGATATACGGGTCAGAGCCCGAATTTTGAAAATATTTGCAAGTGCATAAATGCTTTATTTTTAGAAAAATAGTTTTCTCTCATATTTAAATTGGTATCGCACTCCCATGAGATACCCCTCACCTCTCCTCTAGTAGTGCACACCTAGCGCACCCTAACACATACCCTAGTCAAGCTATCCCTGCCTAACTAGTCTAATTTACCCATCTACTATCTACCCTAGATAGTCCAAGTAATGTACTAAGGGCTAAACTTCACCCCAGTCTCAACGCTATGCCATGTTCGTGCGTGGGGTGTCTCGCAAAGCGAAATCCAAACAAGAACCCCCCCGATACACTACTATGCGGCACGGTCGATCGTCGAGATCCGCCAGTCCCTCAGTACAGAAAGATATATATATATAAATATATACACCATAAGAATTTATAATATAAGAGCACTGAGGATTAAACTTCTCCCCAGTCTCAACACACTGCCATATTCGTGCGTGGGGTGTCTCGCAAAGCGAAATCCAAACAAGGAACCCCCCCGATACACTACTATGCGGCAAGGTCGATCGTTGGGATCCATTAGGCCCTCGGTACTCGATTCATTCATATATACATATTCATATTTTTACCATAACCATCCAGATCTATCTCCCGGACTGAGGATTCATATACAAAGTATTTATCAATACTTATCATTTTTATCTCAAAACCTTCCATTTCTCTTCTCATATCCAGGAACTGTATTTAAAAGCCAATTCATTATCATGAATGGCTTTAACAAATCATATACCTTTTTAAAAGCCAATTTTATTATCATAAAAATGCTTTTCCATTTCAAAATATCCCATTTCCCTTTTTATACTCAGGAAATGTAATTAAAAGCCATTTTTATTATCATAAAAATGCGTTTATCATATCATATGCTTCCACATCCCTTCTTCCCTCCGGGAAGTGTTACCGAAGCCAATTTATATAACCCATTTCCCTTCCTATATCCAGGAAATGTAATTAAAGCCAATCCATTATCATGAATTGCTATAATATAATGCGTTCTAAGACCGCCCGTCCGGATTTCTCCACTGTGCACGCCCCTAAATGGCTATCATCTTCCAGGGCCTATCATAAGACAACCTGGGATCCTACATCGCAAGACGTCGGGAAGCGGCCATGTGCCTACGGGATAGTCAAGACCACACCCGGAATCTCCTAACCAACGCAGAAAATATATATCAACAAACGCTCACATGGCCTATAGGACTATATCCACCCTGCATTCATTAGCCAGGGGGCTTCACCATACGTACGCAAACTTCCCTTATGATAGCGATTTAGAGAGGTGTGTATCCTCAATTTTATCAATTATGAAAATCATTTATTTATCGTTTTGAAAATATTCATTTTCATATTTTCGAAAATCAATTCCATCATAACATATATATATATACCTAAATCACACAGTATATACATATCCTATATATTCTTCCTAGAATATATATATAAACGGCCATAGTGGCCTATAGCATCTAGCAATGACCATAATCCCAAAGATTCCCTCCAGCAATCATAATCATGCATTCATATTAGCATGATTCTAAATCCAAAGTATTTCCTTACTTCGACAAATAATAATTACCTTAATCAACTCTTAAAGATTTATTGGATATCTCCAAATATAATAATTCACTCTAAGTGAATATACATATATATATATATGTTCCCAAATCCACAAGTCCCTTAGGACATAACCCTCTAATATACTTTAATTTAGAAGGCCCTTAAACTTTAAACTCAAAGAGGAGAAATAATAATAATCTCCAAAATCTTGGGCGGAAAACAGGGCACCGGTCGACCGGTCCTAGACCCCCGGTCGACCGCGGGTTGTAAATAAGCCTACGAAACAAAGCAGTAGGCCCTTTCTTCTTGACGCGATCGACCGGCCATAGGGGCACGGTCGACCGGTCACACCAGGTCCTCAAAACTTTAAATCCTCAAATCCTTAATCGAGCAACCCAAATTCATTTTCGGGGTTTCTAAACTACCCCAAAAATTATCCCGAACATATACAACATTAATTGTATCCGTAATTTTTCCAATTCCCGATTTGATTTCCGAGTTGATGATTTCAATCCGGAGCTGTCATCTTGTAAAAATCATATCAAATCGTAAAAAAATCATAAAAATATGCGGTTGGTACCCACGCGACCGTATAGAAAAGATCTACAACTTTAGTGTTTTGGACGAAAGCTAAATCATTTATCTTCTTGGCCGAAAATGACCCCAAAGGCTACGAGTTACTATTCATTATCTCTCCCAAAATCCCAAACTCCATTTTCCTCCATTTTTGTTGTTTCTAACCTCACCCAACAACTCAATAAACATCTAATCTATGCTTTACAACTAACACATCAATTATTTTGGGGTATTAAATTATTTCTCTTAGTTTTAAACCCTAAAACCATAAAAACCCCAACTTAACCTTTAAACCCATTTTATACTCCATTAACATGGTTTTGACACTAAAAATCATTAAGAGTTTACACTACATCAATGTGTAAACTCATAATCAACTTTTACACAATTTATTTTAAGGGTTCTAACCCCAAAATCATATTTTTACCAACTATGATATGAGATTAATGTACAAAAGTAAATAAAGCAAGTAAACACTTGCCTGGAGGATGAAATCCGACGACCTCGAGTCGAATCCGGCGGAGTTTGGCCCGAATCTCCCTTTTCTCCCCTCTTTTCTCCTTCCTCTCTCTCTTCTCTCTTTTCTTTCTCTTTTTCTTCCTCTCCTTCTCTTTATAAAGAAAGAATAAGGGTTTAACCCTTAAAAACCCAAAAACAACTCGTTTACCCAATTCAGAGTTACTTTTACCTCTAAAATCACCCGAAACTTAATTTCGACAATCGGACACTCTTTTCCGACTATCTCGGACATTTCGAGACTCATGGCGCAGTCGAAATTCTCATCCGAGGTACTTGACAGCAAATCACTATTCTAACCCAAAATAAATAAATGCGGGTTTTCCAATTAAAAATCTTACCTCGTGTCGCTTTACTCAGCAGCGACATATAATTAAAATATTTCGACCTATATAGTCACAAAAATAATCACAACATCCTTCGAAAATCATTAAATCCTCAAAAATCCCAAAAATTACTATTTCGAGAAATTCTCCAAATTCCAAATTATACTTAATTATGGAATTTAATTGTCTCCAAAAGGACGGGTTATTACATAATGCTTTATTTAGTTTATAAACATGATTTGGAAATATGTGATTTTCAAAACCGGGAGGTTGCTTAACATAAATATCTTCACTTATAAAACCATTTAAGAAAGCACTTTTGACATCCAGTTGAAATAATTTGAAGTTTTTATAACATGCATAAGCTAATAACATACGGATGGCTTCTAATCTAGCTACGGGGGCATAAGTTTCATCGTAATCAATACCTTCTTGTTGGTTAAAACCTTGTGCAACTAGTCTAGCTTTGTTTCTTATTATCAATCCGTCATCATCCTTTTTATTTTTAAAAACCCATTTAGTTCCGATAATAGTTTTATCTTTAGGTGTAGGAACAAGTGACCAAACATTATTACGTTTAAATTGTAACAATTCTTCTTGCATAGCTAACAACCAAAACTCATCTATTTCGGCTTCATTAATATCTTTTGGTTCAATTTGTGACACAAAAGCTAAATTATTATATACATTTTTAAGGAGGATCTAGTAAGAATACCACTTGAAGGTTCTCCTAATATATTTTCAAAAGGATGATTATTAACGAATTTCCAACTTTTAGGTAAACTATAGTCATTATCATTTTTATCTTTATTTGGAGTCATTTCAACATTAATGGAATTATTAATACTAGAAGTAAGGTTTTCATTTAATTTTACTTCATTAATACATTTATTTAGATCTAAATCCTCATCATCATCTTTGTTGTTTTTAGCAAAAGAATTAGATTCATCAAAAGATACATGTATTGATTCTTGAACAACTAAAGTCCTTTTATTAAAAACTATATATGCTTTACTATGAAGTGCATACCCAAGAAAAATACCTTCATCTGATTTTGCATCAAATTTACCCAAATTATCTTTATCATTTAAAATAAAACATTTACTTCCGAAAACCTTGAAATAACAAACATTTGGTCTCTTATTTTTCAGAATTTCATAAGGAGTTTTATCTAAACCTTTTCTAACAATAGTTCTATTTATTACATAACAAGATGTATTAACGGCTTCCGCCCAAAAATATTTTGGCAAATTATGTTCATTTAACATAGTTCTAGCCATTTCTTGTTAAAGATCTATTCTTTCTTTCTACTACACCATTTTGTTGAGGTGTCCTAGGTGCAGAAAAATTATGTTCAAAACCATTTTCATCACAAAATAATTCAACATCTTTGTTATCAAATTCTCTTCCTCTATCACTTCTTATAAAGACAATATTGCTACCTTTTTCATTTTGAATTTTTCTACAAAATTTAGCAAAAATAGAGTGTGTATCATTTTTATGAGTAAGAAAGAAAACTCATGTAAATCGAGAATAATCATCAATAATAACAAGAGCATAATATTTTCCACCTAAACTCACAACTTTGTTAGGTCCGAATAAGTCGAAATGTAATAATTTTAAAGGCCTATTAGTTGAAATGTCTCTTTTCTTTTTAAAGGAAGTTTTGGTTTGTTTTCCAAATTGACATGCATTACACATTTTATCTTTAATAAACTTAATTTTGGGTAGTCCTCTAACTAATTCATTTTTGGACAAAATGTTCCATGTTGGAATGACCTAACCTTCTATGCCATAACCAACAAGTATCATTTAGGACAGCTAAACACTTAACATTTTGTTGTGACAAATTATCAAAATTAAGAGTATAAACATTTTCATGTCTAGAAGCAACAAATAAAACATTATTATCTTTAACATTTTTTATTAGACACTAATCTTCTTTAAATGTAACATCATAACCTTTATCACACAATTGGCTAATACTAATTAAATTATGCTTAAGACCCTCAACTAAAAGAACATTTTCCATGCAAGGGGAAAGATCCTTACCGACTTTACCTATGCCGATGGTTTTTCCTTTGGAGTTGTCTCTGAATGTCACTAGTCCTCCATCTTTGGCAATCAAGCTATAAAACTTGCTTTTGTCACCCGACATGTGTCTTGAACATCTGTTGTCTAAGAACCACTTTGATTTGTACGAACCAGCTCTAAAACAAACCTACAATGGACATTTAAATAACTTTTCTTTTGGTACCCAAAAAGTGTTGGGTCCATAGGGGTTAGCAAAAATAGGAGTCTCTTTAGGAATCCATGCCACTTTAGTAGAAAATCTATATTTGCAAAAATCTGAAAAATGGGTATGTCTTCCACAATATGTGCATAAAGAATTTCCAATATTTTTAGAATAATTTTCAAAGCTTTTTTCATTTTTATTTTCATTATAACCAATTCCAGCCTTATCATACATCCACCTTTGGTTTTCAAGTAGCAAATTTAGATTCTTCTTTACATTTACAAACTTTTCAAGACACCGAGTTAGATCCTTAAGTTTAAGTTTCAAATTTTCATTTTCAGAAAAATGACTTGATGATTCTTTAATTCTTAGTTTTTCTATTTCAGATTTTATAGACTTATTTTCAGATTTTATTACTTCTATATTTTCAAGGAGAGAATCATATTTATGTGATAAAGAAGAATGTATCTTTTTAAGGTTAATATATTTAGTTTTAAGTTCATCAAAATTGTAATAAAGTTCATCAAAAGCATTTTGAAGTTCATCAGGATCATTTGAAGTTTCATATTCACTATCTGAATTAAAATTAGAAGATACCTCATCATCATTTGCCATAAGGTAAAGATTTGCAACTTCTTCATCACTTGAATCTTCATCATTACTAATTTCATCAGAATCACTCCAGGTAGTAGCTTTCATGGCCTTTTTGTATTTTTCATTTCTTTTCTCTTTTCTATCATTCTTCCCTTCTTTGGCTTTGGGACAGTTAGGTTTGATATGGCCTAACTCTTTACAGTTATAACATCTTGGCTCAAACTTGGAGGATGACTTTCCTTCATGTGCCTTCTTTGAAAAGAATTTCTTGAATTTTCCAGAATGTCCCTTCTTTTTGGCAAGAAATTTTTTAAACTTTCTCGTGAGAAGTGCTATATCACCATTTTCATCATCATCAGCTTCTTCACTTTCTTCTTCTTCCTCAATGGATTTGAAGGCAATAGTTTTGCTTGCTTTGGGCTTCTCATCTTCAGCAAGTTCTTTGAGTTCCATTTCATGAGTAATTAAGGACCCCAACAATTCATCAAGAGAAATAGGTCTTTCTCGTATAGCTTCTTTGATTGCTAGCTTCTTAGTCATATAAGCAGAAGGTAGTGACCTGAGAATTTTACTTACTAATTCAGAGTCAGTATAATTTTTACCAAGAGATTTCAATCCATTTATAATATTTTAAAATCTAGTAAACATATCAGAGATAGTTTCATCTGTTTTCATTTTAAAAAGCTCATAGTTATGAACAAGCATGATTATTGTATCTTCTTTCACTTGACTAGTTCCTTCATAAGTAATTTCTAATCTATCCCAGATTTCTTTTGCACTTTCACAACAACATATTCTGTTATATTCATTAACATCAAGAGCACAATGTAAAATATTCATTGCTTTAGCATTAACTTGAATTTTCTGAATATCAACATCATTCCACTCATTTTCATCTTTGGGAACATTTTCATTATTAACAACTTTCATGGGGATATTTGGACCATTTATAATAACTCGCCAAACAGCGTAATCATTTGATTGAACAAAATTTTTAATTCTATTTTTTCAATAGCTATAATTGTTTCCTGAAAATAAATGAGGTCTATTTATTGATTGACTCTCACCAAGAGATGAAACACTAAAGTTTGCCATTAATCGTAATCTCTAAAGATGTTTAAAAACAAAGATAATTAATTAGAGCCTTGCTCTGATACCAATTGTTGCCCAGATATAAACTCAAGAGGGGGGTGGATTGAGTTTAGCAAACTTTTTATGACTTTAATTACTAATTAAAAAAAATTCTTTTAAAGAACTTAAATTTAAAAATCAGATTAATAACACAAATAAAATTGTAAAGTTCACAATTTAATTTATTCAAGATAAATTACATATTTTAAAGACTCACTAAATAAATTGTCAAGTTTAACTTATATTATCATTTTATATTCTAAACCTTTAATCATAAGTGATTATCACAATATTGTTAATAAGTACAACAAATTAATTATACAAGTATTATTTCAAGCTTATGAGACCCTAATCAAATTTATAAATAATTTTCGTAAATAATAAAAACTAATACTCTGAGATTATTTTATTATTACGAAAATTAATATTTAAGTTTATGTCAAAATTTCAGATTTAAATAACTTCTAAATGTAAGTAAAATAAATTAAAGTTAAACAATCACAAGCATATAAATAATTTAAATGCTGAAAGTAAATGACACCGTATTTTTGACGTGGTTCGGCCAAAAAAAATGGCCTACGTCAATGCGCCTAGAGTTGCGTCCGTCTCCTTGCGCTTCACTAATTCTGATCCACTTTTACGGTAGGACTAAATCACCACTTTACAACTGAGCAGCAAACCGGCTACAAGTAGAACTTCCGAAGCTAAAAATCCAAAGCTTCAAAAAAAATTAATTAGAGAGGTTTGGATGTCGAAACTCTTAAAGTACAAATGTAAATCTGAGTCTCTTCTTCAAGTTCAAGTAGACTTCACAGAGATTTCAATTTCTAGTCTCAAGTCTTCACTAGAAATCTTGTAGCTGAATAATGAAAATAAAAATAAGATTGCTCTCTATTTTTCAACTTTCTTTTTGTTTGTTCAGTTCAAGCTCCTTTCTTCTGCATCTGCTGGCCAAATATATTCTAAAAGAAATAGACGTTGGAGATTTTGAAAGATGGAAACCCTTGATCAACCTGAGAGCTTCATTAATTGTGAACTGAAAGATGATGACCATATCTTTTCTTCTTTGATATCTATCAAAATAATAAATGGCAGACTGATGGAGAGAGAACGTTAGAGACAAGTGAGATAAAAAAGGATTCATATGGAGTGTGTTAGAAGAGAGAAGAAATCATCTCTATTCAAAACGTCACCAGTCAGTCCAAGTAAAATAATAGACGAGATGTTGTATACCAAACACTGACTAAGTCAGTTCATTAAATAGAGCGTAAGGCTCGAGGCAGTAATGATATGAAATATGCGTAAAAAAAATATAAGAAGTATATAAATAACAGATATTGTAATGATATGTCTTAAGGCTTTATTAGCTGATGATGTCGTATGATGTATATAAATTGTATGGATAAAAGTTACATATATATATATATATATATATATATCTGTGTGTGTGTGTGTGTGTGTGTGTGTGTGTGTGTGTGCGTACGGTTACCTTGACTAAAAAATCATGCAAAGTTCACGGTTAATAAAATAATCTCTTAGGAGACGCCATGCGTCAAAAAAAATATAAACTAATGAGGTATAGCACGCGTGGACAAAAGATTTGAAGTGAAACAACTGTCCAAGACAGTTGAATAGTGATGAAACCAAAATGCTACAGTTCTTATACGATCATATCTTAAGCCAATAAGTACAAAAGATTTCTTGAGATTTTCAACACAAAGTCTTGCAGAAGCTGTACACGCGGCTCAAGGAAGTACAAAGAGCTATTCACATCAGATCTCGTGTAAGATTGACTGGACGAAGTAATCGTTCAAAGGGGTTTAGCTGACAAGGCGTGAGTCATGTAAATATATATATATATATATATATATATATATAAGGTAAACTAAGTTAGATTTTTGTCAAAGCAAGTAGGTAAAAAATCTTAATGATTTGGATGGACAAGATACAAGCATGCATAAACAATTTATGACAGACAAAGCATGGCTTTAGAAAGTGTGCAACAAAAAATCTTCTTATCATAATGGCTCGACAATATATATCAATATATATATAAAAAAAACGTATAAAACATATTAAATATATACTCAGAATATAAAACTATAATAATATGAGTATATAAAAAAATGTATATATAAATATAAAAAAAAACGAGGGTAAAAAAAATATTATTTTAGTAAGAACTGTATAAAAAAAATTTATATATATATTTTTTAAGTTTAAAGACACAACAGATGTAATTTTAACATACATGCTAAACTCACTATAAGAACATATATCCGGACAAAACATGAACTTTTTTTTAAAAAAAAACTAGGTATCACTGAGTCCCTAATTCAACCATCTGATAAGAATATGTGTAAAGCAAAACAAGTAACACCTGTATGTTATATAAGAATATGAATGTTTACATAATCTCTAAATAAAACTACGTTTGGAATCATCAAAATCAATATATAAAATTAAAAAGTACATTAATTAAACTAAAATTTAAGGGTTAATTACATTTTCATTTAACAAATATGATTTTAAAACATAAAATATTTTAAGTAAGATATAATTTATGCTTTAAGATAAATTTAATTTTATTATTATTATTATTTTTAATTTGATTTTTTACTTTAACACATTACTAATTATTTTAATTAGACTACTTGTAACAATATAAAAACTTTTATAACAAAAAACACTTTTAAAAAAATCAATTTATATCTTTAAAAAATCATAAAAATAGTTTTTCGGGGTTAAAAAAAGCTTATAATGAAAAAAACAGCTTTTTAACAACAAAAAAACAGTTTCTGAAAATAAAACAGTTTTTAACAAAATAAAAATAGTTTTAACGATTTTTTTTTTAACAAAATAAAAACTGTTTATAACAAAAAAATGGAAGCTTGACAAAGAAGTCCCGTTTATATAAAATATTTTCTAATATGTTCTATCACAACATTTTTTCCTCAATAGGTCTTATTCGTACATATAGTGAATATTTACTATATGTTTACAAATATGACCTATTGTAATAGAAATCTTTTTTCATGAGACCTGATGGAGCCAAAAAAAATATTAGGACCCATTGAACTACAAACTTAGTAAACAAGACTAATTGGAAAAAAAAAACTTAAAAAAACAATTTCTAACAAAACAAAACAATTTTTAACAAAATAAAAAACAATTTATAACAAAGAAATATTAAAAAAAAAACAGTTTTTAGAAAAATAAAAACACTTTAGTGAAGATAAAAATAGTTTTTAAAAACATTATGTATTACATTTATGGTTATAACTATAATTATTATAATTATTGTTGTTATTAATATTATTATTTGGATTTTTTGGCTTTAACCCATGATATTTTTTTAATTTAGACCTTACTACAAATTAATACTGTTTTTTATTTTGTTAAAAAAATATTTTTGAATTTTTTTTTATTCTTTCAAAACTGATTTTTTTTGTTAAAAGCAGTTTTTTTCACTAAAGTGATTTTATTTTTCTAAAACCTGTTTTTTTAATATTTTTATTCTTTAAAAACTATTTTTTTTAAAGATATTATTTCTTTGTTATAAACTATTTTTATTTTGTTAAAAACAGATTTTTTTTGTTAGAAGTTTTTTTTAAAATTCTTTGTTGTTATAAACATTTTTATTTTCTTAAAAAAAAGTTTTTTCGTTAAAATTGTTTTATTTTGTTAAAAACAATTTTTTGTTTGTTAAAAAAATGTTTTTTTCATTATAATAATAATAAAATTATATTTTATCTTAAAGTATAAATTCTATCCTACTTAAAATATTTTATGTTTTAAAGTCATATTATACTTAAAGGTGGGGAGGGTATTTTGGTCTTTGGGTGTGGGGGTAGACACACCATATATATATATATATATATATATATATATATATATATATATATAAAAGAGGACGCATAACTCTCGAGTGTATCCAATTTATCCTAATCCCCAATCGTTGGATTGTCCATCAAATTAAAGGTGCATAAATCCCAAATCATAACTAAAATTCCCTTTTTAGCTTATCCCACTTAAAATTATGAGTATACAATTATAATCGCCCTATTATATCTCCTCAAATAACCAAAACCAAAATTCCTTAAAAGAACCCTTCCTTGGCAAAACCCTAAGGCCAGATCAATCCGGCTCAAACTCGAATCAATCTGAAGGGTACTGTGATGGATCCTTCCCCTAAAAAAAGGTTTATGGGGGTTCTAACTCTATTGATGTCATCCCAAAGCTTCAAGTCACCAATCGAAACCCAATCTCTAGCCATATAAACGATATATTCACAATCTCAACCCATTTCTACGGAGATTAACATCATCCGAACAAAAATTAAGGTTCAAATATGTTACATCCTAATTTAAACCTAACTTCATCTCCTATGTTTAATTGATTCAATTTAACCATGCAATTTAAGGTCCAAACATCAAATTAACACGGGGCTTTCATTCACACAAGTAATTTAGTCCTAAACATGACTTCTAACATTAGAATCATATCCCAAAGCGAAATCAATTTAAAGGTTTTCAACAAAATCCCCAATTTGAAATCAAATTTATAGACCCATAAATAGTCCAATGCATTAACCTAATTAAATGCAACAACAACATGATTAAGATAATAAATTTAATCCCTAAACATGCTTTCAAACCCAAATAAAAAATACATGACGATGAAATCATAAACCAGTAAGAGATTATACGGTGATAACACAAGAGATTTCTTGTCGGAACGATACGAACGAACGATTTCTTCTCTTGATCCTTTGTTCTTCCCCTCCAAAGTTTTCCTGAAGTTATCCCAAATCCCTAAGGAAGTTAAGGTTTGTGTTTTATGTGTAAAATGTTCAACTAATAAGGATTAACACCCCATAAATAACTCTAAACTTGCAGGTCACTAAAATGCCTAATTTTTTACCTTTAAATGAGCCCAAAATACTACCCAAACTAGTCCAAAACTCTGGCCAAAGGTAAACCTACCCCATAGGCCCAATCCAAAATAATAAAAATACATCTTTGGGCTTTCATGTCACTCTAGAATCTAAACGTTAGTACCTCACAACACATAGTAATACCGTAAGGCGTAAATAAAATACGCACACAATTATTTTACGCATAACCATACATAGTCAAATCTCATATAATTATTATCACCAATTAATTTACAACACGCGACGCAAAAATCACATCATATGCAAAATTTAATTATCATCTAAATTATGCATATTATTATTACAGTTGACATAAATTATAATTAATCCCATTTGTTAATTTATTTCTCAATTAATAAATAACAATCTAAAAGTCTTGAAAATAAGGGGTATTACACCTACCTACCACGTATGTTTAATTAAAGAATTAGAATTACATAATAAATTATAATATTATTACATAAATCATATAACGCCATCATGTATAAAACCCCCTAATTATGAAATAATTCACGTAATTAAACCAATATGAATTATTAAATAATTTAAAATTGGCAGTTAATATTTAAAATTTCACATAACTTTCTAGTATGCCTCTTGGATATTTTTGGCATCATCTTCTAAGTGTATTCTATGCATACATACAGAGGGACTAATACCTTTAATATTTGTGATGGTCTACCGTATGGCATCCTTGTGTTCTTTGAGAATACTTAATAATTTCTCATCATGTTCTTTGTTTAAGTTAGAACTAATGATAACACGCCAGGTGTTAAACGCTCATAAGAACCTACACTTAAGTGTTTCAGGAAGTGGTTTTAATTTCAACTTGGGTGGTTTATCTTTTAAAGGAGGGATATGTGACCAATAAAGTGGAAGTGGTTCGAGTTTTAGTTTTCATTTTCCTATTTGCATTAGGGGAGTGAAATCGAGTATGGAATTGACCTTTTAGATATACTTCGTGATGTCAAAGTCTGCCTCAAGTAGGCCTGTCAATGGGTCGGGTCTGGACCCGGACCCGACCCGGACCCGATCCGTATAATAGGGTCTGAGCATATTTTTTTGAACCTGAAGACCTGAATACCCGAAGACCCGTTTATTAAACGGGTAGGGTCTGGATCTTATACAAGACCCCGACCCGAAGACCCGACCCCAAATTGTACATTATTATTTTTTAAATATATATACATATACTTTAAATTTATATATATTTATAAATATATCTTTTCAATATAACATGAAAGTAATATATATATATATATATATATAATAAATATGAATAATATATGTTTTATTTATACTAATAATATACTATAATACATTACAAAATATTTTAATATAAGATTAAAAATAAAGAAGGGGGATAATATAAAATAATTAAAAAATAAATGTATATATTTGGCGAGACCCGGACCCGAACCCGAGACCTGAATACCCGAACGGATCCGGGTCTGGATCCAATATTGTAGCCCCGATGAAGATCCGGATCCAAACCCGAACCTGATGAAGACCCGATTACATGGATCTGGATCTCTCTAAACCCGACTTGGCTCCGACCCGTTGACAGGCCTAGCCTCAAGTATACATGACTCTAATGGGTCATCACCATATGCCTTTTCGAAGGTCTCTTGTACGATTGTCTCTATCATTTCGATTGCAAAAGTCTCAACGTCATTGAGTGGTTATTTGGCTAAGTTAATCATGTTGATGTCCATGGTCATGTTACCGAATGATAATTTAATTTGACCACTACGACACCTAATTACGACATGTGATGTTGTTAGGAATGGACAACCCGATATAACATGAATTTGTGCAGTTGTTGGGTGTCTAAAACTACGAATTGGCTAAGAAAACAAAATATAAATATATATTAGCGAAGACTATTTTAGACATAGGAAAATATATGTTTTGTCAAATTATAATTTCACCCATTTTATTCTTAAAGTTCATATTTACTTAATTTGAACTTGGAATTACACTAAATTTCAGAGAGATATTTATTTTATTAAAATAAATACTTTAAATCTATTACGAGTTCCATATAATTTTAGAAATTACATTTCAACCTCTATAGTTTATAAAATTGCATTTTTAATACAAAATCATTTCAAAGTCAGATTTTCTTACTAAATTAATAAACTAACTATAAAAACTTATTAAATGTAATAAAATGAGTCTAAAAAGATCTAAAACTTTGTATGAAATGTGTAAAATTATTCACTTTTCACGATTAAAATAATTTATATGGACAACATGGATTTTCCAATTATCATGTATATCAAAATTTTGCTCTTATACTAGTTGCTAAAGGATTAATTTTACAAGGTCAATTGATTTATATAATAATCGGGTCTCAATAAAAATATCTTTATGATGGATATATGTAAGAGATCCAAGATCTCTTACCATTGCAGTTTTTTCTGTATTGATCCATTGAGATTTGATCATTTTCTTGTCACACCGAGATGTATTATTAATCTTACGGCGTGCTTATTTTAAAATCATTTAAAAAAAATATTAATGACCTCAAAACGAGATCTTTTGCGAATTTTTATAGTTTGTGGCCTCTTGAACCTAAAAAAATCAGCCCATTCTGATGAACGGTTTTCAAAATGTTTCTCTAACAAGGTGTTGTGTTGCGAATTTATTTGGGTATATCCTCAAATCTTCATATCCATGAACATTCAAGCATTATATTAGGGTTTATATACATTGAAACACATTCTTATATATTGAATCAATCCTTTTGATTACTTTTTTATTCGATTCTCGATCTACTCTGTGATTTCACATTTGTTTCACGAATTGATGTCTTGTAAAGATGCATGAAGTAGATGGACCAAACAATATTCGAATCCCTGAAATTTGGTGTGCATCTTCCTCCCTTCATCAGGAACCTCTAGTATTTTTAAAAATTTTTTTTATGATGATCCAATTGTTCGGAATCGATTTTAGAAGGCGAGAACTGTGAAAGAGACCTTGAAATCTTTCAAGCAATCAATTCCAATCTAAGACATGTCATTGATGCGTAAGAACTAAACAGAACGACCCTACCACTCCTTATTATGTATTTTTATAATCTATAATTATCATTTTCATAATTAAGAGATAATATGTTGCTTATATAGTCTAGCCCAAGAAATCTAGGAGAAGTAAGAAACTAGCTTCCTATAGAATTAAGAATCTTAATTAAACTCTATGATTAATTTCACAATTATATATATTATTTTTCGTTCCACTAAAGAAAAATAATTATACTTAAGTCTAATATCTCAAAATTATAATTTCGAGCTCCTTGTTATTAAATTCTAATAATCTCCCCACGTCAAGATCATAAATACCCATCGCTTAAATTAAATTACTAATAATTATATTTAATTGACTTTTCACATATACTTTGAGGTCGTCTACTTAAGTTATTTGATATATTATATAATTAAATCCGCCGATGGGGTTTGACATAATTAAAACTTATAAGTTACGTTAATGGGGTATCACCAATCTCTATATCAAGACGTGGATTCAATCCATAATTAACTTTCACCATACACTAATCATCTTTACCCACTCTACTAAACTTATTGTTCTATAAATAAATCTCACTCAATATATAAAAGTAATGAACAACCTATGCATGTGTCCATCAAGTATATATGGATTAAGAGCTTAAGTACTCGTAATAACCACATTCTGTGTATTATCTTATATAGTTTGTATAAAATAATTATCTTAAATTGGTCCCATTCAATATAAACATAATGCACTATCACAATAAGTCGAAACTATATCGCTTATTGTAATCAAGACATACCTACTAAAATATTGCACTACAACCATACCAATAGTGTGTCCAGCTCCATTTAAGATTATGAACCATACTTGTATTCTACACGAACCGATGATTTAATCTACCGTCTGTAAGCCGAACTCTATACACTAGATCATTTATGATATATAATAAAAGACACTCGTGCATCAATATATAGCGCAAAAATGGCCTATAAAGATTCTCATTAAATGAACATAAAATTCATTAATGAACCATGAATTTTACTACACAACCCTAACAAAAAGCACACGTAATTTTTCGAGCGAAGTCACATGCACTTATCATATTTAAAAAAAATAAGCTCAAATAAAAGGAACATCTACATTGTCTTAAGTTATTTAGGAAGTCACAATTGTTTATCTTAATAATGTGTTGTTCCTGTGATCATTTTTTTGTAGTGCTAAGTTATCAACATGTATATGATATGACAACATGTCTAATTTATTCAAAAGTGAACATGAGCGATATCAATTGGAATTTTATGAAATAGCGTGTAAGTTAACGGAAAATAAATTGTTAAACTTCACAAAACTAGTGCAGAGAGGGAATAGCATAGACAATTGAGTAAAATGCAATGGAAAATGAAATTATGTGTAATTTACTCTTAGGTGTTGACATACATTAGTTATAGTGTTGATTCTCGGATAATTTATAAAATCAATGTGTAAAGTCATTTATATACGCTAAATCACGTGTAGTTATGAGATAATTTTTGTGAACAATCCATAATGATTGTTGTTGTGCAGTGGAATATTCGTTCATAAATTTATTTGTCTATCATTGTCGATACTTGTTTAATTGTAGATGAATGAATGTCTAAAGTCGATACTTACAACATTTCGTTCAAATATTTATGTTTAATTTCTTTATCATCAGGTAAAGTGCTATTGTGATAGTTAGAGATTTGATTAAAATGCCTGATGTATGCTAAAATAAATTTATTTTTGAGATTGAGTACTTGACTAAATTTGGTATTTATTGGTGTGCTTTTAATTTATGAATGGAGGGATATATTGTTTTTCAAAAGTGAAAGTTCGCGAAAATGCGTGCGTGTGATGAAAAATGAATGTTTGGTTATATTTTTTTCTTCTTTCAGTTGGTGGCGAGCACAATTATTTTAATGCGTGAGAGACTTCGTATTTATTTTTTTAAATTATGAATGTTAGTGTCCAAAATTCGTGTACAAGGGACTATAAAGCAAACCTCTTTATTATTATTAATAACAATAATAACAAACATAAGGCATGCTTTCTATCCAATAACAAGATCATTTATCAAATGCGATATGGTTATTTACCCTAGTGACCTTGAACTATATTAATGCAACCATTTTAATCCATAAACGATTTTTTTGACATTTTCAGCTCCTATACTATGAGAAACTCTATTTTTAAGTCTCTCCGTTAACTATTCCGTTAAAGTTAACAAAATTTCTACAAAAATCAATTACCCTTATGAAAAAAATGTCAAACATAAAAGGGAATTTGTAACATTTAGATCCTAAACAAAAACAAGGACTTTCCCTCCCTAAAATTGACAAAAAAATATTATTTTTACTTACAATTCAACACGACGCCAAAATAAAACAATACATGTCAGGAAATCTAATTTTTAAACTAACATAAATACGACCCAATTAACATGACAAGACACAAAATCATTTTTACGTAACATGAACATGAGCAAAATAAAATGCGACACGATATAAAGTCAAATTTATTTTACCTACCACAAACCATATAAAACAGGATTAAACATAAAATCATATTTATTTTACCTAACAAAAAGACGACCCAATTAAAATACAACTCATAATCATTTTCTAACTAACACGAACATGGTCCAAATAAAATGCGATACGGCATAAAATCATATTATTTTACCTAAGACGAACACGACCCAATAAATTTGACACAACATAAAATCATATTATTTAACTTAACACAAACATGGCCCATTTAAAACACGGTAGAGTACAATTTTTTTTATCTAATGCTAACACGACTCAAATAATACATGACACGACATGAATTATATTATTTTACCTAACAAGAATATAACCCAAATTAAATGGGACATGACTTGAAATCATATTATTGTCATATATATTCACAAATATATAATTGTTCATATATTGGGTAAAAAGTACTTTTTGATGTAGCTTTTGCATTTTGATTGGGTGGTGCTTGTTAGACATGGCACAATGAGACATAGTACGATAACATGACACAAATTAACACGAAGTTGTTAATGGGTGACCCTTAATGGTATCAGGTCATATCAGTGCCAACCAGATAAGACACGATAATTAACAGGTCAAGTTAGTATTGACTCCCTTCATCCATGGATACTCGATAAGATCCATTGATTTAAATAAATAAGATTTTAATCATAAAGAAATTTACTAAATGTTAGAGTTAGTAATATCAATGAATAAATGATTCTAATTGCATTAAAAAAAGAGCTAATGTGTCAACTTGTATACGATTCAAATTAAATCATTATCTTAATGGGTAATAATGGGTGAACACGATACAACACGTTAAGATAACGAGTCGGGTTTGTATATTATTTTTCACACGATAAAAAAATCATTCGTTTAGACACGAACCCAATAAAACATGAATACGATAACAACCGACACGAACATGACCCGAGTGCTCGTGGTAGGTAAAAAATACAACTTCGTGTTTTGCATTCTATATGAGTTAATTTCATGTTAGGTAAAAAAAAGTACATATGGTATTGTGGTTTAATTGAGTCGTTTTCGTGTTAGGTAATAATATGATTTCATGTCGTGTCACATTTTATTTGGGTAGTATTCGTGTTAGGTTAAAAATATTTCGTGTCATCTCATGTTTTAATTGGGTCTTTCTATGTCGCATTTTATTTTGACAGTTTTTGTATCAGGTAAAAGAAGATTTTGCTTTGTTTTTTAATTGGGTCATTTTTTGTGTCGTAAAAGAAATACAAATTCATGTTGAGTTATCTTTCATTTGGTTCGTGTTAGGTTTAAAAAATGGGTTTTTACATTTTAGTCCCCGACAAACAATTTTTAGACACTAAGCAACACTCAATTATTATTTTTATATATTTAAGGACACACAAACCCATTAACCCATTTATGTCTTTTAATCTTTACAAAATCTCTCCCTCACCACTCCCCCCCCCCCCTCCCCCTCGAGCTTCGATGATGGGCTATCGGAGCTATGTTGCCCGTAGGGTGGGTGTTGGGTAACGCTAATGCGGATCTATAATTTTTTTTTTTTGAAAAAATGAGTGTTTGAGGGCCGTAGGTGTTTAAAAATTTATTAAGATAGTTTAGAGTTCAAAAATTGATTACCAAATTACCTTAAAAAAATCGTTCATGTCGTATTTTAATTCGATTATATTTATATGAGATTAAAATATAATTTTATATCGTATTATAATTTAGGGGCTTTAACGCTCTAGTCCTTAGACTTGCAATTTTGGACAAAAAAACCCGGCCCAACTAATTTTAAACGATTAGGTCCAACATATAAATACCCCGAAATTAAAACAAACACGCACTATTCAGAAATCGAAGCGCCAAAAACACTGTATTCTCTCTTGAATCAAAACCTTAATCGTACCATCTCTTCGATCAAAACCCCAAAACGAATCTATTTCTCAATCAAATTTTGGTCAAGAACAACATATAAATACTCCTGATCGAAGCTCTAGAAACTCTGTTCGATCAAAACCCTAACTCTCTTCGATCAAAACCCTAACTCTCTTCTTTCAAACCCTAATCGTTGAAGTTCTACATTTTACATTCCAAATCAAATTCTTCCAAACAGCACTAACAAGTATGTATACATTCTCTTATCACCTTTTTGTCCTTGTGTATTTTGTGTTCTCATATGTATAAATTTGTAGACATATGGACTGATGAAATCACATTCTTCTTTTTCCTGATATGTATTTCATCATATATTTGTTTCCCTCATTTTAATTGCAAAACACACTTTTTCCATGTTAGATATATGTATTTCATCATTGTACTTTTCCTCCTATATACATCATTTATCGAGGATTTATCAAGGACTAGGATAATATATACATGATTGGAATATGTACATCTACAAGCTCTGTGTTGCGTGTACTATGTTTATTTTGCGTGTACTTTTTAAAAGTACACGCAAAATAAACAGAGTACACGCACATTAAAAATGAATTTCTCAATTCATTATGCGTTTACTTTTATGTTTTATATGTGTACTCTATAGAATATGTACATGTACAAGCACTGTGTTGCGTGTATTATGTGTATTTTGCGTGTACTTTTCAAAAGTACACACAAAATACACAGAGTACACGCACATTGAAATTGTATTTCTCAATTCATTATGCGTGTACTTTTATGTTTTATACGTGTACTCTATAAAAATTTTAATTTCAAATCCATATTTGATCAATCCTATGTTATTTTGGTCCGCGCCAGCGACATTTGAATGATATTCCATGAGTTTTTAAGAAGTATTATTATTTTGTTAATATTTAGGAGTGTTTTTTGTCCAATAGCCAGCTGCATTTGAATGATATGTTATTAGGTAATAATTAGTTTTATTGCGTGTACTTTTTCATTTTTTACGTGTATTTTGTTGAAAGTACACGCAAAAAATTCAGAAAGTACACGCACATTGAAATTCAATTTGTTCAATCCAATGTCCATGTACTAATGTGTATTATGAGTGTACTATTTTGTATTGTTGTGTTATTGTTTAGGAATCGTATGATCAAGCATGTTCAACTACAAAATTACTGCTTGCACGTTCGAAGATCTTAACAATACAAAACCTTTCACATTGACAGTGAATAGTACTAATGATGACGAAATTTATTTTCTCCTTCGCATCAATGATAGAGCTAAAAGGTTACTTGGTTTCTACTACTACTATGAAGACATTTACTGCACTTTTGATGTGCAACAGCTTCAAGTAACTGAATCGAAAGCGAAGGATTTAGATAAACGAATTGAGCAGTATTGCTTAAGGGGTTTTGATAATGTTGGAGCTTTTAGCATTCAACTATTGTATCACTTCTTTACTGAATATGTTAGGAGTAGAGAATCTTGGTTTTTGACTTGTCGAACAACCTCTGTTAGGTATTACCATGGAACTGACGATATATATTATCGCCTTTAACATGTATTTTGATGAGACTTGTATAAATTGTTTGTGAGAATATTGCATGTACTTTTGTTAAATACGCTTGTATTTTATTGTTTTAGTCTATGTTTTATTCTAATTCACATTTATTTATTTTTTGTACATATCATTATAGGTTAGTAATTTAAATTTTGTTTATAGATCAATATAATGGGGATGAAGATGAAGGCAAGAAGAGGAAAGAAACAAAAAAATAGCAGTTTTGATGATAGTTCTTCATCCAGTTCCAGTTCTAGGATGGCATTGAAAGCTAAACGTCCTGCAAAGAAGAATGACCAATATCGGTCAAATATTGTTAGCTTTCTCCATGATTTGCATCAGATTAAAGATAAAATAAACAATAGCCATATTGAACTTCTTAAGAAGACTCCATTTTGGGAGCTTTTCAATGCCTACTACAGTGAGAAAGTAGTAGAAGTGGACCACAAGAAGACGGATAAAAATATTTTGTCAATTATTGAGCTGTACAATACGGAAACCAAAAGTTTCCGTATGAAGAGTAGTATTCCAATAATGCCAATAGATATAAGTGAAATATTTGGCATACCCCTGGTTGAGGGTTTAATATCAATAGAACTGAAAAAGTGACCGAATACTGCTCAAAAATCAGGATTACAAGCATGATACTTCTCAAAAAGAATAGGAAAGTCAGAAATTTTGAATGGTTTGAAGAAATCAGTTGAATTGGAGACAGATGAAGGAATTGCTGATTTTGTTAAAATTGTGTGTCTCCACTTCTTGAACACGTTATTTTTCTCCAACTCAAACTTCACCCTTGGAGAATTTTGGATGAAATACATTGAAAATATTGAGGAAATGAATAAATATGATTGGGCATTTGTTGTGCAAGAGTTTCTCATACATTCACTTGACAAATCAGCAAGTTTAAAACCTAGCACAGTTACTGGATGTGTCATTTTCCTACTGGTGAGCAATAAAACATTTTGATATTTCAAAATTTACGTAGCAATACTCACGTGTAGTTTCAAAATACAAGTGAATTTTTCACGTGTATGTTGAAAATACACGTTTATTTTCATGTGTATTTTCAAAATACACGTGAAAAATTCACGTGTATTTTGAAAGTACACGTTTATTTTCACGTGTATTTTTCAAATACACTTGATATTCCTGATATTTCAAAATTTACATACCAATACTTACCTGTACTTTGAAAATATTACGTGTATTTTCAAAATACATGTGATATTTTCTCTTGTTCTTTCCAAATACAATTGATATTTAACGTGTATTTTGAAAATACACGTCTTATATCACGTGTATTTTGAAAATACACGTTAAATATCACGTGTATTTTGAAAATACACGTTAAATATCAATTGTATTTTGAAAATACACGTCTTATATCATGTGAAAGTACACTTGTATTTTACAAAGTACATGTGTACTATGTTTTGTAAATATAACCAGTGTACTCTCAAAATACTCTTGTTATATCTTGTGTCAATATTATAAATGTACTTTAGAAAGTACACGTGAACTTATATTGACAAAGTATAAGTGTAATTTGAAATGGTAACGTGTACTTTCAATATACAATTGTAAAATTTGTGAAGTACACGTTTAATTTTGTGTGTATTTTGAACAAATCTCTTGTACTTTCCATTATGAATCCCTAGGTAATACAAGTATTAAATTCATTTTGTTTTTTGTATGATCTCAGTATTGGGCATGTGAGAAATTTGAAATTATTTCTCCTATTGAAGAATATAAAGAAAATACTCCAAAATTCCTGAAGTGGAAGTTGTCGTCTTTGAAATAATGGTTTGTGAAGAATGACATCGCAATAGCAACTTTGAACCAGGATACAAGTAAAACAGCTTGTAAGGACTGTCCTATACAAAAGGAATCTCAGTTTGAAGGGCCAAGTTACTCTTTGAACATATCTACAGAATGTCCTATACATGCTGATTCATCATCAAACAATGTTGCTGAAGATATTGATGACAATGAGTTTTCACATGGTTGGAATATTCCCCTTAAAAACATTGTGACTCTAAAGAAAAATAAGGGAGAAGATCAACCAAAGGTTAATTTGTAGGAACAAATTGTTGTTGTGAAAAGGGAATTGTTGGAAAAAAATAACCAACTATCTAAAGCAGTTGAAGACATTAATGTTTCACTTGAGAAGGTGACCTCTTTGGAGGTGGAGAGTGCCATTTTGAATGTACAGTTGCAGGTAGATCATGATTCACTTTTTGAAGCCCATGAGGAAGTGAAGAACTTAAAGGTGGAGAATGCCAACCTTTTGAAGGAAAAAGAGTTATTAAATAAGGTGGAGGTAGAAAATGCCCAACTAGTTGAGTTAAACAATTCTTTAAAAGAAAAGCTTGATCAAGTCACAATGAGTGACTTAGATAGAATTAAAGAATTGGATGAATCATTGAAAAAACAGGAAGAATCAACACGAATTTTGGAACAAAAGAATGGATATCTGTCTCTGACTAATGAAGATCTCAAAAGAAAGTATGATGATACATTGCAACAATGGAAAGATGCTGACATAGAAAAGATGACTTTGAGGCAGAATCTTGAGGAGTCAGAGTGGAAAAGAACTCAACAGGTACTTTTGAATGCAGAGTACACGCAGGTTTCCTAAAGTACACGCAGTTTTCCTATGTACACGTTTAAAGTACACGCAGTTTTCTCAAAGTACACGCAGTTTTTTCAAAGTACACGCAGTTTTATTTCATAGTATTTTTAATGCAGTTTTATTTGATATTAGATATAATGAAGAGTACATGCATTATTTTATTAAAAATAATGCATTGTTTAAAATGTAACATTTTTTTGTATTACAGGAAAACAATAATAAAATCCTCAATAACGAAATTTCGGAGTTGAAGAAAATGCTTGAAGAATCAGAATTGAAAAAAAACTGACTAGGTATCTATAAAATACAATAGATATTTATTACACGCTACACTTTCTTAATTTTATTATAAATTTTATGTATATTATAAATTTTATAAAGTACACGTATTTTATAATACACGCGTGTACTTTATAAAATACACGCATGTATTAAAATACACGCGTGTATTATATAAAATACACGTAAGAGAAAATCAATCATTGTTTCAAAAAATGCTTACAATCCAACATTCCTTGTTAAATATATTAGGAAAACATTAATAAACAACTCCTTGACGAAATTTCGAGTTTAAAGAATGAATTAGCCTCAAAGAAAGTTGAGGGCAGCCCCAAAATATCCAAAACCAAAGGACCTCTTACTAGAGGTTAGAAGAAAAGAAAAGCTGACGGCGAAACAGAAAAGCTTGAACCAATTAAGAAACTAAAAGAGTCAAAGCTTAGAAAAGGCCCTACAACAATAGCTGAAAAAAATGAAGGAAACTCGCGTCAAGATTGAAACAATCGAAGCATATAAATATCTCGAGGAAGCTTCGAAGAAAAAGATTGAAGAGTTTATTAAATTGCTGAGCCAGGGTAAAGTTTATTGTTTTATGATTTATCACTTCGCTAATTTATATTTGTAACAACCCTCGATTTTTGGAGGCTGAGAAATTAAATTTTGGGAAAATAAAATTTAATTAAATTGGAGAATTTCAAAATTTGGGAACTTAGGCCCGAGAATAGAGAATATTATAAAGTATTTCGGATGATATTTTTGAGGGTACCATCGATCCCGGGAGGGTCGAGATAGTCAAAATGACTGTCATTGGGTCTTATTTCGGCTCCGGAATGTTTTTAAGTTATTTTGACTTGAATTGGAGTAAACGAGTCATTTAAAGTGTGTATTAACTTTTAAAACTGGGATTTTGTTTTAAAGGTTTATGTGGCTTACAGATTAAACCATTTCTCATTTGAGAGAAAGAGATAAAAGCCCAAGAGAGAGAGGAAGAGAAGGAAAGAAGAAGAAAAGAAGAGAGAGAGGGAGAAAGCTTGGGGATTTCCGGCCCAACCGCGATTTCGAGGACGATCCAACCTCTACAAATCTGAGGCAAGTGTTTAATCTTGCTAAATAGCTATTGTGTATTTTCATTTCATAATTTGTGGGGTAAAGAAATGGATTTTTTGGGTATAAATATCAAAACCTAGATTTTTGGGTTTAAATCTTGAAATCAATGTGTAAATATGGATTTAATGGATTAGAAATGGTTGGGATCAACTTTAGGTTGATTTATTGGCTTAAAATCATGTTGTGATATAAATTTGGGTATTGGAATGAGAATTTTAGGGTTTAAATTCGTGGGGTTTGCTGAAATGGAAAATCGACCAAGGCAACTGGTATGGCCGGTCGACCGCGCCTTAAGGGAAAAGCCTACTGCATATCTTCGTAGGCAAAATTTGGACCCACGGTCGATCGGGGGTCTGGGACCGGTCGACCGGTCCCCTGTTTTTAGCCCAAAATTTGGATTCCTTCTTCCCCTTTTCTTTTGGAGTTTATTCTTAGGGGCTTCCTTTATGGGCTGTTTTATAGGTTTCCTAAGATGACTTCTAGCCCTTTTTTAATGGGTTTGTTGATTTGGGGTTCTCTCTTATATAGTAAGAGATATCTTTTGGTGACTTATAGGGGGTTTATCACTTAGTATATGATAGTGGGGACTTTTTGGAATCATTGGATAAGAAATATCCATGTATGTGGTGAAATTTCTAGGCCGATATTTATGTCAAATCCTTATAAGGATAGGATATTGTTAAGTTACAGATTGGGGCCATTTGAAAGAGAGTGGTCGCATACCCTTTAAAGAGTGAGGGGTCTTATACCCTTAGAAAAGTTTAGTTTAAGGGCAATTGATAACTCAATAGGAGTGAGGGTTCCTGATTTCGACTCGAGCCATAGGTGACATTGAGAACGCTTTGGGATCGTACTATTGACTAGAATAAGCGGTAGCATAAATTCTAGTTAGGGTAGTTTTCACGTATTATGGGGATATGACCTGTGAGATTCCAATACTTGAAGTGAGGTTGGAATAAATTGAGGCTTTAGACTATTAAGTCACGTGTGTGCCTATGGTTAAATAGTACAAAGGTAAATATGTACTTTTGGTTATGGATGAAATGTGTAGTGATGGATTCCTACACATACTCTTGGGTGATAACCCTAATGTTGAATATATATGTATAGATATATACATATGGTTTTGGGAGGCTATTCATCATAGGAAAAATGATTGAATATGTTTCAAGTGAGGAATTGTATTCACATATCGAGGTATATTTAATGGAAATTGTGGTGACGGCTTGTATATTGGGGATTATGTATACTTATAGCCGGGTTTATATATCCTATACATATGAACGGGAATTAGTTTGTATATATATTGATATAGCGATGTGTGAAAATATGTACATATATCTATGTATGAATGTGAATATATGGATATATTTTATGTTTTGGACATACATGGTATGAATATTTAAACCGTATATGATGGTTTACTATATTGGATCATATGATGGGATCATATGGATGTATGTATATTGCGTATATGAGCAATGTATATACTTATGTGGTTAGGCATACCCCGCTCATGCTATCATTGGGAAGTTTCCGCGCAGAGGGTGAGCATCCTGGCATATAGAGCAGGGTGTGGATATTCCCCAGGTCATAGTCGTCCCTTGTGTTATTATACGATATAGATATATATTTTCGGGATGAGACGTGGTGGGTATGCTTCGTCTCATTGCCGGTTGGAGCTATGACCGCTTCCCGGGACGTCGTGTGTGTGTGTGTTGCCACGAGGTGGGTGTCGTTGATCCCCACCAGGTGGTCCCCAGTTGTTACGTGAGCCGGACTCTGGGAAGATGATAGCATTGATGCAGTTTTATCGGCGCTATATATAGCCGGGTATTATATTTGCATGGCCATTGTACATCATATATGGTATGTACACTTGGTCATGGGTATATGGATGATTGGTATATGTATATATATGGTGAGCATAAAATACCTATATATATGTATTTATATATCCTATAGAGGAAAGGATATAGAGTTTTGATAAAGTACATCTTAGATGATTATGGTGTACTAGATTGATGGGGGTTGATGTATCGCACATAAGGTATAATTCGGTTACATCATCCCAAGGATATTATTGGAGATTCTTTTATTTTATTTTATTTGTTTTCTTTTTTCTTTTCTTTCTTTCTTTCTTTGGTAGTTATAGTTTAGTAGTAATGGTAGTATTATATAGTATGTTAAGGATTATGGATCTCTAGGATCGACATTGCCCAGGAGTAGTGTAACGAGGGGGTTCCTTGTTTGGATTTCGCTTTGCGAGACGCCTCACGCACGAAACGCAGTGCCATGTCGAGATTTGAGAGAAGTAGTTCTATTTGTGGCATCTCGGATCTCTGGTCTTGACCTTGTCAGGAGTAGTGTAACGAGGCGGTTCCTTGTTTGGATTTCGCTTTGCGAGACTCCCCACGCATGAAACGTAGTACAAGTTTGAGATTAGAGAGAGGTTTTGCCAATATTCCATGTGCATGTTATTAAGAATAAATTCTTATATTTTAGCCTATAAATATGTATATATATAGATATATGTATACATATATAGGGGTAACGTATTAAGACTTATAATTCATCATTATTATGAATCGGAATTTATTAAGCCTTTTATGGCATAATTGTTGTTATCATAACCTAGTGGGATTAGATAAGGGTGAATCCTTGGTTTATGATGGGTTAGTAGCTCTCGTGGGTATAGGCTAGGCCTATGATAAGTTAGGTTGTCCTAATAACAATACGAGGTAATTTAACTAAAACTTGAGGATGCGATTAGGTGCGCGCCTTTAGATGAGAGGTGAGTTGGGGTTCCACGAGAGAGCGGTCTCACTTTAATTATGAAATAAGTGCCGATAATTATTATGCACGGTTAACACACTTGCTAAATATTTTTTCACATTCGGGGCTCTGACCCGTTTACTTTTCTCTCCTCCTTGTATATATATATATATATATATATATATATTACCTCAGGTATCCTACCGCATGGATGCCGGATGACTTTCTATCCAGAGTCTTGGGAGCCGTGACAGGTGCGGACTGTTGCGGGATGTTTCATGTAGCCGCTTCCTACTTCTTTAAAATTCTAGGTAGGATTCATGTTGTATATCGGGTTTGTACCCAAGGGATATTTATATACATGGTTATATTATTCCATTTCAGTTGTTATATTGGTTGTGGCCCGACAGCTTATTCGGGTCTATGTTGTGTAGTACACTCGGTTGTGTTTATTTAGTTCATTTTATTTCTAGCATGTCATTTATCTTGTTCTTTCTTGCATCTTTCTTTTCTTTTTAGCGTTAGTTGGTTGGATGTTGCATATTTTATTTATATTTTCACATCTAGCTTATATGATTTCGGGTAGTTAGTCCTATATTGTATTGTACCGACAGTTGATGTTGAGACCGGACCATCTGAAACTCCTGATTTAATATAGTATAGGGCTGGCCACCCGTTATTATTTTAGGCGGGTTATGACAGATGGTATCAGAGCATCAGGTTCTAGAGTCTTTAGGATCTGTGCGAGTTATGGATTCTTCCGTTAACGTTCTTGACATAAATCCCTATAAATAGGACTGTTGTGTTCACTGCGTTGTTTTCTTCTGTGAAGTATTCACTTGATTGGCGTTCTGATAACAGTTGCTCTTGTTTTGTTTCAGACGTCGCCTAGATTTTTTTTCGTCTAGGATAAGATTAAAGTACAATACCCATAGTATATTTGGGGTACGCTGTAATCGGGGGTATTTGTTTTCCCCGATTTCGGAGGAGTTATTGAGGAGATTTCTAGCAGTGGTTCGAGGTGATTTATCGGCAGTCGAGTAAGAAAGGAAAATTTACTCGAATTACGAATCTTGGTCCTAGTAAGGTAAACCCGAGGAGAGGCATGTAGTGTAGTTCTTGGGAGGTTTAGATTGAGAATCTGTTAACCTTTGTTGGGAGACCTAATGTTGGTGACTCTTACCGAGGTGAGGTGGGTGGAGTTGTCCCAATATTAGGAGTATCGCTTCTAGGATGAGGGGGAAATGCCTTTGGAGACTCAGTTTCGTTGTGTAGGACTGAGGGAGTTTTCGGCAGTTGCAATCGCGCCTCACCCTTCAATATGGTTAGGAAGGGTTGTGAGGAAGATGTTTCTCTTGTGAAGATATAGGCTTAGGGATAATGATTTTCCTGGAAAAGGTTGAGGACCCTGAGTTGAGATTCAAGGACAAGGGGAAACCATTGGGTTATGGAACTATAAGGTAGAATACCTTTATTTGAATTTAAGTTACGCTTTGTGCGATATTGGGAATGCCGCGTGTGAGGTTGATGAGTAGCTAACCTCTTTACCGCTAGGGTGTATGAAAATTTTCCTAGAGGAGGAAGTGAGCAAGTGTGGCCTTTATATGGCATCTTTGGAGATGATACACCTTTTCATGACTGAGAGGTTCAGAGTTTGGTAGATTCCGTGGAGCGGATAGTTTAGCTCATAGTTGTGCTAGTTTTGAGAACTAGATATTGATTAGCAATATTGTATTCGTTGATGCCTTGTGTTTTAAACATAAGGTGTTTGTTTGGCGTGTCGAAAGACGCGGGATTGATTTATATGGTATTGTTGCATAGGCCCTCGGGCAATATCTAAAATGTGGAAATCTTTCTTTTTATAAAACCTTAACCCTGGTTCAACTAATCTCAATCCCCGACCTAGCTACACAGTAGTGTATTGGGAGGGTTCCTTGTTTGGATTTCGCTTGCGAGACCTCCCCCGCACGAAGGTGGCTAGTGTCAGGAATTGAGGAGAGTTCTACCATTGGGAAATTTCAAACTTATATATAGTTAGTATATTGTAATTGAGTACATTGCTGAGAGTTATATTATGATCTGTAGCTAATGGAGCTTGGTCATAATTTTACGAGTGGAAACTCGGATACGGGGTGTATGGGCGCCCTGGGTAGTAGTTTCTTTAAAACTATGTGGTTCGATATGAGAACCAGGAAGGATCGGTATAGTGATCCTAAGGATTGATGTGAGGACTAGATGATATTGAGGTCCTAGGCATGTCTTAAATTTCGCGGACGAAATTTATATAAGGGGGGAAGTATGTAACAACCCTCGATTTTTGGAGACTGAGAAATTAAATTTTGGGAAAATAAAATTTAATTAAATTGGAGAATTTCAAAATTTGGGAACTTAGGCCCGAGAATAGAGAATATTATAAAGTATTCTGGATGATATTTTTGAGGGTACCATCGATCCCGGGAGGGTCGAGATAGTCACAATGACTGTCATTAGGTCTTATTTCGGCTCCGGAATGTTTTTAAGTTATTTTGACTTGAATTGGAGTAAACGAGTCATTTAAAGTGTGTATTAACTTTTAAAACTGGGATTTTGTTTTAAAGGTTTATGTGGCTTACAGATTAAACCATTTCTCATTTGAGAGAAAGAGAGAAAAGCCCTAGAGAGAGAGGAAGAGAAGGAAAGAAGAAGAAAAGAAGAGAGAGAGGGAGAAAGCTTGGGGATTTTTGGCCCAACCGCGATTTCGAGGACGATCCAACCTCTACAAATCTGAGGCAAGTGTTTAATCTTGCTAAATAGCTATTGTGTATTTTCATTTCATAATTTGTGGGGTAAAGAAATGGATTTTTTGGGTATAAATACCAAAACCTAGATTTTTGGGTTTAAATCTTGAAATCAATGTGTAAATATGGATTTAATGGATTAGAAATGGTTGGGATCAACTTTAGGTTGATTTATTGGCTTAAAATCATGTTGTGATATAAATATGGGGATTGGAATGAGAATTTTAGGGTTTAAATTCATGGGGTTTGCTGAAATGGAAAATCGGCCAAGGCAACTGGTATGGCCGGTCGACCGCGGTCTGGGGACCGATCGACCGCACCTTAAGGGAAAAGCCTACTGCATTTCTTCGTAGGCAAAATTTGGACCCGCGGTCGACCGGGGGTCTAAAAAAAATTGGAAAAGTGAAAAAGAAGAATTTTATAGTTTTAAGAGTTTTAAAAGGACGAACAAATTTCTTTCTAAAAGGCTTAAAAGAAACAAAAAATTGGGTTATCAACAACGTTATATTTTTTAAAAAAATAATAAAAGAACTCTCAAAAGTAAATCCAATTCTATTATTTAGATTAAGAGAAGTATATGAATCAAGTGAAACTAAAAAAGAAAAATATTCTATAATCAACAATCAGATAATTCATGAATCATTTAGTCAAATTGGATCTACAGATTGGACAAATTATTCACTGACAGAAAAAAAATGAAGAATCTGACTGATAGAACAAGCACAATCAGAAATCAAATAGAAAGAATTACAAAAGAGAAAAAAAAAGTAACTCCAGGAATAAATAGTAGTCCTAACAAAACAAGTTATAATGTAGACTCACAATCACCAAAAAGTATTTTGCAAATATTAAAAAGAAGAAACACTAGATTAGTCGGTAAATTACATTATTTTCTAAAAATTTTCATTGAAAAAATATACATAGATATTTTTCTAGGTATCATTAATATTCCCAGAATCAATACACAACTTTTTCTTGAATCAACAAAAAAAATTCTTGAGAAATACATTTACAATAATGAAAAAAATAAAGAAAGAGTTAATAAAACAAATCAAAATACAATTCGTTTTATTTCGACTATAAAAAAGGCACTTTATAATATTAGTAATGGTAAGAAGAATTCACATATTTTTTGTGACTTATCTTCCTTGTCACAAGCATATGTATTTTACAAATTATCACAAACCCAAGTTATTAACTTGTATAAGTTAAGATCTGTTCTTCAATATGATGGAACGTCTTTTTTTCTTAAGACTGCAATAAAGGATTCTTTTGGAATAAAAGGAATATTTGATTCTGAATTAAGGTATAAGAAACTTCGAAGTTATAGAACGAGTCAATGGAAAAACTGGTTAAGAGGTCATTATCAATACGGTTTATCTCAGATTAGATGGTCTAGATTAATACCACAAAAATGGCGAAATAGGGTCAATCAACGTCGTACGGCTCAAACTAAAGATTTAAATAAATGGGAGTCGTATGAAAAAGACCAAATACTT